>OX336389.2:334860636-336060636 GCA_946902985.2 Meconema thalassinum | reverse complement strand
CTCCATCATCTGCTTCATATTACTATTCATGTTAGCAGACATCTCCGCTAACATCATCTTCAAACTTTCATCTGCCATTACAATATTATTCAAAAATTAGACTGCTGTAGGGACATACATCAAAAGAGCAAAATAACAACATTTGAGCAACACTTTTCACCATATATGAATTTGATCAATTTTCTGTCTTAAATCTAACTTATAACTACCTTATAATTAACTTTCGAAGACACTTCATGTTGAAACAAACTCAAGCACATGTTCAAATTTCCCTGGCTCATTTTAAAATATCCTACTACAAATAATTTACATTTACAATCCAAATAATTTAATTTTATCTTTAATATGACTAAAATGTCATAAGCCGGTCAAATAAAATAAGATTCCAGATCATAGGCGATTTTCCTAAGTTTCCAGCCTATTTTACCTTTCTCAAGTCATATAAGATCTGATCTTTTCTGAGTGTAATTTTCCTACTACAATGCAACATTTAATTCCTATATAATCACACTCTTAAATTCTACAATTGGCCTAGACATCTAACAAAGAATCAACCTCTTTATTTGAGTCTAATCGATCCACACGTTTTAGGTTTGCCAATCCTACTGGCGTTCAACCTGGTGATCCAGTTATGTTGAATCGAGCCCCAACGTTTTAGGTGCGCCAATCCTTCTGTCCCCGTTTACCCGGATAGTAGGCTGTCAGATATCCGCCCCCTCAATCGGATTGCCAACAATCAATCGCACCAGCTCAGCTACATCAATGAAAATGGCACTGACAGATACTACCGAGGTTTGAACACAGAAGTTACCAAGAAAAATTATTGTGGAACACACCAAAATAGACGGGGTTTCATACTTACTTTTACTTACCTCTTATAAATATCTCGGGGATTGGGTTGACAACAGGATCATTAAAGTATGCTCTCACAATAACCTTCACCATGATATTTAAAAATGAACCAGACCGAAGACGAGAACTTTGAACTGTACAAAAGCTTTATTTTCAAATAAAGAGTATGATTTTCACAACTCAACAAAATAAACGTGGCTATCAGTAGCCTATGTCAATCTGACTACGTCCTCCTAAAGGACTTGCAAATTTATCAAACAATATGTTAGCTCCCATGAGCTCAAAATAACGTAACATTTTAAAACACATTTGGATTGGATGAGGAAGTCAGGGTACGACACATATAGAGCATTTGGTTTCTTTTAATAAACATTGCACTTGTATAAATAGGCACAAGGCCGGAGTATCGACCTCACCCGCTTATAACCAGATGTCTGGCCGGCTGGTCTACTCTTTAACCTGGCTCACACCTGTCAAATGGGGCTCACTCGTCTCCCCACACTTGCGTAAGAATTCAGCTCCTTTTAAAGCTTTAAATGTCTACAAGACAACTCATACATATTGACGCAAATCTTTCAAATGCTTAACTCACATCCCACTGGATTATTTTAACTATCCTTAAACTTGTTAAGTTATCATCCAAATATTTAAAAAGCATAGTTTAGAGTATGAAACACACTCTTAAATGTTTATAACAAAATCACATAAATTATTTATAACAATTAGAAATTGTTTATAATATTGTCGAAGATAATTACAAAATTTTTAAACACGCCTTTAACATTACTTTCGTTCCACATTATTGTCAAAGATATTTACATTTATAATTTACAATATCAACATTTAAATTATTTAAATTATTAATTTAAGAAATACATTGAACCACATGTTTTATCCGGTTGGTGAATTCATAATCGTGTTTAATATAATCGACCAATGAAGGTTAGTTATACATGTAGATGTCACAATCTGGTTTAATAAAGGTTGTAATAATTTTAATTATTTGTGACGGTAATCTTCATTCAAAATCTTATCTCAAATTCTTTCACAACTCTTATTAATTATAACAGTAAATTCACTTGATTAATTTTCAACGAACTATGACAATACACTCTAGCGGAAAATACTTCGCTTACAAAATAATGCACAAACTGCATTCAAAATAGCCCAAAATTCATCATATATTAATCTATATGGCATTAAAATCTTCCACAGCATTTACAAAAACCTCCCCTAACACAATCTTTATCATTATTAATTACTGTGGGAATCTCCTTCATTTATTTAAGGGCATTATACATCAGCGACTTTCAACATGTCCGCTGCACTATCGATTATACATTCATAGTTCCACTTAAAAATTCTTATATCAATAATTGTTTCAAAACTGTTGTCATTTAAACTTCGTGGATTTCATTCATGAATCGAAATGAAATAAAAATTTGCCAATCACAAACAAATTTAATAGTGAATACGCTTATATACGCCTGTCTGGTCTATCAAAATTTAAGATTAACATCTTCAAAGAATTGTAGTATAAAAATACTATCATCAAACAAAGTGCGACTAACTGCAAAATAGTCGAATAGAATCCAATTAGACTGGGGAATGCAAACATCATTATATAAATCTCTATAAGAGAAAAAACCTAACACAAGTTTCACGAATTTAATGCATTCAATAATTCATAATTAATGTTCATCTTTCACAAAATTGCCTAAGATGCAATGATCGTTCATGACTGACGATAAATGTCTGTGTTGCAATCAATTCAAATAACGACTAGTATTTCCAAGATCGTCGACAACGTACTGGATTTTAACGCTCTAAAATCATTTAAATGTTCTTCCTTCTTGATGATGACAGAAAATTGGTCAAAGTGATTAAACTGGGGTAGAATTACTTTAATAAAGTGACACGCTGTCTGAATTTAAATCTGCCATAAAAATCATTAACTTACAGTCAAATCGTGACTACAAAATAAGCAAATTACTGAAAAATCTAAATATCAGTCTCAACTGATTCAAAATCATTTAACTATGCCCATGACATAACAATGTCTTAATAAAACGTCGAAAAAGGCATAACTCATCAAGGTGTACTGAGAATAGGAATCTCAAACAAGAATATCGGGCAAAAATACATGAGGACAAAATATGGGAAAAATGGTTGCTCAAATATTGCTAAGAAACTCAAATACAATAAACGTTCACGACTACCTTATCTGCCGATTGACGTTCCAGAGGAAAATTCCCCAAAGAAGACTGTTGATGGATCCATTTCACCAAGTTAAAGCTGAGCTCCATCCTCGAAACCAGAAACAGCACCATCGGAGAATCGAACTGCTTCACGAAGACGAACGACATCCTTCCGGCAATAATCTTCTTTGTGAGTCGGGACAACCCTGACCTCTCTTGAAAAATCCCTGAAGTTCCAGTTGAAAATCGCCATGAAGTTTTTGTATAAATTTCCGAAGAAATATTCATATTCAGAAAGTATGAAATCATTTCTATTGCTGTTTGATAGTATTCAGCCTTTAATCACGAAACATGGGTGTAGATGGTTATTTACCACATGTTCGCTTGTATGGAAAAGCAATTAGCGAAGTTCCATGCTGCTATCTTACTCCGTTGAAATATGTCCCAATTGCATTAAGTCCTTTAGCCTTCCATTTGCTCTTCGGTTGTAGTATTAGAAGAACAAACTGCCTTATTAAATTGCTCCATTATATTGCAGTGTTGTGTCACAAAAGCAATCTGAAGTCTCCCTATTTCACTAGCCCTGTCAGCCGTAGCGTAGAGTCTGGCTATACAAAGTGTTTCTTCTGTGGCGAGAAAATCACTTTGGTCAGTCGTCTAATATTGTCAATAACTTCCAAAATACTTCCTCGAAATTGTTCAGCTTTTCTACAGTCCTTACTGTAGCAATGCACAAGAGAATTAGCTTATAGGCGACCGCTAACTGTTCACAGCTAATCTTGTAGAAGCGTTATAAGTGTCGTTTCAACTTCACCTAGATTTACTTCACAGTAAACCTGCACTGCTTGTAAGTTCGACTCTCGTTTAATGCAGTGGCTTCACCACGCGTTACAAAGACGACTTTTTCACTACTAAACTCACTCGACGTTTCACTGAAATGACTATTTGAAATCTGACGATTGATTTATAATCTGAGAGAATGAGACTCCTCTCTTCTGCGCAAGGCCTTTTATGAACTTCATGAGGGGCGTATCTATCCCTTCCATCGCGTGTTACTGCGTCATCGCTAGAAGTTCCAACTTCGTCAATACATGACGGATTTTCAAAATTCAAAAACTGAAAATAAATTTCACCAAAATTCCAGAACAATGCCTCTACTGCAAATGGATTTCCACAATTCTGCATTCCAAAAAGTAATAAAAATACCATAGTTTCAGCAATCTCCGTCTTCCTTCAGACTATCGTTCATTGGTTTAAGTCTCCCCTCCAATAGCATAATTTCTTCCTCAGCAGAATTCCACGTTTCCTGCGACTGCGTCGTACATCTTGGATCCTTCTCGAATAAATGCTGACGTCACTGAGAATCTCAGCTCAAGTAGCCTGCTGGCATAACGTCTACGTCATCCGTGCTTACGTCATGACTACCCACGTCATAACTATGACAGCCATAACTTTCGCTATAATTTCCAAAATAGCCACCGTGGTCTCTATATAATTCAATTACGGGGGCAGTACGAAAATGATAACAACTTTGTTTCTTGGACACACACACAATTTTGAAATTAATAAACCAGTTATACAACATTCCAATGTATATTGTGTTAAAATTTGGATTCGATCTGATGACGGGTTTTTGAGATAATAATTGTTAAATGTGACGCATGGTTGAAACACGCTTAAAAACGGGCATTTCTTGTGTTCCAACTGCGATAATAAATATTGCAATATAAATTAAAAATGTCACATGAACTATGTAAAATAAAACGATGAAAATGATGATGTTATTTCAAAAACAACCTTCAAACTCGAGTGCACATAATATTTTGGTCAACAGTAAGTACGTAGGGCTAAAATACGACGATGTCGTAAGGCCCTAAATGAATTAACATCATTTTTATTTATATTGAACATTACGCATACCTGTCAACTCGAATATACAAAATACTGTATTAAAATGGAATACACAACATTTAATAAATCTACAAGTACGGAACTTGGCAATATTGTAGGTTCGTATAGTAAAAGTAAAGTATCCTTCATCAATATTAACTATATGTGCATATTTCATCACCCAGCGTGATGTTGGTAATTTTACCACCCTAGTTGTACTGAATCTTACCGCCAAATAAGAAGAGAAATTTAAATGAATTTATTTTAAGAAAGTAGGCTGTGTATTCCTTATAATATTTCAAACACAAGGAGTGAATATTTGGGTCAGTCAATGTTCACGACCATCTCAATACCCATTAGAAGTACAACTCTAGAAAATTCCCAACACACTCTCATAATGTGCCCGTTAACCCAAAGACCAACGATTACATATGCATAAACCTCGAGAACAATTTGGGCACGTGACTCAAACACTCAGGACAAACTGGGTGGTAAAGATACGTATATACGTGAACAGGAATAATTAAATTAAGAACTACAATCACAAGATTTCTTAAAAATACTATCGAAAGCACTAACCTGCCTAGCTCCTCAGGGCTATCAAAACTGAACAAAATTGTCCTCTTGGAAAATAAAACACATCCTAGGGTTCCCTGTGGAGGTCCTACTTGTGTACAGTAATTGTCAAAAATAAACTGAACTAGTGCGTTCAAAGTTTCACTGTCGTTTCTTAAAAGCATTCAAAAATTCTCAAAATCTAGTGCTATTCAATTAATCGTTTCAACACCTAAGACTCGAATCATTCTTTAGCTTTTAGAATCGTTACTAATTATCATGTTATCATCTTTTTACATCTATTATCGCAATAATACAACATGTTTATCGAGGATGTTGGTCACTGTTTTTTATCTGAATTTTACTTTCATGTTTTTCAATAGAAATAATTGTTACATTTGCGAAGTGGCCTGTTATTATTAACTCAAATCCTTGTATGGATGAACAAATCTGTTTCCTAAGCTCATTTACTATTCTTGCTATTTTATGTGGCATCATAAAATTCAATAAACACGTCACAGGTCATAAATAGGCCTATCCTAAATCCAGCGACTAATTTCAAAAATACAATCGTTACTCATTTGTAATGCACTGACTAATGGGCATTTGCTTTGGCTACGTGGTTGGACCTTGAATTCCACTGATGATATGACATAGCATTATGGTGACCTCATTCAACTGCCTAACCCTATCATAATTACTTAAATACGCCTTGAGTTATACAATGTTTAAGACTTATACTCTTTCCATAACTCCAATGATTAGCGCCTATGGCATTCATATCACTTACACAAAACAACCACACAACCATGCCTCAGGCACGCATACTCAAACCAGACACCAAGCCTTTACTAATACAAGATACAGCACTTTTACTATAATTTTTCAACAGTATCTCAATACCATAACACACAGCTGTTGTTCAAATAAATTTCTTCTATACTTCCAACCAAACCAAAGTCTTAACCGTAAATTCCACCACAAATTACTAATTATGATAATCAATCACTCACAATTTCCTAACACAGGTGTTGCCTATTCATAACAATTTTCTCTTCTTGGCCTCAATTGTATCCATAATGCCCAAATTTTAAGCCTGTAATAATACAGTATATGTTCACTTGAATGCCTAGATTCATGCAAATAAGTCTTTTTCTTTTTTTAACTATGCTTTTAATAGACAAGTACGGTGTCACGTGAATGGAGCATCATATTCACTCAAAATAGCCTCAATATTGCACAGATAAAACCCTCTATCCGTAAATAATAGCATTCTCTTCCATGCAGATCAAGTATGCAAGTGCCAAAATGTCATATTCGAAAACAACAATAATCATCACGTAAAAGGATCTGACGTAGAATTAAATACTAACGCAGGATCTTCAAAAACAACGTGGAAACTAACTAATTTTGAATCTCATATACCGAAGAAATCAAACTTACAGTCCCGTAAAATATGCTCGAAGGAAATACAAGGTTGCGAAGAGCAATTATTTCCGGGAAAATCTGAATTGCCTATTTTCATATATTCTACTGGTCTCTTCCCAAAAATACTCTCGTATTAAAAGAATTTTCCAAGTGATGTCTAAATAGCTTTTAGCACATGGCCTAGGTTGCGACAATGTATAGAGTAAGAAAATCAAAATCAGAACTCAGTATCCATGAGTTGTAGTCATTATAGAAAAGAAACATAAAACAGCATAGTCTTTGTACTATGGTACTAGTGAATGCCCTGTCTTTAATCAAAGCATTCATCGTTCGTCAAGATAATTCACTCCAACACAGTTCCAGCACTGGAAAATATGTGCACACGCACACACGCACGGACAAAAGGTGACCTTATGAGCTTATTTTTTTAATATGATGAAAATAGACTAAGAAAAGGTATTAAATAAGTGAATTGTATGAGCAATATCAACGCATACTACAGGCGAATTTCGCAATAATAATTACTTTATTAAATTATTATAACACGTGTGCCGAAGTGATGAATTTCTTGGATAATTGTTGAAAAGTGTTACGCTATAACAACGAGTAGAAATTAGAAATGTTTATCACTAAAACTACTACTGTATGTATCCTAACTTAATCGTTAGAGAGGGGAACGATGGTAACTACTTCATCTGGCTGATTGATGTGGATGGAGATGGGAGACCACATGGGAGCAGATCGATCACTAATCCAGGACAAGGAACAGCTCAATGATGGACGGTAGCGGCTGAACTTTTCGTATATCCTTGTAAAAGGCATTGGTAACATTTCAGATTGATCTGAAAACTTTTCGAGAGATAACTGTTGTTATAAAGTTATTCCAATACACATATTCTTCAGAGTAATAATTTGGGCAGATTTCATTTACATGAAAAGTGGTTATCTGAGGAGCCTCTATAGACATTCTACAATTTCAGGTAAGTCACCACATAAGTTCGTTTAACACGTTAATAGTAGACAAACATTATTTCAAATGTTGTACTTTGGCATTTTACCATCATCACAGCAGAGTACTTGTAGGCTATTGCTGCATATTAGTTTACAATTCTACAGTAGCTTAGGGATTAATGCTATAGTGTATCACAGCAATAGAATCTACACCTTCATCGATTAGTTTGAGGGAGGAAGATTGTTTTTGTTGATGGGATCGTCATTTCTAAGTTTTGCGGCATTAAAATAAATAGTTCATTTTTGGAGTGTTTAATGCTTTATGTTCGACGATGTCGAAATGTAAATATCATATGTCCGAAAACTGTATCATAATGAGGCTCATTACATTACAAGTTTTCATTATGGGACAGTTTCTCCCACCAATCAGAGCTCAAGAAAAAGTCGTTTGACCAATTAGGTAAGGATAGCATTGCACCTGCACTAAGTCCAAGGCCTTCTAATTTTAATTTCAGTGCGTGGCCTAGTGTCATAGTGGGGTAATCGAGAAGGCCATGGTCAAATACAAGGTATTCTCTGCGTCCCATGTGCTCTGTTCAGTGCATAAAACTGACGAAATCACAACAGATATTTATGAATATTTATGTTCGAACATAAAATAGTTATAATAATTATCGTCGAACATAAACAATCGTATGCAACTCGCCTATAATGGTAATTAAGACACTCGTATGAAAATTATAAAACTCGCATACGCTCGTTTTATAAACATACTCGTGTCTTAATTATTGCCATTATAGGCTCGTTGCATAATGCACTATTAATATTTATCAGTAATAGTTACCACACTTTTCTGATGGTTTTCTTGTTTGTTTGTTTTTGTTCTTGGAGGACAGAGACTGTCTGTGGGTGTCACTGTAGGTTTGGCAATGTTTTGTAGAGCTATTGTCTTGTAGATTGAGTCTGATGATGCTCGCTTAATGAGCGAAACAGGTCATGCCTTAGTTTTCTCCTTTTTCAACAGTTCATAATATATATCATAATCACATGTTATTTATTCCAGGTTATAATTTCACATATTCCAGTAATTGGAATTATTTTGTGTTGACCGACTGAAAGTTAAAATATCAATAGTTTAAAAGTATCCGCTTCATTTATAATGCCAGGGACTCTGTTTATTAAGGCTTACTATAACAGAACTGGGTGAGTTAGCCGTGGTTGTTACGGCGTTGCTGCAGGCAGTCGCTCACATCTGGGAGGCGAGGAGGTTCAAATCCCCCCGCTGGCAACCCTGAAGATGGTCTTCTGTGGTTTCCCATCTTCCTTCCAGGCAAATGCCGGGCTTGGTCCCTAACTATAGGCCACAGCTGCTACCTTCCAACTCCTCGTCCTTACACTCAAACTTTCCTCCCCAGACAACACTCAACACGCGACGGTTCTTGTAGCTCACCCCATGGGTGTCCGCATTGAAGCAGCTACAAACTGGCGAGCCGAACATGTCCTCGGACACTCCCGACACTAAAAGCCATACGCTAAACAAAACTGTAACAGAGGTTTGAATATTCCAGAACATATGTTTTCCATAGCTGAAGTCAAATCCAGTACTAGTGTCATTCGTTGGTTAATGAAGACTAGGCTCGTGTAGTTGAAGATCGCCTCAAGAAAAAAGCATTCTTTGAGCTTTCCGCAAATATCAAGATCACCATTACTTCATGAAATTGTTGACAACCCAGGCGGCAACGTTTTCTGAAGAAGGCCATTCTATGAAAAGTGCCTCCACAATGGTAGGAGCTATGTGGAAATATAGTTCTCTACTTTTGTAGTTTTGCAATGAATGGTTCGTCTGTATCTGTACTCGGTATGTTTCCCCCGCAAGGGACTCACGTCTAGTGGGACGTGGGTTGGTGACCACGGGACCCCAGCGGAGTCCGGCATTGCTTCCACTTACTTGTGCCGGGCTCCTCTCAGTCTTCTTTCCTGTCGACCTCTCTTGGTTAACTCTTGTTCTCTTCCAACCCCGACGGTATTAGAGTATCCGAGGCCTAGGGATTCTTTCACTTTCCCGCCTTAATTCGCCCTTGCCTCATCTTTCCTGATACCCTCATTCTTCGAGGGGTCAGCCTTCCTTTTCTTTTCGTGTTATCTCCTGCCTTCTGAACAAGGCCCTCAAGGTATGTAGCCCCACCTCTTCTGGTGCAGCCTGGATAGTGCTACACCCTCAAGGACTCACGGCTGGTGAGTTTGGGAGTTGGCAACCCCGAGGGATTCCTGAGCTGGGTCCGTTTTGTCCCCTTTTTCCACTGACTTTGGGGCGGGCCCTCTCCTCTTTCCCTTTCCTATCTGCCTTTCATGACTCTCCTTCCTTCCAAATCCCTCAATCCTCATTCTTCGAGGGTTGAGGGCATTACTTTTCTTCCTGTCCTTTAATAGCCTTATCCTTTATTTGTTTAACATTTCTTCTTCTAGTAAGTAAGACTGTACTTAGTATTAGTTATAGTTTTCATTCTCATCTCATCATTCACTATCACCCAAGCCATTAGCGACCGATAATCTAGATGTTTGGCCCCTTAAAACAACAATTATCATCATCATCATCATATCGTTAGGTTTGTATTACCAAACTTACAACGTATGATGCAGGTAAATATTTTTTAGATTCCAGTCAAAATAGGACCAAAACCCTATTTTATTTATATGGATATTATACAGTTGCAGTAATATCATTGGCAAAATTGAATGAACTGATATCAAACCATGGAAGATCTAATACTTGATTTGAATGAACGCGAATTTTGATTGGTGAATGGAACACTTCCTGAACTTCAGTACGATGATTGTACTATGTCGTGGCATTACAGGACGACAGTATATTGTCATTATTTCGGCTGGAAACTATAGCATTGTGACCACGAAATATCAACGAACGTACAATGCAGTTGAAATTCACCTTATGTCTAGACCACTTTGGTAGAGAACCACTTCACGAACATCCACTTCTGTAGTTTATTAGTAAAACCAAGCGCGTCTACTACAGTGCATCACATTGGTAACGGCTGTATTGCGAACTAACTTAATCATAAAACTCAGCAATTCTTCTAGGTTTGTGCCGTGTCTTGTGTGGGGTTTCGCCTAGGACACCAAGCTGGCTCATAGGCGGGCTCTTGGTGTCCCCACCCGGCCCCCACAGGAGTAACGAACTGCGCGCTACCTCCCTTTATATTGAGTGCAACTGCACTACTTGACTGCGAGAACTAAAAGCTCAAGCAGCCTGAACCTCCCTATGAAGGCTTCCAAAAAGATGGTATATTGGCTTTCACGGCCGGTGAATTAAAACTCAGCAATTCTTCTAGTTTTGTGCCGTGTCTTGTGTGGGGTTTCGCCTAGGACACCAAGCTGGCTCATCGGCGGGCTCTTGGTGTCGCCGTCCAGACCCCCACAGGAGTAACGAACTGCGCGCTACCTCTCTTTATATTGAGTGCAACTGCACTACTTGACTGCGAGAACTAAAAGCTCAAGCAGCCTGAACCTTCAAATGAAGGCTTGGTGTCCTAGGCGAAACCCCACACAAGACACGGCACAAACCTAGAAGAATTGCTGAGCTTTAATTCACCGGCCGTGAAAGCCAATATACCATCTTTAACTTAATCATAATTTACATGGTAATTGCATAGGTTACCTTTCCTCTAAATCACGGTTCGTCAAGGTCTGTACAGATGAAATGCGCAAGGAATGCAGAACCTAATTGGTGAGTTGAAGCTTACGAAGGATATATGAAGTAGGAAGCTCTGTATCAGATATCAACTGAATACCGGCAAAGTTTTGTGACTCGAGTGAAGTGTTCGGATAGTCGCTGCAGATAGTCAAACAATTTAGAACACTGTCGAGAATATTGTTGCTTGTTGACGTGTTTAGCGTGTGTAAAAGCTACCAGAGTAGCAGCACGAAACATCAGCTAGATAGGTGGCATACGTCTCAAAGGCTTACCTGATAAAACCCGAGAATGTCTCATTCTATCCTAATATGTAAAAGTCTTTCACTCAAAAACTACTCAACAAATGTTGCAGAAATTTTGCTTGAACATATTTTATATACGTACGGTACCAAGGATGAACATAGGATTGTTGCCGTTTAGAAATGCTGCACGATTCAAAATAGTGGCAAAGGTTACGTTTTATTTCAGTAATGGAGCCGATAACCTGGATGTTAGGTCCCTTAAAACAACAATAATAGTTTTTGCCTAACATCTAGATACATAATTACATAAATTATCATCATTCTCATCATCATTTCAGTAGCATGTGCTACCACGTCCTGCCTGGCGAACAGATATCCATGGCAGGTTGCATAAGCCTACATTCACCCTTGACCTTGTAAATTCATTTTAGGGGCTTGGAAGATCTTGGCTATCTTCCTAGTGTATTTCAGTGGGTTTAGAATTTGTCTGGTAACCTGTGTTCCTGTTGTGACTGTACTACAGTGTGTATTTCTAGTTATTAGGGCATGTGCCTAGGACTTGAAATATAGTAACAACCCTACTATCGTTGTTTCACTTAGGGCATGGATATCGTGATCATCAGCCCGTGTACTAGTGTGTGTGTAAAATTTGTCTGTATTATTGCTCTGTATTTATTTGTATAGTTATTGTGATAAATAAATAAATAAAAGGGTTAATTAATTAAGCACACTAGGAGGTCAATACTACCGGTACTTAGTTTATCTTCATGGTAGCGCGCGAGCTGATCCTTGTTAAATGCAAGGTTTGTGGTTCTCTTCAGAAAGTTGGAAGGTTCTCAGTTCCGCAGCTGGACATGTGATACGTGTGAGGAACATTATCTACATTGAACTCCGTACCATTAACCGCTGAAGCTTACACAGGGGCTGAATAAATGATTTCTCTGGTTCGGTGCCAGCTGAGTGCCAAATCGGGCCGTTCAGATTTAGTCTCACTGAGAACAGGTGTACAGCAGTTGGTCTCCCATCAGTGGGTTGTTTCTTTTGAATGTTTCCTTTATTTCCTGAGGCATCTACATAGGGTGACCAATCGTCCACTAAGATTTGCCATTCAGTTCATTTTACCCTATATGCTTTATTTCACGTAAAAACTTGACGACATATTTCGGTACTGCCTTGATATTTCGTTCTTGTTGTTGATTCCTTAGGGGCTTTCCGACATCGTGGTCATGTGTCTTAATGGGAAGTAATGTTTTATTATATTTAATCAACATGTGATCAGTTAGAGGACTTGTTGGTTCTATGCAAGTTCAACATACCAGATCAAGATTGCGACATGAGTTATTGAAACAGAGGGTCAGGAACTGGACCGACCCCAGACCCAGACACGGGCCATTTGCCAAGCCTTCCGCGTAACCAGTGAATGGAGTGTCTGTGACTCTGCACTTTGTACAGGCACTGCACTAACCTACAAGCAGCTAACGGGCAACGTGGGAAGCAAGCACATAACTGTTGTCACTCAAGGGCAGAAAACTAAATTCAGAGCAAACATTGGGCACTGAAGGCCAGTCCTACAGACGACTTCTTGGAAGGGCCTTTGCTAGCTGTGTATTTGACATGACGGTTCCCAAGAAATTTACGCACGTCTTTACTCTTCAAGAAGACAATGCATAGACTGTGAAGTTCATTGAACTCATTAAGGGACCTAGTTTGTGTGCAGTGTATCAGGGGTGGGCACTACACTGATAATTGATATCAAGTGTATTGGTATCATCAACTAATCTCGTGATACGAATTCTCCACGCATGCTTCCCCAGCCACGTATAATAGCCAAAATCCACTACTTGCCTTTGCAATAATCTAATTTGGTTCATAGTATCTCAACAAAGTGTAGGATATGACATCCGTTCCAATTTTAGTATATGTATAGGCGAAGCAAGTACTTAAATGTCACAAAACATGAATGACGAGGTAAAGGTTATAGGTAGCCTAAGTTTTATTCACTTATGTATAAAATATGTTATATCATAAAGCCTGAATTTCTGAGAAACAAAAAGTCTTCAGATTTCGGTCAATATTTCTAGACGGAAAGGAAACCTAATAGGCCTATTATATCATTAATTTGACAAGATCATTCATGTTTGCTGTCTTTGTTCTATGCACTTTGAAATTCCGGACCGATACAACTTCTCCACACGTGCATCCTTCATCATGGCCAACAACCACTTACCTTTATAATAATCTCATTTGATATAAGTTATATTTGAACATAAATTATATGCAGTACGTGAAGAATGAAAACTTACCATCCTTGAAGATCGTCAAAATAGACTAAGCAGATGTGGTGAACCCATAACTTCTCCACATAAGAAACAATAGGGACGATATCCTACTTCTCTCAATTCCTTGTTTTTGTACATCCCCATTAACCACCAAATTATCCCTCTCATTTCTCTTTTCATTGAACCTTCTCACAGATTACCTTATTTCAAAAAAATCTAACATAAGTTTCTTCTGCTACTACAGTACCTTCCATCCTTCATCATTCTGCACACTATTTTGCACAACCCTTCCTCTTCCCTTCGTAATTGCTTGTTCCAAAAATACTCCATTCCTAGTCTTTCGAGTAAATATCCTGCCTCGTCCACCTAGCACACATTTTGCTGATGCTTTATTTGGTATTGTTACGTTACGTTTGGTATTTCACCCCTCCTCCTACATTCAGTCGTATCCAGCATCTGATTATTCTTCTCACAATATATTTTCTAATACTTACAATCTCACGCATAATTATTGCTCCACTGTTCGCTTATTTACAGTAGCATACATGAAGCTCCTTCATCAACACAACCCAATATTTCCACTCAATATGTTACTCTTGATATGGCAGGTGCATTGAGGTACATATTGTGTACTTTTATGCCAATATTTGGTATCTATACTTCTAATGCTATGACACTCGCCAACGCAACTAGTCCTTAGCATTTTGCTCTTTCAATTTTCTCAGACCACTAATATCGTCCCTCGGTACTCAAATGTTTTCACAATCTTTAAATCTGACCCATTTATGAAGATATTCTCATTCTTAGATAGTTATATCCCATTTATTTCTCAACATGAATGCCAGTCTTTCGCAATTTCAACAATTCCACAGTCCATATTTATGGGAGTTAAAGGAAGCAGAGTCAAGTCGACTGCAAAAGACGGTCCGGGATATTTTGAATGTGCAGAATGAACTGCACCGTTGTTCAAAGTTCTTAGATTCCAAAATATCACAAATAACTTGAAATAAGAAAAGCACAGGTGATAATTTACAGCCCTATTTTAATACAAGATTTGAATTTCTCGCTTCCACCATTACATCATATATAACTCGAATTAATTACACATTCAGCTTCCGAGTACACATCCTCAATTGTCTTTATCATCTTAAGTGATACCCGATTTCCCCTCATTGATCAGCGACAGTTCATTTGCTCTCTGTACCAAATGCTTTTTTCAAATCCTTGGCTGTGATGTACTGATTTCTCCCGTTTCTCGGTATATATTTGTCCATCAATGTTCTTACAAGCATTATATTTTCACTGGTACCCTTTCTTTTCTTGAATTTTGTTTGGAGTCAAGAGAGCAGGGACCAACCCTCCACATAGGCCATTGAACATTTGGTTAAATCCTCATTTATATTTTACTCCGATTATAATTAGCAAGCAAACTACAGCAATGTCTGTATATTTACTTGGGTCTGATCTTTGTCATCGTTTCTCAATATATTGCGCAAATGATGTCCTCCTGCCATGCTTCATAAATCCTAGTTCCTTTAAAATTCTTGTTTAATATCTTCTCCAAACATTCTATCGTAAAACAATTCCTTCTCCTATCCCTGTAGTTTCTGATGTTACCCACAGTACTTCTTCCATCTCCGAATCAATGAATTTTGTTATTTCACCTTCTTTCTCTTTGATGACGACAATAACCCCGCATGGGTGCCTGCCTCCCTGTGCGTGCTCTTTTCATCTTGGTTTGATTCATGCTTTCCATAGCAGTAGATTCATTTCAGTGTTTGATTGCTTAAAAAATGCTTCTTAAGGCATGAAAGAAAATGGTTTCAAATCAACAGCACAGATCGATTCAGTGCTTGGAAACCAGGGGAAAACGAATGCTAATCAGATCGACAGATAGAGAGCTAGACAGCTCATTTGGAAGTGAATGATATTTTATGTATTAATATAGTTAATTACTAGGTACTGCTTCCGGAGAAAGTCTCCAACTGTTATGTTTGGAATGCCACTTTAGAATTTCCTTTTTTTCCCCTTCAATTTCTTGCCAACCCTACTGTCTTGACCAAGGGTTCGACTCGACTCGTCTCCTCCAATCATCAATTGAGCTGTTACAATCACCGCTGCCACCACCATCACTACAATCACCACCTGCTCAATGGCATTTCCCACTTACACGTTCCCTCCACCTATATCGCTCTTGATTTTACCCAACCAATGACCTATAACCGCCCAGTACTCCTGAACAGTGATTCCCAAAGCTTCGTACACTGCACTACACGTCTGTTCACCATGCTTGCTTGGTTGTAAATGACAGGACGAAATACAAGCAGTTAATGTTGTTGTTTTTATTTCTTTCAGGGGATTTGCGACTGTCGGGGATACTTATCACATGTTAGGGTTTATAATAAGAAACACTAAGCCATTCAATAGGACCAATACCTGCAAAAACCCTTATATTGCCATGGTGAGATCCAAGCTCGACTACGCCATCCAAGTATGGAGTCCCTGGCAGAAAACATGCATTGAATCCATTGAGCAAGTTCAAAAGAAATTCCCCAGATATTTGACCTCAAAATAACGGGCAATTACCCACACATGGTACCCTACGGTGAACTTTTGTTGAATTTCGGCATGACCAGTTTGTAGTCTTGAAGGCAAGTGAATGATATGAAATTCCTTTGTAAATTTATTAACGGTCAAATTGATAACTCATTTTTCCTATCGCTCCTAAATTTCGACATCCCTCGCTAAACTACAATATCAACGATAACATTCAAAAATGATCTAACAAACACTACTCCACATAACAATTCACCTGTATGGAGGCTTTGCAGTATTTACAACGATGAGGTTCGTGTAAATTGGAAACTAGATTTCTGTCTCTCAATTAGACAGTTCTTGGAAATTATAATCCAGTCACTGAATTCATACTTGAAATAAAATTATCTATCACACAAAACACAATCAATGATGTATATACTGTATGTGGATAGGCCCGATTCCTAGTTATTTAAGTTACCTTTCCGTTTTCTATGTCATAATTTCAAAACCTGTGTTTATATTTGACATTTAGATAAAATTTAGATTTAGTTTTTATATTATATTTAGATTAAGATATTTAATACTATGCATTTTGATCTGTGTGAACTTCCTAGTTTTAAGAATTACATTTAGATATTAACACTTAATATAGAAATACCTGGAAATGCATTTTACTGTGTAGGTGCACTGTTACTTGGGAGCACACTGAGCCCTGTTGTGTACCGTCAACAAATAAATATATAAATAAATAAATTACATAAATAATTCATGCTGGTGTATTCCCGTGTATTTGGGTGTGTGTATAAATTGTATGATAACCTATGTTAATATGATGTCTGTTCTAGTGTGTGTATTTGTAATCGAGATAGGATATGGGTAGGAAGCAGCCGTGGCCTTCAGTTAGGTACCATCCCGGCATTTGTCTGGAGAAGTAGGAAACAATTGAAAACCACTCCCAGGATGGCTGAGGTAGGAATCGAACGCGCCTCTTCTCAGTTTTGCCTCATGATGTTGAGTGCACCTCGTTCCAGCCCACAGAACAGAATTAAATTTCTTGGACTGACATGAATTACTTGTGTTAATTAACAGCAAATTGATATGGTATTGCATTAAAAAGGAGAATATAATAGTACATTAAGCAACGAGCCTATAATGGCTATAATTAAGACACGAGTATATTTATAAAACGAGCTTTAGCGAGTTTTATAATTTCCATACGAGTGTCTTAATTACCATTATAGGCGAGTTGCATACGACTGTTTATGTTCGACGATAATTATAACTTTATTACATGTTTTAACATAAATATTCATAAATATCTGTTCAGTAACTAGAATTTTGTGATCGGGTGGTGCGCTAGGTAGCACATCTCCGTGTTCCAAGCTCTTTGGCCGACCGACGCATGCGCTCTATGTGCTTCAATGCCAGATGTGCAGATCGTGAACCAGTATTCAGCAAAACTGTCACCGTAGTCGTTTGAAATCAACGCGCTGAGTAGAAATTGGATTTAGGTATATTAAGGTACAGTGCTATTTCTTGTCTCATATTCACCAGTTTGTTTACGCGAACATATGGACGGTGCACTTTCGGTAATTTATATAGACATGTTGGATTTTGAGAGCATGCGCGAAGGTATCCTTATCTAATTGGTCAAACAAATGTTTCTTGAGCTGTGATTGGTGGGAGAAACTGTTTCATAATGAATAATAGTGTTATAATGACCATCATTATGATACAGTTTTCAGACACATAATAGTCAGGGTCGAACATAAACTAAAGAATATAGTTTATACTGTATATTCTACTTCCTTTTGAAGACGTAATTTCTATTTTTTTACATAAATTTTATTTAAAAGCCTATTATCTCAAAAGACCAATTTACAAGTGAAACTAGTTCTTATAAGCAACATAATGAACATTTTGAAGTTTCTTTGAGAGGTGACTTTTTCAAGGTCGGTTACTTTATTTCAGCTAGTAAATATCAACAATGCACTTGATTCATTGAACAATCCTGAAATAAATTCATTTTTGATATGGGTCCAAATTGAAATCCTCAACTCTCCTCATTGCTTTCTAATATATGAGTGGTCTCCTCCCTTACCCCATGAAGCCAGGTTTTCAAATACAATTTAGGATGATAATACAATTCGCCATTCATAGGTAGCCTATATGTCTAAAACAAAGAGCGCTAAAGATACTGGTGATAAGGTAGCAGCCGCACGGCAACAGCACACTGACATAACGCACCCCCAGTGGAAGACTGCCACAAGTCAAAAAGGACACTTTTTAAGGAGAAGCATTTTCTGATTTTGAGCTAATAGGAAAAGTTTCGTATTTACATAATTATTAAAGTGAAAGAAACGTATTGCTAACTTCTAACATTGTCCAGTACTATACGATAACATGCAAAGTTCTTTCATGGGTTATAATTATGTAACTTAATTATTTTTTTAATTTTTTGCCGTGTGGCCTCCTGAGAGGCCGAGTGAAGGTCTTTCTAGTCGACGCCCGTGGGCGGCCTGCGCGTCGGGATGAAGATGGAATGGATGAAGATGAATTAAACTGGGCCAGGATGTGGAAGGAAATGCCGTTGCCTATCAGAAGGCACCGTCCCAGCATTTGCTAGGTGTTGAAAATGGGGAAATCACGGAAAACCATTTCAAGGACGGCCGACGGTGGGGCTCGAACCCATGAGTCTACCAAGTCACAGAGAGCGTGGCCCCATGACCTAACGCTGCGCTTTACCCAGCGTAGCCACTGCTGTCGGTATTTAATCAATAAAAATAATTTGAGTTATGGCAGTTTTCTATTCAGTGCCGTAGAATTGCTATTTATAGGATCTGAGTTGTGGCAGTTTTACAGGACACGGACTTGATCATAGGCATTTATAAGAACCACATACAGTTCTTCAAAATTCATGCTTTTTGACTTCTGGCAGTCTTGCTCATGTAGACTTCAAGTGCCTGCTCTAATTTTATTTATTTCTATTTATTATATTGTTCTGTTCTAAATTGTGTACACGTGCATAATACCAACACATACGTAATTAACAAATCTTAACAAGAACTAACCTGATAACGAGATTCAAATTGCGAATCGTATTATAAACACCAAAACGCACTACAAGTTTTAGTTACATTATATTTTTTGTATAAATTTTAACCCCAGCACAATGACCAGGATCTGATGATTACTGCGTGAAAATCTAAAATCTAAATGCGGAATCCTTTGCCTCATTATAACTGTGATCATAAACTAATACGTGTATTTCTTTTCAGGAGGGTTATTTATATGTTATATACATTGTACCCAGCCCAGTCATTGGGAAATTCTTTTTGATCGACTGAAGAGTTACAAATAACACTTAATAAAGACTATGACATGTCCCCATGTCAGAATCTGAATAAACCAAAATGCGGTCTCGATCGATAAAACGTATAGTATTGCTCCTGATAGAAATTACATGAATTGTTTTTGAGTCGTCTAGTTCTGAAGTGCAACATCTTACGGTCCACTTTGATTCAAGTTTTACATAGCACTGAATTATATTGAGTCTCTACTTGCTTCATAAATGCTTCTTAAGGCATGAAAGAAGTTGTTTTGGAATAGAAACCAACTGTACAGGATGATACAGTGCTTGGAAACCGGGGAAATAAAAATATTCATCTGAACGGCAGATGCAGAGCTAGACAACTCATTTGAAACTCAACTATATTTTGAAACAGCGTGTACTTTTAAGGACAATTCAAAATGTAGGTCACTGACCTCAATGAATGAAAATCCACAGCCTGCTTCCAGTCTCCGACCGGGTCAGGAATGGAATGAATGAAGCCCCTATCTAGCGGCGAGGATATGATCTGTGCCGGCTGCCGAGGCCTGACGCACTCCTCTGGGGCAATGATTAAATGAATGACAGATGAAATGAAATGATAGTGGAGAGTGTTGCTGGAATGAAATTTTGACCGGGAAAACCGGAGTACCCGGAGAAAAACCTGTCTGCCTCCGTTTTGTCCAGCACAGATCTCACATGGAGTGACCGGGATTTGAACCACGGACCCAGCGGTGAGAGGCCGGCGTGCTGCCGCCTAAGCCACGGAGGCTTACTGACCTCAATACTTAATTAAAAGAAGAGTGATAGTCAGTCTGAAAGACTAGACTTTATATCATTTTAAATGCTACAAATGCTTAAGAATGCTGGGTGAAAGCCTCATGATCATGCAGCGAACTGCGTGAACTCAAACTCCATTAGCAAGTGCAAATCATTGTCAAAGGAGGTAGCTGGCTGGATGAAGTCAGGCTCACCGGAGCGCGCGGGGAAAGGAGGAAGCTCAAGCGGTGCTATGACGTCACACACCTCAGTGCATTCTCAGTACATTCCGTCCCGTCACCGAAACGTAACGCCAGACCTCAGCGTAACTTCGAAGTCGACAAGATCAATTAAAATGATTAAAAAGAAACAGTCTCTTGTCCCACACCAGGAGCTCACGGTGACCAGTCTCTCCCTTCAGGGAGGACAGTCGGCTCATAACAATCAATCCTACCACAGACTTCTTCTCTAGGAACTGCATACATGTGTTTTTTTATGAAAGATTGACGAAGTGTAAATCAAATTAATAATAGAATGATTCCAGGATAAAACTGTGATTATTTATTTTCTCTTGTACTTTTGGGGTTGAAAGTGGTAAATATAGTGTAATTATTTCAAACGCGTTGTTGCTGTTGTTTCATTTTAGGGGCTTCAACTTCCTGGTCATTTAGCCATATGTACTTGGTGTGGGTAGAATTTATCTGATTGCCTGTGTTATTGTGGTGTCTATAGTATTGTATTTGTAATTTAGTCGGCCGTGGCCTCAAGTTAGGAATCATTCCGGCATTTACTTGGAGAGGAAGTAGATAAACCAAAAACCACTTCCAGGATGGCTAAGATGGGAATCGAACGCACATCTTCTCAATTTCGTCTCACGAAGCTGAGTGTACCCCATTCCAGCCCTCAGACTAGAATTATAAAGCTTGATCAAAAACTTTCCATTTGAGGGCAATGCTGCAGCGATACCCAGGCTTTGAATGTCGAACAACAAGCACACCGTATGGCTGTTTGCCTGCAGCACCTGACGCGTTGCAATGTTGAGGCAACCGTTTCCTGGAGCGCTTTGTTGCAGGCGACGAAAGCTGGTGCCACCACTGGGAACAGGACTCGAAGGCGTCAACGATGCAGTGGTGTCATCCATCGTCTCCTCGTCGCAAGAAGTTCAGGAGCCAATCATCCGTTGGATAGATGATGCTCACCCTCTTCTTTACCGACAGCAGTGGCTACGCTGGCTAAAGCGCAGTGCTAGGTCATGGGGCCATGCTCTCTGCTGACTCGGTAGACGCGTGGGTTCGAGTCCCACCGTTGGCCGTCCTTGAAATAGTTTTTCGTGGTTTCCCATTTTCAACACCAGGCAAATGCTGGCACAGTGCCTTCTGATAGGCCACGGCCGCTTCCTTCCACATCCTTGTCCAGTTTCATTCATCTTCATCCATTCCATCTCTCATCCCGACGCGCAGGTCACCCACGGGCGTTGACTAGAAAGACCTGCACTCAGCCTCTGAGGAGGCCACACGACAAAATAAAAACTGTTATTTGATTGCTGGGGCCCATTGCTTATTTATTTCAAGGAACCTGGTGTCTCCATCACTGGGGAACGGTACTGGGTAACACTGGAGATATTACGGCAGGTAATTAATGCGAAGTCGCCTCCGTAGCGTAGCGGTCAGCATGGTTAGCTGTCGCCCCGGAGGTTCTGGGTTCGATTCCCGGCTCTACCACGAAATTTGAAAAATGGTATGAGGACTGGAATGGGGTCTACTCAGCCTTGGATGGTTCAAATGAGTAGAGGGGATTCGATTCCCAACTCAGCCATCCTCGAAGCCATCGTCTTCGGGCAAATACCGGGATGGTACCTATTGTAAGGCCTCGGCCGCCTCCTTCCCTCTTCCTTGCCTATCCATCCCAATCTTCCCTCCCTTCCCATCCCTCATCCGGCCCCTGTTCACTTTTCAGCTGAGGCCGCCTGGGCGAAGTGCTGATCACACCTCCCCAGTTGTATCTAATCCGACCAAGTGTCCCCAGCTCTAGGGCACTGCCTGGAAAGGCGGTAGTGGTGAGTTCCCTCGGTGAGTCCGTGGGAACCACCAACCTGGAGGGTAAAATTGAATAAAAATAATAATTAAGGAGAAACGTTCGGCAAAGCTGCGACAAGGGGTGCTGCTTCTTCATGATAACGCCCGCCCCCATAGCGCAAAGGTCGTAACGCAGAAGGTGCGCCAACTCAAGTGGGAGACACTCGAATATCCGCTCTGATCTCTCCACATACGATTATTACGCCTTTGGACCCCTTAAAAAGGCCTTGAAGGGGTCGACGATTCCAGTCGGACGAGGAAGTGCAGCAGGTGGTTATGGACTACATCACTCAGGAGGACACGGTGTTTACCACACGGATACCTTGAACCTGGTGCTTTGGTGGAATGAGAGCCTCAATGCTCACGGCATTAGCCATACCGATTCTGGACTGTACCGCCGTCAAACGGAAACTGTTGATCACGCCTTATATATTTCTTGGCAGAGCCGGGGATAGGACTCGGTCCTCCGCGGTAACAGCCAAGAGGAAGGAAGGAAGGAAGGAAGGAAGGAAGGACTTCGTCGTTACGCTGAGGTCTTGCGTTACCTTACGCTGACGGGACGAAATGTACCGAGAATGCAATGAGGTGTGTGCCGTCATAGTATCGCTTGAGCTTCCTCCTTTCCCCGCGCGCTCCGGTGAGCGTGACGTCATCCAGCCAGCTACCTCCTTTGACCTTGGTTTGCACTTGCTAATGGACTTTGAGTTCAAGCATGCACTCCGGTGAGCGCGACGTCATCCAGCCAGCTACCTCCTTTGACCTTGGTTTGCACTTGCTAATGGATTTTGCGCTCACGCAGTTCGCTGCATGATCATGAGGCTTTCACCCAGCATTTTTCAGCATTTGTAGCATTTAAAATGAAATAAAGTCTAGTCTTTAAGACTGACTTTCACTGTTTTTTAGTCTTACGTGACCGTTAATCATGCGATCATGAGCCACGGGACCTCCATTTTACTTGGAATCCGAACCACAGGACAAGGAATTTCACTTCGAAAATCTCATATACATCGACCGGTAACCACCTTGGTGAGAGAACAGCCAAATGTGCTAGCCACAATACGCAACAAATAAATCCATGCATGAAAATAGATTGCGCTATTTATTTATCGTATGGCTTTTAGTGCCGGGAGTATCCGAGGACAAATTTGGCTCGTCTGAGTCTGTAGCTGCTTCCAGCGGACACTCTTAGGTTGAGCTACAAGTTCCGTTCAATTTCAAGTAGTTCCAACTTTCGCTACCAGATATCAATGATACCTAGTGGTGAACGTTGGAGCTTTGATAGAGCGTTCCGACGAAATCTAACCTAACAATTTAGCTTCATACATGTTTAGTCTGTGGAAGGATCTTTTACATGTCATAAATCTATGACATGGGACCGCCGGCTTTACTTCCCCTCCGAAGGAAGGCATATTGAAGGATTTTTAACGCTCTTAAAAAATCCGACGATTTCGGCCAGGTTAGATCCCTCCATTTTGGGCACAGCAGTTCAGCATGCTACCGACTACGCCACCGAGGTCGCCACAGTTAAGTTCGATCGAGTTTGAGTGAACTCATACATTACCATATCACACCATGCATTCATTTGTTAATGCCAGATACATTCGGTCTCCGTAGCGTAGCGGTCAGCATGGTTAGCTTCCGCCCCGGAGGTCCTGGGTTCGATTCCCGGCTCTGCCACGAAATTTGAAAAGTGGTATGAGGACTGGAACGTGGTCTACTCAGCCTCGGGTGGCCCAAATGAGTAGAGGGGGTTCGATTCCCACCTCAGCCATCCTCGAATTTGTTTTCCGTGGTTTCCCACTTTGTCTTCGGGCAAATGCCGGGACGGTTCCTACTGTAAGGTCACGGCCGCCTCCTTCCCGCTTCCTTGCCTATCCATCCCAATCTACTCCTCCCTTCCCATCCCTCATAAGGCCCCTGTTCGCTTTGCAGGTGAGGGCGTCTGGGCGAGGTGCTGATCGCACCTCATCAGTTGTATCCACTCCTACCAGATGATCCCAGCTCTAGGACACAGTCCGTAGAGGCGGTAGTGGTGAGTTCCCTCGCTGAGTCCGTGGGTTCCACCAACCTGGAGGGTAAAAATCGATTAAACAAAAAGAAAACAACAACAAAAAAACGTTCGGTCACCTTCCAAGGTTGCAATGAGTTGTTGTTGTTGTTGTTGTTAATTCATTTATGGGGCCTGGGACACCTTGGTTATCAGCTCCGTTTAATTGGGTGTGTGTTGAACTTGTGTGATAACCTGTATTCCTGTGATGACTGTAGTAGTATGTGTAACTGTATTAGGGACAGGGATGGGATAGGAGGCCCGGAACTTGAAGTAAGGTACTATCCCGGCATTTGCCTTGTGGGAGTGTGGAAAAATCCGGGGAAAAGCCACATTCAGGATATCCGCTGTCCTTGCCAGGGTTTGAACCTGCGATCTCTCAACTTGCTGTAGCTGACCTCGTGGCCATGGTGTACGGTTTAATGAGCAAGCTGCAATGAGAAACTGAAACAATTTTGGAGATCATAATTTCGAATCCCTATGCTGACAGAGGCCATCCTGAGGTCAGTTGTTCTTCTGCTTTTCCAATCCCCCTCCGAGCAAATAACCGCATGGTATTTTATAGGACCCTACCCCTCCAGACCCAAATGATAATTACAGTTACACCCACTGCTACAGTCATCACAATAACGCAGGTTATCAGACAAATAAAATACGCACACACAAATACACGGGGCTATTGAACAACTAGCCGGCCTCGTGGTGTTGGGGTAGCGCTCCTGCCTCTCACCCCGAGGCCCGGGGTTTGATTCCCGGGGAATTTTAGAAACTGGCGTGAGGGCTGGATCGGGGTTCACTCAGTCTCGTGAGGACAATTGAGTAGCTATCTGACAGTGAGGCAGCGCCCAGGTCACGAAAACTAAGATTAACGGCCGACGGGACCCGATATGCTGATCACGTGTCACCCCAATATCTACGGGCCAAATGGCTGAGCAGCGGTCGCTTGGTAGGCCTAGGCCCTTTATTGGCTGTAGTGCCAGGGGTTATTATTATTATATTGATCAATTGCGTCTCAAGGCAGTTCTTAAAACAATAGCAAGAATCATTATTTTCACAATTAACCTGGAGGAATCATGACCGCATGTAGGCCAGTCGACAGTATTTTTAGCCTACTTTTCACATTTTGCAAAAATGAGGAAAAAGTAGTCTTACGAGATCGGGCAAATGTGTGTGTGTCTGTCTGTCTGTCTGTCTGTCTGTCTGTCCTTCTGTCTGTCTGTCTGTCTGGCTGTGTGTGTGTCCCCCCCCCTATCAACTCCTAAACGGCTGCAACAATCAAAACCAAATTTAGTATGAGTAAAGATGTGCACCGGAATAGCTCACGTCCATATTTGAAAATGATGTCAGTGCTACCAACTGCTGAAAAAACGCACTAGAAATTTGAGCTCCATGTTGGATATCCTGCAAGGTATGCATAGGAGCTATTCCAAAATTGGCACACATGTAGATAATACTATTTCAGTTTAATTTCCAGGAGACCAACCATGACAGTGTTGCCAAAATAATTTTAAGCCTTCTGATAGGTCCAATGTTTAAATGCATATAACTTCTACACTATCAACTGGATTTCAACCAAATTTTGTATGTAATATCTGTACATAAACAGATATGACTGAGCGTATTCTTAAGAGCCACCAGGGCTGCCAACTGTTAATAATTGCTCTCTCTATTTATTTATTTTTATCCAAATACCAATATATCAGAATGTGTGCAAGCCGACATCTTTAAACTATGCACACGTATAGTACCTGACATGTTTGATTAATTTTGGAGTAACTTATATACGTCAGTTCTACCAACATGATTCTAAGCCTGCTGATAGGGCTAATTTTTAAATACATGTAACTTCTATACTATCAGTAGGATTTCATCCAAATTTCGCATGTGCTATGTGTAACATATCAGATATGACTATAATTATTCTTCAGTGCAATCAGGGCTGCCAACTGTTAATAAATGCTGTCTATATTTTTTACCCTAATATCAATATATCAGAAAGTATGCAAGCCAACAGCTCTATACTTTGCACACGTATAGCACCTGACATTCTAGATAAATTTGGAGTAATTAATACAAGGCAGTGCTGACAACATGATTCTATGCCTGCTGATATGTCCAATTTTAAAATACATGTAACTTCTATACTAACAAATGGATTTCATCCAAAATTGGCACAACAAGATATCATAATATTTCAGATTATTTCTGACCAGCACACGCATGGTATTGTTGGCAACATGCTTTTACGCGTGCTGATAGATCCAGTGTCTAACTGCAAGTAACGTCCATTGGACTTCAACCAAATTGTGTATTCTGTACCTTAAGAGATGGAACTAAGAATATATTCAGTCACCAGGGCTGCCAACTGTAGTGCTCTATTAGGCTACATTATACCAGGTATATTTTGAACTAATTAGATACTTCGATATTACCAACTTAATTTCGTCATTATTCTAGATAGGTTCATATTCCGTAGAATAATCATTGGCATGAAAAGTAGGCTGTATAGTTCTTAACGGAACTTCTTGTTACAATCTCTTATGGTTGCTCATACGTCATGAACAGAATTCATCAAGTACCTACCGAGGAATATATCCCAAGTGGCTAGCGTAAATGTTGAAAATGCAAATGTAGTGGTTGTCTGACATGGTGACTCGATCGCCCCTTAACGCATTAGGTCACGCTCTTTTGGTTTGTTCGGATTGTAACGGTAGCTGCAACTTGCGGAATGGTATCCTATTACGTATGTTCAAAGAATTGTCATAAACCTTTCCGCTACGGAAGGATTAAGACCGGGTTTCTTCACGAGGTCACTGTTCCGTGAAGCTAAAATCAGGTGAGGACCAAAGTATAGGCGACAGAATCGTATACGTTGGTGCTTGGCCATCCATTCTCTTTGTATCTCTGCCAAGAAACTTAATTCTGAGGGCAGGAACGTAGTATACTCAGATTCGTGAGACAAAACTGAGAAGTGCAGGATTCGATTTCTACCTCAGCTATCCTGGAATAGTTTTCCGTGTCCCACTTCTACTCCTGGAAAATGCCGGGATGGCGCCTAACGTAAGGCCACGGCTGCTTCCTACCCAAATCCTACCCCGATTAGAAATACACTCACTATTACAGACATCACATGGACATTGGTTAGCAGACAACGTCTATACACACCCTAGTACATGGGGCTACATGACCACGATGTCGCTAAGCCCTTAAACGAATAAACAGCAACATCAGCATTCTTCGTATCTCATCCCACCAGGTGAGACAACCACAAGATCTCTACAAACAAATCCATTCTCTGAAGTTACTGATAGATTTCTGATTGGTATCCACTGCAAGTGAAGTAACAATGGTCTGAAGAGTCTGATTGGTATCCACTGCAAGTGAAGTAATAATGGTCAGCAGAGTTCTGATTGGTGTCCACTCTAAGTGAAGTAGTTATGGTCTGAAGTGATCTGATTGGTATCCTCAGCAAGTGAAGTAATAATGGTCTGAAGAGTTCTGATTGGTATCCGCTGCAAGTGAAGTAATTATGGTCTGAAGTGTTCTGATTGGTATCCACTGCAAGTGAAGTAATAATGGTCTGGAGAGTTCTGATTGGTATCCACTGCAAGCGAAGTAATAATGGTCTGTAGAGTTCTGATTGGTATCCACTGCAAGTGAAATAACAAAGGTCTGAATATTCTGATTGGCATCCACTGCAAGTGGAGTAATTATGGTCTGCAGAGTTCTGATTGGTATCCACTGCAAGTGAAGTAATTATGGTCTGAAGTGTTCTGATTGGCATCCACTGCAAGTGAAGTAATAATGGTCTGGAGAGTTCTGATTTGTATCCACTGCAAGCGAAGTAATAATGGTCTGTAGAGTTCTGATTGGTATCCACTGCAAGTGAAATAACAAAGGTCTGAATATTCTGATTGGCATCCACTGCAAGTGGAGTAATTATGGTCTGCAGAGTTCTGATTGGTATCCACTGCAAGTGAAGTAATTATGGTCTGAAGTGTTCTGATTGGTATCCACTGCAAGTGAAGTATTAATGGTCTGGAGAGTTCTGATTGGTATCCACTGCAAGCGAAGTAATAATGGTCTGTAGAGTTCTGATTGGTATCCACTGCAAGTGAAATAACAAAGGTCTGAATATTCTGATTGGCATCCACTGCAAGTGGAGTAATTATGGTCTGCAGAGTTCTGATTGGTATCCACTGCAAGTGAGGTAATATAAGTCTGAAGAGTTCTGATTGGTATCCACTGCAAGTGAATTAATAATGGTCTGACGAGTGCTGATTGTTATCCACTGCAAGTGAAGTAATAATAGTCTGAAGAGTTCGGATTGGTGTCCACTGCAAGTGACGTAACAAAGGTCTGACGAGTTCTGATTGGTGTCCACTGCAAATGAAGTAACAAAGGTCTGACGAGTTCGGATTGGTGCCCACTGCAAGTGAAGTAACAAAGGTCTGAAGAGTTCGGATTGGTGTTCACTGCAAGTGAAGTAACAAAGGTCTGAAGAGTTCGGATTGGTGTCCACTGCAAGTGAAGTAACAAAGGTCTGACGAGTTCTGATTGGTATCCGCTGCAAGTGAAGTAACAAAGGTCTGACGAGTTCGGATTGGTGTCCACTGCAAGTGAAGTAACAAAGGTCTGACGAGTTCGGATTGGTGTCCACTGCAAGTGAAGTAACAAAGGTCTGACGAGTTCTGATTGTTATCCACTGCAAGTGAAGTAATTATGGTCTGAAGAGTTCTTAATTTACATCACACACCACAACTGCAATGGGAAGCTGCATCAAGTACGGAGATTGGAGGTTCGAATCACGGCGCTGACAGCGGCTATCCTGAGTGTGGATTTTCCCTGGTCTTTCCATACTCCCTCCAGGAAAATTCTGGGATAATACCTTATTATAAGTCCCGGGGCACCTACCCCATCGCTGACCCTAATAATTACAGCTACACACACCACTCGAGTCAACACAGAAGCACAGGTTATCACACCAATTCTACTCACACCAAAGTACACTACACTGTGCTGACGACCAGAGATGTCCAAAGCCCCCCCCCCCCCCCCATACAAATGTCTGTCTGTCTGGATTTTTGTTGGTCGTTGTCGTTAGAATGAGAAACTACTGGATCGATTTGGTTGTGTTGATGTAGTTAATCTAATTTATAACCAGGTGAGTTGGCCGAGGTCGTTGCGGCATGACTGTTGGCAGTCGCTCACATCCGGGAGGCGAGGAGGTTCGAATCCCCCCGCCGGCAACCTTGAAGATGGTCTTCTGTGGTTTCCCATCTTCCTTCCAGGCAAATGCCGGGGTTGGTCCTTAACTATAGGCCACAGCCGCTACCATCCAACTCCTCTACCCTCCCTTCCAACTTTCCTCCCCAACGGTACTTGTAGCTCACCCATTGGGTGTCCGTCTCAAAGCAGCTACAAACACTGGCGAGCCAAACATGTCCTCGGACACTCCCGGCGCTAAAAGCCATACGCTGAAAAAAAAATCTAATTTATAGGCTTGAGACATTTGGCCACCAGCCCTGTTTACTTGTGAGTGACATCAATTTGTCCGATAACCTGTGACTGTGATACTGTGTGTACCAGTAATTGTTATAGCCTGAGATTGGAGTGAAGGGACATCCCGGCATTTGCATGGAGGGTGTGTGGAAATCTCGACACACAGGAAGGCCACTGTCAGCACCTTCGGTGTCTGGAATTCCAGATCTCTCTGGAAGTCACAGTGTGCAACTTAACACGCATGGCGTCACTGTGGGTTGACTTGGGTACGGTTTTTATTAACGGGTAAGGTGTTGTAATGGAAATATTTGGAATACAAATATAATCTTGATTAGGCTCATTAGCTATGGTAAATATAGATCCAGAACGTCTGATCATTCAGCTAGTGGGTTGTGATCTGGGACAAATAAATCTCCTACTTGCCAGAAAGTGAGCTTAGTGCTGATAGTATTTGAACTCAAGTCATCGAGTCCACGAGCCATCGCGGAGGGCGAAAACAGTAAGTAGTTCTAGCAGGAAATACGACTAGGCAGATGATATGCATTAAGACTGAACAGGTAGCACATTTCGACACCAAATACGTGGTATAAGCCCAGCCGAACTGTATTGGCCAACTTTCAATTTTTGTAAAGAATGAAAGTCGAATTATGAGATCTGAACTGTCCAAATGTGTATGTGAGCATGTCTGTCCCCCTCTATCAATTTTACTATCCTTTTTTGTCGTGTGACCTCCTGAGAGGCCGAGTGCAGGTCTTTCTAGTCGATGCCCGTGGGCGAACTGCGCGTCGGGATGAGAGATGGAATTGAGGAAGATGAATGAGACTGGGCAAGGATGTGGAAGGAGGTGGCCGTGGCCTGTCTGAAGGTACCACACCAGTATTTGCCTGGTGTAGAAAATGGGAAACCACAGAAAAACATTTCAAGGACGGTCGACGGTGGGGCTCGAACCCACGCGTCTACCGAGTCAGCAGAGAGCTTGGCCCAATGACTTAACGCTGCGCTTTAGCTAGCGTAGCCACTGCTGTCGGACTAAATTTGGTACAGAGGTACCACTAGCAAAGGGCACCTCAGTGTCATGATTCATATCACCGCCATCTTAGTGAAAACAAAATGATGGCCAGCCAAATGTTCAAAGCATAATTTTGATTGCTACTAAACTAATCATCAGATCTCTACGAAATTCTGGAAAACATTACCTTCATATGAGAAAAGGCTTGCGTCCAAACTGCAACATAATCAGGCAAACATTTTTAAGATGAGAATCCTGAATGCATTATAATTCATAACTTTTTTTTTCGTGTGGTCTCCTCAGAGACCTAGTGCAGGTCTTTCTATTCGACGCCCGTGGGCGACCTGCGCGTCGGGATGAGAGATGGAATTGATTAAGGTGAATGAAATTGGAGAAGGATGTGTAAGGAAGCGGCCGTGGCCTGTCAGAAGGTACCGTCCCAGCATTTTCCTGGTGTTGAAAATGGGAAACCACGGAAAACCATTTCAAGGACGGCCGACGGTGGGGCTCGAACCCACGCGTCTACCGAGTCAGCAGAGAGCTTGGCCCCATGACCTAACACTGCGCTTTAGCCAGCGTAGCCACTACTGTCGGTATTCATAACATTAGATCCAATGAAGCAATGTTCACAGTGTTTGGCATTCAGCTAAATTGATATAACTACCCCCTGTTGTCAACGTGAAAACAACGTGATATATAGAAATGAATGTTATGTGATAGTTTGTGAGTCTGTCCATTATGCGTTCATATACCATTCATCCGATTGTGATGAACCTATGATGAGTTATTGTGTACATTCCAGGGAAGGTTTCTGACTTAGTAGTTTCAACAAATATATGACAGCGCGCAAATCGTTTCAAAAAAGACCCGTATGCGTTCATTCATTCATTCATTCGTTTATTTGCAATTGGGTGTGTGTCCCCCGGTGGCAAATTACTGTACATAACAATTCAATAACAATTAAACTGGAGTATTTACACAAATAGTCAGTCTTTTCTTAAACACACCTATATGTTTGGGAAAAGGCTCTAAGACTGCGGCAGGTAGAGAGTTCCAATTATGAATGGCACGGTTTACAACAGAATATTTAACATAATTTGTTCGCTGTGGTCGGCCCTTAACTTTGAAAGGATGATCGCTCCTACCCATGTAAATAGGCTTTTCCATACGTTTGCTAAGCTCAACCCATGCTGGTTGATTTGTATACGTGTTGTACATAGCGCAGAGTCTAGATTTCATCCTCCTAGCCTCAAGTGATTCCCACCCAAGTTTCTTTAACATACGGCTCACACTGCTCCTGGGATTAAAGTCACTGAGCACAAATCTAGCGGCCTTTCTTTGTACCATTTCCAACTCATTGATGAGCCCTACTTGATATGGAACCCAAACCGCCGAGGCATATTCCAGAATAGGTCTTACAAGTGACAAATAGCCTAATTCTTTAGCAGAGGTACTACATCCTTTTAATACCCTCATTACAAAGTGCAGGGATTTGTAAGCTTTCGAAACTACACATCCTACATGACAACTCCATTTCATATCATTCCTTACGTGAACGCCCAAATATTTGCAAGAATCTTCTTTTACAAGTATTTCCGAGCCAATGTTATATTGAAAATCTTGCCTTCGCACTTTCCCTATTTGTATTAGACTACATTTTCTTGTGTTTATTTTCATTTTATTTTCAATCGTCCACTTATAGACCAGGTTCAGGTGATCTTGAAGCACTGCATTGTCTTGTGAGTCATGTATCTTTCGATATATTACACAATCATCCGCAAACAATCGACAGTCACTGCGAATCCCATTTGGTAAGTCATTTATAAACGCCAAAAATAACAAAGTTCCGATTACGCTGCCCTGAGGAATACCCGACGTTACGGTAATTTCATCCGAGAATCGGCCTTCAACTTTCACTTTCTGGGAACGACCCGTCAAAAATTCTTGGATCCATAAAATTACTCTTCTATCAATCTTCGTCGAAGCTAATTTATGGAGTAGCATGTCATGCGGCATGACATCAAACGCCTTCGCAAAATCTATAACTACGGCGTCGAATGAAACTCCATCGTCTAACGATTCGCTAATATCTTGAAAAAGTGATAGCATCTGACTCTCGCATGAGTAACCTTTCCGAAATCCATGTTGCCTATCATTAAACCATGATAATGTTTCCCACTGTTCCCTCAAGTAGTCGCAAATGAGAAGCTCCGTCTGTTTACAAACGTTGGACGTAAGACTAACCGGCCTGTAGTTGCCCAATTCAAGTCTGCTCCCTCCCTTAAATATTGGGACTACCGTAGCTCTTTTCCAGTCATCCAGGATTTGCGCATTGTTTATGGACACATTAAACATCACCTCTAAGTATCGTGCCACGGCCCTACCTCCTAGTTTAAGTACTTCACTAACAATATTATCAGGACCCTTCGATATATTGTAACGTAAGTTTTGTATTAGCTTTACAATTGCTGACTGGTTTATTTGGAGAAGTGGAGTCCCTGATTCACCGTTAAGGTCCAACACACAGCTATTGGATGTATTGAACACACTACCATAAAAGACATTTAATTCATTAGCAATGGCCTGCTTCTCAGTAATTAATTTACCGTCACCGGACATTATCATCGACAAATTATTTGAATTTCCCTTTCTTCTCCTAACATAACTGTAAAATTTTTTCCACCCATCGCCTCCCGAACCAAGTAAACATTGCATATAATTGTCATGAGCAGCCCTCTTTTTTAAGACGAGCTCTCTTGATAAGGACTTAAATTTCAACATATACTAGTCACTATCATGTCTTTTATTGTATAATTTCCTAATTTTCCGATTAAGACTCCTGATTTCCCGTGTGTAATACTCAGGATCCGGGTTTTGTTTCAGTAATTTAAATGGAACAAATTTATCGATGGCGCTATTTAAAATTTTCAAAAAGTTAGTCCACAGGATATTAATGTGATTTCCTTCCGATGCTCATCCTACAAATAGCTCATTCAAATACCCCTGAAATTTGCCCTGATCCGCCCTGCGATACTGGAATATGATCTTATTTGCTACATCAGAGTCTAATTTTGTAATGTCACCGTATCTAATATTTAATTCAACCCCAGAATGGTCACTAATTCCTGGTACTTTCTGACAGTTAATATACATTTCTACAGGCCTTACGAGGTAAACATCTAAGGTTTTATTGCCTTTAGTTGGGAAGTCAACTACTTGGGAAAATCCCCCCTCCCTTAAGAATTTGTTTGCAGCGCTCAGAGCTTGACCGCTGCTAGTTGACTCACCAGACCAGTCTACTTTGGGGAGATTTAAATCTCCGGCAATTATTATGCTCTTTTTCATAGCATTACCCGTACAAGTTTTATCATACAGTGTGTCGACAAGCGAAAAGTTATCTTTCGGTTCTCTATACGCCCCTATCGCCTGATTACGACGAAACTTTGGTGAGTTATTGTGTACACTTCCATGAAGGTTTCTGACTTAGTAAATCCATTTACAATTGGTAGCGCACGAGTAGACTCAACAAATGTGTGACGGCGCGCGAATCGTTTCAACAAAGTCCCGTATGCGTTCATATAGCTTACCATTCTTCCGATTGCGATGAAACATTGGTGAGTTGTTGAGTACACACCTGCAAAAGTGTCTGACTTTGTGAATCCATTTTACAATAGGTAGCACACGAGTAGATTCAACAAATGAGTGACGCCGCGTGTATCATTTCAAAATATCCCGGGTGCGTTCATATACTATTCATCCGATTACGATGAAACTTTGATGAGTTACAGTGTGCACTCCCGTGTAGGTTTCTGTTTTAGTAAAGGGGCGTGGTGGCTCAGCGGTCTAGCTGTATGCCTCTCACCAAGGCGGTCCGGGTTCGATTCCCGGTCAATGCATGTGAGATTTTCGATGTGAAATGCCATGTCCTGTGGTTTGGATTCCACGTAAAAAGGAGGTCCCGTGGCTCATAATCACAAGATTCACGGTCACGTAAAACTACAATCTTCCTTTTTGTTTTAGTAAATCCATTTCACGGTTGGTAGCGCACGAATAGATTCAACAAATGGGTGACAGCGCATGAATCGTCCCGTATGCGTTCATATACCATGCATCCGATTGCGATGGAACTTTGGTGAGTTGTTGTGTACCCTCCCACGAATGTTTCTGAATTTGTAAATCAATTTTACAATAGCTTAGAGGCAGTTAACGGAAAAAGAAAAAAACATTATGAATCTCAAAGCACTTCAACAAACAAAATTACAACGCCAACAGTTTCTTTGGTTGGCATTGCAATGCATGCTAGGTACAGCTCATAAAATATAAAAATAAATCAATATATTTTAGAGATACAATATCTCAAATTAGCATTAATGTAGAACCGTACAATGTGCTTCGTATGCCGAAAGCAGAAGAACACCCCCGCCATATATTCCAGCTGGTGGCTGAGCACACTATTAAAACATCAAAATCAATAACTCGGGATCCAATTGCCAAATTAACACGAAACTTTGAAAAAGGGAGAAACAGATAAGATTCCTTTCTTTCATTAGTCATAAGATTATCGCACTGCATATGGCACGCAGCCGCCATCTTGATTGTACAAGTCATTAACTTCGACAATGCAAAGACAAAACGCAGCAAATATGTAGTCTCACATATGAGGCTTTCTCTGCAGAAGAGGAAAGATAATCGGCTATATACGCTCAAGATGGTGGATGGACGTACTTCTGTAATCTTCCAATCAATTCGACTGTATGCAAAATATGAATTACCACGAATCTTATTTAACGGGGAGACTTTATAGGATACAACTCTTAACGTTAATCACAAGAACATCAAATTATACTTCCTGATAAGGGTAAATACTTTCCTATACCCAAACATTTAAGAGAATGTAGGCTATGTTTGTTCTTTATCGAACATCTTGTTTGAAATCGATAAGAGTACCTAATACAGATGAGTAGAAAAGTACCGGTACGACTGAAATAGAGCCATGAGTTGTGTATTCTTTCCGCGTGTAAGAATGCGGCGAAGTTATGTGCCGGAGACCTGACTGAAATCTAGCTGGCCAACAACATTATTCATTACAGTACTCACTTGGGCCATGAGAGGCAGTGTGTCAAGCACTCACACATGGAAGACAGATTTTGAGAAACTGAAGACAATTATTATTGTGTGTTTTACATCGCTATGCAATCTGTATCCACAGATAGAACTTATTGAGCTAATGGTGTTGTTCTCTTCTCTCAAAATCTCTTCATCTGGACACTGAATATCTTCCTCCGTTCTTCAGTCCATGAATTTCCTTCTTCTTATTATTATTAACATTACCTACTATTATTATTGGTAGGCGTGTAAAGGTAGCACGCTTTGCTCTAACCTAGGCGGCCCTGTCTTCAACTTCCAACCATAACATAACACAACTTAAGTGAGCATCTGCACGTTCGAATCCTGCTGCTAGTAATATCAATTTTCTTGTGGCTGGAGCCCCAATCATATCTTCCTTCTAATTCCAGGATACCTACCTGGATTAATTACAGACACCACAATAATTGAGACCATACGACATATTGAGTTCAGAAATAAATACAATCACCATGACTCGTATTATCACACAGATCGTTTACACGCGACTCAATTTCTCAATTGGTTACTACAATAATAAGATTAGAATATCTAAGGTACGAATCTCTGACAGCCAGATATTGAAACCATCACTATGTGATAATTAATTACGGTAATTCCCTAAAAGCCCGGTACAAAAATATAGGTTTTTCTACATGAAAACAAGTAGTTCCGTGAAGAACCATAAAGCCTATTTTCATATGTCCTATTTATGTTAATCGCCTCTATCAACATACAAAATTTCAGTTTGATTGCTGTAATAGATTCGTAGATATTGAGAACCGTTCAAATATTTCGGTTGCTCGCCATGTTGGAATTGTATGTATGCAGGACTTAGAGTTATGTACTATTACATGAAGATTATTATATAGGTGTAGTATTCAAACTTCAATCGCATGATTAGGAAACAAGATATGAAAATCAGATTTTAAAATTTCGCACAGTTGCTATCTTATGGTTATGAAAGCAATTGAAATAAATTAGAAGCCAGTGGATTAAAATGTGTATAAGCATTTACCGTACCAAGTTTTACTGCGCTCGGATGGTTAAATCGCGAGAAACGTCCATTTCAATATTTAAATTTCGCGCCGCCGTTATGTTGGATTTGTGCTCACCAGATTATTTAAAGTCACATAGGGGAACTTATGTTCATAGCCTCTATCAATATACAAAATTTCAGTGTGATAGCTATCATAGATTAGTAGATATTGAGAACCATCTAATTATTTCGGTTGGTCGCCATGTTTGATTTTTATATATGCAGGCCATAGAGTTATATACTATTAGATGACGATTGTTGGATAGGTTAATTATTCAAACGTTCATTTTGATCGCATGATTAATACCCAAGAAAAAAAGACTTCTTTTTAAAATAGCGCACAGCCACCATCTTTAGGTTATGTGAACAATTGAACTAAATTAGATGCCAGTGCATTACAATGTGTATATACATTTACTGTCCCATAGTTCGCTGCGCTTAGATGGTTAAATCGCGAGAACGGTCTATTAAAATGTTTCACTTCCGCTTGGCCGCCATGTTCGTTTTGTATCTTACAGGTTTTTAGAGGCCTCATAGCTGAACTTCTAGTAGTGCCCGTTATCACCGTATAAAATTTCAGGGTGATATCAGTAATAGTTCCGAAGACATAGAATGCCGGTGAAATATTTCGCACAGCTGCCATCTTGAGATTACAGTATGTAGACAATTGAACTAAATTAGATGCCAGTACATTACAATGTGTTTAAACATTTGCTGTACCAAGTTTCATTGCGTTTGGATGTTTAATTCGCCAGAGAAGTCTATTTAAATGTTTCAACTTCGCTTGATCACCATGTTCGTTTTGTAGTCAACAGGTTTGTGAAAGTCTCATAGGTGAACTTCTAATAGTGCCCTTTATCGCCGTACAAAATTACAGGGTGATATCAAAATAGTTTCAGAGAAATAGAATGCCGATGGAATATTTCGCACAGCCACCATGTTGGATTGATGAGACGTAATATAATTTGAAGGGCACGGTCGGGGTCGGCTAAAATTGTACTATGTCCATACCAAGTTTCATTGAAATCGCTCCAGTCGTTTAGAAGTTATTAGGAGGGATACACACAGACACACAGTCACACATACGCACACACATACACACACACGGACAAAAGGTGATCTCATAAGCATATTTTTTCATAAAATGAAAATACCCTAAAATGATAGTAATAATAATAATAATAATAATAATAATAATAATAATAATAATACAGTAGATGTAATGATAATTATGTCTACCTCTTGTTATTCCTGTTTTCAATGATATCGGGGATGGGATATGATGAAAGTATAGGCCTATATATATATATTGAACCCTTGCAAAGAAGCATATGAGACTCAATTTCGGGGGGTGTAACAGTCCATTTCGTAAAGTTGTTGTTAAGCGCTTCTTATAACATGCAGGGTGACATGTAACAAAATAACATGCAGGAAAAAGTGAATACCAGGATTAAAACATATAAATTTAATAAACAGATCGACAAATTTACACTATTTACACAAAAAAAAGGTCTCCCTAATGACACCCACTTGAATTCATAAAATTGCCAAACTAGGCCTGATCTCAGGAGAGATCGTAAACATCTGGACCAAATGTCCCAAATTACTGCGACATGTGCATGTGCGGCTTTTCTGCATGCGTTACGATGTGTACAAATTAATGCGAGGTTCGTTACCATCCAGTAAACCTTCAGGGGACGAATCTGCATTGTCATAGAGCTAGACAGACACGAGGAACCAACTAAACACTAATTAAACTAAACCGACACTTCCTACACTAAATAACACAAAAATAATTTCCGCATGAAATTGGAATCAAAGAACTGCCGTAGCAAACAACATTAACGCCTAAAATTAGGACTTTTCAAATCAACACAAGTAAATCAACACGTGACCAATCAAGAAAAAATTACATATATGGCCACTTGCCATTTTTACAAAAGGAATACAAAATACACCCAACGGTGTCACAACAGACGAAATCTAACAATTGAAATGAGTCACAGAAATCACTAGGCTCAAAGCCAACATTTACATCATAAAACAAATATTTCATTTCATACGATATGCGGTAATTCGTAACGGACATGGCGAACTCCCAATTTAATATTATGATCCAATGACCATTAAAAGAACAGGTTTGCTACAGATAGCTTACAGGGGTCAGTCGGTCAGCTGGACTGCCTAAACGATGAATCACCAGACATAGACGGGCGCAAAGTGGAATCTGCACATCTGTCAACCCACGTGTCAATTACCTCGACCTGCCGTAGCAATGGCTCGAGTCTCGAAGAAGCGTGCTCCAATAGCACATAATATACTGTACCCGTTCGTCCTGGGGATGCGATGACCCATCTGCTATTACATCGCATTCCTGGATTTCCAGGACAGAGCGGAGTTAAATGAACACCTAGTCAAACAAGGAATGTGTCGGAAATTCAGTTGAAATATCTCAAAAGCAGAGGGTAACACAAGATAAAGTATCTCCAGGGTCGTTACGGGTTTAAATTTAATTTAAAAAAATACAAATATCAATGGGCGCCATCAACTGAATCCCTATCAAACCACATCCTTCCTGGTTAAGCCTTAATTAAGACAAGGAAAGAAAATGGGAAAATCACATCATCATCAGATCACAACTAACATAAAAACAAATTTATTCAACTTTGATAGTCAGACAGACATATTAAACACTCATCCTACCTAAGAGCATGGTCGAATGCCAACGTTAAATTGTCATTGTCCAGAAAATCGAACCATCTCCATTCTACTCAAAGTGTATGTAATCCACATAAAATAGGAAAAATTTCTAAAGTTATCTTGGGTTCTCAGGATCACCGTAGCACTATGTCTTTGCGTCACTGACATTCGTGATAACTGAGACCTAATTTCTCTTTAAATTAACATCATGAATGTGGATGTAAAAATATTATTAATCTGTCTAAACACACATATTATAATCACATATTTTAAATATCACATAATTTATAGCTTGCATGGCATTATTCAAATGCTGAATATGTTAGTAAAATGCTCCTAAACATCGAATAACTAATTTACACTATTTACACTGTCATTAATCATTGCTAATTTTGTGAATCACAGAAAATCCACTATTCATTGGTTATAATCATCATCATCATCAAAATTAATTGTTTAATTCATCAACACAAGTTGCAATTCTTCAAATCATTCTCAAATAAATTTATTTAAATTCATTTAAATTTATTAATCATCAGCTTCTTTATTTAATTATCACCTTCCAATTCAGTTATTCATCATCTATTCAATCATCTATTAATTTATTTAAGTCAGCTTATTTATTCAATCTTTAATTCATCCATTTATTTAATTCATTGATCTATTCCGAAATTTAATTTATCAACTTATTTAAATTTTATTCATCTGGTTATTTAGATTTTTATTATTTCATCTAGTCATTCTGATTTTTATTTCATTAGGTCAGATCATTAATATGCTTAATTTTCAGATTATTATTTCATTAATTATTATTATCAGAAAATCTCGTATTATCAACACTATTTATTTGTTTAATTTCCTAACAAATTGTTTAATATGGGTTATAGAACGTTGTCTTACAGTTTTATCACTTCCAAGTTATATCTCGTATTTAATTATCATGCCAAAAATATTATTGCCTTCACAAATTCACGTTGGATCTCACTATCCACAACTACATTATATATTCTCACTTTATCAAATATCACATTTGAATACCACAATTATTCCACAAAACTCCATAAATATTCAGCGCACAGCATGAATCTCAAAAATAATGCTAGACTGGGTTCGACAACCTCATGTCTGCTTCAAAATACATTAGCAATATTGCAACTTCCACTTGGCAACTTCCACAAAATGCCTATCACAAACTTCACTTAATCACGTTGCATGATCTACACAAATACATAACTGGCTTCAAATTATCAACGCACACAATCTCCAATAACTGTAATTAATCTGATCACATCTAGACAACTTCTTAAACAATTAGGAAAAATATATTACCTCTGTAATCGAAATCAAATTCAAAATCTGCTTTCAAATAGCATAAATTCTCTTAAGATTCTCATAATTCACTTCACAGAAAAACACCAATGTGCTATAATCTCTCACATCGAAATATGCAATACTGATCTGCCTTAAAATAAATCTGACCATTAATGATTCATCTTATAAGATTCAATTACTTTAAATCCTTCTCAAAGGTATCAAATTCAATCATAAAAATTATCAAAAGCATCAACTGTATCAGCTGTTAACTGAAAGTACTCTCAAAAGAGTAGAGCAACAAAATATTGGATTGGCAAACAAGAATTACAAAATGTAACCCTGCTGACATGTATTTTTAATTTATTTAACAAAATTCGACTGATATGTGACTAGTAGTTCCTTGTTTGATCCTCTTACAATCTCAAGTACACTCGGATGATAAAAATGAGTTCCTCAATGGCAAGTAAGATGAGTAACCACCACACGATCGTATAAATACGAAAGGCCTTGCCCCGTCGTCTAACATGATAATGCCCTGAACGATGGGTAAAGATGTGTACCACCACGCAATCGTATAAATACGAAAGGCCCCATCTCGTCGTCTCATGAGTGAATGTACCAGATTGGAATCAACAAGTCTCTAGTTGTCATATAAAAGCGATATTCATTCACTTGAGTGAATAACATCTTAATATCTCCAAACAATCCAATGGAAAAAATCCCTACTGAAGAATAATACACACTCGCTAGTATGCAATGAACTGACGAAGTGATTTAAATAATCCAATTGCAGATCACGAGTTCGAAATACTCGCCACAAAAAATTTAACTATCCAGGAAAACTATCCTTACTGGAAAATGTCTAAAAGACCAAACATCTGCTTAATAAAGCCAACCAATGGTGAGAATTTCGTATAATGGTGCCTGCCATATATGGTAACGCCATATTCTAGCAAAACTCGGACAAATAATGTCTAAGCCATGTCTAAATAATTGTAGAACTCCTACTAGAAAATATATACATGTATGCCCAGTGTTCATGAGACTATCATATTAGAAAGTCATAACTCTTTCAGTACCTTCTCATATCAGCTGTTATTATATTTCAAAGATCGTCGATTATTTGTGTGTAGTAAATTTCTCGAAAGATCGACGTGAATATCGTATCACCCACGCAATAACGATCGTCTTCATATCACAAGTGAATCAGCTGTTAGACCTCCTCTTCTTCAAGAATCGAATCCATCGCTCCGTGGTGCCATCGCGTCTCTGTCTTCGTTTACTCCGACATGATGAACTGCATGTTATCCATAATGGATACTGTCCAAAACCTTACGTACAAGTTCATAAAAGCAGCGTACCTTATATTCCTCTTCTATGTTACGCCACTGTCCCATATAATGTTCGGTTGGCTTGTTAAAAGTTCAATCTCCACAGCGGTTAAGTCTCACTTGTAGAAAATAAATTTTATTTATGAGAGTGTATAAGTTTTTGAAACACCCTGTAGCTGTGTTTGTACTCGATATTTTATGATAATTCATGAAAAAGAATTCTATTAATGCACATGCTAATGTTCATAAGTGCATATAATTGTAACAGTTCGTTTGCTTAAAAGCGTTAATGTTGTTTGGACCCCATGGTCGCTCTACATATTCCGTTATGAAATGCATAGTCGTAATGTAATTTGAATATCTAAGTTCATAATTGCAGTATATTGTAACTATCTGCCTGCACAATTCTATTACTGAATACAAGTCCCAACTCAATGTTGTAACTGAATGTTGAAATGAAGTTCAGCTTCTTTAATATTGCCTGCGTATAAAAGTCGGAACTAGCCCGCTCGGATCTACTGCATTGTTCCAGAATGAACTATGCTTAAAGCCGGCCTCGCCATGCCGCTTTGCTATACTGTTCTGCGTTATAAAATGCAGCTCGAAATAAAGTTCTCAAACTCGTATTACAATGCTGTTCTGAACCCCGGCCTTTCTCCTCCGTACACGGCCCGTACAGCCTGCCTCGGAACCGGTCCTCTCGCCGTCTGCCCTGCGTTGCTCGCCTTGGCTCAATGACCTACTTCCTGCTCTCTGCTTGGTTAAGTAATACTGTCGCCTTCGCTTTACGTAACAAGTGCTGTTCACAGCTCGACTTTACCGTACGCTCTGCGCATGTGTAACACTCAGCTCGCTGGCTGAACTCGACTGACTTCTCTAAACTGCATTGACCAGCTCCTACCTGGCGCGGTCACGTGATGCTCTCCCCCACCATTTACGGTCCTGCGTCACAAAAATAATCTCGACCACCTTCATCTCGGCTATTAAGTTATACAATAACTTAAGGGATTATCTGTCTTTCTTCAAGTTATTATCATATATAATGCTTGTTATCTCTTCTCTTCTCTTCTGAGATGATTAAATATACTGTTCCATAAAGATCTTAATAAAACTTTAATATTCCTCCCATAATTCCATCTACTTGACTGGCAGTGTCTTCTTGATCCTTGGCATTGTACGTCATTTTCTAATATTCTCCTCTACTCGATGTGAGCGCTATCTTTACAATTTTTCCCATAAATCTCAACTACGGCTTAATGTCAGCTGGCGTAGCCGATAGCCTCAACTAGATATCGGGTACAATACGTGTGTGTGTCAAAATAAAATATCTTAGCATTTCCCACGGAAATCCAAGAATTAGCACAGGACAAGGTACAATAGCCTCGAAGAGCGCTCTGCCTTTCCAAAAAACACAACCACAATATTATGAGGGCGGTAGACACATTCTACCCCTCATCACGAAGAATCAATAAACACACCTAGACACAATACACACACCTTGACACAATACACACACCAGAATCACACGTATGGGTTTGACAGAAACCTGAAATAAAGGACATAAAATATTTTCCACCGACTTGCGCTCCCTATCTAGTCCGTGGCTAAAGAACCTGAAAAGGAATCTCAAAAACTCAAAAAAATATAGAACTAAGGTGTTCTACAGTGACATCTTAACTTGTTGCGCTCGGCAACCCTAGTATGAATAAAAACCTGTTCGTAAAACATCTAACAACTTTTCACCCTTCTCCTACTAAAAATGAATTTGAATAAAAGCACCATTTATCGACCATGACGAATTTCGCATTCGCATGAATAAAATCAAAATACACGCGCCGTGCATACTAATAATGACTCATAAAAAATACAATCAAACAAGCATTTTGGCCACGTGCCAACGTATATTGAAATATAACAGTGTCGGCGCACAAAAATCTAAATACACAAGAAAAACCAAGAATAAAATTATTTACAACGTTCCCGCGTCTAATCTAGCTACATATTGAATAAATCAATGGTTTGTACATCACCGCGCAGCTCGTAGAATATCAACCTCCATCCCAATGCATTCCCCCACGGGAAATCTACTCCTTCATCGTCGACGTTCTGGTAGAGGCGTAGCACATCATTCCACCCATTGACCTTCCTGTAGACATCTTGGCGTGGCTTCTTGGAAAGAAATGTTCAAAGTTATTATTCTAACTAGCTAGAATCGCTATGAGCTACTGACTTTCACTCAAAAATGTCCTGGGCGATTACTCAACGTTGAACTGGCCCTATCTAAGCATTTGCTTACTTCACACGCACATATACATCACACAAAATATAACACAAAATTTACAGAAAATATTATAATCTTCGTCCACCACGCAACTGGCTTTTAACAAGTCTCACAAATTACGTCTACCGCGTAGCGCTTATCTCAACTAGAGGTCTCCCTCCGCTAGGCCTGAACTCTGCTCCCAAGAGCACAATAAATGTTCGTTCAGACAGACGTGAAGTATGCTCACTAGAGCCTGATAAAATCGTGTCTCAAACTGGCGTGAACGATGCTCCTCAGAGCCCGATAAAGTTGTGTCTCAAACTGCTCATCACCGATCATGTTATTAGAAACTGACAGAAAGGGGTGGAGTGGGGGCAATCTGTGAAAATAATCTGTAATTTTCAACTCACAGACTTGGGACTAGTATCAAACTTCCTCTTTTCATTTAAACGTCTCAATGCACTCATGCGGATTCCTATCGCATCGGCGGTTCTTCATACACGTGTTTTCAGCGCTTTTTTATGGTACGCAAATCTCCGCGTGGTTTAGGCGTCCTCTCTCCTGATTCGCTGATTCAATCGTGTATCGGTTGGAAATTCACTTCTGGCACGCCCATAATGACGCCGACTTGGATGCGCGTTCACCCTGAATTTGTCCTTGAACTTGGCTTAACCGGTCATCCCCAGGAATAACTACCACGCCACCTCTGTTACAAGCGTTGCGACACACTACCTGTCGTCCCTTTGTCAATCTCCAACATGATATCAGTAATAATAATAATAAAAATCATGAAGACTTATTGATCGGCAAATCAATAAGGGTTCATTTTTCCTCAGCAAGGTTTTGAAATTCGAAGCAAGTGATTGATTTTGATTTAAAAAACAATATCCACAGTAGTATAGATAACATCAGTTAAGTATCTCACTCGTTTGCCTGAGTGTGCATTCCACTGTCCCAATTAGTGTGCGCGCTTCTCGCTGCAATGTGCCCCTCTGAGATGTCATTCACCCGTCTTGCTAGACCTCCCCTCTCTTACTCACACAATTACAACTTCGGCCAGACCTGCTGTCTTGTTTACAAACAAAGCTCGCTCTCCTAGGTATCACGTAGCCACGTGCATTTGAGTGTAGGTTCTCAAATTAATTTTTCAATATGATTCTGCATTCCTTGTCCTTATTACTCATCAAATGGTTCCCTTCTGTAATATGGCTTGAGATTAGCACTATTGAAAACAGATTTAGCGCCAGTACTCAATTCTTCAAGTCTATAAGCATTATTACCCAAATTTTTGATAATACGGAACGGGCCGATAAATTTTGCACAGAACTTGGCAAATACTTTGTTCTTAGGATCTGATATCGGTGGTCTCCGAACAAGCACTAGTTCCTGTTCCTGAAGTTCACGATGAAATTTCTTCCCTCTGTATCTCTTCAACCTCCGGTCCGCATGGCTCCTCATGTGTTCTCTGGTTCTCTGAATTCGCAGCTCATGTGTTAATGGCGGGTCCCTTGGGCATGGAATAATCTGATCCCAAGATCTTTCAGGCATCCTGTTGTGGTGTACAACTAGTGGGACTTGACCTGTCGACTCGTGCTTCGTAGTATTCATGCACATCTCGATATCTCCTACTCTGTCGACCCACTTATTATGATCATTTGGAATCATGACGCGGTAATATTTTGCAACACAGCGAATCGTTCTTTCGCTTGGATTCCCACAAGGGTGGCGAATGCTAGATAGAACATGCTGTATTCCTAAGTTCTCTAGACCTTGTCTAAAAACATTGCTTGTAAAATATGTTCCATGGTCCGATAAGCTGAATTCTGGCTTCCCAAGCGTCGGAATGACTTTGTTCTGGATTCTGCTAAGGACTTGCTTTGATGTCGTCTTCTGGATTGGACATAATACCACCATCTTGGAAAAGACATCGACACATACAAGGAGGTGTCGGCATCCTCGTTTTCCTTTTACTAGAGGACCGAAACAGTCAATGGCGACAAGTTCGCACGGTTTCTGTGGTAATTAAGGTTTTGGAAGCTGTTTTAGTATGAAATTATTGGGCTTAGTACGCTGACATGCGTCACAAGTCCTAATTACTTCAACAATGGTGTATCGCATCTTTGGCCAAGTAAAAGTTTCTCCTATTGTTGCTTCAGTTTTATCAGTGCCAATATGTGCTAAGCTTTCATGGACATGCCATGTCAGTCCTCTCTGTAACGATGCTGGAACTAGAATTCGAAGTTTGGTGTGATCCTCATCCACGAACTTGTGAAGAAGATTATTGAGGTAATGGAATTTTGCTTCCTTTGCACCGGCTTCTCGATATTCAGGTGAATCTGGCTGTAGTTCCTTCTTGTAAAACTTGATAATCATCATCATCCATGGGTCCTTTTCTTGTTCCTTTTGAATTTCTTTCAACTTATCCAAAAATTCACGAGCCTTAGGTGTTAATGCTATGTGTTGTACATCTACTGCTGTCTCGTTCTCATCTTCAGGGTTCCTGCTTAAAGCATCTGGTATGATGTTCATCCTTCCAGGGCAGTGTTCAATGGTGATATCGAACTGCTGTATATAAATGGACCAACGCGTAACTCTTTCGCTTGCCATCGTTGTTTTGAATAAGAAGGTCAGTGCATGGTGGCCAGTTCTGACAACAATGGCGTACCCGAAGACCATCTTGCGCCATTGTTGCTTCGAGTACAAAATTGCTAACAACTCAAGTTCTGTAACAGTGTAGTTTCTCTCGTGCTACCCATGTTAACGACTAGTAAATGCCAAATATGATCGATTCTTGGGTTCATCAGCGTCCTCTTGATAAAGCATGGCACCGATCCCAATCAACGAAGCGTCTGCCTGGATCACAAATTTCTTCGCGAAGTCTGGGTATCCTAACTTCACACAATTCTCCAGTAGGTCTTTCGTGGCTCTAAAGGACCTGTCGCACTCCTCATTCCATGACCATCGATTAGATTTCTTAAGCATCTCTTGCATTGGTGCTACTGTTTCCGTGTACCCAGGACAATTCTCCTTAAAGAAACCTGTCACTCCCAAAAATGCTCTAACATGTTTCACTTTAGTTGGGGTAGGGAATTTCTTAATTGCGTCTATTTTCGCCGGATTTGGCCTCACGCCCTCAACATCAATTATGTGACCCAAATACAGAATCTCGCTCTGGCAAAAATGCGATTTCTTAAAATTAATTTTGAAATTCATGGTTCTCAAATTATCCAAAGGTTTGTTTAGGTTTTCCAAATGTTCCTCCATTGTGTCCGATGCTATGAGTATGTCATCAACATATCTTGTAGTAAAGCTTTTGACCTCTTCAGTTAGATTCCTGTCTAGTGCTCTTATCAATGCACATCCTGCTGATTTTACACCAAAAGGCATGCGAGACCAGATATAGCTTTGGTTATCAAATGAAAACCCCGTCAATAACTGGGATTTTCCTCAAGTTCCAGGTGGTGGAAACTATTCGTTAAATCGACGCTAGAATAGATCTTCTTCCCACGGAAGCTCTTCAATACATCCTTGATCCTTGGCGCTTGGTCGTACTCGACTAACAGTTTGCTATTTAAAACCCGTGCGTCTAGGCATAATCTGATTGATCCATTGGGTTTGGCCACAGCCAATATTGCATTTAAATATGGGGTTGCTGCTTTTCTAATCATACCAGAATCTAATAGGTTAGTAATAATATCCTTGACCTGAGTAAAATGTTTCTCTGGGATAGGGTACAATTTACTCTTAAATGGGGTCCAATCGGTAATTTGCATGGCATACTGAAAATTTAATACTTTTCCAGGGATCGTGTCGAAAACTCCCTTATGATGTCTCAATATCTCCTCTAATTTGCCTCTGTCAAGTTCCCCTAATATTGCCTCCTTAAGTCGCTCCTGAAGTAAAATTTCAAATTTGGACCCGCTAATTTCTTCCTCCGCCAAATGTATCCAAAGTTCCTGCGAAATATCTTGACCGTCAATTTCAATAACTGCTGTCTCGCTTACTCGTCCCTCCGTCGAGTTCTTATCTTCGATCGCCTCATTAGTGCATTCTTCAATGACCCAAGTATTCGCCTCTCTCTCTAGTGGACTTTCTTCCATGTTCAGACCAACGTGACTCAGCCCCTCAACTTGTTTAAAACTCACGGTGTTATTATGTAGGTCAATTATAGCGTGGAAATCACAAATGAAGTTGGCTCCCAGTATGATATTATAATTCATCTTTGGTATCACGATAAAAGTTTGTGAAAATGTATGGTTTAATATTTCCAGATCTAAATATGCTTGGTGCTTGCAAACTATGGTCTTGTCAGGAATGACCCCTCGGACTTTCATTAATGGTACAGGCATAATTGGAATAGTTTGTTTATTTCCAATTTCTTTCAGTAATGCTTCCGTGACTAAGCTCACTTGGCTACCCGTGTCGATAAGGCACCTCACTCTAAGACCTCCAATATGAGCATAAATAATTGGTAATTGTCTGATTACATGCTCTCGGTCCTTCACCACTTGGGGGGCGTGGTGGCTCAGCGGTCTAGCTGTATGCCTCTCACCAAGGCGGTCCGGGTTCGATTCCCGGTCAATGCATGTGAGATTTTCGAAGTGAAATGCCATGTCCTGTGGTTCGGATTCCACGTAAAAAGGAGGTCCCGTGGCTTATGATCTACAGATTTACGGTCACGTTAAACTACAAGCTTCCTTCCTTCCTTCCTTCCTTCACCACTTCCTCCAGGCAATCGTCCGGGAATGCTACCCACTCTTCGATATTCGCAACAATCAATTCCTCCCGTTCCCTGGTTTCCTCCGTTCTCAGGCTATCTGGTTTTGATGTGATCGAGTTTTTTTTAATCCTGCGACCCATTTGTTGAGTTTCGCCGCTGGTCGTCGTGTCTCTCCTGCTGACGTAATAAGCTTTCCGCTCCCGCATCCTGGTGATTATCTGATTTTTTTCTATTTGCCATCTCTTTCTCTGTTTCTTCTTCTGCATTTAATTCATCCAAATATTTTTGCGACTAACGCTCGTTCCAGTCATTACGATAATCTCCCTGATTTTCTTGCCGATAATTCCTCTGATTATTCCATCTGCCGTCCCCGTTCCTTTGATATGGTCTACCCTGCCTTTGGTTTCCCCTCCAGTTAGTATATTCTCGCTGGTACGTCCTCTGATTGTGATTGTTGTTCTGGTTGTTGTAATTATCACGGCGATATTGGAAGTTCCTATTGTTATTATTATTGTATTGGTTTCGACAGTCGAACTCCTGCCGTCTGGGCGTAAATTGTGTGCTAGTGGACTGTGTCTTCGTTTGATTGTTCTGACTTTGACCGTTTTGATGCCCCTGAACTATTTCTGCAGTGTTCACGCATTCCATATTCTGTCTCCCGGTCTGCGGACTAACCATACTCGTTACGTCCAAGTGGCGGAGTATCTCCTCGGCCTGAACTGCGGTTTTGATATTTCCTGCCACTAAAAATTGCTGTATGTTAATCGGAAGCTGCTTGCCGATAGTTAATACCATGTTTCCCGCGGAAGGCGGCTCGTCAAAATCCCGGAATTTTACTAGCTGTTGACAAAAAAAACTCAGAAAACCTTGGAGGGTGTGTGCTTTGGTATTTTCTGGTATATAAGTCCATCCTCAACCCCTGCTGCAGTGAAGGACTCCAAAACTTCCTCAAAAATGCTTCTTTAAACTGGGCCATGTCATTAAACGTATACTTGAAGCTTTGAAACCTGATTAAACTTGAGCCCTCTAAATATTTCTCCACTAGACGAAGCTGTTTTGCGGGACTGACGTGTTGGTCATTAAAATAATCATCCAGCTGGCGCAAGAATGCTTTTGGAGTAGATCCTGATTTTTCCCTGAATTTGTCTGGTTTAAAATCATTTCCCCTAATTACTTGTATGACTTGGGCAGGTGTCACACCAGGTTGTGGAGTTGACGTCTCCCCTCTGTTATTTTGGAATATGTCGCAAGTTATCTTTGGACTCTGACCTCGGCTCGTATCCTCAGCTAGCTTCGACCCCTCCGGACTTCCAATATTTCCTTTTTTCCCTACTGAATTTTCTGAAGAGAATAAAGTGGCATTTTCTAAAGATCTTATCTCATTTTTAACGATGAGGTCTGCGTGTTCTTGGAGCTTGGACTTGATACTTTCCTCCAGAGCCTGTATTCTAGGGTTATTCTCGCCTAGCCTCTTTAATATAGTCAGCCTATCCCCTTTAGTCTCATTCACCTGCTGTTCCCATTCTTTCCGGATTCTACTCTTCAAATTGTTAATTTTTTCTTCGTTGTTTTCCTGATTCTTCTCAAGCTGTTCCCCTATTTCTTGTATTTTCTCTTGATTTTTACTTAACTGGTCTTCCAGGTTTTCGCGCAAGTGCATCCGTTCTTTCTCCGTTTTTATCTCCAGTTTGTCAAGTTCCTTTATCAATCCTAACACATTGTTGTCGACTGAATTAATCTGCTCTTGTATGTTAATATTCTTCGCCTCTATTCTGTTGAATTGCCCCTGTAATTCATCCTGCGTGCTTTTAATCCCTTCCGAATTGTTCACGCATGCTGTCTCGATTTGTTTCAGTTTGGCGGCTACCATTCCATCTAACTGTACTAGTTTGTCGTCAAATTTGGATTCAAGTTTCTTGATTTCACCTAATTGTCTCGAATTATCCTCTGCCACCTCCCCCGCCAGTTTCTTTAGTTCTACTTTAGTACTGTCATTTATTTCAAAGTTTATCCTCTCTAACTGAACAGTTTGTAAAGTTGCCTGCTCCGATAACTTGTGGTTTAGTTCAACTAACTGTTTATCATTATTATCATCACTCTGTTCACGCAACTCGTGTAATTGTTTATCGTTATGTTCACGCAATTCGTGTAATTGTTTATCCCTATCCAATTTCTGGATCTGCAATTGCACCGTAATGGTACTGTTCACGTGCTGTAATTGTTTATCGCTATGTTCACTTATCTCCTCATTGATGCTTTTTAACTGTTCCTCCGTCTTTGCAGACAATTGCACAGACATCTGCTCCATCAACACTTTAATCTCATCGATGCTAGCCATCGTAAAACACACAAATATATTCTGAGAAAATAGGGTCATGCAATGGGATTTCAGTCGTACACACACACATGTCTTGATATTTAAATATTACATTGATTCTAATTTAAATAAATTTTCTGTAATCAAAATCTTACTGAATAATGACTATTATTTCCAAACAATACAATAACTCCCTTGTGATCTGCTTTTAAATTCCTAACTAACAGAATTTACGAAAAACACTTTAATGAACCGAAGTTAATTAAATGTAAAGTAAGGCAACACCTTCCTGATTTTGACTGAGTTCACTAAATATGCAAATTTTCTAATTTTAAGCCGGGCGCAAGAACAAGTTATCAACAAACACAATATCAATCTCTAACCATTTTCAACATTTCTAACTTTAAGAACTCAGTGATTTTACTGATACACATGGCGGTACAACTTCGCCTCAATTTACTGAATTTACTTTTTGTCCTGCTAACCTGGCATCATTTCTCAGCGAAATAAGTATGAGGTCAACAAAACAACAACATCAACAATCCCCACGTTGGGCGCCATTTTTGATATATGAACCCTTGCAAAGAAGCATATGAGACTCAATTTCGGGGGGTGTAACAGTCCATTTCGTAAAGTTGTTGTTAAGCGCTTCTTATAACATGCAGGGTGACATATAACAAAATAACATGCAGGAAAAAGTGAATACCAGAATTAAAACATATAAATTTAATAAACAGATCGACAAATTTACACTATTTACAAAAAAAGGTACGGTATCCCAAATGACACCCACTCGAATTCATAAAATTGCCAAACTAGGCCTGATCTCAGGAGAGATCGTAAACATCTGGACCAAATGTCCCAGATTACTGCAATGACATGTGCGTGTGCGGCTTTTCTACATGCGTTACGATGTGTACAAATTAATGCGAGGTTCGTTACCATCCAGTAAACCTTCAGGGGACGAATCTGCATTGTCTTAAAGCTAGACAGACATGAGGAACCAACTAAACACTAATTAAACTAATCCGACACGTCCTACACTAAATAAGACAAAAATAATTTCCGCATGAAATTGGAATCAAAGAACTGCCGTAGCAAACAACATTAACGCCTAGAATTAGGACTTTTCAAATCAACACAAGTAAATCAACACGTGACCAATCAAGAAAAAATACATATATGGCCGCTTGCCATTTTTACAAAAGAAATACAAAATACACCCAACGGTGTCACAACAGATGAAATCTAACAAATGAAATGAGTCACAGAAATCACTAGGCTCAAAGACAACATTTACATCATAAAACAAATATTTCATTTCATACGATATGCGGTAATTCGTAACGGACATGGCGAACTCCCAATTAAATATTATGATCCAATGACCATTAAAAGAACAGGTTTGCTACAGATAGCTTACAGGGGTCAGTCGGTCAGCTGGACTGCCTAAACGATGAATCACCAGACATAGACGGGCGCAAAGTGGAATCTGCACATGTGTCAACCCACGTGTCAATTACCTCGACCTGCCGTAGCAATGGCTCGAGTCTCGAAGAAGCGAGCTCCAATAGCACATAATATACGTGTGTGTGTCAAAATAAAATATCTTAGCATTTCCCACGGAAATCCAAGAATTAGCACAGGACAAGGTACAGTAGCCTCGAAGAGCGCTCTGCCTTTCCATAAAAATACAACCACAATATTATGAGGGCGGTAGACACATTCTACCCCTTATCACGAAGAATCAATAGACACACCTAGACACAATACATACACCTTGACACAATACACACACCAGAATCACACGTATGGGTTTGACAGAAACCTGAAATAAAGGACATAAAATATTTTCCACCGACTTGCGCTCCCAATCAAGTCCGTGACTAAAGAACATGGAAAGGAATCTCAAAAATTCAAAAAAATGTAGAACTAAGGTGTTCTACCGTGACATCTTAACTTGTTGCGCTCGGCAACCCTAGTATGAATAAAAACCTGTTCGTAAAACATCTAACAACTTTTACCCCCTTCTCCTACTGAAAATGAATTTGAATAAAAGCACCATTTATCGACCATGACGAATTTCGCATTCGTATGAATAAAATCAAAATACACGCGCCGTGCATACTAATAATGACTCATAAAAATATACAATCAAACAAAGATTTTGGCTACGTGCCAACGTACACTTAAATATAACAGTGTCGGCGCACAAAAATCTAAATACACAAGAAAATCCAAGAATAAAATTATTTACAACGTTCCCGCGTCTAATCCAGCTACATATTGAATAAATCAATGGTTTGTACATCACCGCGCAGCTTGTAGAATATCAACCTCCATCCCAATGCATTCCCCCACGGGAAATCTACTCCTTCATCGTCGACGTTCTGGTAGAGGTGTAGCACGTCATTCCACCCATCGACCTTCCTGTAGACATCTTGGCGTGGCTTCTTGGAAAGAAATGTTCAAAGTTATTATTCTAACTAGCTAGAATCGCTATGAGCTACTGACTTTCACTCAAAAATGTCCTGGGCGATTACTCAACGTTGAACTGGCCCTATCTAAGCATTTGCTTACTTCACACGCACATATACATCACACAAAATATAACACAAAATTTACAGAAAATATTATAATCTTCGTCCACCACGCAACTGGCTTTTAACAAGTCTCACAAATTACGTCTACCGCGTAGCGCTTATCTCAACTAGAGGTCTCCCTCCGCTAGGCCTGAACTCTGCTCCCAAGAGCACAATAAATGTTCGTTCAGACAGACGTGAAGTATGCTCACTAGAGCCTGATAAAATCGTGTCTCAAACTGGCGTGAACGATGCTCCTCAGAGCCCGATAAAGTTGTGTCTCAAACTGGCGTGAACGATGCTCCTCAGAGCCCGATAAAGTTGTGTCTCAAACTGCTCATCACCGATCAATTTATTAGAAACTGACAGAAAGTGGTGGAGTGGGGGCAATCTGTGAAAATAATCTGTAATTTTCAACTCACAGACTTGGGACTAGTATCAAACTTCTCCTTTTCATTTAAACGTCTCAATGCACTCATGCGGAATCCTATCGTATCGGCGGTTCCTCATACACGTGTTTTCAGCGCTTTTTTATGGTACGCAAATCTCCGCGTGGTTTAGGTGTCCTCTCTCCTGATTCGCTGATTCAATCGTGTATCGGTTGGAAATTCACTTCTGGCACGCCCATAATGACGCCGTCTTGGATGCGCGTTCACCCCGAATTTGTCCTTGAACTCGGCTTAACCGGTCATCCCCAGGAAAAATTACCACGCCACCTCTGTTGCAAGCGTTGCGACACACTACCTGTCGTCCCTTTGTCAATCTCCAACATGTACTGCCTGGATATCAGTAATAATAATAATAAAAATCATGAAGACTTATTGATAATATGTTTACTGTATGTGGTGGATGTTTTACAGCCGGATGCCCTTCCTGACACCTACCTAATGAGAAAAGTTAATGAGAGAGATGAAATGAATGAGGAAGAATGGAACTGGGCAAGGATGTGGAAGGAAGAGGGCGTGGCCTGTCAGAAGCTACCGTCCCAGCATTTGCCTGGATTTGAAAATGAAAAACCACGGATAACTTTTTCAAGGATGATCGGCGGAGGGGCTTGAACCTACGTCTACCGAGTTCAAAGCTAGCTTGGCCCCATGGTCTAGCCCTGCGTATCAATAAGCGTAGCTACCGCTGAATAATAATAATAATAATGTTAAGAATGTGCAACATACATTTTAAAATGTTAAGTCAAAGAAACCTACAAATAATAAAACTGCTACTTTTAAAATATTTTCAACAATTAGGACCTAAGTGATACTGATATTGAGGTACAGCAGGAAAGCAGTGGAATGCTACGTTGAACGGGACAGCGTAACGGCTTCATTTCCGTGGGAGACTACTGTCGTCTCCTTGCACGTAATTGCAAGGGAAATGAAAATAAACTAAGTTGCTCACTGATTGTTGTGAGATTTATAACCGTACACGAATTACTTGATTGCCGTAGTTTACGGATACGCACTAGAAAAGCAATTTCTATAAATTATAAATCTCAACGGTTCATTATTAGATGATGGGGAAACTCACCAGGCAGTTCCGTGAGACGTAGGTGGTTGTTGTTGCTTTATGACATGTAGCCCCATGTACTTGTGTGTGTGAGCAGAATATGTCTGATAACCTGTGGTATTGTCATGGCTGTCGTAGTGTGAATATTTGTAATTGAGGCTGAGATATGGAAGGAGGCAGCCATGGTACGTATTGAGAGACTGGTATCAAAGGACCTGGGTTCGATGTCCAGCTCTGCCAAGAATGTAATTCTGTTTTGAGGGTTGGAATGGGGTTCTTGTGAGACAGAACTGAGAAGAGTTTGGCCCGATTCCTACCTATGCTATCATAACAGTGCTTTTACGTGGTTCAGAACTGCTAGGTCTACTCCATGAAAATACCGGGTTGGTTCCTGAATTTGGGCCACGGCCACCTCCTTTCCCAATCCCAGTCTCAATTACAAGTACACACACTAATAAGGTCATCACAACAACACAGGTTTTGAGACAAATTCCACACAAGCACTTAAGTACTTGGAGACAGATGACCACGATGTCGCAAAGCCACTGAAAATGAAGCAACAACAACAACAAAGCGTAAGAATCACGTTACCGCGTTTAATTTAAAGAACAGCAAGGTGCAGTGAATCCCTGACTGATAGAGCTCAGCAACTCTAACTGAAACCCCGGAAAAAATGCGAACTAAAAGTACTTCCCCCCTGCCCGCTCTGACCAACTCAAGCAAGACCAATATCTGTACAGAGGGGTGTAGTCCATCGCTGGCCGGGAGCCAATAGATGTGTTGACAAGCGTTCACAGTCCACTCTCTCGCTCAAGCTTGCCCTCCTCTCTGTCACACTGGCTGACAGAGCTAGCGCTGTCGCCAGGGTCTCACTTCAAGTTGCTGAGCTCTAGAGTAGTTGTCAATTCAGTTTAGCACAGCGGAAGCCGGGGTTCAATTCCCGATTCTGCCAAGAAATTTAATTCTTGTTTGAGGGCGGAACGGGGTGCACTCAGCCTCGTGAGGACAATTGAAAAGCTGTCTGACAGTGAAGCAGCGCCCCGATCACGAAAACCAAGATTAACGGCCGAGGGGACCCGATGCGCTGATCACGCATCACCCCAATATCTGCATGCCAAATTGCCGGGAATCGAACCCAGGGCCTCCAGGTGAGAGGCAGGTGCGCTATCCCCAACACCACGGGACCGGCAAGTTGACTTATAGTGCAGTGAAATGATGGTATGGGTTTCCACTTGTTTGACAGATTGGTTGGAGATGGGATGGAGTTTCCACCTTTCCTCCCAGACTTACCACGGGATCATTCGTGTTTTTAAAAGTGTTTCAAAACTCTACTGTTGTAGTTGTTGATGATTCATTTGGAGGCTTTGTGACACCGTAGTATGCAGTTCCGTATACTTCGGTGTGTATGAATAAGGCGTGAAATCTGACCAATAACCTGTGTTATTGTGATGAATGTACTAATAAACTCCACAACCTGCCAGGGAACACTTGCAATAAACTCAGTTATAAAATCCTTGTTATTTTATTTCATCTGCGTCTTTTAAAATCCATTTAGAAAAGTCTCCGCTAAAGTTTGTTATTGTTGTTGCTATTTAATATTTAGGGGCTTAGGCAATATGGCCATTTCACTCTGTGTACTTGGGTGTTGTTGCTTGTTGATTCATTTAGGAGATTTGTGACATCGCGGTCATCCAGCCCCGTTTACTTGGGTGTGTGTGGAATTTGTCTGATCACCGGTGTTATTGTGATGGCTGTATAAGTGTGTGTATTTGTAATCCAGATGAGGATTGGGAAGGAGGCGGCCATGGCCTTAATTAAGGAACCATCCCAGCATTTACCAAATTCATATTTTCATATTCATTCATTTATTTGCAATGGGGGGTGTGTCCCCCGGTGGCAAATTGTATATACATAACAAATAAATAATTATACATAACAATTCAATAACAATTATACAACAATTAAACTTGAGTATTTACACAAATAGTCAGTCTTTTCTTAAACACACCTATATGTTTGGGAAAAGGCTCTAAGACTGCGGCAGGTAGAGAGTTCCAGTTATCAATGGCACGGTTTACAAAAGAATATTTACCATAATTTGTTCGCTGTGGTCGGCCCTTAACTTTGAAAGGATGATCGCTCCTACCCATGTAAGTGGGCTTTCCCAATCGTTTGCTAAGCTCACCCCATGCTGGTTGATTTGTATACGTGTTGTACTTAGCGCAAAGTCTAGATTTCATCCTCCTAGCCTCCAGTGATTCCCACCCAAGTTTCTTTAACATACGGCTCACACTGCTCCTGGGATTAAAGTCACTGAGCACAAATCTAGCGGCCTTTCTTTGTACCATTTCCAACTCATTGATGAGCCCTACTTGATATGGATCCCAAACCGCCGAGGCATATTCCAGAATAGGTCTTACAAGTGACAAATAGCCTAATTCTTTAGCAGAGGTACTACTTCCTTTTAATACCCTCATTACAAAGTGCAGGGATTTGTAAGCTTTTGAAACTACACATCCTACATGACTACTCCATTTCATATCATTCCTTACGTGAACGCCCAAATATTTGCAAGAATCGTCTTCTACAAGTATTTCCGAGCCAATGTTATATTGAAAATCCTGCCTTCGCACTTTCCCTATTTTTAAGAGACTACATTTTCTTGTGTTTATTTTCATTTTATTTACAATCGCCCACTTATAGACCAGGTTCAGGTCCTCTTGAAGCACTGCATTGTCTTGTGAGTCATGTATCTTTCGATATATTACACAATCATCCGCAAACAATCGACAGTCACTGCGAATCCCATTTGGTAAGTCATTTATAAACGCCAAAAATAACAAAGTTCCGATTACGCTGCCCTGAGGGATACCCGACGTTACGGTAATTTCATCAGAGAATATGCCTTCGACTTTCACTTTCTGAGAACGACCCGTCAAAAATTCTTGGATCCATAAAATTACTCTTCTATCAATCTTCGTCGAAGCTAATTTATGGAGTAGCATGTCATGCGGAACGACATCAAATGCCTTCGCAAAATCTATAACCACGGCGTCGACTGAAACTCCATGGTCTAACGATTCGCTAATGTCTTGAAAAAGTGATAGCATCTGACTCTCGCATGAGTAACCTTTCCGAAATCCATGTTGCCTATCATTAAACCATGATAATGTTTCCCACTGTTCCCTCAAGTAGTCGCAAATGAGATGCTCCATCTGTTTACAAACGACGGACGTAAGGCTAACCGGCCTGTAGTTGCCCAATTCAAGTCTGCTCCCTACCTTAAATATTGGGACTACCGTAGCTCTTTTCCAGTCATCTGGGATTTGCGCATTGTTTATGGACACATTAAACATCACCTCCAAGTATCGTGTCAAGGCCCTACCTCCTAGTTTAAGTACTTCACTAACAATATTATCAGGACCCTTTGATACATTGAAACGTAGTTTTTGTATTAGCTTTACAATTGCTGACTGGTTTATTTGGAACAGGGGAGCCCCTGATTCGTCGTTAAGGTACAACACACAGCTATTGGATTTATTGAACACACTACCGTAAAAGACATTTAATTCATTAGCAATGGCCTGCTTCTCAGTAATTAATTTACCGTCACCGGACATTATCATCGACAAATTATTTGAATTTCCCTTTCTTCTCCTAACATAACTGTAAATTTTTTTCCACCCATCACCTCCCGAACCAAGTAAACCTTGCATATAACTGTCATGAGCAGCCCTCTTTTTTAAGACGAGCTCTCTTGATAAGGACTTAAATTTCAACATATACTTGTCACTATCATGTCTTTTATTGTATAATTTCCTAATTTTCCGTTTAAGACTCCTAATTTCTCGTGTGTAATACTCAGGATCTGGGTTTTGTTTCAGCAATTTAAATGGGACAAATTTATCAACAGCGCTATTTAAAATTTTCAAAAAGTTAGTCCAGAGGATATTAATGTGATTTCCTTCCGATGCCCATCCTACAAATAGCTCATTCAAATACTCCTGAAACTTGCCCTGATCCGCCCTGCGATACTGGAATATGATCTTCTTTGCTACATCAGAGTCTAGTTTTGTAATGTCACCATATCTAATATTTAATTCAACCCCAGAATGGTCATTAATTCCTGGTACTTTCAGACAGTTAATATACAGATCTACAGGCCTTACGAGATAAACATCTAAGGTATTATTGTCTCCAGTTGGGAAGTCAACTACTTGGGAAAATCCCCCCTCCCTTAAGAATTTATTTGCAGCGCTCTGAGCCTGACCACAGCTAGTTGACTCACCAGACCAGTCTACTTTGGGGAGGTTTAAATCTCCAGCAATTATTATGCTCTTTTTCATAGCATTACCCGTACAAGTTTTATCATACAGTGTTTCGAGGAGAGAAAGGTTATCTTTCGGTGCTCTATACGCCCCTATCACCTGAAGAGGTAATTTATTTCCTTTATCCGAAATTTGTACACATAACATTTCATGATCCATATCAGCCCACTTTAAGAAACTAGCTATATTTTTGCGCACACAAATAAATAGCCCACCACCTCGCTTCCCCGATCCCTTCTGTACATCTCGTAGGTCCCTTGAATTATTTCGCTACTATTTATGCCCTCATATAACCAAGATTCAGTTGCAATGACAATGTCCGGAGAATACGTCTCTACAAGATTCCAAAATTCAATTAATTCATTTCCTAAACTCTGACAATTAACCTGCAGTAATCTTAGAGTCTTACCTCCGCAGCAAATATCTCGAAATAGCTCCTTCTGTTCCCATCGGCTGGCAACCTCTGGACCTGCTCCTCCTCACAAAAGCCGGCACGAACCGATGACCCTGTCATGTAGGCTCCCTAGATTGAAAGCGCCCCGTCGATTTAGATGCAGCCCGTCTCGGGCGAAGTCATGGCCACCAATCCAGCAGTCAGCTTCTACGTACACTAATCCCAGTTGTGCACATACCCAGTCCATGCGGTCATTTACAGTCTTAACTCGCCTCAACGGAACATCTCCCCGCCGAACAATGCCACTCATTATAATTTTTGCATTTCTAAACTTGCTTTTAGCTTTTCTGTCTAGTTCGTAGAGCTCCCCCATGATGTAATCAGCTGTAGCCCTCTTCTTCAAATCGTTCGTCCCAACATGGAGCAACAACACTTTAACTTTGTCACAGTCCTCTACATTTGCTTTTTCCACTTGTTGGGCAAGCTGGTCAATCTTAATCCCCGGGTAACACCGCACTTTCGCACCTGATTTCCTCGAGATATTCGCACTCCATCGTATCATAGAATCACCCATTATGATAACGTCATCCTCAGTTTGCTCCTGCACGCCCTCTTCCACACTGATCCCAGTAGAAAGCTGTTCAGTCACATCCTTCACCGTTTCTTCTGATTCACGAAGCTTTGCTCTAAGTTCCTGTATTATTTGATCCCTTGCTTTGATTTGCACCCTCATACTGTCCGGCGTATCACATACTTTACAAAACCAATTTCCGACATCACAATCCTCCTTCTTGACCTTAATACAGCCGAAGTGAAACCATTTCTCACATAGTCCACACTCAACACCATTCTTCAATGTTTTACTGCACATCGAACACTTTAAAGATGACACTGGATCATTTGCCTGATTCACATTTGGAGTAACAGGCCCTGGATTCACTTCCACTCCACCAACAACTAACAACGCAGCTATCACTAGGGCTATAACCCACAAGTTACTAGGCCCCGTACGCACACGCAAACACCGGAAATCCCGACTACCCTTCGCATACCACAGCCCGATCCTCGCCCGATAACACTCCAGAGAACACCCCATTTCAGCACACCTGAGAGCTCGGGAAAAACACGACCTTTCACTTTGACTGCCAACTGATAACAGGAGTAGAAGTGGGGAAACCACGTAATACCACTTCTAGGATGATCGAGATGGATGGCTAACGTGGATTGAAAATCATCTTTTCTCAGTTTTTCCTCATGAGGCTGAGTGTACACCGTTAAAGGCCTCAAATCAAAATTGTTTTTCTTGGCAGATTCGGAAATGGAATCCGGACCTCAGGGATGGCAGTAAAGAATGCTAGCCACTGCGCCACAAAGTGGTTTACGCTATGTTTGCAACACTGATTGTGGTATTTACTATGTTATGTGATTCACAATCTAAACATGCCTGATCCTATGACGTGGGGTGATTTGTTGTGACAGAAATTCATTTAGGGTCTTTGCGACATAATGGCCACATGGGTGTGTGTAGGAAATGTCTGATAATCTGCATTATTTTCGTATCTGTAGTAGTGTGTGTATTTTGTAATTGAGATTAGGTTTGGGATGGGGGCAGCCGTGGTCTTACATTATGAACCAACCCAGCATTTTTCTTTAGTAGAAATGGTAAACCACTTCTGTACTGATCGAGGTGGGACTCGCATCCGCTTTCTCATTCCTTTTCCTCACAAGGTTGAGTGCAACCCGTTCCAACTCTCAGACCAGAATTCATTTTTTTACCAGAGTCGGGAATTGAACGTGGACCTCTGAAACGACTGCCAAGAATGCTAGCCACCACACTACGAAGTGGTTGACGTAGATTGAACTACTAGTCATTAAGTAATATGCATCTCGCACCCACACTATTAGGCTAATTGCTTCATTTATTGAGTTCTGTTGTTTGTTGTTTTTCACGATTCTTTTAGGAGCTTTGAGACACGGTGGTCATGTAGCCCTTGGGTGTGTGTAGAATTTGTGTGATAACCTGTGTCACTGTGATGTCTGTACTAGTGTGTGTATTTGTAATTGATGTAGGATTTGGGTAGGAAGCGGCCGAGGCCTTAAGCTAGGTACCATCCCAGCACTTCCCTGGAGCAGAAGTGGGAAACCACGGAAAACCACTTCCAGGATGGCTGAGGTAGTCTAGTAATCGAAACCATATCTTCTCAATTTTGCCTCACGAGGCTGAGTGTACCCCGTTCCAGCCCTCAGACCAGAATTAAATTTCTTGGCGAACCCGGGCCTCCGCTGTGATAGCCAAGAGTGCTAGCCAATAGGCAATAAGGTGGACAGCTTAGAAAGTTCTTGTAACTCGGTTCTACCACATTTCTGTAAGAGCCCCGCAGTGTAACCGTCTGCTTTAAATCGTGCGCGACGTCCGCGATGGGAAGCTGAAAAAATCCTATGATCGAGGGTTCAAATACCAGCCCTGTCAACGGCTAACATGAGTATGTTATTTACCCGGAATTTTCATACTTCCTCCTTGAAAATACTGGGTTAGTTGCTTATTTCAAGTCCCGGCGCACCTACCCCGTCCCTGTACTTCATACAGCTACACACACTACTACAGACATCATAGAAACACAGGTTATCAGATAAGTTCAACACATATATAAGTACACGGTGTCGATGACCATATTGTTCCAAAGTGAATGAGAAATGACTAAATGTACACGTGTGTAAGGGCCGTTCAAAAAACGAGCTGGAGGCTATAAAATGAGAACCGCTAAACGGATCGTAATGCACTGGACTGGGGACGACGCGACGGTGCTGCCCCTATGAGAATGCTGAGGTATCAAACTCGCCACTAGAGCGACACTGGCGCACACCCACGTGACGACAGAGGAAGGAAGCACAAGCGTCGAGCGTCCACTGCACTCAAAGGTGCGGAAACCAGTGGCATGGATGCTTCAAATGAAGATCAAAGGGGTGCAGTGCGTTTCCTGACAGCGGAAGGAGTGCGGGGAACGGAAACTCGTCGAAGAATGGCACTGCCTGTCCGTGGCGAGGCAGAAGCGATTCCGGAAAGGACGGATGTCGTTGGCCGATGATGCACGGACTGGGGCGCTACATCGCATTACCGATGGCATTGTCCAGCAGTTCATTATGCAAGACTGGTGAGTTAGGGAGGCATTCATTGCCACAGGGGTCGAAGTGAGTGTCCGAAGTGTTCACGCTATCATTAAGAACCGAATGCAATTTCGCAAAAAGAGTGCGCTCAATGGATGCCTCACAGCCATCAACCAGAAAAGGAAACATGTCGAATGGGATTCTCTCTGGAACATCCGCTGTGTTATGCCAAGGAAGGAATGCGTTCCTGGCACGGGTGGTCGCAGGAGGAGAGACATGGTGTCATCAGTTTGAATCCGAGTCAAAACGACAAAGTCTCCGGTAGAAGCATGCAGGCTCGCCGCCACCCAAAAAGTCCAAGACCGTACGTACGAGTGCTGGGCAATACATTTCAATGAACAGTACAGGTTTTCATTTTATAGCCTCCAGCTCGTTTCTATTTCAATGGCCCTTTGATGTATTTTATTCTTTCTAGCTTAGTATGTGCAAATAGTAAATGTATTTGTTTTGTTTTGTTTTTATTGTACACAGACCTCCTCGTGATGTAACGGCGAGCATGCTTGACTGTCGCCTTGGATGTTCCAGTTCGATTCTCGGCTCTATCAAGATATTTAATTCTATCCTGAGGGTTGGAACCGTGTACTCTCAGCCTCGTGAGGCAAAACTGAAAATAGATGTTTTCGATTCCCATCTCAGTCATCTTGTAAGTGGGTTTCCGTGGATTCCCACTCCTACTCCAGGCAAATTTAAGACCTCGGCCGTATCCTTCCAAATTCTCAACTGAATTACAAATACACACTCCAATACAGCCATCATAATAACGCAGGTTATCGGACAAATAACACACACATCCAAGTACACGGGGCTACATCAGCAATATGTCGCAAAGCCCCCTAAGTAAATCAATAACTTTATCGCAAATACCGTAGGTCGGGTGACACTATGTTTTTTGGACTTGGTTTTCCCGTGGCCTTCCATAAATTCTGCTAAGAATTATGGTTGAAAAATAATGAATGAATGTATGAAAGCCCCTAAAATGAATCGGTTACTACAATAACAAAAACAACAACGTCTGTAAGAAGAGCCATGCAGAACCTAAGAACAATGATAGTTTACACACGCGTGCTATGAGCGAGTCCAGCTGAGAATTATGCATTTCAAACAGTGTTGTCGTTGATAGCTGTTATAAAAACATATGGCGTTACTGAATGAAACACACAGTACCGGTACGTAATAAATGGTTTATGACCCGTTAGTAGTGTATTTATTGTTTAATGGCGTAGAGCTCACCGTGTTCCAAGGTGTGAGATGTTAATAATAGACTCTAGTTTTGAATCATGATTTTGTGACCTCAATCGAATGGCTCTGCAGGTATAATGAGGGCAATAGGCAACACAAATACGTCCTTTGGTAGCCTCTACATTTGAGCTAGATTACCTTACATAGGTCACTTGGTGTTAAAATTTTACCATTCACTTACTTCAGGGTTAATGTCCTTTATCTACCACCCTGTGGCGTAACCGAGTGCGTCAAATTGCTTACCACGACTACAATGGTTAACTGCAGCAAGTTCAGAGGTTCGAATCCCGGCATTGGCAAATGTTGGCATAATATCTAATTGTATGTCCCCATCCCCGTGTATAGTGTAGTAACACACACTACTACAGTCACCACAGAAAAACAGTTTATGAGACAAATTGAACATTCACCCAAGTCCCTACACGAGGTTCATGCCCAAGATGTCCAAGGCCCCCTAAAATGAATGAACCACTACATCTTACCTAGGAGGAGTGAGGTTCGATTCTCGGATCCACCAATGGATTTAGATCTAATGTGAGGGCTAGAACAAGATACTATCAGCCTCATGAGGAAAAATGAGTAGCTGTTCGTTGTTAGAAGTAGCGCGTAATGGACTAAAGCCAGGCTGTCTAGTGGACATGGTCACGTGAACCGCTTAATCTGTGGGGCTATGACTTGGGCGGCAATGGTCCTTAGATTCACGCAGCCCTTTGTGCCCATTCGCGGAGTATTATTATTATTATTATTAATAATACTCGTGGATCAGTGCGATAAATCTCGCATGTTCAGTAACCATCCGCCCGGATTTACTGTTATGCTTTTGTTTAATGTACGTACATTTTAAACAAATTGTCGATATTTATGAAATCAGAGTGCAATTCGTCACTTTTGCGGGTACAAGTGTTTGAATATTCTTTTCAATGCACAATGAGTTGTGTGCCCCCCATGTGTACAGACTACCCGCCCGGACCTAGTGTAATGCGGGCTGAACACGACTCAGTTCCGCACGGGGCTATTGTCTTGTTTATTTGTTTGAAAGCACTTTGTAAACAAATAAATATATTTTAGTTGACTTTTCAAGACATGCAAGATTTTTCCTGTACTATTGAGACAATTTGGAAGATTTTGGCACAAAACGCACGTTCTAACTCCTTCTGGTTTGGGAGCTTGAGTTTATTGTCGGATGAACTTAGTGTATTATAGTCTATAACTAGCAACCCGCCCCGGCTTCGCCCGGGAACAGTTATGAATGTGCAACGAATTCTTGCCAGCCGTAATTTAAGAATGGCGAGGTGCATGAAACACAAATCCCCCTTCCTTCCAATCTAAATCACTTATAGTGGGTGATGTATTGAAGATAGCGATATGCTCTCGCAGACCTTTTGGTAGAACTTTTTATGGTGAACAATTCTTAAATTCACAGTATATTGATATTTTTATCGGTTTGCCCAGGGTAAGCTTAAAAAGCGCACGGACGCCAGATTTTTTTCGACTTTTTCACTGAAATCGTTACTGCTATGCTTCCTTTGATCATAAATTAACTATTTTCTACAGAAACCTTCCTCAAGATATCCTTTACAGAATGGAGAAAACCGCATCCAAGCCCATCCAGTGGTTCTCGAGATTACCCGTAACATCCAAGAATCGAGGACTTTATTTTATACTAAGTAGAGAGTATTATTCTTATTATTAACGAATGTTTTTTTAATCGAGTTTACTCTCCAGGTTGGTGGAACCCACGGACTCAGCGAGGGAACTCACCACTACCGCCTCTACGGGCAGTGTCCTAGAGCTGGGAACATCTGGTCGGAGTGGATACAACTGAGGAGGTATGATCAGCACCTCTCCCAGGCGGCCTCACCTGCAAAGCGAACAGTGGCCTCATGAGGGATGGGAAGGGAGGGGAAGTTTGGGACGGATAGTCAAGGGAGCGGGAAGGAGGCGGCCGTGGCCTTACAGTAGGTACCATCCCGGCAATTGTCCGAAGATGAAGTGGGAAACCACGGGAAACCACTTCGAGGATGGCTGAGGTGAGAATCGAACCCCCTCTACTCATTTGGGCCACCCGAGGCTGAGTAGACCCCGTTCCAGTCCTCATACACTTTTCAAATTTCGTGGCAGAGCCGGGAATCGAACCCAGGACCTACGGGGCGGCAGCTAACCACGCTGACCCCTACGCTACGAATGGTTAATCTTGAGTAAAATATTCTTTAAGCGCAGTGACCTTATTAATTTAAATTCAAAAGCGGGATGGGATTCCCCTGTTTGTTTAAAGTGGGAGTCAATGGAGCGTTACTTCCCTCTACTCGCGCCAGGCGCAGTACAGCGCCACGCCACGCCGCCGGTGTCAATGTCTGCTCACATACTGTGACACACGTGGCTTGCCTCCCACTTGTGCTGTCTAGACGTCTGCATCTACATCACCTTCAATATGTATAAACAAGAGCACACGATAGTCTCTCGTAGGTAACTACGGGTAGCTTCTGGATGGGGATGAGGGTGAAAGCTCGGACATAATGAGAAATAATGAGTGAAATCTATTATAGCCTAGTGTCCCGAAGTTTGAAAAAAATCTTCACTGAGGATGCCGTAATTCGATGCCCGACTCTGCCAAGAAATTTAATTCTGGTCTGAGGGCTGGAACGGAGTAGACTCAGCTTCGTGAGACAAAATTGAGTAGAGGAGGGTTCGATTCCTACCTCAGCTATCCTGGTAGTGGTTTTCCATTCCAGGCCAATACCGGGATGGTACCTAACGTAAGGCCACGGCCGCTTCCTTCCCAAATCCTGCCTCGGTTACAAATACACACACTAGTAGGCTACAGACAGAACAGTAACACAGATCATCAGACAAATTCTACACACAACTAAGTATATAGGGCTACATGACCACGATGTCGCAAAGACCCTAAAAGAATCAACAACAACAATCACACCTCCTATCTATATTTTTTCGTGTTTTATTTCATTAGCATTTGATACGTTGAATTTGCACTTATCAATGGGAAAATGCTCGAAAATGTACAATTTTGTTGATATTAGACTAAATATCGGAAAGTCCAGTTTTCTTTGCGAAATCATCTGGCTCCTTTTATTGCCCGACATAGTACAAATATTAATAAACTACAGTTTCCAACTTAAAACAGCAATAACACTCCCACTCGGATACTAAGAGAATGGAAACTGATAAGTTTTTGAGGGGTGGGGTGGGGATAGGGGTGGGGGTGGGGAAATGAGGAATTATAGTGCCACACCCACCTCACTGACATCCCTGTGGCTAACTGAACCGCTATCTATTTTACTCATTCAGTATGTGTTAACTTGGGGCAACACTAAAAATGTACTCGAGTTAAAACAAATGCGTTTAAACACAATCCAATTATTTGTCATCATCCGAAGATTCGTGTTATTCAAAATTTAAAACATCATCAAATTTTATATTTTCATTATGTGACTCTGGGGGAAGGGGAATTGATCCCTCTGATCGGCCCCCGTAGTTACGCCACTGACAAGGCATCATATTCTTCCTTCTCCTCCAGTTCAAATTTCAACTAAGTAGTATACTTTCATTACATGCACACAGAGGTATTCTGATATGCAGTAGTCGTGTCATGGACATTCACCGTGGAGCACGAAGGGTCGTAGGGGCTGCAACCAGGAGGCATATTTAGAAAGCCTTCCTCATTTCAACCACCTGCTAGCTTGCCAGGATAGTTTTGATTGGTCGAGCTTTCGTGTGCGACAGCGACCTTGATTGGTTCATCTTTCACACGCGAAGATACGCCTCACGCGTTCTGTGTTTAAAAATACATTCTGAGGATGAATTTAAGCTAATATACAGAGGGGGAATTACATGTCAAGAGGAAGCCCTGGAGTGGCTATCGGAATACTAAAAGGACAGTGGAACGCAACGGATAGTAGATAAAGCTTTTGAAAACCAAAAGACGTAGTTTAATATACTGTATCTTCAGCTCACGATGCCGACAGTAGTGGCTACGCTGGCTAAAGCCCAGTGTTAGGTCATGGGGCCAAGCTCTCTGCTGACTCGGTAGACGCGTGGGTTCGAGCCCCACCGTCGGCCGTCCTTGAAATGGTTTTCCGTGGTTTCCCATTTTCAACACCAGGCTAATGCTGGGACGGTACCTTCTGACAGGCCACGGCCGCTTCCTTCCACATCCTTGTCCAGTTTCATTCGCCTACATCCATTCCATCTCTCATCCCGACGCGCAGGTCGCCCACGGGCGTCGACTAGAAAGACCTGCACTCGGCCTCTCAGGAGGTCACACGAAAAAAAAAGCTCACGATATCCTATGCCTTTTTTCTTGACTGTGTCTTGAAAATATAATATCGCGCAAATATCAAGTAATCCTTGTGTAATTCATGCAGAGTTTGATGGTGGTGCTTGAGTGGATGTGAATAATTTTTTAATAAGAAAGTAACCGAAAAGTAAAAGTCACTTTGTTATATGGACGTAGATCGACCTTGGATGTGCACCTCATTTAATTACCTCAGCAATGTGCTGTCAGCAAACTACAGTGAGTCCGGGAATGTTCTCCGCAGCGCCTACATTCGTCTGCGAGAGCTAGCTACAGAAGTTACGTTGGCACCACGGCTGCCGCTTGCATCATATTAGCTTTTCACGAAATGATTGCCGGCGGTCGAGATGGGAACTATTCTTTGTTTACTTGTGTCACACGTCAGCCTGCTTCGTTGACAGGTACAGTTGCGCGAGTAGGATATGACTCAGCTCTAGCAGCCTCTGTCATTGTTTAACTGCCCGTGGTGACATGAGCGCCTATGACGCGCAATGCTGCTTGACTTATGTGCGGAATGCATTCTGTCATCGCTGTGTTCCCTTATAACGAGCAAACAGTATACTTTGTACTCACCACAGCCATTCATAACAGAAGCTGGAAATGCTGATGACACATACGTTCGCTAATTGCAATACACACTGTCGATTTCGACAGGCTACAGCCCACACGTGTGGGATTCACCCTGTCAAAGACACCGTGCTACCAACTAAACCGATGAGGCAACCACTCACAGCTGCACGTAACTACTGCGGAGAACATTCTCGGGCGCCCTAAACCAGCTTGTTCATTAAGCGTGGACTAATCAGAGTTGATAAAAAAAAAGACGAGATATAGGGAGACTGATGAGCCAGCTGATCGAGTCAGCGTGGTGGGTCCAACTCGGTAATAGTTTCTAAATACGCGACCAGGAGGGCCCAGGTTCTCGCTATAATAAGTTAGAAATGAAGTAAGACAAAGAAAGAACGAAAGAAAGATAGATAGAAAGAAAGAAAGAAAGAATCAGTGAGTTCATTGGTAATGTTCTGTTCTCCACTCTTGTGGTCTCAATACCTAAGATACCTATTCCTCCGTAACACAATTCCAGGTGTTCTTAAGACCTCAATATCAAAATTATTGATACTGGAATGCCGAATTGATAGATCAAGGAAGTTACTGTCAGTGTTTATTGTGGCAAGCCTTAAATGTAATCAGAGAAGTAATGGAGTTGTAGAAACTAGATTATATAAACGTATACCCTAACTTGATTTTTCGAGATAGAATTGTTTTTGTTGTTGGTGTTTTATTTGACGGTCTTGGACTTAAGGTAAATTAGCCCCATGTGCTTGGCTGTGTGCGTGTGGCCGGTGGGGGGATTTGTCTAATAACCTGTCTTTTTTGTGATGTCTGTAGTAGTGGGATGGCTGAGGTGAGAATCGAACCCACCTCTTCTCAGTTTTGTTTCACGAGGCTGTGTGTGCCCCGTTCCAGACCTAAGCCCGGAATTAAATTTCTTGGCAGAGCCGAGAATTGAACCAGTACCTCCGGGGCGACAGCCAGAAACGCTAGCCACAACACTACGAGGTGGACACTTTCCAGATAGAGGGACAGGGGTATGTAGCTCAATTTCAATCCCGACGTTTTGGACGGTTTATGAGGAAATACAATAAGGCCTCCGTGGCTTAGGCGGCAGCACGCTGGCCTCTCACCGCTGAGTCCGTGGTTCAAATCCCGGTCACTCCATGTGAGATCTGTGCTGGACAAAACGGAGGCAGACAGGTTTTTCTCCGGGTACTCCGGTTTTCCCTGTCAACATTTCATTCCAGCAACACTCTCCACTAGCATTTCATTTCATCTGTCATTCATTAAATCATTGCCCCAGAGGAGTGCGTCAGGCCTCGGCAGCCGGCACAGTTCATATCCTCGCCGCTAGATGGGGGGCTTCATTCATTCCATTCCTGACCCGGTCGGAGACTGGAAGCAGGCTGTGGATTTTCATTTTCATGAGGAAATACAAAAATAAACGCTGAATATGTGAACTTGAATGCTGAGTAAATTGCTGTGTCATATTCCAATTATATAGTAGAACCTGCCTTCAACGGAATCGAAAGATATTTACCCATGCACATGCATATAATGGACATACTGAGAAAAATGAAAATGGTGTAGCCTACATAGATTATTCAGTGTTGCATTTACAGATCTGCTAAGAATTAATACAGTACTGTATCGCTGTTATTCTCGTCTTAAGATCAAGCACAACTTTTGTTTTCCAAGCCTTAATGACTACTGCCAAACTATGCCGATAATGTACAGTAAGTTGTGAAGTGCTGAGTTCAAAGCTTATTGACAAGGCATTTGTTGATTGACAACTCATTAAAACGTTCATTGAGAAAGCCTTAGGAACAGGAAACAGGCAGTTAGCCGTCACTTAGACGTGTAAGTTGGAGAACAAAAGAATGAAGACCTATTTGCACATTTCTTGTTATCTATAAAATCATTACTGTTACAGCAGAGAAGGGAGATTTTCTAAACACTGCATTCCGAATCTTGGAAATTCTCTGATGAAATGCGTGTTTTTATTTCCGTTGTCCACATTACATAGTTTACGTTTAATGAAGGTAATTTAACAGGTTTTACACCTCTAAGTTCACGGGGCCGTTAAATATATCCGTTCAAGACAAGTCTCCGTTTAATAAAGGGTCCGTTGAAGGCAAGGCAGGTCATACTGTGTTATATTGTAACAATGTACCCCATAGCGGGACTAGTTGTTGCATACATGGGGCAGCTTGTTACAGAATATAAACCCCTCATAAATTGATTTAAAATCATATTATTTTATATTATATATTAATATTAATTCTCTCAGACATAACCTATACAGAATGGGTTAAGACTGTCATTTTAAAACATATAAAAACTAATTTCTGCCTTTATGTTCTATCATACCCAGGGAGGTAGAAATTTGTAAGGGGCGGAACAGTGACGCCATCTGCCCCTATAATATGATAGGTAGGCTATGCTCATTTGACAAATGCACTTCTCCAGCCTTGGATTCGCCTAATACTGTAAACTTCAGTTTTACATTTTGTATTCCTTTTATTATGAATTTCTGTCATGTTTACTTTATTTACCTGAACAATTTACTAATTTTCTGCACGTGACCGAAGTTTATACTCATGTTAAGGGTATTGTCGTGAGATAATCTAATAATACCACAGTTGTAATGTGCCCATTTTGTCCACATTTATTATTTTTATTAATTCAATGTGATGTCATTTTATACAATTTTATTCTAGCAGCGATTTAAGTATTTTTTTAGTCGTGTAATTTATATTGTGAATCAACGTTTATTCACATAACAATTATTATATCGTATTTTAATTCACGTTACTATTCGGATTTTACGTAGAATGGGTGGCATTGCGTTAAGTCAGGTAGGAAACAGCAACTTGCAACGTGTGTTTATTGACTTTCAACCACAGACAAGACAAGGGGGGGGGCTGCTCACATTTAGCTCTGGAGAGTCTGGAAGTTCATGGATGTCGCAAGAATTCTGAGAACAACTCAACGTTGGAAGAAATCAAGATATCGCAAGAGGAGACAAAGCACCGACCTCGGCCTTGAGCGAACTTTATTTTCGGGACAGGAAAATTATCTTGGGGAAGAAGAAGGAGATCGTCACGTGATCACGGCTGACCGGAGCTATTTGTCTAGCAGGAGGGATGCGTTGCCATAGCAACTAAACGCTAATTGGCGGACAGGTGAGATCATGGTGGGGTATGAGGATTCAATATACTCTCCGGGCAGAACCATTTTCGAGGACTTTTATTTCGTATTTCGAGACAATTATTTAGTCTCTCGAGACTGTTATTTTGTCTTTCGAGACATTGGGACTTCTGGCATTCATTCTGATTTCCAGACACTTATTCTGAATTTCAAACAAGTCAGTCAGTTTCTGATTGAGCTAATAATAATCAGTTTGGCTGGAACTTGCTTAGTTTTTCGAAGTATAATTCATTCAAACAGTGAACTTTTAAAATGATTGTGTCTCTGGTCATTCTCACACAGGTGATTTTTCAAATTAGATTCGATCACCGATTCAGTAGACTACGCAGTCGACACAAAATACGTCTCTTGTACTACAATTCAAATCTTCAATGAAACCGCACTTCTTGGAGATAACCAAGAATACCATCAACCGACAACCTGCAGCCATGACGTGGAGTAATCTACAATATCAAGACATCCACGGTGAGCGAGCGAACTTCCTATAGGCTACACAACTTTCTCTGTAGTTTTCAATTTGATGCTTTAAATTCCAGCTTTGTTATTTAAGTCATTTTCAAGTACACCTCCATTCTGCATTTAGCCAACTTAGAGTAACTTCTTTTTAAAAATTAACTTAACGTCTTATTTCTTTGCTGCATTTTTTTATAAATACATTCTCTTTTTGCTTTTATGCTAGATCATTCTTTCCCAGCAGTTAAATTTATGCATCCCCTTCGCCCCTATCGAGTGCTAATTGGTTGGTGACTCGGTTACGCCACGATCTGAGAGAGAGAGAGAGTTTTCTGTCACTCTGGTTTCTATTACTTATCTATATATTTAGTTCGTTGACTTCAAGTTGCGACCTGGCGCCCATTCAGGATTATTATTATTGTTATCAAACAGGTAAGAGGTGAGTATATATTTATTGTATGCACCAAGTCGTTTTATTTGGTAACTCAACTGAGGTGCACTACCAACCTATCTCACGGTTATCGAGGTTATAATGTCAACAGACAAAGCACCCGTTTCGTGCATTCTCTCCTCACGTTGCCCTACTATACTCCGTCCAAGCAATCTGCGAAATGCCAGTGTGAAAACACGTGGTCTGCGCACAGGAGTGACTCGACTGACTGGTCCAATGAGGCGGGATGCCACTGAATAATTAGCGCAGGAGAGTGGCGCGACCTTAGCTTCAACCAACTCTCGCAATGGCCGGGCTTCGCCCATCGCATTCGCTTTTCACTTCCTCCGTGTGACGTCATGCGCAAACCTACTGAACAGATTCCATGGATGCGGTATAGCCATGGAGGAAAGAAAGGAAGGAGATGCCTTCGCTGCGCTGCCTAGCGCAAGCCGTTGAAGCCAAACGGCTCGCTCACTTTGGTTGCAAGAAAATGGCTGTCCCTATGCTTAAAGCCGTAAGCCACTCTAACCAGTAATGGATTTTAGTGACAAAAAACTGCAATGACAAGTCAAGATTTTTTCTTGGATAGGCAGAATACACTCTGTACATCACGTACTTAGCACAAATGAGCTGCGTTATCGTTTTAAAAGCCAATTTAAATATAAATATGAGAGCACATTTGCGAGGCTAGTTTTGTAAGGAAGACGCGGCAAAACGTAATAATACGCTGAAACACTGATTAAATTTAATACAGGTGTCTGAAGATGCGAGTTATACCAAATAAGGAACATCTTGGGAATTAATGATGCCGAACTAAGTTAATTACGGTATTTATACCAAATTGAGTTTTATGTTCTTATTGATGTTGAGGCATTCATCAGTTTTAGGCCTAATTTCGAGCACAGCCACTTTCACTCATTGGTCGTACACATTTCGATATTCAAGAATACGAACCTCAAAATTAATAAACAGAACAATTAAAAAAGGATGCATATTTGCACAAAAATACGGTATAGTCTATACTTTTCGGTACCCTACGGTATTTTCTTTGTGGGGGGGTAGAAACTTGACGATTAGCCTCGAATTGATTAATTGCGTAGGCCTACCGTAATTATTGACCGACAGCCGTTTGACAATTTGGGATTTACAGAGGAATGTTTTTTTTTCGGTATACAGGGTAGGCTGAGATTAGAATTGAAGAGTTTTTTTAAATAACTTATCACTACTGTTATTACGTTTCCAAAGTTGCAAAACCGGAGCGCGATAAAAGCCAGGGCCAAAATAAGGTTTAGCCATGCACAATGCCTCATGCAAGTCACAGAACACCGAATACGAGTTAAGGTTACGCCCACTTTGGTTGCAGCGCTTCGCTTCACTCATACGAGCTCACGGCATCTCCTCTTATTCTTTCCTCCATGGGTATAGCTGCACCTTCCCTCCTGCTCTGCGCTCTCTGTATAAACTCAGTCTAGATCAGTGATGAACAACTGAGCACTCCCGAAGAAGTAGGGGGAGCTTGGAAGCGCATCTGCCTGCTTAGCTTAGTCGTGAAGGCAGGGGAAGTTGACATGGGTAGCGACAAGTTTTGGCAGAGCAGACCAACGTTCCGTACTGAGCTTGTATATCGATGCGTGCCGTCATTGAATTCCATACATGCTTCTTAAAACACTGTGCTGTGCTCGTATTATAACTGTTTGAGGTAGTGATGAAATAAATCATGATCATGATATTATTTGTTGTTTTAAGGGCCAGAAGAGCGAGGTCATCTGCCCATAAATATTATTGAAAATTTAATAGTAATATAATACACACATCAAAAAAAGTTTTGCATCACCTCGGTTCCCAGATCTCCGGCATATAGACGTTGACTGTGTATATTGTATCCAAGATACAGTCCCTTTGACTGTTCATAGATGTCACTAAAACTGCTCAAAGATGTAAACAACCATGCATGAGCAGGGCCTATTAGACGGAGGGGGTACGACAGCCGATCAGTTCCAGTCATTCCACCAGGACGAAGGTACGCTGCTCATGTTGTCTGTAGTTCTACCATGCCTAGAAGGTCAATACCGCAGTTCGATCGCGTCCGCATTGTTACTTTGTGTCAAGAAGGGCTCTCAACAAGGGAAGTTTCCAGGCGTCTCAGAGTGAACCAAAGCGATGTTGTTCGGACATGGAGGAGGTACAGAGATACAGGAACTGTCGATGACAGGCCTCGCTCAGGCCGCCCAAGGGCTACTACTGTAGTGGATGACCGCTACTTATGGATTGCCGCTCGGAGGAACCCTGACAGCAATGCCACCATGTTGAATAATGCGTTTCGTTCAGCCACAGGACGTCGTGTTTCAACTCACACTGTGCGCAATAGGCTGCATGATGCGCAACTTCACTCCCGACGTCCATGGCGAGGTCCAGCTTTGCAACCCCGACACCATGCAGCGCGGTACAGATGGGCCCAACAACATGCTGAATGGACCCCACGGAATTGGCATCACGTTCTCTTCACCGATGAGTGTCGCATATGCCTTCAACCAGACAATCGTCGGAGACGTGTTTGGAGGCACCCTGGTCAGGCTGAACGTCTTAGACACACTGTCCAGCGAGTGCAGCAAGGTGGTGGTTCCCTGATGTTTTGGGGTGGCATTATGTGGGGCCGACGTACGCCACTGGTGGTCATGGAAGGCTCCGAAACGGCTTTACGATACCTGAATGACATCCTCCGACCCATAGTGCAACCATATCGGCAGAATATTGGAGAGGCATTTGTCTTCATGGACGACAATTCTCGACCTCATCGTGCACATCTTGTGAATGCGTTCCCTCAAGATAACGACATCGCTCGACTACAGTGGCCAGCATGTTCGCCAGACATGAACCCTATCGAACATGCCTGGGATATGTTGAAAAGGGCTGTTTATGGACGTCTTGACCCACCAACCTCTCTGAGAGATTTACGCCGAATTGTCGTTGAGGAGTGGAACAATTTGGACCAACAGTGTCTTGATGAACTTGTGGATAGTATGCCACGGCGAATACAGGCATGCATCAATGCAAGAGGTATTAGAGGTAGTGGTGTGTACTGCAATCTGGACCACAAATGCTGAAAGTCTAGCTGTATGATGGTACAACATGCAATGTGTGGGTCTCATGAGCAATAAAACGAGCTGAAATGTTGTTTGTGTTGATCTCTATTCCCTTTGTATTTAACGGTTCCGGAACTCTTGGAACCGAGGTGATGCAAAACTTTTTTTGATGTGTATATAATATGGAATTGACCTCAAAACTATTATCGCCATTCGCTTGAGTGTAGTGACACGGATAATCCTTACAAGAAATAAAGGGTGTGGAGTTATTAACAACCATATTTCAAAGATGATTTGAATCATGAAATCAACACTTTGTTAGTAAAGGCGATGTCACTTGGTGAGAAAACTAAGCTTAAGGGGGTCGTCAGCCAATATGCATATTCATTGAAAAAAGCATATATCTTCCATATTGCTACTTCAATTGGCATGACAATTAGTAGTACAATAAGCTATGTCTGCATGTTTCAGATTTCTATCTCAACATTTGGAGTTAAAATCGACATTCCAAATCGTACTTATGAATACCTTTACGTACCTTTTTTCAAGAAATCTTCATATTGAATTTTCTGAAAACTGAGATATAAAATCATCTATAGTGTTTAAACAAATATGCGCAAGGGTATATTTCTTGGTATAATATCGACGTATTAATAACATTTTAAAATTTTGCATGAAAATAATAGTGAAAAAATGGAATTAAAAGCCTTATAGAATGCTAGTTTTGCAAATATAAGATTTCTGTTGCAGTAAAATATGTATCAATGGAGTGAATTTCAACCCACGTTCCTAGGTAATGGGTGGGACATCGCATATCACGTGGTTCACTCCACAAGATGTCATTGGACATAACGTTCACTGAATAGTACCTCTGCTTTCCTCAGTCTTATGGAGATAACTTACGTCGGATTAGAACTAGACCATCGACTTAATATACTTACTGCATGTACAACGTAGGCTATAGCCTATATACGACTAGTGGACCCGTGTGAGAACTCTCCCATGTGTATAAAACACAAACCCAAACCATGAAGGGCCTAGGCCTACCAAGTAACGGCTGCTTAGCCATTTGGCCTGCAGATTATGGGCCGTTCATCTTGGTCTCCGTGACTGGGGCGCTACCTTACTCTCAGACAGCTACTCATTTGTCCTCACACCGACAGTAGTGGCTACGCTGGCTAAAGCGCAGTGTTAGGTCATGGGGCGAAGCTCTCTGCTGACTCGGTAGATGCCTGCGTTCGAGCCCCACCGTCGGCCGTCCTTGAAATGGTTTTCCGTGGTTTCCTATTTTCAACACCAGGCAAATGCTGAGACGGTACCTTCTGACAGGCCACGGCCGCTTCCTTCCACATCCTTCTCCAATTTCATTCACCTTAATCAATTCCATCTCTCATCCCGACGCGCAGGTCGCCCACGTGCGTCGAATAGAAAGACCTGCACTAGGTCTCTGAGGAGACCACACGAAAAAAAAATGTCCTCACGAGGCTGAGTACACACTGTTCCAGCTCTCGCGTAGGTTTCTAAAATCCCTGACGAAGCCGGGAATCGATCACGCTAACCCAGCAATTGGTATGCAGGCTCGACGCGACCTAGTTCTGGCAGGAGCTATCGTCATGTTTATTTGTTTGAACGCACATTTTAAACTAATTGTCGATATTTATGAAATCAGAGTGCGATTCGTCACTGCTGTGGGCAGTTTTCATCTTCCTGCACTATTGATACGATTTGGCAGATTTTGGTACAAACCGCACCTTGTAACTCCCTCTGGTCTAAGAGCTTGAGTTTTGTGAATCATACAGCAGGCTACACCTTAGCATATACAGTGTCTCTACTTAGTATAAAACTAAGTCCCCGATTCTTGGATGTTACGGGTAATCTCAAGAACCACTGGATGGATTTTCATTTCTTTTCACCATTCTGTAAAGGATTTCTCAAGGAAGGTTTCTATAAGAAATTATTTATTTATGACCAAAGGAAGCTGAGCAGTAACGATTTCAGTGAATCGAGTCGAAAAAACCTACCGTTCGTGTTCCTATTACGCTTACGCTGGATAAACCGCTAAATATACTGTATATATACTGTGAGTGTAAAAATTGTTCAGCATGAAAAGTTCTACAATAAAGTCCATGACTTTATTAGCCCACTGAAAGTGTTTTTACGTTTTCATTTCTTCCAATAATCTCCAGTCAATTAGTAGCGTTTAAGAGCTAGCTAGCGAGCGAGCCTATCACCCCAGTTTAAGCCTTCGTTCCGCAGAATACACAGTAGAGTTTAGATTAGACGGAAGGGGGATTTGCGTTTCATGCACCTCGCCATTGTTAAAATACGTTTGACAAGGTTTCGCTGCACATGCAATCTCCATGATAATATAATTAATAGTCCAGTCAGTGATTTTAACCCATCATGTCGACATGAAAAACGGATATAGGTCGTAGTTCATTGAAATCGAAAAAAAAATGCGCCTTTAAGCTTACGCTGGGTAAAGCGTTAAAGATACCGGGCGAAGGCGGGGGCGTGTTGCTAATTTAGTTATAAATACCGTCTGTTCTTACGTGTCAGTTTTCTTACTTGTGATCCATTAGTTTTATAGCACTCCTGTAAATATTGCGTTTGTGTTATGAATACTAGCTTAATTATGTTATTAAGACCTGCAAACATATTGATACTGTTAAATACTGACGGTACCGTCCCGGCTTTTACTTGGGGTTGAAAATGGTCCACTTTGGAAAACCATTTCACAGACCACTGACCGTTGCTATCTAACCCACTCGTCTACCGAATGTGCACCTAGCTCCTCAACACGCATAGCTACCTCGGTCAGTTGAGCAAAAAAATGTGTTTATTTCTTGAGTTATGAACATCAAGGTTATGGGTTCCACGATGCTAGAAATGTTGGGAATCACCACTTTAGATCATATCGGATGTCAAAGAGGCCATCCTCTTTATCATAGGATTTCCATCGGTACTTTACATTATATGTTGAGTTTTTAATGAGTTAGGATGTTTGCTGTCTAGTGTAATTGATACCTTGCGAGCAAGTTTAATGCAGGACAGTTCCAGGAACTGAGGCCTTGGGAAGAATATCTTCACTAGAATTAGTTCAGCTTGACTGAGCACTGACAGACTTGTTAGTGTTTGCCTTGCATTAGAGGGTACTCTAGCCTCAGGGACTCACAAGTTGAGAACGAATGTCGGACCGATTTGCAGGGTATTTGGCGAGGGAACTGCAGTTAAGGGCCCTGGCTCAATCCTTGGTGCCTTAGTACCCTCCTTCCGAGGTTGGTTTCTCATATTGTATGATCACTACGGGACAATACAAAATGTGAAGGAATATAAGTATCTGGGAAGCTTGATAACGTATGATGGAACCAGCAAACGAGAAATTTGGAGTAGAATTATTCAGGCAAAGAACGCCTTTTATAGAAAGAAGAATCTCTTCACATCCAGAAGTATAGACCTAAAAATAAGAAAAAGACTGCTGAAAACAAACGTGTGGAGTGTGGCTTTGTATGGTAGTGAGACCTGGACAATAGGGAAGTCAGAAGAGAGGAAGTTGATGGCTTTTGAGGCTTGGTGCTGGAGAAGAGTGCTTAAGATCAGTTGGATACAACATATGGCAAATGAAGAGGTATTCAGAAGAGCAGGAGAAAGTAGAAGCTTCATGAAGAGCCTGAACACAAGAAGAGCAAATATATTGGGACATATTCTCAGACATAATAGCCTGCTAGCAAGAGTCATCGAAGGGATGTTAGAAGGGAAAAACACAAGAGGAAGACCACCACTTGCATACATCACACAGTTAATGACAGACACGAACACAAAATCATATCGTGAATTGAAGAGGATGGCGGAGAATAGAGAAGATTGGCGAGTTGTTGCAAACCAGCCCCAGGGCTGTTAACTTAAGAGAGACGGGACAATCCAGGAAGGTGCCTGTTATTCTAGTCATCTTAAGGTACGGGAATTTTAACTCAGGGACATTTTTTTCTAATATGAACTGACTGGAATTCAATTAATGGTGGATTTCGCGAGAAAGTACTGATTCTGACACTGATCAATAACACCCCAATCTTGGAAAGCATACTTAGTATCATTACTGCATTAGGCTGATAACCATGATGTACCAAGTCGAGAATGAACAAAAGTTATTATTCCGGGTCTCAATAATGATTGATACATTTCAGAGAATAAGATTTCCATGGAATGATAAAATACTGTTCTATCTTCGGCTGCAAACATTGCTATCAAGCTATCAATTACTGGATGTTAACATTCTTTACCTTTATTGATACCACGCTGCGTAGCGGTGCGCTTTAAATTGCTCACCACGACTGTGATGGGTAGCTACAGCAAATGCGGTGCTGACAAAACGCAGTTATTACGATACAGGCAGATCGCAATTCTGTAAAAGTACGATAAACCAAAATTCCGCCGGATTTCATTGCGAGGTAACATTTTATGTTTAACTATATTTCTTAAAACTAAGAATGCAGGAATTGTATCACATAACTCTTAAAAAATCTAAACACCTAAATAGAATGGCCACATTAAAACACCAGAAATTGTATGAAGACCACGCTGACAAAATTCAAGACCAAAAATATCAACTTTGCAACGCATGGGACTTCAGTTTTTATCGAGGTGGTAATAATAGACACTAATGTTACAGTTGCATGCAATTTAAAACTACAGCAATAACATATAGTATACTGTCTTCTAATATCACCATAAATATGTGATATAAATTAGAACAAAAGCAGCCGTGGTGGAGCTAGCTCATGCTGGGTAGATTATTGGCTGAGGAATAACCCACCCACCAAGGGAAGATGATTAAGAAAAGGAAGTAGATTTTGGATTGGAGAAAAAGGATAGAAAGATAGGAGGAGAGTCCCACAAAATTAATAAGTTTAACTTTAAACACACTTAAAGGTGGTTGCCGCCGAAAATCCGCTCTCGGATACCTAAAATGAGTAAGGACTTGGTCTAAGCAGACGGGGAACACAGATAGTACTTGGGCGGTTTGCAAGAGAGTGGCTTTCGTATAATCCCTCTCAAGCATATATAAAACTACTATGGGGAAGAGTGATGGTCTGGCAAGACTGAGAGTAACAAATTTACTGTAAGTCTGCTCAAAGAAATTCGTTTTTGCAAAATAATTCGAAAAATGCCAATGATTTAACTCGGGTTTGGTATTTTCAATTTCCAAAATTATGGAGTTCCTGTAAAGGCGACCAAATGTCTCTAAGAAGGAAAATGATAAAAGATTATGCATTATAGAGTAATTTTGGTAAATGAACCAATGGTTGCATTGGAAAATGGCTAAGCTTTTACTCAGCGAGGAGCCGGCTAGAAGTTTAGACAAAAAGAAACACTTATCTTTTAGAAAACTGACCATAAGTTTTCGGAGAGGGTCTCCACAAGCAGGTAGCTGGCTTAGCGAGCTTTACTTGCCTTACTGGCCAATTAGAATTAGCTATTAAAGCTAAAAGGAACTTTAGTGAGATGAAAATTAAGAGTTCTTGCTCAAATGCAACAAATGGTGAAAGCCTTATTAATGATTTTAATGGCATTGAGTAGGGAGAGCCAAGGAAGACAGGATTTTGCCTAAACTTTGTATTAGAAAATGAAAAAGCGAAAAGAAACGCTTCATTTATTTAACAATTCAAAGAAGTTTGAGGAAATTAACAATTATGTAATATAATTTTGACAAACATAGTTCATTTAAACTTTTTTAAGAAATGGGGTCGCAGACCTCCTCACATTAAACGATTGCTCCAGGCAATTGACAATTTATGAGGTTTAAAACCTTACATGTTTCTAAAATCTTTATAAGATTTAAACAAATAACCAATGAAGTAATTAAAGTTGGAACGTTAATTGGAGTACAAAGAGTGTACCTTAAGAAATTCCTGAGAGAATATTCTAGAACGAGTGAAAACTTTTAAAATAACAATAAGAAAAACATGAAGAATAAGATAGAAGTTCCTACAACTTCTTATATTTATACAGAATTAACGTTGGTTATTATGCAAATAAGGGCAGGTCACTTACTGTGAAACCTGAAGAAAGTTAAAAGGAAGGTTCTAGACTTCCCAAGTTTGAGTAGGAGTCACTAGCCAAATGGGACAGTTTCCATTTCGTGAAACCTGAACATGACTCGCTCAAGAGTTTAAAGAATTGTTTTCCCTGATTATAGGAAAGGAACAATGTGAATTTGAATCGTGTGTCACACACGTAATTATACAGAATTTAATTAATGTTAAACTAGCAAAGTTGGAAGGGCACTTCGTGAGTGACACCTTATAGAAAAGTTACAATTTTATTAATATGGGTTGTTAGTAGAAGGTTGAGGAAAGATCATTGGGATATAGGATCAATGTTCATGGCCGTATTTAATGTAAACGGACGATCGTGACGCGGTAGAAACGTGGAGCAAGCACTGGTTATCACTGTAGTCTATAAAGATGGATGCAAAGTTCACTATAGAAACACTAAAGTTTATGAGAAAGAAAATTATTGCAATTATGGAAATAACTGATTGCACTATATAGGTGAGAGTCTATTTCTTGAGAAAGTTGTGAGTTACAATTAAATGTGCCATAGAACATTCCAGCGGTTCCAGCGGTGGAAGAAAGTTAGCTATTGAGCTTTTAATTCAGGAATGAGATTCTTCAATTTTAAATAGCATACTCACAAGTGAGTGAAAATTTCAACGGCAGAACTTGTAGATGAAATACCGAATCTAGAAGGTTCCAGAACGACCTTAGTAGAAAAATGGGGTTGAGAAAATCCAACGGAGGAACTAGCTTGGTGAATTATAGACAGCGGGTATTAGGTAATATCCCACGTAGTGAGAGGATTTCTCATTTGAATAGCTTAAGAAAAGCTCTTTTTAGTAAGATTAGCTTATACGAGCAAAAGCTCAACATGGCAAATCCCACGAAGAATGATTTTTGCCCCAAAATAAATAATTTCACACTGTCTATAAAAGTATCGTTAAAAGCACGTGGAAGTTAAAACCATGAAGATGAGGTTAAAACTTTTAAGATGGTACTTATCTTGATTTCATGTTGAAGGCGAAGTTTCCTTTGATGACAACTACCTTGCCAACATGGCGTAGAAGAGAGTGTGCCTCTTGGTTTGAGGAGACTAGCTCGAGAGGAGCTTTAACTGACCGAGTCAACTGCCGATTGCGAAGTGAGACCTGCTCAACGGAGCACGGAGGGTCCAAGGAAGGGAAAAAGAGTGGGGGGGTAGGAAACAAAAGGAGAACATATAAACATAACCAACTTATCAAAAATAAATGTTCTTCTTGATGAATGGTCTTCAAGGAGTTGATAGTAGGCGATGCTAGCGCAGCATGGTGAGTAAAGAAGTAGACGTAGTCCTCTTGCTCAAGGAGAAAATAGCTGGCGATGGTAACAGGATCTGGTGGCCAAATGGATAAGTAAGTCCTCTAGCACCAGGAAGAATTGAGGAGCTTCAGAGATTCGCTGCGAGATGACGCTAGGTGGGTCACAGAAGGTATATATCTAGAACAGACTCATGAAAAGCATAAGAGACAGGAACCAAAGAGAAAATAGAAGATCACTGTTGGTGTTTGACAAAGAGGAAAGAAAGAACATGCAAGAGCAATAAAAATTATCTCTCAGGTACCGGGTATTCAAAGAATACACCATACTGGGGGGAAAAACACCAACAGAGAGCAAATAAGCAGTTACACATTTAAAGGAAGAGGAGCGATCAGAGACAGGGGTCTTGTAATCGAACCGTTAGTGGTCAAGACTCTGACCACCCTGACTCTCCCATCTCTTCCAGGATAACACTCGGTCACTCTACCGGAAGTCCAGACTAGAGGGGGAGAAACATCCCTAACCAAGACCAAGTCCCCCACTTTAATGTCGGGACTGGAAAGAAACCACTTCTGCCTCCGTTGCAAGGAAGTTAAATATTCCAAGTTCCATCTCTTCCAAAAAGAATTACGGAGGGCTTCAAGTTTACGCCAAGCGATAGGTAGATTAGAATCCCTGTAAGAATTGGGAAGAGAAGGAGGGACAGAAAGAGAAGTGCCGATAAGGAAGTGACCAGGGGTGAGTGGAAGTGGGTCATCAGGGTCATTGGAAAGCGGAGTTAAAGGGCGAGAATTAACAACACCTTCAATCAGAACAGACAGTGAATTGAATTCTTCATAAGTCAGAATTCGATTACCTAAGACTTTTCTTAAATGACGTTTAGTGAGCTTTACGCAAGATTCCCACCTACCACCGTGATGAGGAGCGTAAGGAGGTATAAAGCGCCATTTGAAACCTTTTGAATAAGAAAAATTAGAAATTTGTTCCATGGCAGAAGAGGAAGTGAGAGCTTTCTTCCAAAGGGAAGCTGCGCCCTGAAAAGTGGAAGCGTTATCAGAGAACATCTCTGAAGGAACACCACGCCTAGCGGTGAAGCGAGAGACAGCTGATAAAAAATAAGAAGTAGAAGCATTCGTTACTAGTTCCAAGTGGATTGCACCGGTAACCATGCAAACAAAGAGAGAAACATAAAGCTTACCAAACAATTTGCGTTTAGCTTCAGGAGAATTTCGTTGATATTGGAACGGACCCATATAGTCCACACCAGTTAAAGCAAATGGGCGTATAGGAGAAGAGCGAAAGGAAGGCAAATCGCTCATTAATTGAGTTTTGATTTTAGGTTTCGCTTTGAAACAAGGAATGCACTTGTGAATTACAGAAGAAACTTCATGAATTCCATTTATAATCCAGTACTTTTCCCTTAAGAGGCAAAGCAGAGTGCGTGTACCAACATGCAGATTACGGTAATGAAAGTCACGTATAATTAAGGAAGTTACGTGATGTTTGGAAGGCAAAATAACGGGATGCTTTTTGTCCTCAGAGAGCAAAGATTGCGAGAGTCTTCCACCTACCCTGAGTAACCCATGGTCATCAAGGAACGGGGCCAAAGCACGAAGACGACTGGATTTGGGAAGATCCCTTTTAGAAGAAAGTAAAGACAATTCAGAAGAAAAGGCTTCTTGCTGTGTCAGTTGTAAAACCTTAATGGTAGCGAGAATCAATTCATGATTGGTAAGATGTGGTTTAGGGAGAAGAGGTTGGTCAACCACAAGATATTTCCATCTAAGGAGATAGGCGACAATTCGTAGTAATTTATGAAAGGAAGAATAGCGGGACAACAAGGGATGAGAAGCGTTGGAAACAAGACACGAAGCAATGGATAGAGGTACTTTAGCGTCAGGCAAGTTGGAGTTTGTAGCTGGGGGTTTAGAAGGCCATGAAGAAGAGTCTTCGATTAGCCACGAAGGCCCATGCCAGTATAATGGGGAAGCTGCCAATTGAGAGGGTAAACAACCACGAGAGATAATATCGGCTGGATTATCAGCACCGGGCACATGCCTCCATTGACATCCAGAAGAAAGAGTTTGAATTTTGGAAACTCTGTTTGCAACAAAAGTTTGCCAATGAGAGGGGCTCTTGGCGATCCACGAAAGGGTGATCATGGTATCGCTCCAGAGATAGATTTGCGAGAATTCGACTTTTAATACTTCCCGTAACTTCTTAACAAGTTCGGCAGCCATGAGTGCAGCGCACAATTCAAGCCTAGGCAAAGTAATAGCTTTAAGAGGAGCGACTTTCGATTTGGCACAAACAAGGTTGGAAACTGAAGATCCATAGAATGAACCGTGATAAACTAAATATGCGCAGCAACCATAAGCTTTTTCGGAACTATCCGCGAACACATGAAGGAAAAAGGGTGTATTAGAATGAGAGCTAATTAAATTCCTGGGAATTTCAATGAGGGAAAGATCCAACAAATTACTGCGAAACGAGAGCCAGCGATTAAGAAAAGAAAGAGGGACAGTATCATCCCATTCACACTTAAGCGACCACAGCTCTTGCATGAAGAGTTTGGCTATAACGATGACTGGGGCAAGGAATTGAAGTGGATCAAAAATTTTTGCAATTTCAGAGAGAATTTGTCTTTTTGTATTAGGAAGCTCTTCTGCGAGCGAAACTTTATAGATAAGAGTGTCAGTGCTAGTGCACCAGTGAACTCCTAGAGTTTTTATAGATTCGGAGTTTCCACAAATTTCGACAGAAGAAGGATCTACTTCTTCGATGGGAAACTGAGCGAGAAACTCAGGGGAGTTGGAGTTCCACTTATGGAGTGGGAAACCTCCATTCCTTAACAATGCCTGAAGTTCTAAAGACACAAAAGAAGCTTCCTCTAAAGAGGGGAAGGACTGCAAGTAATCGTCAACATAAAATTATGTTGTTAGTGCTTCAGAGGCTTTGGGGTTAAATAAATGACCATCTTGTGAGGCTAGCAAGTGTAGGGATCGGATAGCAAGGAAAGCAGAGGGTTTTAAGCCATAAGTAACCGTTTTCAAGCGAAATACCTTAATGGGCTTACTGATTTCATCACGCCACAAGATTCTTTGAAGATCTCGTTGTTCTGGTTGAATTAACACTTGACGGTACATCTGTTTTATGTCGGCTATGACAGCTATGGGAAATAATCGAAAGTTTAAGAGTATAGCAGATAGATCAGATTGAATAGCAGGACCAGAATAAAGAGTGTCATTAAGGCTGTTGCCATTAACGTCGGGTGATGAACCATTGAAAACAACTCGAATTTTATCTTTTACAAGAGGGTTTTTCCACACGGGATGATGATTTAAATAAACCGTTTCAATTGGGGGGTGTAATTCATCATCAGATTTGTTAACAACTTCCATATGATCTAAGCTTTCATACTCATCCGTGAAATCAGTGTACTGTTGTTTAACAAGAGGTTCCTTCTTGAATTTGCTCTCGATAGCAAAGAGAGCTTTTCGAGCTTTAGGCTGAGAGTTGATAAGTTTAGGAGGATTATGTAATCTTGGCATTTGAACGACGAACCGGCCATCAGAAGAACGAGTGGTGGTGTTCAAAAAAAGTTGCTCACAGAATTCATTTTCTGAAGAGGTTACATTAGGAGAATCAACATTTTCAAGCCTCCAGAACTGTTCCAGGTCAGTATTGGAGAAGTAACATTGCGATGTGGGTTGAGGAGAATAATGGGGAAGTTGACCGGTGACGATCCATCCAAAATTAGTGTCTCTGGCGACCACGTTTGAGGATAACTTACGAACCTGTTTACGTAGGCAATTCCAGAAAACATTGGCACTAAAGAGTATGTCAATAGGGTTCTGCATATTGAAAAAAGGATCAGCTAGCCTTAAATGCGAGGGAATGTTTAACCCTGAAATATCCACAGAGTGACTTGGAGTGTCTTCTCCAATGCTATTGAGAATTAGACAATTAAGTTTAAGAAAGTTGTTTCTATGACAAGTATCACTTATAGTTAGCTTTGAGAATTGTAAAGCTTGCGATTTTGAGCTGTTGATGCCTGACACGTTGATAGAAGTGGGGTTTACAGGTAGACCTAGTTTTCTAATCAAGGAATTAGACACAAAATCATGAGTTGCCGCTGAGTCTAGAAGACCGCGTGCACGGACCCAGTTGCCAAAGTTATCCTGAACTTCGATTTGAACAGTAGACAACAATACTTGAGCACTGCGAATGGACTTGGCATTTTGAATATACGATGAAGCATTAGAACTGTTAGCACTATCATTTTTCGGAGAAGTAGATGCTGCCGATGACCTTGCCTGATCATGACGATGTAGCAAAGTATGATGAGCCTTTTCACAATGGTAGCAAAGTCTTGTGGACTTACAATTAGAAGCAGAATGCGTGGGCGCTAGGCAGTTGAAACAATGTTTGTTTTGAGCGACTAATTTTCGTCTGTCGTCGACTGACATTTCTTTAAAAGATTTGCAGAGGTTTAGGGCATGGGGATCTTTACAAAGTATGCACTTTACAGGTTCGTTTAAACTTTTGCGAGGTTCACTTTGCGTGTTTAAAACAATAGAGCTAGCAACACGACGTTCACTAGACCTAGTTGGGTAACCAGTAGTGTTTGATTTAAATTTGGATGAGCTGGACCCGGGTTTTTGGGTATTGGACGCTGAGCGTTCACTTTTGGGTTTGATGGACATAAATTCGAATTTGGAACTAGGAGATGAAGGTTCACTTTGATTAGCTAGAGCGGTTAAAAGTTGGCATCTAGCGTTTATGAAAGTAATTAATGCTCGTAAGTGTAGTCGTCTTCTTTAGAAAGTTCAATTTCCCAAGCTTTGAGGGTAGCAGCATCAACTTTAGAAACCACTAAATGTATTAGGAAAGTATCCCAATAATTAGTAGGTTGATCTAATTGGGACAAAGCCTTAACGTGAAGTTGTGTAGTGTCAACTAGAGTACGTAAACTAGTGACGTCATTGTGCTGTGACGCAGGTAAATTGAATAGAGCCTTTATATGGCGCTGAATACGTAACCGTAAATTTCCATATCTTTCCTTTAATAAGTTAAAGGCAATGGGGTAATTTTCGGCACGCAGAGGAAGTGCTTCGACCAACTGCAAAGCTTGACCTCGGAGGATAGATCTCAAATAATGAAACTTGTAAATGACTTGAATGTCTTCATTGTCATGAACAAGGGAGCAAAATAATTCATAGAAAGAATCCCAAGCAGATTCATCTCCAGAAAAATGGGGTAAATCAATTTTCGGTAAAGTTGGTTTGGGCTTATGAGTGCCCTCACGGAAAGAAGTTTGTGGTTCGTGAAGGGAACCAAGAACAGAAGCGTCCTTTTTCTGCTCCTCTTCGAGTTGGCGTATTATTTTGAAAGCAGAACCTATGCCTTCGTAATATAGGTTTTCTACTTCGACACGATCTTCTGTTTGATTGAGCATGCAAGTTTCTATTTCAGTTTGAATGTTACAGTAGTTTTCATAAGAACGTTCAAAATCCTTTACACGATGTTTCAACAAGTCTAATTGCGCTTCTGAGGGATCTAATTCTTTTATGTACCTTCTGAATCGGGTAATTTGCCCTTTATAGGATGCTCGATTAGAAGTAAGTTTTTCATCCTTATCCTTATCAGTGGGAGCCATATTAAAGAAGGTAGATGAAAATGTAACTCACGAAACTGTGGAACCTTGGAAATGCTGTCAAGCTGGCAGCAGCGAATGAGTAGAAAGAACGGGACACACCAAAGGAGAAAGGAGCGGCCTCTTTCCCCTTCACAGGCTTTGCAAGATGTGGTTATAGCTGAAAGATTCAAAGCAGATATTAATAATTTGCCAAGTATTGTCAAATGACACTTTTTTTTAAGAAAAAATGGAAAATGGACTCTCCCGGGTTGCTGGTACCAATTTTTGGGTAGATTATTGGCTGAGGAATAACCCACCCACCAAGGGAAGATGATTAAGAAAAGGAAGTAGATTTTGGATTGGAGAAAAAGGATAGAAAGATAGGAGGAGAGTCCCACAAAATTAATAAGTTTAACTTTAAACACACTTAAAGGTGGTTGCCGCCGAAAATCCGCTCTCGGATACCTAAAATGAGTAAGGACTTGGTCTAAGCAGACGGGGAACACAGATAGTACTTGGGCGGTTTGCAAGAGAGTGGCTTTCGTATAATCCCTCTCAAGCATATATAAAACTACTATGGGGAAGAGTGATGGTCTGGCAAGACTGAGAGTAACAAATTTACTGTAAGTCTGCTCAAAGAAATTCGTTTTTGCAAAATAATTCGAAAAATGCCAATGATTTAACTCGGGTTTGGTATTTTCAATTTCCAAAATTATGGAGTTCCTGTAAAGGCGACCAAATGTCTCTAAGAAGGAAAATGATAAAAGATTATGCATTATAGAGTAATTTTGGTAAATGAACCAATGGTTGCATTGGAAAATGGCTAAGCTTTTACTCAGCGAGGAGCCGGCTAGAAGTTTAGACAAAAAGAAACACTTATCTTTTAGAAAACTGACCATAAGTTTTCGGAGAGGGTCTCCACAAGCAGGTAGCTGGCTTAGCGAGCTTTACTTGCCTTACTGGCCAATTAGAATTAGCTATTAAAGCTAAAAGGAACTTTAGTGAGATGAAAATTAAGAGTTCTTGCTCAAATGCAACAAATGGTGAAAGCCTTATTAATGATTTTAATGGCATTGAGTAGGGAGAGCCAAGGAAGACAGGATTTTGCCTAAACTTTGTATTAGAAAATGAAAAAGCGAAAAGAAACGCTTCATTTATTTAACAATTCAAAGAAGTTTGAGGAAATTAACAATTATGTAATATAATTTTGACAAACATAGTTCATTTAAACTTTTTTAAGAAATGGGGTCACAGACCTCCTCACATTAAACGATTGCTCCAGGCAATTGACAATTTATGAGGTTTAAAACCTTACATGTTTCTAAAATCTTTATAAGATTTAAACAAATAACCAATGAAGTAATTAAAGTTGGAACGTTAATTGGAGTACAAAGAGTGTACCTTAAGAAATTCCTGAGAGAATATTCTAGAAAGAGTGAAAACTTTTAAAATAACAATAAGAAAAACATGAAGAATAAGATAGAAGTTCCTACAACTTCTTATATTTATACAGAATTAACGTTGGTTATTATGCAAATAAGGGCAGGTCACTTACTGTGAAACCTGAAGAAAGTTAAAAGGAAGGTTCTAGACTTCCCAAGTTTGAGTAGGAGTCACTAGCCAAATGGGACAGTTTCCATTTCGTGAAACCTGAACATGACTCGCTCAAGAGTTTAAAGAATTGTTTTCCCTGATTATAGGAAAGGAACAATGTGAATTTGAATCGTGTGTCACACACGTAATTATACAGAATTTAATTAATGTTAAACTAGCAAAGTTGGAAGGGCACTTCGTGAGTGACACCTTATAGAAAAGTTACAATTTTATTAATATGGGTTGTTAGTAGAAGGTTGAGGAAAGATCATTGGGATATAGGATCAATGTTCATGGCCGTATTTAATGTAAACGGACGATCGCGACGCGGTAGAAACGTGGAGCAAGCACTGGTTATCACTGTAGTCTATAAAGATGGATGCAAAGTTCACTATAGAAACACTAAAGTTTATGAGAAAGAAAATTATTGCAATTATGGAAATAACTGATTGCACTATATAGGTGAGAGTCTATTTCTTGAGAAAGTTGTGAGTTACAATTAAATGTGCCATAGAACATTCCAGCGGTTCCAGCGGTGGAAGAAAGTTAGCTATTGAGCTTTTAATTCAGGAATGAGATTCTTCAATTTTAAATAGCATACTCACAAGTGAGTGAAAATTTCAACGGCAGGACTTGTAGATGAAATACCGAATCTAGAAGGTTCCAGAACGACCTTAGTAGAAAAATGGGGTTGAGAAAATCCAACGGAGGAACTAGCTTGGTGAATTATAGACAGCGGGTATTAGGTAATATCCCACGTAGTGAGAGGATTTCTCATTTGAATAGCTTAAGAAAAGCTCTTTTTAGTAAGATTAGCTTATACGAGCAAAAGCTCAACATGGCAAATCCCACGAAGAATGATTTTTGCCCCAAAATAAATAATTTCACACTGTCTATAAAAGTATCGTTAAAAGCACGTGGAAGTTAAAACCATGAAGATGAGGTTAAAACTTTTAAGATGGTACTTATCTTGATTTCATGTTGAAGGCGAAGTTTCCTTTGATGACAACTACCTTGCCAACATGGCGTAGAAGAGAGTGTGCCTCTTGGTTTGAGGAGACTAGCTCGAGAGGAGCTTTAACTGACCGAGTCAACTGCCGATTGCGAAGTGAGACCTGCTCAACGGAGCACGGAGGGTCCAAGGAAGGGAAAAAGAGTGGGGGGTAGGAAACAAAAGGAGAACATATAAACATAACCAACTTATCAAAAATAAATGTTCTTCTTGATGAATGGTCTTCAAGTAGTTGATAGTAGGCGATGCTAGCGCAGCATGGTGAGTAAAGAAGTAAACGTAGTCCTCTTGCTCATGGAGAAAATAGCTGGCGATGGTAACAGGATCTGGTGGCCAAATGGATAAGTAAGTCCTCTAGCACCAGGAAGAATTGAGGAGCTTCAGAGATTCGCTGCGAGATGACGCTAGGTGGGTCACAGAAGGTATATATCTAGAACAGACTCATGAAAAGCATAAGAGACAGGAACCAAAGAGAAAATAGAAGATCACTGTTGGTGTTTGACAAAGAGGAAAGAAAGAACATGCAAAAGCAATAAAAATTATCTCTCAGGTACCGGGTATTCAAAGAATACACCACATGCATCGCCGGCACCGTGAGAGTGTGGTTTCGAATCCCACCTTGGCCTCCTCAATATGGTTTTCCTGGTTTCCCATTTTCAACACCACGCAAATACTGGGACGGTTTCTTTCAACAGGTCCACGGCCAACTTCCGTTATAAATCCCTTCCTTGACCCTTTCTTAATTAGACCCAAGTTAGCGTTCACCTGTCACCATTCCCATTCCTTGCGACGGTTGAGGAATGATCCCTCGCAGAGTCCGTGAGTCAAACCAAGATGGGAGGATAAGCGATTTAAAAAGAAAATAAACATGGCTCTTTAATTTAGAATTTCGGAATTTTTCTGAAGGGTACCCTTTATACTACAGCAGTGGGTGACGACTCTTAAGCGATGCACTGCAGACACATCTCTGAATGTGCCTGTAAACTAATACAATATTGGCGGATATAGAGTATGGTCTACGAGTTAACAGCACCCAAACCATCATATATAATAAGCATGCTCCGGGGTCTTAGTACGTGCGCAATGAAGTTAGAACGCACCGTACTATAGGGCACGTGGAAGCTCCTCCTGTGACCTTCGGGTGTACCAATGAACACATGTGACGTACAGTGGAGAAATGGACAGATCGCATGGTCCGTCGTTTGTTGTGGACGGGCTGGAAGTTCATAGGGCTTGCATCCTCTCAACTCCGTGCGCTTTTAATCTGATAGCACTGTTTACGTACTAAGACCCCGCAGCCTGATACATAAATACAATCGTTGTTTTAGACGATATTGCGCATTTTCCTCGAGGCGCGAATGGAATTGTCATAGAACATTTTACTTGCATCTCTAACAGTTTGACAACGTTATATTTCTTAAGAAGAGAGCAGACTACTAACGCTGTATCTTTATTATAATCGTCAAACTTTTACATTCATAAACAATACTTGCATCCTCCTCCTATCCTGCCTCTGTCTTATTTCACTCTCCATTAAACGGTGATTCCGGGTCTTTTTCGAAGGTGCCCCGCTGATGAGTTCATTCATGAACAAATTCATTTCATCGTAAGTCTAAATGAGTTAAAAGAATGGTAAACCCACATTATCATCATTAAAATGAGTTTCATAAATTCAGATAATAATAATAATAATAATAATAATAAATATTTATAGTAATTATAATATTAATATTAGTCCTAGTAACACAGCAGATTAACGAATTGTGTTTCCACATGGCCTGTCAACAATCGACTATCCTATGGAGTGATTTACCATTGTCATCTTACCGTCTTCATTTCAATCTTATCGACAGTAGTGGCTACGCGGGCTAAAGCGCAGCGTTAGGTCATGGGGCCAAGCTCTCTGCTGACTCGGTAGACGCGTGGTTTCGAGCCCCACCGTCGGCTGTCCTTGAAATGGTTTTCCGTGGTTTCCCATTTTCAACACCAGGCAAATGCTGGGACAGTACCTTCTGACAGGCCACGGCCGCTTCCTTCCACATCCTTGCCCAGTTTCATTCATCTTCATCCATTCCATCTCTCATCCCGACGCGCAGGTCGCCCACGGGCGTCGACTAGAAAGACCTGCACTCGGCCTCTCAGAAGGCTACACGACAAAAAAAATCAATCTTAACCTTGGCAAGTAAATACTGTACAAGAAATTGTATTAAAAAGCGTCAGTAATCTAAATATTTTCTCTTGTCCTAATAGCTCGAAGCTTGTGGTTTAACGTTACTGTTAATCTCGCGATCATGAGCCTCGGGACCTCCATTTTACGTGGAATCCGAACCACAGGACATGGCATTTCACTTCGAAAGTCTCACACGCATTGACTGGGAATCCAACCCGGTCAGCCTTGGTGAGAGGCATACAGCTTGACCGCTGCGCCACCACGCCCCGTATGGCCTAATAGCCTTTCTGCCGCTGATGCAAGAATTTCTTTGTTGCTTCTTTTCTCCCATTTATTTACAATTACCACTGTTTTGCTCATACATGATCTAATACAAATATTTCAAAATGATGCTCTATCAATTTGCAGCAACTTTTAAAGGAAATCTCCCTAGATACAGTATAACACAACATGTAAAGCGTGCGGCAACTCTCCCGGATTTACCTTATTGGGTGCTATGTAAAATGGAATATGTTGTTCACATACTCAACACGCACGACCGTGAGAATCTTATTGCATTTGCTTAAAAATGTTACTGTGTAGGTCATGAAACTACATAGGAGCAAGAAGTTCCGTGACGAACTAAAGAGACTACTTTTCTTGAAATTTAAGATTCTTGCCAATCTATATAGACCTATCTAGAATAACGACGAAATTAAGTTGGTAATATCGAAATTCCTAATTAGTTCGAAATATACCTTATATAATGTAGCCAAATAGAGCAGTACAGTTGGCAGCCCTGGTGACTGAATATAGGCTATTGTTAGTTGCATCTCTTAAGGTACAGAATACAAAATTTGGTTGAAGTCAAATGGATAGCATGCACGTTACATGCAGTTAGACCTTGGATTTATCAGCGCGCGTAAAATTATGTTGGCAATAATGTCATGCATGTGTTGGTCAGAAATAATCTGAAATATTATGATCTCGTGTTGTACCAATTTTGGATGAAATCCATTTGTTAGTATAGAAGTAACATGTGTTTTAAAATTGGACCTATCAGCAGGCTTAGAATCATGTTGGCAGCACTGGCGTAGGCCTAAATTAGTTACTCAAAATTAATCTAGAATGCCAGGTACTATACGTATGCAAAGTTTAGAGCTATTGGCTTGCATACTTTCTGATATATTGATATTAGGGTAACAAAAATAGAGACAGTATTTATTAACAGTTGGCAGCCCTGGTTACTCTTAAGAATCGGCATAGTCATATCTGTTATGGTACACATATCACACACGAAATTTGGTTGAAATCCAAATGACAGTATAGAAGTTACATGTATTTAAAGTTGGACCTCTCAGCAGGCTTAGAATCATGTTGGTAGCACTGACGTATATAAGATACTCCAAATTAATCTAGAATGCCAGGTACTATACGTGTGCATAGTTTAAAGCTGTCGGCTTGCATACTTTCTGATATAATGGTATTTGGATAAAATAAATTGAGAGCATTTATTAACATTTGGCAGCCCTGGTGGCTCTTAAGAATACGCTCAGTCATATATGTTTATGTACACATACCACATACGAAATTTGGTTGAAATCCAATTGATAGTGTAGAAGTTATATGCATTTAAAATTTGACCTATCAGCAGGCTAATAATCATTTTGGCAACACTGCCATGTATGGCCTCCTGGAAATTAAACTGCAATATTATTATCTATATGTGTGCCAATTTTGAAATAGGTCCCAGGTATACCTTCCAAGATATCTAACATGGAGCTCAAATTTCAATTGCGATTTTTCAGCAGTTGGTAGCACTGACATCATTTTCAAATATGGCCGTGAGATATTCAGGCATAGATCTTTACTCCCACCAAATTTTGTTTTGATTGCTGCAGCTGTTTAGGAGGTGATAGGGGGACACACACACACAGCCAGACAGACGGTCAGACAGACGGACAGACGGACAGACGGACAGACGGACGGACAGACGGACAGACGGACGGACGGACGAACAGACAGACACACATTTGCCCGATCTCATAAGTCTACTTTTTCCTCATTTTTGCAAAATGTGAAAAGTAGGCTAACAAGAAGTTCCGTGACGAACTAAAGAACCTACTTTTCTTAACATTTAAGATTCATGCCAATGATTAATCTATATGGATCTATCTAGAATAATGACGATATTAAGTTGGTAATAATAGAGAACTACAGTTGGCAGCCCTGGTGACTGAATATATTCTTAATTCCATCTCTTAAGGTACAGAATACAAAATTTAGTTGAAGTCCAATGGATAGCATGGACGTTACATGCAGTTAAACTTTGGATATAACAGCGCGCGTAAAATCATGTTGGCAACAATGACATACATGTATTGATCAGAAATAATCTGAAATAATATGATCTATTGTTGTGTCAATTTTGAATGAAATCCATTTGTTAGTATAGAAGTTACATGCATTTTAAAATTGGACCTATCAGCAGGCTTAGAATCATGTTGGCAGCACTGACATATATCAGTTACACCAAATTAATCGAGAATGCCAGGTACTATATGTGTGCAAAGTTTAGAGCTATTGGCTTGCATACTTTCTGATATATTGATATTAGGATAACAAAAATAGAGACAGTATTTATTAACAGTTGGCAGCCATGGTTACTCTTAAGAATCGGCATAGTCATATCTGTTATGGTACACATAGCACACACAAAATTTGGTTGAAATCCAAATGATAGTATAGAAGTTACATGTATTTAAAGTTGGACCTCTCAGCAGGCTTAGAATCATGTTGGCAGCACTGACGTATATAAGTTACTCCAAATTAATATAGAATGTCAGGTACTATACGTGTGCATAGTTTAAAGCTGTTGGCTTGCATACTTTCTGATATATGGGTATTTGGATAAAATAAATTGAGAGCATTTATTAACAGTTGGCAGCCCTGGTGGCTCTTAAGAATACGCTCAGTCATATCCACTTATGTACACTTAGCACATACGAAATTTTGTTGAAATCCAATTGATAGTGTAGAAGTTATATGCATTTAAATTTTGGACCTATCAGCAGGCTTATAATCATTTTGGCAACACTGCCATGTATGACCTCCTTGAAATTAAACTGCAATATTACTATCTAATCGTGTGCCAATTTTGAAATAGCTCTCTTTCCTACCTTCCATGATATCCAACATTGAGCTCAAATTTCAATTGCGATTTTTCAGCAGTTGGTAGCACTGACATCATTTTCAAATTTGGCCGTGAGATATTCAGGTATAGATCTTTACTCCTACCAAATTTTGTTTCGATTGCTGCAGCCGTTTAGGAGTTGATAGGGGGACACACACACACACACACAGCCAGACAGACAGACAGACAGAAGGACAGACAGACAGACAGACACACATTTGCCCGATCTCATAAGTCTACTTTTTTCTCATTTTTGCAAAATGTGAAAAGTAGGCTAAAAATGCACGATACACGTACCAGTCTAGAGCAGGAGGTTCTCAATTTTCGTCTGTATAAGGTTACCATCTACTAGAGTAACAGTTAAGACTTATTCTGTGCTATAAACGGCTGATTTTAGCGTTTGAAACCAAATTAATAGTCTATAAAATAAATGAACACGAAGAGAAACTTTGTCAGGGGGGAATAATGCACTCGCCTTACGTTGTCGACTACAATTTGCGTAATATATGAGCAACCATACGCGCAGACACCGAAATAGCTTACACACTGCCATCTAGCTGCAATGATGGGAACCTATGGTTACAAGGAATGCGGCGTCTCTACAGGCGCAGCATCTGTCCCGGAATTACCTTATTTAATTTGAAAATAATAACAATAATAATTTCCGTAAGAAATTGTAATATTTACTCATAGATATAAAAGTGAAGCCTCCGTGGCTTAGGCGGCAGCACAGCGGCCTCTCATCGCTGGGTCTGTGGTTCAAATTCCGGTCACTCCATGTGAGATTTGTGCTGGACAAAACGGCGACAGACAGGTTTTTCTCCGGGTACTCCGGTTTTCCCTGTCAAGATGTCATTCCAGCAACACTCTCCACTATCATTTCATTTCATCTGTCATTAATTTAATCATCTCCCAGGGGAGTGTGACAGGCTTCGGCAGCCGGCACAGTTCATATCCTCGCCGCTAGATGGGGGCTTCATTCATTCCATCCCTGACCCGGTCAGTCGACTGGAAGCAGGCTGTGGATTTTCATTTACTCGTAGATATAAAAGTATGTGCCACATCTGGGATTCTATCACTTGTTCCAGACCCACAAGCAGACACAAAACGAGATTGCTGCTTGATTGCGCAAACTGCTCCAGGAATGCTTAACGCTGTACTGAAGATTGGTGGGTGACTTTGAGAATTTCTAAGCAACGGGGTTGGGGTTACTAATATATGGTACGTGAACATATCAATTCCGTTAAGACTTAGGTTAGCTGAAACACACAAATATTACCATTATGCAAGTGAACAGTGTAGTCACTTTAGGAATACGCTGTTTCATTGTAACACTCGTTGTGTAGAGCCTAAACCTGACGTAAACCCAACCCCCGCTGGGATGACAGGAGGCAGTTGGTTTCACTGACTTAATAATTCTTGTTTACTGGCTTGGAAGTGGCCAAGCCCGTACATTGTAAGGCCTATAAAAGTCTCGAAAAGGAACCTATTCCCTTTATCATAAATCTTAAATTTAATAGGTGCAATGGAAGTGTGCTGAAAGAGAGTACTAGTCCACCACCCGCTACGATGAATGTAACCTATCGACCTCGTGTCTCCTGGCCGAGTTGCTGGTAACAGCAAACGAAGTCGTGCCAATAAATTGAAAATCTACCCACCCGATGAGTTCAAACAGCCAGTTCGTACAGGATGTTGAGCGCTAGGCGCCAGAGCAAGGTCAGTTTGCGTCTTGGTCGCTGAGTTAGTTGTCTCGTTAGACAACTGCCTTATCGTACGTATCCGCTCTTAAGTAATTCAGTAACAACGTCAATCGATGCTGTTCGTTTCCATCTATTCCTGTATTTTCCTTCATTCGTAGTCCATATGAGTCGTCCAGTTGCAAAACTCGTTTAATCCACTTGTGAATACGGATCATGTTGTAAAATAATTAATTATTTTATTTTACTTATTTTTAGCCGCCGTGGTGTAGGGGTAGCGCGCCTGCCTCTCACCCGGAGGCCCCGGGTTCGATCCCCGGCTCCGTCAGGGATTTTAAAACTGACGTGAGGGTTGGAACGGGGTGCACTCAGCCTCGTGAGGACAATTGAGTAGCTGTCTGACAGTGAGACAGCGCCCCGATCACGAAAACCAAGATTAACGGCCGAGGGGACCCGACGCGCTGATCACGCGTCACCCCAATATCTGCAGGCCGAATGGCTGGGCAGCGGTCGCTTGGTCGGCCTTAGCCCGTCATGGGCTGGATAGTGCCAGGGGTTGACTTTGACTTGTTGACTATTTTACTTTATTTTGTTTTATTTTGTTTTGTTTTGTTTAATATTATTTTTTCATTTTGTTTTGTTTTAATTCATTTCGTTATATTTTGTTTTAAATTGCTTTATTTTATTTTGATGTTCCTGAATACAAACATAAAACCAAAAACCAAAAACACGAAACAAAAGAGAAAAACAAAAGCAGAAAAAAAAACAAGAAACACAAAGCAAAAATCAACATTTAAAAAAACCAAAAGCAGAAAACAAACACAAAACCAAAACCAAGAAAGAAAAGCAAAAAGTAGAATTCAAAAGCAAACACAAAACCAAAAACCAAAAAGACAAAGCAAAAAGAAAAAGTAGAAAACAAGAAACACAAAAGATACGTGAAGCAAAGTCCAGAGAAACGTTTCTCATAAAAATGATTTTTATTCACAAGTGGATTAAACGAGTTTTGCAACTGGACGACTCATACTGTATGTCCTCCAAGTTATAGGCTACTTATCATTTGGACTACGTGAGACACAATGGATAGGCCTATTTGGTGAGCGTAGGATTTATTTCGAAACCTTTGTTATAGTGTGCGTTTTTTGTGATTCAGGCTAAGACTGGGAAGGAAGTGGTCGTGACCTTAAGTTAGGAACCATCCTAGCTTTAGCCTGACGTAAAAGTGGGAAACCGTGAGAACTACTTCTAGGATGATTGAGGTAGGAATCGAACCCAGCTCTTCTCAGTTTTGCATGACGTGGCTGTGTGTACGCCAATGCAGCCCTCAGATCAAATTAAAAATAATTGTCAGGGCTGGGAATGAAACTCAGGATACATTAACGACAGTAATGCTTTTCAGTCGGTCAACTCATTCTCACCAAAGCCGGAATTACAAACCCAAAATTACCGCCTTTAAGATCACTACCAAATATACACAAAGAAGAATGCCCAATCGTGTTGGCCGACTGAAAAGCACACATTTCATTTACTAAAGCAACATTGAACAAGATGTTCAGTTAAGAACATATAGCCTACTTTCTCCTAAATGCATGGGTACAGTTATAACTCTTTGTCCTTTTCAAGGAGTATAACTGAATGTTGATTGTAGTAGCTTGTTGAAATACAACGTGCCATACGGGTATTAAACGTTGACTGATTGAATCCTCACCTGAATTATATATTCACACACTTATAGAGTCATCACAATATCACAGGTTATCAAACAAAATTCAACACTCACACAAGTACACGCGGCTAAATGACCATAATGTCCATGCATCTCAAATGAAACGACAACAACAGCTTCCTACCCAAATCCTTCCTCTTATAAAAGTACACACACTAGTAAGCCTACAGACATCACAGTGACACAGGTTATCAGACAACTTCTAAACACACCCAAATAAACGGCGCTACAAGACCATGATGCCGCAAAACCCCTAAAGAATCAACAACAAAGCAACAACAACTATAGTCTCTACCGCGGATCAAGGTCAACGAATATTAATCGCTGTATTCGAGTGTTGAAACGTGCGGTTTTATAAGTATATATACTAGCAGTAGTGCCCGTCTTCGCCCGGTGGATTTATTTGTTTTATGGATGATAATGAATACTATTACAGAACTGGCACATGATAGGACTACTTAAACCAACAGAAAAAAAATACAAATATAACGTTTTGTGGTGGTTGTGATGGTTGCAGTGGGGGTGATAAGTAGTACAGTATAATGGACGTACCAATTTTCCCGTAATGCTAATAATGATAATAATGAATAGGGAAACGGCTATTTACTAACTACAGCACTGACACATGTAATTTACAAACAAATTTTAAAAAATTATTAGAAAGTGGAGTAGATTAAATAAAAGACACTGCCTAGGGCCCATATCTCATTGGCTGTTAGAAATGTAGAGACCAATAGTGTCGTCATTAGTCGCATAGCACCGTAGGAAAATAATCAGAACACTTTGGAAAACGTCGGCTGTCCCGAGCTCCTGAGGTAGCAATAGTATAATTTATCGCCACATAGCGCTCAACGATAAGTTTCGGAATAAATGAAGGTAAATTAGAAAGCACCAACGCGTATTGCATCTGATAACCTCAATGTACTGCAACAACACCATTGCACTTATACAGAGGCATAATATTTTCATGATGATAACTGTTTTAAGAGGCCTAAGAAATCTTTTTGCACTAATTACTCCCCGTGACTGCAATTTATAAACAGCGCAAGATTTAACTATTTTCGCAATTCTGCACCAGAACACTCGTAGGGGCGACGTGATGCAGCCCATATAGCCAGTCAACAATATGCTGTTTAAAATACTCTTACAGTTACACTACTACGGACATGAATGGTTCTAGGGCCTTAGTACTTGGTTTTCAAGTTCATTTTGTTTGTTATTCTAAATGTAGGGAATGCAGACCGTTGTCCAAAATATCAAGTGGACAGTGTTACCAACAGGGATTCAAAGTGAATGTAACATTTGGTGCAATTAGGAGGAACGGTGTAGATTTGTGATAAAATGCCTAAATGCAGGGAATGGAGTGGTCTGTCCGAGATTTAAAGTGGATACTGTCACTCGCAGGGTTCCAAGGAGTAAATATACAACATTTGGTTCAGATCGGTGCAACGGTGTAGATTTGTGCCGAAGGACCTAAATGCAGGGAATGGAGTGGTCTGTCCAAAATTTCAAGCAGACAGCGTTACTCGTCGGGTTCCAAAGTTAAGTATGTGAAATTTGGTTCAGATCGGTGAAACGGTGTAGATTTGTGCCAAAGGGCCAAATGCAGGGAATGGAGTGGTCTGTCCGCAATTTAATGCAGACAGGGATCCAAATGGTAAGTATACAAATTTTGGTTCAGATGCAGGGAATGGACTGGTCTGTCACAAATTTCATGTAGACAGTGTTACTGGCAGGTTTCCAAAGGGTAAGTATACACATTTTGGTTCAGATCGGTGAAACGGTGTAGATTTGTGCCAAAGGGCCTAAATGCAGGGAATGGAGTGGTCTGTCCAAAATTTAAAGTAGACAGTGTTACCCGCAGTGATCCAACGGGTAAGTATACAAATTTTAGTTCAGATCGGTGAAAAAGTGTACGTATCACTCACCACCCATAACGCCAGCGCACGCGGATAAAGCTGTTCGGGAGCGCTTGTACTTCCGACTTACTGAACAAAACTCAATCTTTAAGGTTACCTGTGATGTGTAGCCTAATGCAACTAACCCTAAACTATTCCTCTTGAATCTGGCTATCATATACAAAAAGAATGTTTCTAATCCGACTGGTAGTTCCAGAGATTAGCGCGTTTAAGCACACAAACAAACAAACTCTTCAGCTTTATTATATTATTAGTATAGATAATATTTTCGATTGCAAATGCACACTCCAATGCTTAACAGTATAACGTGTGAGTAGTTATAAATCAATAAATACCAAAAAGATCGAAGTGAAGAAATTTGAACCTGCGGGGATTTTATCCACGAACCCCCAGATTATGAGCCCAAGTTGCTACCATTACACCATGAATGCGCTACGATAATACTTGATAAACAAGTGGTTTAGTATAACTGTATCATATTTTGTGTTGAAATCAACGATATCATTAGCGTTTTCTGGCTTTTCTATACACCATTTGACACTAAATATGTATTACTTTGTTCGGTACATTCCTAAAAGGATATAAACTTAGGACGTTAAGGAAATATATGTGTTTACGAGCAAAAATAGCGGCCATCTTGACAAGGGGATGGCTCGGGCCCACAACGATAGGGCACGGAAAGCCTGACCTGTTAGTCACTTCTACGGTTACATTAAATTCTATTATAATATACTAATATCCTACCGGTCACCGCTTTGAAGAAAGATTCAACCTCACTTTGTACGATAAGCTGAATTGTTGAGGCCAGGCTTTGCATAATCGTAAGTTACGGTTGGTCTATAATACTTGCATGATTCATACATCCACCATCTTGAAACTACTTGGCTGATGACCTTGTAATTATAGTCAAAATATGCTTCCCACGTAAATGTATGTTGTTGCAAAATTTGGTAGAGTTTGGATGATTAGGTTAGTCGTAATTTGATTTAAGCTTTGAACATTTGGGTGGCCACCATTACGTTTCCGTCAAGATGGCGGCAATATAAAACATGACTCTGAGGTGCCCTTTGCTAGTGCTACTTCTGTACCAAATTTCGTTCAATTCGTTTTCACCATGTTTGAATTGATAAGGGGAATCGATATGCACACATACATGCCCCCATATGAAACTAATGGGCTGATGACCTTGTAGTTTGGTCAAAGGCCGCTTCCCACATACGTGTATGTCGTTGCAAAATTTGGTAGAGATCAGATGATTAGGGTGATCGTGATTGGATTAATGCTTTGAACATTTAAGAGGCCGCCATTACGTTTCCGTCAAGATGGCGGTAATATAAAGCATGACGCTGAGGTGCCCTTTGCTAGTGCTACCTCTGTACCAAATTTCGTTCAATTTGGTTTCATCGTGTTTGAATTGATAGGGGGAATCGATTTGCACACATACATGTCCGTCATCTGCAAACTATTCGGCTGATGACCTTGTAGTTCCGTCAAAAAACGCTTCCTACATAAGAGTATGTTGTTTCAAAATTTGGTAGAGATCAGATGATTATGTTAGTCGTAATTTTATTTAAGCTTTGAACATTTGGGTGGCCACCATTACGTTTCCATCTAGATGGCGGCGATATAAAACATGACACTGAGGTGCCCTTTGCTAGTGCTACCTCTGTACCTAATGTCATTCAATTCGGTTTCACCGTAGTTGAATTGATATGGGGAATCGATTGGTACACACACATGGCCGCCATCTGCAAACTATTGGGGTGATGACTTTTTAGTTTGGTCAAAAGACGCTTCCCACATAAATGTATGTTGTTGCAAAATGTGGTAGAGATCAGGTGATTAGGTTAGTCGTAATTTGATTTGAGCTTTGAACATTTGGATGGCCGCCATTACGTTTCCATCAAGATGGCGGCGATATAAAACATGACACTGAGGTGACCTTTGCTAGTGCAATCTCTGTACCAAATTTCGTTCAGTTCGGTTTTCCAGTGTTTGAATTGATAGGGGGGGGGGGACAGACAGACATACATGCAGAGTACACACACATACACACCTACACACTCACAGACACACAGAGAGACACACAATTTTTGGCCCTGTGTTGATCTCATAAGTCTACTTTCTAAAAATGGGTCCTAACACAATAATCAGAACACATTGTTGTTGATTCATGTAAGGACTTTGCGACATCGTGGTCATATAGTCCCGTGCACATGGGTGTGAGTAGAATCTGTCTGTGATCGCTGTACTAGTGTGTGTATTTGTAACTGGAGTGGCACGGCTAGGATTAGGAAGTTAATTGGTTAGTTAATGTTGTTTTAAGGGACGGAACTACGAGGATTGGGAAGGAGGTTGCCGTGGCCTTAAGTTAGGAACCATCCTCGCTCTTGCCTGCAATAGAATAGGAGGCCACGAAAAACCACTTCTAGGATGGCTGAGGTAGGAATCTAGCCCTCCTCTTGTCAGTTTTTCCTCAAGCGAGCCCCATTCCAGCCCTCAGACCAAAATTAACTTTCTTGGCATAGCCTGGAATCAAACCTTGACCTTCGTGGTAGACGTCAAATATGCTTCTCACTACGCCACTAGGTAGACTACTAGTCGACCAAAATATTATACGCGCTCGAGCTTGAAGGTTGTTTGTGAAATAACAACTAGACCTACATAAAATCCAATAACATCATAATTTTCGTCGTTCTATTTTACGTTAGTTCATGTAGATTTGTAATTTTCAATTTATATTGTAATATTTTTTATCGCAGTTGGAACACAAAAAAGTGCCCGTTTTTAAGCGTGTTTCAACCATGCGTCACATTTAAGAATAATTATCTCAAAAATCCGTCATCAGATCGAATCTAAATTTTAACACAATAGCCTATACATCGGAATGTTTTAATACTGGGTTATTAATTTCAAAATTTTGTGTGTCCAAGAAAAAACGTTGTTATCATTTTTGTAAGGTAACTTTTTCTCGACTCAGGGTGGTTGGAAAATGTAGTTTTTGGTCGCGTTGTAATCCTCATATTCGTACATCAAATGTTATGCTGTATGACTGTGAAATACGTAAACTAATTCACTTATTTTATATCGGTTTGTATTTGTACGGGAAAATAAGACACTGTTCAGCAGCTAGCCGATACGGGGAAAGCTGTACAGGGTTGCCGAGATCGGCTAGCTGCTGAACCAAGTCTTATTTACCCGTACAAACACAAACCGATATAAAATAAGCGAATTAATTTACTTTTTTCACAGTCATACTGCATAACCTTTTGATGTATAAGGATTACAACGCGGCCAAGAACTACATTTTCCAACCACCCCGAGTCGAGAAAAAGTTACCTTACAAAAATGATAACAACGTTGTTTCTTGGACAGACAAAATTTTGAAATTAATACTCCACTTATAAAATTTTCCAATGTATATTGTGTTAAAATTCGGATCCGATCTGATAACTGGTTTTTGAGATAATAATTCTTAAATGTGACGCATGGTAGAAACACGCTTAAAAACGGGCACTTTTTGTGTTCCATCTGTGATAAAGAATATTCTAATATAAATTAAAAATTCCAACCCTACATGAACTAACGTAAAATAGAACGACGAAAATGATGATGTTATTGGATTTTATGTAGGTCCATTTGTTACTTCACAAACGACCCTCAAACTCGAATGCACATAATATTTTGGTCGACAGTAGTGCATAATACGTAGGTCTCTGCAGGGTGTGCAGAAAAGTGATAATAATTCAGATTTCGTCTGAAAACAAAGAAAACTAATTTTGGCAGGCAAAATTCTTTTGAATTGAAGATTTAATCTCCCGCACAAGGTTCGTGGTATACAAGTTGTTAAATTGAATACGCTGTATAAAATATTTTTGGAGGTCTTAGGGGGTGTTATCTAATGAACTTGTAGCTTGTACTAAGGGTGACGGCAGGAAGCAGCTACAGACTCAGGCGAGCCGAACATGTCCTCGGACACATTCCGTCACTAAAAGCCATACGATAAATAAATAAATCTAATCAAGATTGGTCCTGCAGCACCTACTTTCTGAGATCTGAACATTTGTCTATAGGAGGTGCTCAGTATAACGTCCATTCATTACGGAAGGAAAGAAGCTTTTTATTTTTAAGCGACCGTTATTCATGTGATCATAAGCCACGGAACCTCCTTTTTACGTGGAATCCGAACCACAGGACATGGCATTTCACTTCGAAAATTTTACATGCAATGACCGGGAATCGAATTCGGTCCACCTAGGTGAAAGGCCAACAGTTTGACCACTGCGCCACCACCCCTTCTCCATTCATTACAATGCATCCCTCTGCTCTTCAAAGTAATAAATAAGATACAACGGTACGTACTCAGAGTTAAGATCAATGTACGCAAACTCATACTAACACGACATGAAGAACACAAATGGAACCTCACAACTGACCTCTTAGTCCGCCTCTTTGCGTAGTGGCTGGCATTCTTGGTTGACTTTGCGGAGGCCCGGGTTCAAGACCCGGCTCTGCCATGAAATTTAATTCTCGTTTGAGGTCTGAATTCGGGCTCACTCAGCCTCGTGAAGCAAAACTAAGAAGAGGCGGGTTTGATTCCTAGCTCAGCCATCCTGGAAGCGGATTTCCGTGATTTCCCACTTCTAGTCCATGTAAATGCCGGGATGGTACCTAACTTAAGGCCACGGCCGCTCCCTACCCAAATCCTACCTCAATCACAAAAACACGGACTAGTACAGACATCACAGTGACAAAGATTATCAGACAAATTCTACACACGCCCAAGTACATGGGGCTACATGACCGCGATGTCGCAAAGCCCCTTAATGAAACAACAGCAATAGCTGATCCTGTTTGACGGAGAGCCAGTCCAACGACTCTCTGCTCAAATCCACAACCAAATGTTTCTTTTTTATTATTCCTTGCGACGTATCAGTATTGAATGCCAGGCGTGTGAAGTATGAACGAGTGTTCAGATAGCAAAACGTATGCACTTACCACGATCTTCTAAAACTGTACATACAATTTAATTGAAGTGGCCAGCTCCGTATTTACTGGACAAGTGTTTTCCTCAATCACGATAATTGAGTTAAAATCTTAATTAAGTCACTCAAGCCAGCAGAGCAGATTGCAAGCCAAATAAAGTCAACGACTATCGTTTCCTGATCAGGAAAGCAAAATTCAGTCTGTTTGAACTGAAAAACAACGACGACCACGTTCGATTCTTTGCAATGTGAACTAGAGTGACAGTTCAGATTATTTCCTGGTATTGTGATAACGCACTTACCTTTCCGTCTTGTTCTGCTTGAAACTTTTCTGCAATTTCTCAACCAATGTATTCACTTAAGTTACATACTAGCAATTAAAACCATGATTTCTGCTAAGTATTATTCGTTGTAATAAACGCATGGGATACCAAATTCCTTCACATTCATGGCAGGTCATATCATGCATTTGTTCTGTATGGCACTTGAAACAACCAGAGGCGAAGCTCCTCCTCACGCAGATGGTCATCTACACGCCGAAACTTCGCGACCAATTATTACATTAGTCAGCCTGATGGAGTGACGAGATGACACTAATAAGCATAGGAAATTGACGTAAATACGTATGTATCAGTTTGACTCCTTACTTACTTACATATTTACTTACTTATTTACTTATTTACTCACTCACTCACCCACTCACTTACTCACCCACCCACTTACTCACCCACACACTCACTCACTCACTCACCCACTCACTCACCAACTCACTCACCCACTCACTTACTCACTCACCCACTCACTCACTCACTCACTCACCCACCCACCCACTTACTCACTCACCACCCACTCACTCACACACCCACTCACTCACTCACTCACTCACTCACCCACTCACTCACCAACTCACTCACCCACTCACTCACCTACCCACTCACTCACTCACTCACCCACTCACCCACTCACTCACCCACCCACTTACTCACTCACTCACTCACCCACTCACTCACCCACCCACCCACTCACTTACCCACTCACTCACTCAATCACCCACCCACTCACTCACTCACCCACCCACCCACTCACTCACTCACTCACTCACCCACTCACCCACTCACTCACTCACCCACCCACTCACTCACTCACTCACCCACTCACTCACTCACTCACCCACCCACTCACTCACCCACCCACCCACTCACTCACCCACCCACTCACGCACCCACCCACCCACCCACCCACCCACTCACTCACTCACTCACCAACTCACTCACTTACTCACTCACCCACTCACTCACCCACCCACTTACTCACTCTCTCACCCACTCACCCACTCACTCACTCACTCACTCACTCACCCACTCACCCAACCACCCACCCACCCACCCACTCACTTACCCACTCACTCACTCAATCACCCACCCACTCACTCACTCACTCACCCACTCACCCACTCACTCACTCACCCACCCACCCACTCACTCACTCACTCACTCTCTCACTCAACCACTCACTCACTCACCCACTCACCTACCCACCCACCCACTCACTCAATCACCTACTTACTTACTTACTTACTTCATTGCTTCCAGCCTTCCTGCCTTCCGTCGCAGTCAGCTGGCATTTGAGGGTGCGCAAATGCGAGGGAGCCGTGTCAGTTCATTTACTGGCACGTTAAAGATCCCCTTCGGGGCAAAATTCCGGGACCCCGGCGTCTCTAAAAGCCAGTGTAGTTAAAAGGGACGTAAAACCAATAACATTATTATTATTACTTCCTGCCTTCCTGGCTTCCTTCCTTCCCTTCTTTGAGGTGGTTGACACAAGCAAACAGTTGCTCCGATTAACCGATGGCTCCATTAACCGGATGTAATCTTATGAAACAACTGAGAGGAAAGGGTTGGTGAATATTTTAAAACAAATAAACAAAGAAAGAAGATTTCATCTCTTTACAATTCTAGTGTAAGGGCAGATGACCTCGATCTCCACCCCTTTAAACAACAATGAACACGATGACTGCCATCACAATCACCACCAGAATGTTAGTGGAATATGTAGCCTACTGTACTTCATTTTGTGACTATGTGATTGTGTGATTATTCAATTACCGTGGAACATTTATGAAGAGTTAATTCATTATCATGAACAAATACAAGGTGTTTTCAAATTGAGGTACCTTCCCTTGAGGGCATATGATATGGGAACTTATCCATCTACATATGAAATCAAGACCAGGGTTCACAGTTACAAGACTTCAAGCACTACAGGGTCATCGAAAAATAATGCCAACATTTCAAAAAATTATAGCACCGAAACCTTTCATGTTTAACGTGTAATTCTTTCACTGAACGCCAGCTGGTTAAAGTAAGTTTTGTTTTGGAGGGGATGTGACCTTGCTATGCCAATGACTGCACCGCCCGGCAAACTGCACCTGATTACAAAGCTGTCATTCGATGGTTTAATCAGTTTAAGGAAACAGGGACTGTAGAGAAAAAAATCTAGGCCAGGCCGACCACCAACATCAGCATTGAACGCACGCTTTCCCAATGGCTGGATTGGTACGTGCAATCATTTCAGGAGTAACTGTCAAGATGGCGGTAGAAATTCGCTCCCGCAGGTGCTCCAAATCCCGAATTTTTTCTGCATACACAATGTTTTTAATGTACCCCCAGTAAAAATCCAAAGGGGTGGGGTCAGGACTTCATTGGCGCGCGCGTCCCCGGCCGACCTTGGCTACTGTGCATCTAGTGTACGCATAGCAAGGTCACGTCCCCTCCAAAACTTAACATAAAGGGTTCCGGTGCTATAATTTTTTGAAATGTAGGCATTATTTTTCGATGACCCTGTATTTAATATGGAAACTCTATTCTGAGTTTTGCGTAAAAGAGCAGTACACCATGCACAAATGTTATATTCAGCATGTGTGGATGGCTCACTAGACATCCGCAAGATAGTAAGTTGAAAGGTACGGCTTGAGAGGCGATACTGTAATAGTCGAACGTGTTTAAGTTCGGTGAGTGTGGAGGTCAAGAAATTGATCCACCTCTATCTATCCAGCGATTAGGATACTACTCACTTAGGTGTGCATGGACAATACAACTAAAATGGACAGGGCCTCCATCTATTTCCATGTCTGATATATCAAGAAATATTCATTTTCGAGCTATGTTTGTGTAACATTTTTGACCCTTTATGTGAGTGGATTCTAACCCTGAAATATTCCCGTGTTTTATTGAAACACCTGGTATAATATTGCATATTATAATACACAACATTATACAACACCTCTTTATTTTCGTGCAATCCAAGCTTTCCTATGCGTGATGGAACTACAGTATCTGTGATGAGAGGGGTGCTTATTGGATCTAGAACTTCACTGTCCTGTCTGGTTGATACCTCCAGCCCTTAAACGAGAATTAAATTTCTTTGCACAACCGGGACTCGAACCCAAACCCTACCCGAGTTCATAGCAGGTGGCATGGAGAACTTCACTATTGTGCATTGCTTTTCATTTTGAAGGGGACACCCACCAATTTGAGCACACAAGCATCTCGGGACCGAATTTCCTAATCCAAGAGCTTTGTTGTGAATACATTATCCTATATCACCAGTACCACGTATGTAAGGGTGTGTGTGTGTTTTTTGATTTTTCTGATAACCTGTGTCATTGTGATGCCTGTAGTAGTAGGCCTATGTGTATTTGTACGTTGAGGCTATAATTTGCAAGGAGGCGGCTCTTTACGCAAGTTAGGATTCACCCCGGCATTTGCCTGGAGAAGGAGTAGGAAGAAGAAGCTTCTAGGACAGGTGAGGTTGTTGATTACCGGTTGAACCAGGAAGGAAGACTAGCTGGTAGGTTTGTAGTTAATAATAATTTATAATAGCGGTAATTTGGCACGAATGAGTGGTTGATCTGGTCAAGATATTTCTCGGTCCTCACTCAGTATGATAAAATGTGAAATTCTTTATCAATTCTGCCAGGTGTAGCGGCGTGATCTGAAGTTGTGGAGGAGAGACGTATGCTAGGAAGTGCACTTGAGAACATCTGACCTAAAGGAGAACTCAAGTAGCATTTTCATGTACCCATTAGTTACAGTGCGCAGCAAGCATGACATGCAAGAAACTCCAAGTGCTTTTAGGAACCGTACGTTACGAGCGTAAACTAACGCTAACTTATTTGATTCGCGCATAAATATTAGTCTTCGAGGTGATGGGAATCGAAGACCAACAAAACACAAAAACTAAATTGTGACGATGATTTCCAAAACAACCCAAGTGAAGATATGAAATTAATTTTGGAACGGCAGTACGTATAAGAACTATTGAAAGACTCTTGCAGTTAGTACTAATCTCCCCCCCCCCCCCCCCCTAAATTAGTCATACGTTCAACCAATCTTGCTTATGGAGCGTGTGATCGAATTCAATGGAACAACAAGACACAAAACTAAATTGAAGTGAATGAAGCCATATTTCAGTGTTGCCTAGTTCTATTAAGAAAGCTTTCCAGCCGGTCAACACAAATTGTGCCCGATTAAATTAGGCGGGAAAATAAGTATTGATATTCCCTAACCTGAAATAAATATTCGTAAGATATTTTCAATAATTTTCATTTTTTTTTTTTAATTTTTTTTTTAGCGTATGGCTTTTAGTGCTGGGAGTGTCCGAGGACATGTTTGGCTCGCCAGTTTGTAGCTGCTTCTAGGCGGACACCCAATGGGTGAGCTACAAGTACCGTCGCGTGAGGAGTGTTGTCTGGGGAGGAAAGTTGGAATGTAAGGACGAGGAATTGGAAGGTAGCGGCTGTGGCCTATAGTTAGGGACCAACCCCGGCATTTGGCTGGAAGGAAGATGGGAAACCACAGAAGACCATCTTCAAGGTTGCCGGCGGGGGGATTTGAACCTCCTCGCCTCCCGGATGTGAGCGACTGCCAGCAGGCATGCCGTAACGACCACGGCTAACTCACCCGGTACTTTTCAATTTTTACATTGAACAAGCAATGAAGGAAATTGGAGAAAAATTTAAAGTGGGAGTGAAGATTCAAGGAGAAATAATTTTAACTCTGAGATTTCCTGATTACATCGTCATCTTCCTTGACATGCCAGAGGATTTGAATGAGTTTTTGAATGGTATGGACACCGCCTTGAGCAAAGAATTCATGATGAAAATTTATAAATAGAAAACAAAAATATTGGAATGCAGCCGAAATAAATCAGAAACCCCTATGGACATCAAATTGGCAGGTGAAAAGCTAAAGAAAGTAGGAGACTTCTGTTACATAGGATGCAAAATAACCAGTGATGGACGATGCAAAGAAGATATAAAAAGTAGGTTGGCTCAGGCAAGGAAAGCATTTCTACAAGAAAGGAATCTGTTGACAACGAATATAGATTTAGGTGTTAAGAAGTCATTTGTGAAAGCCTTTGCCTGGAGCGTGGCAAGTAGTGGTTTTTGATCGGTTCTGGCCCCACCGCCACCGCCACCGCTGGAATACTAAAATGGCAATATCTCGCGAACCAATCAGGCTAGAGACTTGTACGAGGTGTCAAATTACTCAGGCGAACACTCCCTTTCCATTGGACAACATATCTCCACCCCAAAAATATAACCTACCCTACTAGGGGGTGAAATTGAATTTTTTAGAGAATCTCTCTTTCCAATTGCAACATGTGAGAGTTTGAATGTCGATATGGATGTAACGTTGTTCTGCAAACCAATAATCAAAGAGGGGTATGTTAGGCCTTGAGGTGAGAGCCCCTGTTATTGTTGACGAGCCCCCTGCTGTCGTGCCCCCTGTGGATGGGTCATTGTTGTCGGGTCATTGTGGACGAGTCCTTGTGGACAAGTCCTTGTTGACAGGTCCTTGTGGACAAGTCCTTGTGGACAGGTCCTTGTGGACAAGTCCTTGTGGACAGGTCCTTGTGGATGAGTCCCTTTAGACCGATCCCTTTAGACCGTCCCTTTGGACTGGTCCCTATGGACTGGCCCATGGTCTCTAATGCTATGATGAAATTAAACGTTGTTTCACATGAAACGCATGTGAAGAGCCGATTGCTACTATGAATTAACATGTTTGTTTTTTGTTTTTTTTACGCATGCGCACTTGAGGTTTTTGTAAGCGGGCGGGGTTTTTGAATAATGATTTATAGATGAGTTATTTTTTTTAAATTACCAAAAGATCCAAAACTAATATTTCATGAATTAATAAGGCTAGGGACCTGTATGAGAGGTCGTTGGACTTGAGGTGACATTCTGTTTTTGAATATATTATTTATTTATGTCAAAAGGACCTAACTGCACTTTTGTTAATATCTCGCTAACTAATAATCAGAGAGGGTCAAGTGAGGTGTCATAGGACTCAGGATGGTCAACCCTTTTCCATGACCAACGAATTTACCCAAAAGATCTAAGGTCATTTGCTTTTTAATATCTCATGAATCAATAAGGCTAGAGACCTGTATGAGAGGTCGTTGGACTTGAGGTGACATTCTGTTTTTGAATATATTATTCATTTATGTCAAAAGGGCCTAACTACACTTTTGTTGATATCTCGCTAACTAATAATCAGAGAGGGTCAAGTGAGGTGTCATAGGACTCAGGATGGTCAACCCTTTTCCATGACCAACGAATTTACCCAAAAGATCTAAGGTCATTAGCTTTTTAATATCTCATGAATCAATAAGGCTAGGGACCTGTATGAGAGGTCGTTGGACTTAAAGCGACATTCTGTTTTTGAATATATTATTTATTTATGTCAAAAGGGCCTAACTGCACTTTTATTAATATCTCGCTAACTAATAATCAGAGAGGGTCAAGTGAGGTGTCATAGGACTCAGAATGGTCAACCCTTTTCCATGATCAACGAATTTACCCAAAAGATTCAAAACAGCAAGGTCATTGACCTATGATTTTATAAACTAATAATCAGAGAGGCTCAAGTGAGGTTTCATGGGACTCAGGATGGTCAACCCTTTTCCATGACCAACGAATTTACCCAAAATATTCAAAAAACAGCAAGGTCATTGACCTAATATTTTATAAACTAATAATCGAATATCAACATGTGAGGTGTTATAGGACATAGAATGGTCAACCCTTTCCCATGGCCAATGAATTTACCCAAAATATCCAATACATCAAGGTCATCGACCTGAGATTTTTTAAACTAATAATCGGATACGAACATGTGAGATGTTTACCATGTGTGTGATGAAACATAGCTAGGTAGAGAAAGAATTAGTGTAGGCTACATGTATAGTGATTGATAAGTCTTTTACCATTGAAACTTGTTTTTCAGATCAAACTGCAGTATAGAGAGAGTATAGGTTGTAGGTATGGGTTAATAAATGACGAACGGTGTACACACAAACTCTGATTTATCGATTCAAGAATTAAGAGTAGGCTATCTTTAATTGATTGGTTAAAGAGGATAGCTAAAACACAAAAATGCTCAGTGGTTACCGGGACAAGATGGTCGCTACACACACACAACAAGCTTTAAATATTTGAGGCTAATAATCTATACACACACACTCGCTTGTTCTAAACTAAACTGTGTTGCTGTCAGTGCTCAGACAGTAGGCTGATGACAAAAAAATGCATTGCTATCAGAAATATAATCATTTCCGGTTGTATAACGTTACCAGCTATCCATTTTGTGTTGCAGTGTTAAGCATTTTTAGCTCTTGTACTGGTGGTCTTAACTCGATTTACAGGTCTGATGCCTAAAACGAGTCAAACTAAGAAACAAGGGCATGGTGGTGTAGTGGTTAAGCTGTTAGCCTTTTCACTAGGGTTCTATTTCAGGTTAATATGCATGTCATAAACATATTAAACAAAACAAAACAGAGATAACGTTCAAAACTGATTACATTTGTGTCTTTCCAAATTATTACTTGGATTACAAATACAAAGGTGAACTGGGTTTGATATACAGTTAATGCTGTCTATCACACACTAGACTGTAAGAAAGCCAAAAGAGCAAAAGGCGTAGGTAGAGCAGTGGTAAAATTGCTATATGTAGAGAACTACCTAGCGGTTTTATGAACTGGCAAAGCTATATCGCATAAACAGTGCAGGATACAATCCAGCAATCAAATTTGTATCTTGTGGAACAGAGAAAATGCACTTTTACCTTGATGGATAGCGAATGAGTGCAGATGAATGACCTATGCATTAGCCTACCATAGGGTTATAACCACGAGGTGGAGGTGTGATTCTATATTTTATTGTTTAGAGACATTGCTTTTTTGTAACCAGTAGATTTAGTATTTTGTAAATATTCATTTTTGTAATTGTAAGATAGTGGAAACATTTTTTTTTGTAATAGTAAATGTTAAATGTATAACTAAAAGTTATTTGGGATAAGTGTGCATGTCAAGGATAAATAGCGTGGTTGTATTTTGATTTTCAAAGACAGGTATGGTTGTGTGAATGTATGACTATAGATAGAATGATAGAGAGAGAGAGAGAGAGAGAAAGTGTGTGTGTATGTGTGTGTGTGTGTGTGTGTAGCATTGATTGTTCAACCAAAGCAAACACGGCAAGGTAGGATGGTGGGGTAATTAATGTATATAGCAAATGGTAAATAGTATACTGTAGTTTTTTTTAACACTTGTGTTTTTTTAATGCAGCGGTAGATAGGTGTTATTTTGTAAAACAGTCTTACCTACAGTAGTAGTATTAGTAGTAGTAGTAGTAGTAGTAGTAGTAGGCCTATACGTTTTTAGAAACAAACAGAAAGAGAATGCACTATTGCCATGGCCGAGCACTTTCATTAAAATAATTTCAAGAAAATTTTAATCAGCAAATGTGTGTTTTACAAAACTAAACTTTCAGCATGGACTAAATCATAAACGTGTCGTCTGTGATATGAAAAAAAATTGGAAATCCATGTTTCCATATCAACACAATTTAAAAACTTAAAACTGACATTTAAAAAATGTAAATGAGAAATTGACAAATGTGTAAACAACAAAATGGAATATTCATGCTTCCGTATCATGAAAAACCAAAAAATTTAAACTGACATTTTCAAATTGTGTACACGGAAAATTGACAAATGGCAATGTGCGAAATGTGAAAATGAAAGAAAAAAAATGAACACATGGCTATCATTATTTAAAAAAATAAAAAACCGTCGTGTTCTATCGTTAAAGTGTGAATTAAACCATATTTACTTATTTGGATCACCCGAGACTGAGTAGACCTGTTTTAGTTCTAATATACTTTTAAAATTTTATGTTAAAGCTCGAATTGAACTCAAGAGCTTTAGAGTGCCAGCTAACTATTATAACCGTTACGTCACAAAGACAACTTTACACTACTCTTAATGAACAATAATAAGAAAAAGAATAATAAATGTTGAATTTTTTTAAAGAATGAACATGGTGACACTGTTTCTGTTGCACTGTCTGCTAGCTACTAGCCAGCAGCTGGGGTCTTAGAAAACGATACAGTTGACATTTTGCAATGAGATGTGACATGTTTCAAAGTATAGTATTATGGGTTGCTGTTGAGTAAAAACTAATCCTGTACAAGGAAGCAAGGGTTCGAACCCCTTACCTAACATTACTATTGCCTGAACATGGCTTGACGACACTGTATTATTATGATACTCGGTACACAAACCATAGATAGAGTGTATTGTTTAAGATCACTTTCTTTCTGAACATAGCTGGAGATTGTTGATGGTCAACAATGGCATTAATATAGTAGGACGTGGGTATAGCAATTAAGAAAAAACAGACAATACACATACAATATTTTTATTTATTTAATATAAGTACATGTACAATAGTTACATTCAAAATACATTTCTTTTTTCTCTATTACTATTTAGTCCTTTTTGATTCTCTTGCATATGAACGGTAGATAACCTTGTAGTTCAGCCCCTTAAAACAACAACAACAACACAACCTTTTGCATAGTTTGTGATGTTGATGACTCTTGAGATGTGGAAGATGGATTAAACATAACTTTTACAGCAGGGGTTAAATGTTGCTCAATAAACACTGCACTATTTTGAGTAGCAACATTTTTTTCTTATACTAGCTTTTTAGCATTGTCATGATTAATTGTTGACACCAACACTGTTTCATCTGGTGCACCACATTGATGATCACTCACACTTAAAACCTTACCATTTCTACTTTTTAGATTGCCTCGACATCTTTTTGACCTCTCTTTTGAGCATCGCCAAAATATTATTCCTTTTACATTTTGACGCTTATAGTTATAAGAGTAGCCTTTATAGAGTATGCGTTGTTTACCTTTGTTAGTTGTAGTAAGTTCCATAGTAGCAACTAACCTGTTAGTATGATTTGCTCACTACAAAGGTTATAACTGTTCTGATAAGAAAATCATTTAGCTTTGGCTTTTATATTTAATATGTACAGTTTAATGTGATAGCAAAAGTGAGAGCAAAATGGTAGCATAGTGGTAGAAAATATAACATGTATTGTTAAGAAATAGTTTAAGCGGTTATGCGGATCCATTACATAATAATTTTAGGACGACGAAGCTCATTTTCTATATCCAATAGTTCTTCCTCATATTCAGTATAACCAGCCTGTTTATAGACATGCAGTTGCTGAAGCCGCCGGATTAGCTTACTTGGATTGTTCCAGTAGACAAATTTAACGAATGATTTTTTAGGTGTAAACAAAGCATTACCATTATCATTATTATCTTCATCATCAACATCATCATCATCATAACCATTATCATTATCATCATCATTATCATCATCATCATCATCATGATCATTATAATCCTCATCACTATTACTATATAGTCCTTTTTGATCCTTTTGCAATACCACATTTTGCACAGTCTGTGTTGCCTTTGATAATGTTGGGAGTTTTTCAGACATTGACAACTGTCCTAACACGACTTTCTGAGGAGATGATACATGCTTCTTAACAAACAATGCACTATCTTGAGCTGCAATATCTTTTTCTGGGACAAGTGTTTTAGCATTTTGAAGAGTTTTTTTAAACAGCAACGATGTTTTATCTGGTACACTACATTGATGATCACTCACACTTAAGACATCACTATTTTTACTTTTCAGCGCACCTCGACACTGTTTTGAACGATGTTTTGAACAACGCCAAATAACAGTTCCATTTTTATTAGCTCGTTTTACAATATATGTATATCCTTTATAGAATGCGTATGGCATACCATTGCTATTTGTTGATACTTCCATGTCAATTGTCAAGCATGAACTAATCTCTAGCAAAGTTCACTCGATAATATAAATAATAGTTTAAAGTGAGAGGAAAAGTGGGTGCAAGAGTGGGTGCAAGAGTGGGTGCAAGAGTGGGTGCAAGAGCGGGTGCAAGAGTGGGTGCAAGAGTGGGTGCATGAGTGGGTGTAAGAGTGGGTGCAAGAGTGGGTGCAAGAGTGGGTGCAAGAGTGGGTGTAAAAGGGAGTGCAAGAGTGGGTGCAAAAGTGGGTGTCGCTTATAGTAGGCATGAATTTTACTAGAATGTGATTTGAGTAAATGTAATTTCTAAACCCAAGTAGTGAATAGTCAGTTGGTTTTGATCTATGCAAGCGTAAACATGTCACATACACTGGTGATGGATACTCAAGACTTTAAGGTCAACGAAAACAAGTACAGTATATATTTAAAGAGGTGGCTATCATTGATTGCACAACACGCGGGTTACCATATCTTTTTCGGACTAGTGTTTTAACATTTGAAGTATTTTTTTAAACAGCAACGATGTCTTATCTGTCACACTACATTGATGATCACTCACACTTAAGACCTCACTATTTTTACTTTTTAGTTCACTTTGACACTGTTTGAAACGATGTTTTGAACAACGTCAAATAACAGTTCCATTTTATTGGTTCGTTTTGCAATATACGTATAACCTTTATAGTATGCATATGGCTTACCATAACTATTCGTTGATACTTCCACATCAATTTTCAAGCATGAAATAATCTCCAATAAATTTCGCTCGAAAATAGAAATAATAGTTTAAAGTGAATGCAAATGTGGGTGCAAAAGTGGGTGCAAAAGTGAGTGTAAAAGTGAGTGTAAAAGTGGGTGCAAAAGTGAGTGCAAAAGTGAATGTAAAAGTGAGTGCAAAAGTGGGTGTAGTTTATAGTAGGCATGATTTTTACTAGAATGTGATTTGAGTAAATGTAATTTCTAAACCCAAGTAGTGAGTAGTCAGTTGGTTTTGTTTTATGCAAGCGTAAACATGTCTCATACACTGATGATGGATACTCAAGGCTTCATGGTCAACAAAAACAAGTATATAGTTAAAGAGGTAACTATTATTGATTGCACAACACTGAATCTATTTTTGAAATTTTGACAAAGGGCCTAAGTGCACTTTTGTTAATATCTCGCGAACCAATAAGACTAGGGCATTGTATGAGTTATTGTTGGACTTTTTGCCGAAGACTGCTGGTAAACACCTATGTTCCCACGACCTTTTTAAATATGGCGGCTAACCCACGAGGGGTGATTAAAAAGTAATCCAAGCGGCGCTTGTCGATAAGCAAACCAATAATCAAAGGGGGGGTATGACAGAACTTGAGGCGATAACCCCTTTTGATTGATCCCTGTTGATTTGCCCCTTTGGACTGGCCCCCGTTGACTACTCCCTCTAGACGGGTCCTTTTTGAAGGGAGTCATTTTGACGGGGCCCTGCTGACGGGTCACTGTGGACGGGTCCCTGTTGATAGGTCCGTTTGACTAATCCCTTTGGACCCGTCCCTTTGACATAATTTGGCTAAATGCATGGGTCAACCCATAGGGATCAGTCCAAAGGGACCGGTCCAAAGGAATAAGTCAAACGGACCTATCAACAGGGACCCGTCCACAGTGACCCGTCAGCAGGGCCCCGTCAAAAATGACTCCCTTCAAAAAGGACCCGTCTAGAGGGAGTAGTCAACGGGGACCAGTCCAAAGGGGCAAATCAACAGGGATCAATCAAAAGGGGTTATCGCCTCAAGTTCTGTCATACCCCCCCCCCCTTTGATTATTGGTTTGCTTATCGACAAGCGCCGCTTGGATTACTTTTTAATCACCCCTCGTGGGTTAGCCGCCATATTTAAAAAGGTCGTGGGAACATAGGTGTTTACCAGCAGTCTTCGGCAAAAAGTCCAACAATAACTCATACAATGCCCTAGTCTTATTGGTTCGCGAGATATTAACAAAAGTGCACTTAGGCCCTTTGTCAAAATTTCAAAAATAGATTCAGTGTTGTGCAATCAATAATAGTTACCTCTTTAACTATATACTTGTTTTTGTTGACCATGAAGCCTTGAGTATCCATCATCAGTGTATGAGACATGTTTACGCTTGCATAAAACAAAACCAACTGACTACTCACTACTTGGGTTTAGAAATTACATTTACTCAAATCACATTCTAGTAAAAATCATGCCTACTATAAACTACACCCACTTTTGCACTCACTTTTACATTCACTTTTGCACTCACTTTTGCACCCACCTTTACACTCACTTTTACACTCACTTTTGCACCCACTTTTGCACCCACATTTGCACTCACTTTAAACTATTATTTCTATTTTCGAGCGAAATTTATTGGAGATTATTTCATGCTTGAAAATTGATATGGAAGTATCAACGAATAGTTATGGTAAGCCATATGCATACTATAAAGGTTATACGTATATTGCAAAACGAACCAATAAAATGGAACTGTTATTTGACGTTGTTCAAAACATCGTTTCAAACAGTGTCAAAGTGAACTAAAAAGTAAAAATAGTGAGGTCTTAAGTGTGAGTGATCATCAATGTAGTGTGACAGATAAGACATCGTTGCTGTTTAAAAAAATACTTCAAATGTTAAAACACTAGTCCGAAAAAAGATATGGTAACCCGCGTGTTGTGCAATCAATGATAGCCACCTCTTTAAATATATACTGTACTTGTTTTCGTTGACCTTAAAGCCTTGAGTATCCATCACCAGTGTATGTGACATGTTTACGCTTGCATAGATCAAAACCAACTGACTATTCACTACTTGGGTTTAGAAATTACATTTACTCAAATCACATTCTAGTAAAATTCATGCCTACTATAAGCGACACCCACTTTTGCACCCACTCTTGCACTCCCTTTTACACCCACTCTTGCACCCACTCTTGCACCCACTCTTGCACCCACTCTTACAAGTAGTAAGGGTTTACTTCCCTTTGGATATTGCATCATCATGACCAGAAATTGCGTAATCCTGATGACGTCATGGGATGACGTCATGGGTCCTTAGAGCGAGCACGTGGTCCAGGAGCGAGCATGTGCACTGCACGTGTTAGCGTGGGAAGGGGTTGACCTTTTGGCTTGTTTGTGCGATGGTGATAAAAAGTTAATGGGTGTTGACGTCATGGGGGTTGTTTATTAGGATTTTAACTGTCATCTGACACCCGTGCGACTGTGAGCATGTGTGCCAGTGCGAGCAATCCACACATGTGGTGTGCAGCTGTTATGTTTTTTTGCTCGCGATTGAACCCTCGTCGTATCGGTCCCGAACCTGATATCTCGCACTCGTAGTAATGCCCCCCTCTTTTCCTATAGCCTCATTATTTAAATAAAATACCAAAACAAAAGGTCATTCGCGGGTAGTGGGGTAGTGTATGTTCTCTTGCAAGTCGCGTGTGTGCTTGAATACGTATGGCTATGTTGGGAAAATGTTTGGTGGTGGGCGAGGACTAGGGTTGAGTGAGGGCTCGTTTAAATGCTATTTTTCCCGCTCTATTTGATGGTGAGGTAATTTTTTAAAATGGGTGGAATTTGGAAACGCAATTTGAGGTAAACGTGCGTTTTTGACATTTTGGCGAATTTAATGAGCTTGTAAGGCTAGAACGATGTGTTATTTAGGAAGGTGTGACGTCCTCTTTGCTATGAATGCGTGTCGGTATATATATATTTTTTAAATTGTTGTTTTTGAAATTGGTGCTATTTTGGAAACGGTGAAGATGAGAGAAAAGTTTGTTTGAAGTCAATGAAAGGTCCCTATGCCCTCTAGGCTGACAGCAAGTTTGAAGTGTGTAGGACAAAACAAAATGATAGCCTACTTTCTGGCGAACATTGGCGATGATTCGCGAACGCATGGTCGGGTTTGAGCATATAGGGTGTCGTAGGACTTGTGGTGAACCACCCCTTGCTATGGACGGGAGTATATCCACCCCAAAATAAATCTACCCTTACCCGGAGGTTAAGTAGTGGTTATTTTTGTATGCATGCGCACTTGAGGGCTTTTGTAAGAGAGCGGAATTTTTAAAAGATTCTTTATAGATGAGGCTTTTTAAAAAATTTATTAATTTATTAAAAAAACAAAAACTAATAGGTCATTCGCTTTTTAGTATCTCGCTAACCAATAATGCGATTTAAACATATGGGGTGTCATGGGACTCGTAGTGAATTCTCCTTTTGTATGAATGAGGTATATCAACCCCCAAAATAAAAACTACCCTTACCTGGGGTGAAAGAGCAATTTTTGTATGTATGTATGCACACCGGTGGCTTTTGTCAAAAGGGCCTAACTACACATTTATAATATTTTCTGAACCCAGGATGGGATTTTCCCATAGGCAGTATCCTAGCACTTGGGGTGACACCTCGTTTTTGAAAGTATCATTCATTTATTTTTTTGTCAAAAGGGCCTAACTACACTTTTGTTAATATCTCGTGAACCAATCATGCTAGGGACTTGTATGAGGGGTCCTAGCACTTGGGGCGACGTCCCCCTTTTTGGGGTGAAACTACCCCCCAAAATTGAAAACTCAATATCTTGGAAACTATGAACCCTAAAATTAGGCGTTATAGCTTTAAAAATAGGTGATGACATAGGCTTTTACCTGGATTGGTCATTTCACCCCTAAAACAGTAAATAGTCATGTTATGGGGAAAAAACGTGTTAAACACCTAAAAATGATAAATGAAACTAAGATCTTTTGTTTTTGATGAAAAATAGCAGTGGGGTGAAAACTACCCCCAAATTGAAAAATCGATACCTTGGAAACTAAGAACCGTAAAATTATGTGTAATAGCTTAAAAAATTCGTTGTGACATAGGCTTTTACCTGGATAGATGATGTCACCCCTAAAACAGTAAATAGTGATTTTACAGTGGGGAAAAGGTCTTAAACGGGTAAAAATGATAATTGAACCTAAGATCTTTTGTTTTTGATGAAAAATAGCACGGGGGTGAAAACTACCCCCAAATTGAAAAATCGATACCTTGGAAACTAAGAACCGTAAAATTATGTGTAATAGCTTAAAAAATTTGTTGTGACATAGGCTTTTACCTGGATAGATGATGTCACCCCTAAAACAGTAAATAGTGATTTTACAGTGGGGAAAAAGGTCTTAAACGGGTAAAAATGATAATTGAACCTAAGATCTTTTGTTTTTGATGAAAAATAGCACGGGGGTGAAAACTACTCTCAAATTGAAAAAATCGATATCTTGCAAACTAAGAACCCTAAAATTAGGTTTGAAAGTTGAAAAATAGGTGATGACATACGCTTTTACCTCGATAGATTATTTCACTCATAAAACAGGGAATAGTAATGTTACAGGAGAAAAAGGTATTAAACACTTAAAAGCATAAGAGTTTTTTGAAACCATGCTTTTTAATGAATGTGTGTTTGGAGGATGACAGCTTGCAAATTAATATTATTATTATTTTTATTATTATTATTAGGTAATTATGGATTAATGTGTTTATAGCTAATGAATAAGGCTACAGAGTTGTATCAGGTGTTGTACAAATCAGGATGGCCAAACCGTTGCCATTCCCCCATGAATATACCCAAAAGAGCCAAAACGTTAAGGTTATCGACCTGAGATTTTATAAAACTAATTATCGGAGAGGGTGAAGTAAGGTGTTGTTTTGGACTGACAGTGGCTAACCCTTTCCCATGATTTATGAATTCACCCAAAATGTTTTACCTGACAAGACTGAGTGTACCTGTTGCAGCCTTTAGAAAATCGAACCCGGACCTGTGTGGTGACAGTCGAGTTATATTAATGATGCTTTTTGAACAAACACAGTCTTGCATACTATCGCTGGGTTGAATCTGCACAGAGACACTGGCTTTGTTTGTGTAATGAGTCTTGGTGATAAGAACACGAAGCTCTTGCCAGCAAGTTTCATATTACTCGTCTGCTTGATGGTGGACGTGATTCGCACCGTGTTAACGTACATGACTTGATAGTTGTTAGGTAAGGGTTGACAAGGCTCAATGAACCTTATTGCAACCTTAAGATGAATATGAATTTCTTGGTATAGTCGGGGTTGCAAGCCAAGGCCTTAGGGTAGACAACCAACTATGTTAAACACTACACTGTGAGATGGTCAAATGATAATGTAACAGAACATATAGAAAAGTTTTATGTAGTTTAACGAATTGACTAAGAGCCATACCATGAGAGGTATAGGTAATTGAAATTGAATCCTTAGCTGTTGACCCTACTACATGTAAGCTATAGCAATGCCCGCCTATAAGCTATCATGTTAGAAAAAGAAATTTATGGGTTGTTTTAAACGGAGAATGATTGTGTTTACTGTGAAACACACATCTGAATTTAAAAATAGTTTATGCCCTACATGATGTTTGAACTCTCTTTTTATTTATACTTTAGACAAACGCTAACATAGTTGTAATTCAGAAGCCATGGGCAGCCTCCTTTCCAATCCTACACCGTACACTGAAGTTAAAGTTAATAATGATCACGTTACAGGCAGCCAGTTTCAAAGCCATGAGAAATAAGTGAACAAAGTATAAAATACTTGACCCAGTCGGGAAATCAACATGGTGTTGTTTCAAACAAAAGATAAGCGTTCTATAAACTTGACCACCAAGCTGTCCTATCGACCCCTAATTGTTTGGCTGATGGTGAAAAATAAAATTAAATGTAAACTATAACTAAAACAAACTACACATTTATAACTAGAAAAATGGAATGTAAGACAAAAGGATAACAGGACAAATAAAGGACAGAAGGAATAAATAATGCCCCTCAACCCTCAAGAATGTGGATTGATGAACTTGAAAGGAAGGAGAGCCATAAAAGGTGGATATGAAAGTAAAAGAGGAGAGGGTCCCGCTCCAGAGGTAATCGATAAAAAGGAGGAAAACTGGGCCCAGCTCAGGAATCCCTTGTGGTCGCAAACTTCCAAACTCATCAGCCGTAAGCCCCTGAGGGTGTAGGCATATCCAGGGTGCACCACAAGTGGTGGGCTACATACACCCTACCTTTAGTGTGGCTTGGGCAATAGGCAGGAAATAACATAAAAATAAAAAGAAGGCTGCCTCCTCACACAAGGAGGGTATCAGAAAAAATAAACAAGGGTCAATTAAGTCGGAAAATAAAGAGACTCCCTAAGCCTTGGATAGCCTAATAATGTCGGAGTCGGTAGAGAACAAGAGTTGACCAAGTGTGGTCGACAGGAAAGAAGACAGACAGGAGCCTAGCACAAGTCAGTGGGAACAATGACGGACTCAGCTGGGGCTCCATTGTCGTCAACCTACATTCCACTAGATGAAAGCCCTTGTTTGGGGGTGGTGGAAAATAAACAGCTCTTTTGTTTTAAATCACTGGCTTTAAGGACGGTAACAAATGGCATGCCTTTATAATGCAATACTGGCCCTAGGGGTATGCAAAATTGTATTAGGTACTCAGCTAATAATAGTGTACATCACCCCTTATTATTTTCCCTAATTACAGTACATGGGAATGATGACCATGATTTCCAAGCCTCTAAGTAAAACAAAAACAAATTATTTCCATTTCCAAACAGTTGGTGTGAGGTGAGGTGAGGTGAGTTTTCTAAACGTCAAACTCATGTGGATTTCCACTTTTACTCCAGGTAAATGCCATGTTTGCCCACAGACAAGTGCAAAGAAAATCGAAACATGTTATGTTTGGATCAATTCCTTACCTACATGACAACATGTACTCGAAAGAACAAGTAATGAGCATTCTATGTTAACAATAGAGAGATGCTTGCAAACTGCCAATGCTTAGAGCTCATTAGCGGCTTCTAAGAGAGATAAGGAGTACACTCACCTGAAAAACTAACAAGAGGAGTTTTCGATTTTCCCACAACATCCAATCTGAAAGTAAATATAAATGACTATGCACTTAAGTCCATAACCATCTCCTTACCATTCCTACCCTTCATAGTAAAAGGCACAAATTAATACAGCCATCACAGTGACAGAGGTTATTTTTAAAATATCTAAATATCTGAGATTTATCTTGAAATTGACCAGAATTTTGTAAAATCCACTAAATTTACCGCAAATTTAGCAAATTCCACCAAATTTCATATAGGTAAGAAACGGGCCATACTATACTTTCTGCTACCGAGTTTCAGCTACTTTTCAAGGTCACGCTCACCGAGCATTGCCGGAGGTTGTCGAAGGTTAACGATTGGATTATGAGTGTGAGGCAGTTAACAAGAAACACAAGCGGTGCCCATGCAATAGTTTTATTAATTATATATATCTACAATTTTTACATATAATACACTCTTTTCTTTATTTTAGTAATAATATCCATATTCATTTTTATAGATTTTAACTTAAATTTTTGCTTACAGTTTTAGTTCCCTTTTGTATCCATTAGTTTATACGAACAGGGGAGCCCATGTTCTTAATTTGCCATGCATATTTACACACAGAACACAACTCTTTCCTTATGTTTGCTTGGTGTAGTTTTAATAGCATCTAGCTTAATTTTGATCCGATAATTTAAATCTATATCCGAATCTTCTAGTTCCTTTTCCAGCCAATAATTGGATATAAACAAAGAGTCAATATTTTCCATTTCCAAGACATATCTAACTTTATGTCTATATACTATTGGTTTTATTCCCTTAACAATTAGTTCTGTTCCTTTTTCCAGACTTTCTAACCGGGTACACTTTTGGATTTTTATTTGGCCTTTGATTTCCTGCATTGTAATGTTACTAAGCAGATCGACGTCACCTTGCGTATACGTTGTCGACTCTACTCTATAGTCTGTTTGGATGCTTGTGAACAACTTAAAATTCTCGATTTTAGCAAAGGAGTTACCATTAAATGTAGTCATTCCATTGGTGTTGAATTCTGCAAACGGTTTTTCAGTTTCCAGATGCACAATGTCCAATTCACCACATGGAGTTACAATCGTTAACCTTCGGCAGTGTCCGGAAATGTTCGGGAGATTGCGTATTTATGTGTGTACTGCTTTGTGCCAACAAGCGTTGTAGGTTACGTCATAATCTAAAAATAGAATTGAGTATTGGTATATATAAGAGACGCTACAAATGCATTCGACCAGTGCTTCGTGGTAGCTGAAAGTGTGAAGATGTCTCTCTCTAAAGTGTTTAGTGTCCCCCAACTTATGGGGAACAGAATAAAGCCTACCAACGAGCGGTTTGGGTTGTGGTTGTTGTTGGAAAACCTGGACAATCTGGTAACAGACATTGGTAATATAAACTACACAGAAAACAAGACGCTCCTAAGTGATAAAAATGTTAATCTACTTACACCGATTACGGATCCGTTTTGTGATAACATTATGGTGGTTAGGATATGTGACCAAGTGGACTGCCAAGAACAATTGGAAAATAGTAAGTCTGTGCTGCTAAAGAAAGAAGTGTGTGGTGCTTTCAACCTCTATTTACGTGGTAAATTCTCCAAGTTCATTTCTGCTAAACATGGTGTTAAGGCAAAGCTACCATTTCCTCTACTCAACAACGAGCGTGCAATGGCACGGGGACTCAGGGCACAACTTGGGCAGAAAGGAATGGTTAACATTATGGAAAAGTATAAAAATCCAGTGGCTATACCATACAAAGTGGAGCTAGCTGATGTTAAATTAGACGTTCTGTTAGCCGAACTTCCAGAGATATTGCAACAGCTTCGTGCTGAGGAGTTTTATCTTATGGATTTGGACATAACCCAAGATTTGGCTGGTGTTTTTAACAAGGCAGAGATGTGTGATTATCTAACATCGAATCACAACTTTTGTGTGCAAGGAGAGTATCGAGAAAAGTGTAATGTGATTGTGAACAATGATAAAACGGTTGGTATAGACTGTTTAACATGGATGAACTCTAATTCTAGAATAAAGATATATAACAAATTTATATGTCAAATTACAAGTCCTGGTGTAAACAAAGTCATTGGAAACCATATTATAGACTTTATCCGATGCCCAGACACCCGTCTAAGAGAAACGTTTACGTCTTCCTTAGCTAAGGAACATGGTATTACAAGACTAGAGGCAACAATTTACAACTACAAAATGGATGGTGTATTTGACCCACTCGAAGATTGTGTTAGTGTGTTAAAAGCCAACAAACATTACTTAAAAGAAGCGCCCCTGTACTCGGTGCCGATCACGTCCATGTGGACCAAACTATCGGATAACCTACAAAATAGTTGCTGTGTGGTTTTTAACAATGTTTTGCAATTTGTGTATTGGGGTAATAAAAATACTCGGAAATTGACTGGTGTGCAAATCGAACTGCGCGATGGACAAGATCGGGAAAAAATGATAAACTATGCTCTCTCTGCCTATAGTTTTAATTACTTACCCGTAAACTTTGTAGAAATTGTTAACGATGATTCTGGAAACAACAATGTTCGAATTATACAAAAATGCTACATTAAAGCTGGGGAAACATTCTTTTCTCAATCCAGGACATTGTTCTCCACAATTCCCGCAAACATAAACATTGGCGAATTAGGATTGACTCCTACAAATAATATTCTCCCACAGGTGTTGAGAAAAAGAACCAATAAAACTAACAGACTTAAACCATACCCTCTTAAGGAAATTACCCCATTGAGTACAGTTAATGTACTATGTGTAAGGAAACGAAAATTAGAGTTAGAGGAAATTGAGATCAAAAAAAGGAAAGTGGAGTATGTTGCAGAGACTACTGCCCTAAAGAAAGAGTACGAAGCGGTGTTGCAGAAAGAACAGGCCATTGTGAATGCAAGAAACAGGTTTACAGTTTACTTTAAACAAAGTGCCTGGCAAAATCTCGATGTGAGTGGGAAATACAAAATCTCAGCATTTACTGTTAATTACAAAGGAACTTATCCACGCGTTGGAGTGCTTGTAGAAAGTGAAAAATGTAAACATGTGTGCTACTTAAGAGGATATTTAAAATCTATGTTTTTAAAGAGTCATGGTAATTTAGACTTACTTAAAAAGGATGGATTTATTGTAACTCCATGTGGTGGATTGGACATTGTGCATCTGGAAACTGAAAAACCGTTTGCAGAATTCAACACCAATGGAATGACTACATTTAATGGTAACTCCTTTGCTAAAATCGAGAATTTTAAGTTGTTCACAAGCATCCAAACAGACTATAGAGTAGAGTCGACAACGTATACGCAAGGTGACGTCGATCTGCTTAGTAACATTACAATGCAGGAAATCAAAGGCCAAATAAAAATCCAAAAGTGTACCCGGTTAGAAAGTCTGGAAAAAGGAACAGAACTAATTGTTAAGGGAATAAAACCAATAGTATATAGACATAAAGTTAGATATGTCTTGGAAATGGAAAATATTGACTCTTTGTTTATATCCAATTATTGGCTGGAAAAGGAACTAGAAGATTCGGATATAGATTTAAATTATCGGATCAAAATTAAGCTAGATGCTATTAAAACTACACCAAGCAAACATAAGGAAAGAGTTGTGTTCTGTGTGTAAATATGCATGGCAAATCAAGAACATGGGCTCCCCTGTTCGTATAAACTAATGGATACAAAAGGGAACTAAAACTGTAAGCAAAAATTTAAGTTAAAATCTATAAAAATGAATATGGATATTATTACTAAAATAAAGAAAAGAGTGTATTATATGTAAAAATTGTAGATATATATAATTAATAAAACTATTGCATGGGCACCGCTTGTGTTTCTTGTTAACTGCCTCACACTCATAATCCAATCGTTAACCTTCGACAACCTCCGGCAATGCTCGGTGAGCGTGACCTTGAAAAGTAGCTGAAACTCGGTAGCAGAAAGTATAGTATGGCCCGTTTCTTACCTATATGATAACATTATGGTGGTTAGGATATGTGACCAAGTGGACTGCCAAGAACAATTGGAAAATAGTAAGTCTGTGCTGCTAAAGAAAGAAGTGTGTGGTGCTTTCAACCTCTATTTACGTGGTAAATTCTCCAAGTTCATTTCTGCTAAACATGGTGTTAAGGCAAAGCTACCATTTCCTCTACTCAACAACGAGCGTGCAATGGCACGGGGACTCAGGGCACAACTTGGGCAGAAAGGAATGGTTAACTTTATGGAAAAGTATAAAAATCCAGTGGCTATACCATACAAAGTGGAGCTAGCTGATGTTAAATTAGACGTTCTGTTAGCCGAACTTCCAGAGATATTGCAACAGCTTCGTGCTGAGGAGTTTTATCTTATGGATTTGGACATAACCCAAGATTTGGCTGGTGTTTTTAACAAGGCAGAGATGTGTGATTATCTAACATCGAATCACAACTTTTGTGTGCAAGGAGAGTATCGAGAAAAGTGTAATGTGATTGTGAACAATGATAAAACGGTTGGTATAGACTGTTTAACATGGATGAACTCTAATTCTAGAATAAAGATATATAACAAATTTATATGTCAAATTACAAGTCCTGGTGTAAACAAAGTCATTGGAAACCATATTATAGACTTTATCCGATGCCCAGACACCCGTCTAAGAGAAACGTTTACGTCTTCCTTAGCTAAGGAACATGGTATTACAAGACTAGAGGCAACAATTTACAACTACAAAATGGATGGTGTATTTGACCCACTCGAAGATTGTGTTAGTGTGTTAAAAGCCAACAAACATTACTTAAAAGAAGCGCCCCTGTACTCGGTGCCGATCACGTCCATGTGGACCAAACTATCGGATAACCTACAAAATAGTTGCTGTGTGGTTTTTAACAATGTTTTGCAATTTGTGTATTGGGGTAATAAAAATACTCGGAAATTGACTGGTGTGCAAATCGAACTGCGCGATGGACAAGATCGGGAAAAAATGATAAACTATGCTCTCTCTGCCTATAGTTTTAATTACTTACCCGTAAACTTTGTAGAAATTGTTAACGATGATTCTGGAAACAACAATGTTCGAATTATACAAAAATGCTACATTAAAGCTGGGGAAACATTCTTTTCTCAATCCAGGACATTGTTCTCCACAATTCCCGCAAACATAAACATTGGCGAATTAGGATTGACTCCTACAAATAATATTCTCCCACAGGTGTTGAGAAAAAGAACCAATAAAACTAACAGACTTAAACCATACCCTCTTAAGGAAATTACCCCATTGAGTACAGTTAATGTACTATGTGTAAGGAAACGAAAATTAGAGTTAGAGGAAATTGAGATCAAAAAAAGGAAAGTGGAGTATGTTGCAGAGACTACTGCCCTAAAGAAAGAGTACGAAGCGGTGTTGCAGAAAGAACAGGCCATTGTGAATGCAAGAAACAGGTTTACAGTTTACTTTAAACAAAGTGCCTGGCAAAATCTCGATGTGAGTGGGAAATACAAAATCTCAGCATTTACTGTTAATTACAAAGGAACTTATCCACGCGTTGGAGTGCTTGTAGAAAGTGAAAAATGTAAACATGTGTGCTACTTAAGAGGATATTTAAAATCTATGTTTTTAAAGAGTCATGGTAATTTAGACTTACTTAAAAAGGATGGATTTATTGTAACTCCATGTGGTGGATTGGACATTGTGCATCTGGAAACTGAAAAACCGTTTGCAGAATTCAACACCAATGGAATGACTACATTTAATGGTAACTCCTTTGCTAAAATCGAGAATTTTAAGTTGTTCACAAGCATCCAAACAGACTATAGAGTAGAGTCGACAACGTATACGCAAGGTGACGTCGATCTGCTTAGTAACATTACAATGCAGGAAATCAAAGGCCAAATAAAAATCCAAAAGTGTACCCGGTTAGAAAGTCTGGAAAAAGGAACAGAACTAATTGTTAAGGGAATAAAACCAATAGTATATAGACATAAAGTTAGATATGTCTTGGAAATGGAAAATATTGACTCTTTGTTTATATCCAATTATTGGCTGGAAAAGGAACTAGAAGATTCGGATATAGATTTAAATTATCGGATCAAAATTAAGCTAGATGCTATTAAAACTACACCAAGCAAACATAAGGAAAGAGTTGTGTTCTGTGTGTAAATATGCATGGCAAATTAAGAACATGGGCTCCCCTGTTCGTATAAACTAATGGATACAAAAGGGAACTAAAACTGTAAGCAAAAATTTAAGTTAAAATCTATAAAAATGAATATGGATATTATTACTAAAATAAAGAAAAGAGTGTATTATATGTAAAAATTGTAGATATATATAATTAATAAAACTATTGCATGGACACCGCTTGTGTTTCTTGTTAACTGCCTCACACTCATAATCCAATCGTTAACCTTCGACAACCTCCGGCAATGCTCGGTGAGCGTGACCTTGAAAAGTAGCTGAAACTCGGTAGCAGAAAGTATAGTATGGCCCGTTTCTTACCTATATGAAGGGTAGGAATGGTAAGGAGGTGGTTATGGACTTAAGTGCATAGTCATTTATATTTACTTTCAGATTGGGTGTTGTGGGAAAATCGAACACTCCTCTTGTTAATTTTTCAGGTAAGTGTACTCCTTGCCTCCCTTAGAAGCCGCTAATGAGCTCTAAGCATTGGCAGTTTGCAAGCATCTCACTATTGTTAACATAGAATGCTCATTACTTGTTATTTCAAGTACATGTTGTCATGTAGGTAAGGAATTGATCCAAACATAACATGTTTCGATTTTCTTTGCACTTGTCTGTGGGCAAACATGGCATTTACCTGGAGTAAAAGTGGAAAACCACATGTGTTTGACGTTTAGAAAACTCGCCTCACCTCACCCCAACTGTTTGGGAATGGAAATAATTTGTTTTTGTCTTACTTAGGGGCTTGGAAATCATGGTCATCATTCCCATGTACTGTAATTAGGGAAAATAATAAGGGGTCATGTACACTATTATTAGCTGAGTATCTAATACAATTTTGCATATCCCTAGGACCAGTATCGCATTATAATGGCATGCCATTTGTAACCGTCCTTAAAGCCAGTGATTTAAAACAAAAGAGGTGTTTATTTTCCACCACCCCCAAACAAGGGCTTTCATCTAGTGGAATGTAGGTCGACGACCATGGAGCCCCAGCTGAATCCGTCATTGTTCCCACTGACTTGTGCTAGGCTCCTGTCTGTCTTCTTTCCTGTCGACCACACTTGGTCAACTCTTGTTCTCTACCGACTCCGACATTATTAGGCTATCCAAGGCTTAGGGAGTCTCTTTATTTTCCGACTTAATTGACCTTGTTTATTTTTTCTGATACCCTCCTTTTGTGAGGAGGCAGCCTTCTTTTTATTTTTATGTTATTTCCTGCCTATTGCACAAGCCACACTAAAGGTAGGGTGTATGTAGCCCCACCACTTGTGGTGCACCCTGGATATGCCTACACCCTCAGGGGCTTACGGCTGATGAGTTTGGAAGTTTGCGACCACAAGGGATTCCTGAGCTGGGCCCAGTTTTCCTCCTTTTTATCGATTACCTCTGGAGCGGGACCCTCTCCTCTTTTACTTTCATATCTACCTTTTATGGCTCTCCTTCCTTTCAAGTTCATCAATCCACATTCTTGAGGGTTGAGGGGGCATTATTTATTCCTTCTGTCCTTTATTTGTCCTGTTATCCTTTTGTCTTACATTTCATTTTTCTAGTTATAAGTGTGTAGTTAGTTTTAGTTATAGTTTACATTTAATTTTATTTTCACCATCAGCCAAACAATTAGGGGTCGATAGGACAGCTTGGTGGTCAAGTTTATAGAACGCTTGTCTTTTGTTTGAAACAACACCATGTTGATTTCCCGACTGGGTCAAGTATTTTACACTTTGTTCACTTATTTCTCATGGCTTTGAAACTGGCTGCCTGTAACGTGATCATTATTAACTTTAACTTCAGTGTACGGTGTAGGATTGGAAAGGAGGCAGCCATGGCTTCTGAATTACAACTATGTTAGCGTTTGTCTAAAGTATAAATAAAAAGAGAGTTCAAACATCATGTAGGACATAAACTATTTTTAAATTCAGAATAAATAAAAAGAGAGTTCAAACATCATGTAGGACATAAACTATTTTTAAATTCAGATTTGTGTTTTACAGTAAACACAATCATTCTCCGTTTAAAACAACCCATACATTTCTTTTTCTAACATGATAGCTTATAGGTGGGCATTGCTATAGCTTACATGTAGTAGGGTCAACAGCTAAGGATTCAATTTCAATTACCTATACCTCTCATGGTATGGCTCTTAGTCAATTCGTTAAACTACATAAAACTTTTCTATATGTTCTGTTACATTATCATTTGACCATCTCACAGTGTAGTGTTTAACATAGTTGGTTGTCTACCCTAAGGCCTTGGCTTGCAACCCCGACTATACCAAGAAATTCATATTCATCTTAAGGTTGCAATAAGGTTCATTGAGCCTTGTCAACCCTTACCTAACAACTATCAAGTCATGTACGTTAACACGGTGCGAATCACGTCCACCATCAAGCAGACGAGTAATATGAAACTTGCTGGCAAGAGCATCGTGTTCTTATCACCAAGACTCATTACACAAACAAAGCCAGTGTCTCTGTGCAGATTCAACCCAGCGATAGTATGCAAGACTGTGTTTGTTCAAAAAGCATCATTAATATAACTCGACTGTCACAACACAGGTCCGGGTTCGATTTTCTAAAGGCTGCAACAGGTACACTCAGTCTTGTCAGGTAAAACATTTTGGGTGAATTCATAAATCATGGGAAAGGGTTAGCCACTGTCAGTCCAAAACAACACCTTACTTCACCCTCTCCGATAATTAGTTTTATAAAATCTCAGGTCGATAACAATAACGTTTTGGCTCTTTTGGGTATATTCATGGGGAATGGCAACGGTTTGGCCATCCTGATTTGTACTACACCTGATACAACTCTGTAGCCTTATTCATTAGCTATAAACACATTAATCCATAATTACCTAATAATAATAATAAAAATAATAATAATATTAATTTTCAAGCTGTCATCCTCCAAACACACATTCATTAAAAAGCATGGTTTCAAGAAACTCTTATGCTTTTAAGTGTTTAATACCTTTTTCTCATGTAACATTACTATTCCCTGTTTTATGAGTGAAATAATCTATCGAGGTAAAAGCGTATGTCATCACCTATTTTTCAACTTTCAAACCTAATTTTAGGGTTCTTAGTTTGCAAGATATCGATTTTTTCAATTTGAGGGTAGTTTTCACCCCCCTACTATTTTTCATGAAAAACAAAAGATCTTAGGTTCAATTATCATTTTTACCCGTTTAAGACCTTTTTCCCCACTGTGAAATCAGTACTTACTGTTTTAGGGGTGACATCATCTATCCAGGTAAAAGCCTATGTCACAACGAATTTTTTAAGCTATTACACATAATTTTACGGTTCTTAGTTTCCAAGGTATCGATTTTTCAATTTGGGGGTAGTTTTCACCCCCCTGCTATTTTTCATCAAAAACAAAAGATCTTAGGTTCAATTATCATTTTTACCCGTTTAAGACCTTTTCCCCACTGTAAAATCACTATTTACTGTTTTAGGGGTGACATCATCTATCCAGGTAAAAGCCTATGTCACAACGAATTTTTTAAGCTATTACACATAATTTTACGGTTCTTAGTTTCCAAGGTATCGATTTTTCAATTTGGGGGTAGTTTTCACCCCCCTGCTATTTTTCATCAAAAAACAAAAGATCTTAGTTTCATTTATCATTTTTAGGTGTTTAACACGTTTTTTCCCCATAACATGGCTATTTACTGTTTTAGGGGTGAAATGACCAAACCAGGTAAAAGCCTATGTCATCACCTATTTTTAAAGCTATCACGCCTAATTTTAGGGTTCATAGTTTCCAAGATATTGAGTTTTCAATTTTGGGGGGTAGTTTCACCCCACAAAGGGGGACGTCGCCCCAAGTGCTAGGACCCCTCATACAAGTCCCTAGCATGATTGGTTCACGAGATATTAACAAAAGTGTAGTTAGGCCCTTTTGACAAAAAAATAAATGAATCATACTTTCAAAAACGAGGCGTCACCCCAAGTGCTAGGTTACTGCCTATGGCAAAATCCCATCCTGGGTTCAGAAAATATTAACAAATGTGTAGTTATGCCCTTTTGACAAAAGCCACCGGTGTGCATACATACAAAAATTGCTCTTTCACCCCAGGTAAGGGTAGTTTTTATTTTGGGGGTTGACATACCTCATTCATACAAAAGGAGAATTTACTACGAGTCCTATGACACCCCATATGTTTAAATCGCATTATTGGTTAGCGAGATACTAAAAAGCGAATGACCTATTAGTTTTTTTGTTTTTTTAATATTTTTTTTAAAAAGCCTCATCTATAAAGAATCATTTAAAAATTCCGCTCTCTTACAAAAGCCCTCAAGTGCGCATGCATACAAAAATAACCACTACTTAACCTCCGGGTAAGAGTAGATTTATTTTGGGGTGGATATACTCCCGTCCATAGCAAGGGGTGGTTCACCACAAGTCCTACGACACCCTATATGCTCAAATCCGACCATGCGTTCGCGAATCATCGCCAATGTTCGCTAGAAAGTAGGCTATCATTTTGTTTTGTCCTACACACTTCAAACTTGCTGTCAGCCTAGAGGGCAGAGGCACCTTTCATTGACGTCAAACAAACTTTTCTCTCATCTTCACCGTTTCCAAAATAGCACCAATTTCAAAAAACAACAATTTTAAAATATATATATACCGACACACATTCATAGCAAAGAGGACGTCACACCATTCCTAAATAACACATCGTTCTAGCCTTACAAGCTCATTAAATTCGCCAAAATGTCAAAAAAGCACGTTTACCTCAAATTGCGTTTCCAAAATTCCACCCATTTTAAAAAATTACCTCACCATCAAATAGAGCGGGAAAAATAGCATTTAAACGAACCCTCACTCAACCCTAGTCCTCGCCCACCACCAAACATTTTCCCAACATAGCCATACGTATTCAAGCACACACGCGACTTGCAAGAGAACATACACTACCCCACTACCCGCGAATGACCTTTTGTTTTGGTGCTCACACTCGCATGGGTGTCAGATGACAGTTAGCATCCTAATAAACATCCTCCATGACGTCAACACCCATTAACTTTTTATCACCATCGCACAAACAAGCCAAAAGGTCAACCTCTTCCCACGCTAACACGTGCACTGCACATGCTCGCTCCTGGACCACGTGCTCGCTCTAAGGACCCATGACGTCATCCCATGACGTCATCAGGATTACGCAATTTCTGGTCATGATGATGCAATATCCAAAGGGAAGTAAACCCTTACTACTCTTACACCCACTCATGCACCCACTCTTGCACCCACTCTTGCACCCGCTCTTGCACCCAATCTTGCACCCACTCTTGCACCCACTCTTGCACCCACTCTTGCACCCACTCTTGCACCCACTCTTGCACCCACTTTTCCTCTCACTTTAAACTATTATTTATATTATCGAGTGAACTTTGCTAGAGATTAGTTCATGCTTGACAATTGACATGGAAGTATCAACAAATAGCAATGGTATGCCATACGCATTCTATAAAGGATATACATATATTGTAAAACGAGCTAATAAAAATGGAACTGTTATTTGGCGTTGTTCAAAACATCGTTCAAAACAGTGTCGAGGTGCGCTGAAAAGTAAAAATAGTGATGTCTTAAGTGTGAGTGATCATCAATGTAGTGTACCAGATAAAACATCGTTGCTGTTTAAAAAACTCTTCAAAATGCTAAAACACTTGTCCCAGAAAAACATATTGCAGCTCAAGATAGTGCATTGTTTGTTAAAAAGCATGTATCATCTCCTCAGAAAGTCGTGTTAGGACAGTTGTCAATGTCTGAAAAACTCCCAACATTATCAAAGGCAACACAGACTGTGCAAAATGTGGTATTGCAAAAGGATCAAAAAGGACTATATAGTAATAGTGATGAGGATTATAATGATCATGATGATGATGATGACGATAATGATGATGATAATGATAATGGTTATGATGATGATGATGTTGATGATGAAGATAATAATGATAATGGTAATGCTTTGTTTACACCTAAAAATCATTTGTTAAATTTGTCTACTGGAACAATCCAAGTAAGCTAATCCGGCGGCTTCAGCAACTGCATGTCTATAAACAGGCTGGTTATACTGAATATGAGGAAGAACTATTGAATATAGAAAATGAGCTTCGTCGTGCTAAAATTATTATGTAATGGATCCACATAACCGCTTAAACTATTTCTTAACAATACATGTTATATTTTCTACCACTATGCTACCATTTTGCTCTCACTTTTGCTATCACATTAAACTGTACATATTAAATATAAAAGCCAAAGCTAAATGATTTTCTTATCAGAACAGTTATAACCTTTGTAGTGAGCAAATCATACTAACAGGTTAGTTGCTACTATGGAACTTACTACAACTAACAAAGGTAAACAACGCATACTCTATAAAGGCTACTCTTATAACTATAAGCGTCAAAATGTAAAAGGAATAATATTTTGGCGATGCTCAAAAGAGAGGTCAAAAAGATGTCGAGGCAATCTAAAAAGTAGAAATGGTAAGGTTTTAAGTGTGAGTGATCATCAATGTGGTGCACCAGATGAAACAGTGTTGGTGTCAACAATTAATCATGACAATGCTAAAAAGCTAGTATAAGAAAAAAATGTTGCTACTCAAAATAGTGCAGTGTTTATTGAGCAACATTTAACCCCTGCTGTAAAAGTTATGTTTAATCCATCTTCCACATCTCAAGAGTCATCAACATCACAAACTATGCAAAAGGTTGTGTTGTTGTTGTTGTTTTAAGGGGCTGAACTACAAGGTTATCTACCGTTCATATGCAAGAGAATCAAAAAGGACTAAATAGTAATAGAGAAAAAAGAAATGTATTTTGAATGTAACTATTGTACATGTACTTATATTAAATAAATAAAAATATTGTATGTGTATTGTCTGTTTTTTCTTAATTGCTATACCCACGTCCTACTATATTAATGCCATTGTTGACCATCAACAATCTCCAGCTATGTTCAGAAAGAAAGTGATCTTAAACAATACACTCTATCTATGGTTTGTGTACCGAGTATCATAATAATACAGTGTCGTCAAGCCATGTTCAGGCAATAGTAATGTTAGGTAAGGGGTTCGAACCCTTGCTTCCTTGTACAGGATTAGTTTTTACTCAACAGCAACCCATAATACTATACTTTGAAACATGTCACATCTCATTGCAAAATGTCAACTGTATCGTTTTCTAAGACCCCAGCTGCTGGCTAGTAGCTAGCAGACAGTGCAACAGAAACAGTGTCACCATGTTCATTCTTTAAAAAAAATCAACATTTATTATTCTTTTTCTTATTATTGTTCATTAAGAGTAGTGTAAAGTTGTCTTTGTGACGTAACGGTTATAATAGTTAGCTGGCACTCTAATGCTCTTGAGTTCAAATCTATGGTTTGTGTACCGAGTATCATAATAATACAGTGTCGTCAAGCCATGTTCAGGCAATAGTAATGTTAGGTAAGGGGTTCGAACCCTTGCTTCCTTGTACAGGATTAGTTTTTACTCAACAGCAACCCATAATACTATACTTTGAAACATGTCACATCTCATTGCAAAATGTCAACTGTATCGTTTTCTAAGACCCCAGCTGCTGGCTAGTAGCTAGCAGACAGTGCAACAGAAACAGTGTCACCATGTTCATTCTTTAAAAAAATTCAACATTTATTATTCTTTTTCTTATTATTGTTCATTAAGAGTAGTGTAAAGTTGTCTTTGTGACGTAACGGTTATAATAGTTAGCTGGCACTCTAATGCTCTTGAGTTCAATTCGAGCTTTAACATAAAATTTTAAAAGTATATTAGAACTAAAACAGGTCTACTCAGTCTCGGGTGATCCAAATAAGTAAATATGGTTTAATTCACACTTTAACGATAGAACACGACGGTTTTTTATTTTTTTAAATAATGATAGCCATGTGTTCATTTTTTTTCTTTCATTTTCACATTTTGCACATTGCCATTTGTCAATTTTCCGTGTACACAATTTGAAAATGTCAGTTTAAAGTTTTTGGATTTCATGATACGGAAACATGAATATTCCATTTTGTTGTTTACACATTTGTCAATTTCCCATTTACATTTTTTAAATGTCAGTTTTAAGTTTTTAAATTGTGTTGATATGGAAACATGGATTTCCTATTTTTTTTTTCATATCACAGACGACACGTTTATGATTTAGTCCATGCTGAAAGTTTAGTTTTGTAAAACACACATTTGCTGATTAAAATTTTCTTGAAATTATTTTAATGAAAGTGCTCGGCCATGGCAATAATGCATTCTCTTTCTGTTTGTTTCTAAAAACGTATAGGTCTACTACTACTACTACTGCTACTACTAATACTACTACTGTAGGTAAGACTGTTTTACAAAATAACACCTATCTACCGCTGCATTAAAAAACACAAGTGTTAAAAAAAACTACAGTATACTATTTACCATTTGCTATATACATTAATTACCCCACCATCCTACCTTGCCGTGTTTGCTTTGGTTGAACAATCAATGCTACACACACACACACACACACACTCACACACACACACATACACACACACTTTCTCTCTCTCTCTCTCTCTCTCTATCATTCTATCTATAGTCATACATTCACACAACCATACCTGTCTTTGAAAATCAAAATACAACCACGCTATTTATCCTTGACATGCACACTTATCCCAAATAACTTTAAGTTATACATTTAACATTTACTATTACAAAAAAAAATGTTTCCACTATCTTACAATTACAAAAATGAATATTTACAAAATACTAAATCTACTGGTTACAAAAAAGCAATGTCTCTAAACAATAAAATATAGAATCACACCTCCACCTCGTGGTTATAACCCTATGGTAGGCTAATGCATAGGTCATTCATCTGCACTCATTCGCTATCCATCAAGGTAAAAGTGCATTTTCTCTGTTCCACAAGATACAAATTTGATTGCTGGATTGTATCCTGCACTGTTTATGCGATATAGCTTTGCCAGTTCATAAAACCGCTAGGTAGTTCTCTACATATAGCAATTTTACCACTGCTCTACCTACGCCTTTTGCTCTTTTGGCTTTCTTACAGTCTAGTGTGTGATAGACAGCATTAACTGTATATCAAACCCAGTTCACCTTTGTATTTGTAATCCAAGTAATAATTTGGAAAGACACAAATGTAATCAGTTTTGAACGTTATCTCTGTTTTGTTTTGTTTAATATGTTTATGACATGCATATTAACCTGAAATAGAACCCTAGTGAAAAGGCTAACAGCTTAACCACTACACCACCATGCCCTTGTTTCTTAGTTTGACTCGTTCTAGGCATCAGACCTGGAAATCGAGTTAAGACCACCAGTACAAGAGCTAAAAGTGCTTAACACTGCAACACAAAATGGATAGCTGGTAACATTATACAACCGGAAATGATTATATTTCTGATAGCAATGCATTTTTTTGTCATCAGCCTACTGTCTGAGCACTGACAGCAACACAGTTTAGTTTAGAACAAGCGAGTGTGTGTGTATAGATTATTAGCCTCAAATATTTAAAGCTTGTTGTGTGTGTGTAGCGACCATCTTGTCCCGGTAACCACTGAGCATTTTTGTGTTTTAGCTATCCTCTTTAACCAATCAATTAAAGATAGTCTACTCTTAATTCTTGAATCGATAAATCAGAGTTTGTGTGTACACCGTTCGTCATTTATTAACCCATACCTACAACCTATACTCTCTCTATACTGCAGTTTGATCTGAAAAACAAGTTTCAATGGTAAAAGACTTATCAATCACTATACATGTAGCCTACACTAATTCTTTCTCTACCTAGCTATGTTTCATCACACACATGGTAAACATCTCACATGTTCGTATCCGATTATTAGTTTATAAAATCTCAGGTCGATGACCTTGATGTATTGGGTATTTTGGGTAAATTCATTGGCCATGGGAAAGGGTTGACCATTCTATGTCCTATAACACCTCACATGTTGATATTCGATTATTAGTTTATAAAATATTAGGTCAATGACCTTGCTGTTTTTTGAATATTTTGGGTAAATTCTTTGGTCATGGAAAAGGGTTGACCATCCTGAGTCCCATGAAACCTCACTTGAGCCTCTCTGATTATTAGTTTATAAAATCATAGGTCAATGACCTTGCTGTTTTGAATCTTTTGGGTAAATTCGTTGATCATGGAAAAGGGTTGACCATTCTGAGTCCTATGACACCTCACTTGACCCTCTCTGATTATTAGTTAGCGAGATATTAATAAAAGTGCAGTTAGGCCCTTTTGACATAAATAAATAACATATTCAAAAACAGAATGTCGCTTTAAGTCCAACGACCTCTCATACAGGTCCCTAGCCTTATTGATTCATGAGATATTAAAAAGCTAATGACCTTAGATCTTTTGGGTAAATTCGTTGGTCATGGAAAAGGGTTGACCATCCTGAGTCCTATGACACCTCACTTGACCCTCTCTGATTATTAGTTAGCGAGATATCAACAAAAGTGTAGTTAGGCCCTTTTGACATAAATGAATAATATATTCAAAAACAGAATGTCACCTCAAGTCCAACGACCTCTCATACAGGTCTCTAGCCTTATTGATTCATGAGATATTAAAAAGCAAATGACCTTAGATCTTTTGGGTAAATTCGTTGGTCATGGAAAAGGGTTGACCATCCTGAGTCCTATGACACCTCACTTGACCCTCTCTGATTATTAGTTAGCGAGATATTAACAAAAGTGCAGTTAGGTCCTTTTGACATAAATAAATAATATATTCAAAAACAGAATGTCACCTCAAGTCCAACGACCTCTCATACAGGTCCCTAGCCTTATTAATTCATGAAATATTAGTTTTGGATCTTTTGGTAATTAAAAAAAAATAACTCATCTATAAATCATTATTCAAAAACCCCGCCCGCTTACAAAAACCTCAAGTGCGCATGCGTAAAAAAACAAAAAACAAACATGTTAATTCATAGTAGCAATCGGCTCTTCACATGCGTTTCATGTGAAACAACGTTTAATTTCATCATAGCATTAGAGACCATGGGCCAGTCCATAGGGACCAGTCCAAAGGGACGGTCTAAAGGGATCGGTCTAAAGGGACTCATCCACAAGGACCTGCCCACAAGGACTTGTCCACAAGGACCTGTCCACAAGGACTTGTCCACAAGGACCTGTCAACAAGGACTTGTCCACAAGGACTCGTCCACAATGACCCGACAACAATGACCCATCCACAGGGGGCCCGACAGCAGGGGGCTCGTCAACAATAACAGGGGCTCTCACCTCAAGGCCTAACATACCCCTCTTTGATTATTGGTTTGCAGAACAACGTTACATCCATATCGACATTCAAACTCTCACATGTTGCAATTGGAAAGAGAGATTCTCTAAAAAATTCAATTTCACCCCCTAGTAGGGTAGGTTATATTTTTGGGGTGGAGATATGTTGTCCAATGGAAAGGGAGTGTTCGCCTGAGTAATTTGACACCTCGTACAAGTCTCTAGCCTGATTGGTTCGCGAGATATTGCCATTTTAGTATTCCAGCGGTGGCGGTGGCGGTGGGGCCAGAACCGATCAAAAACCACTACTGTGGCACTCTATGGAAGTGAAACTTGGACTATTGGTGCAGCAGAAAAGAGGAGAATTGTAGTGTTTGAAATGTGGTGTTACAGGAGAATGATGAAGATCAGATGGGTAGATAGGGTAACAAATGAAGAGGTATTAAGATGAGTGGGAGAGGAAATATGTTTCTTGCGACTGCTAATGAAGAGAAGAGATAGGTTGGTAGGACACTTATTACGACACTCAGGAATAGCAAGCTTAGTTATGGAAGGAATGGTCGAGGACAAGAACTATAGGGGTAGACCAAGGAAAGAATATGTTAAACAGATTGCCTCGGATGTAGGGTGTGGTAACTATGTAGAAATGAAACGATTAGCTCAGGACAGGGAGGCATGGATAGCTGCAGCATCAAACCAGTCAAAAGACTGAAGACTCAAACAACAACAACAACAACAATAAGATATTTATCACAAAATAACACGCTTTTATGTACAACAATGACGGAGGGGGGTATTTAATTGGATGACTAAATTGTGATGATGATTTCAAAAAAAAAATCGCCCCAAGTGAAGATATGAAATTATATTAGTAATGACAGTTCGTATAAGAATTATTGAAATTCTATCGCAGTTAGTACTATTCTTCCCTCCCTCCTTCAAATTAGTCATGTGTTCAATTAATCTTGCTTATGGAGCGTGTGGTGGAATTCAATCGAAATTCATCAGGGTAGGTGTGATCACAAGTAGAATACAATATGAGAGGATCAGAGCTTCTATCCGAATACAAATTGTTCATTAAATAATTGGTAACACCGGTAGCAATAACTAGAGGCTTACGGCTGCCACATGATGTATCTGAAAGAAGTTAGACATTCCTTGTCCCAGCATTAGTAGCAAGTATTGGACATCTTGTAATTCTACACATAGGCCTACAGTATTAAAACAGGTGCACAATATACCCTTGTAGCCTACAGTATATATATCCCATCATAGCCATTTGTAAATGACTTCTATTCCCTTCCTTCAAGTCGAAGCTGCAGGGTGTCACAAGCAGTGCTAATGGAATATGGCGGGATATTTAAGGATCTCACAAGAAATGACCCACAAAGGTTTGATGACTAGAAGAAATTTTGTAACAAGAGAATCCACGTAGGCTAGTTGGGTAACGTAACCCCTCCAACTGAGAAATATCACCTGTCCCACCTGCCCCACTCTTTGCTGATGAAAATGAAAATCCACAGCCTGCTTCCAGTCGACCGACCAGGTTCGGGAATGGAGTGAATGATTCCCCCATCTAGCGGTGAGGATATGAACAGTGCAGGCTGCCGAAACCTGTCGCATTCCCCTGGGGCAATGATTAAATGAATGACAGATGAAATGAGATGACAGTGGAGAGTGTTGCTGGAATTGAATTTGAGACAGGGTAAACCAGAGTGCCCAGAGAAAAACCTGTCTGCCTCCGCTTTGTCCAGACAAATCTCACTTAGAGTGACTGGGATTTGAACCAAGGACCCAGCGGTGAGAGGCCGGCATGCTGCCGCCTAAGCCACAGAGGCTCCTACTCTTTGCTGATAAACCCTCTTATCCCCCCCCAAGTGTCGTTGCAAATGATTGGTAAATACATATGAGCAAGTCGCCTAGTACTTGTGACGTATCGTTTTTGTTGTTGGTGTTGTAGTTTCGTTTGAGGGACTTGGACATTGCGCTCATTCAGCCCCGTGTACTAGAGTGTATGTAGAAATTGTCCGACAACCTGTGTTACTGTGCTGTTAGCAATAGTCAGTGTATTTGTAATTCAGGTAATTCAGATTTGGAAGGAGGCGGCTGTGGTCTTATGTTAGGAACCATCCCGGCATTTGTCTGGAGTAGAAGTGGGAAATCACGGAAAACCACTTCCAGGATGGTTGAGGTGGGAATCGAACCCACTTTCTCTAAGTTTTGCTTCACAAGGCGGAGTGTACCCCGTTCCAGCTCTCAGACCAAAATTACATTTCGTGACAGAGCCGGGAATCCATGTCAGATCTCCAGGACGACAGCCAAGAATTCTAACCACTACGCAACGAGGCGGACCTATAAGCAATAACATCTCATCTCAGTGCAAAGAATCTGTATTTTACTCGATATCTTCCTTTAAAGAATGAGCACCGTCACTTGAGGAGGAGAATATCTATTTAATTAAAGCAGATAGAAATACTATCTGTGTGTGCAATCATTCAGAAAGCAGTGAAAACTTGTCGTACAATTTCATTTGTTGCAAGATTGTAAACAAAAATGGCGGCGCTGCAGTTATCCTTTGAACAGCGGAAGTTGGTACTACAGTGTTACTGGAAAACATTGAATGTGAGTGAATGTGAGAGTTTCTCAGATTCTCTCAGATTTGTTTCGCTGTTTATTCGGGTTAACATCATATTAGGAGATAACACACAACATTTTCAAAATTAATATAATCAGGCATAGACCTACAAGCATTTTTACACAAATATGGGCTTTGGTGTAATTTTACAACATAATATTATTTATTCTTTGGATGTCGCAAACTATCGTACTGTTTCATCTATGGAATATTTAGAACGTGATTTTGTTTCTTCTTTGGATGTCACAAACTATTGTACTGTTACATCTATGGAATATTTAGAACATGATTTTATTTCTTCTTTGGATGTCACAAACTATTGCATTGTTTTATCTATGGAATATTTTCATTGTATGTGTTTGATAAGTGCGTAATATTTGTCTATGTCTTATTGTATATTTGGGCTGAGGAAGCACTAACGTTCGTGCGAAACATGTACCCAATTGTATAAATAGACTATTAATATTGTATTGAAAAGACGGAGAATATTGATAGTTTTATTAGTAAACATATTCAATAAGGACCTGAAATGGATAATATTATTTTGATCAATTGAGTAGCTCTCTGACAATGAGGCAGCGCCCCACTCACGGCAGAGGGGATCCGATATGCTAGCCACGCGTCACCCCAATATATGCAGGCCAAATGACTGGGCAGCGGTCGCTTGGTAGGCCTAGGCCCTTCATGGGCTGTAGTGCCATGGGGGAGGGGTATTAATATTACAATATAATATACCTTGTACTGAGACCAACAGGCAGGAAAGATATAATATCAGTCCTTTCAACTTCTCTGCTCAACTTACAGGAAATGTAAAGATTTGAAGTGCTGCCTACACAAACTGTCCTTTCTAGCTCTTCAACGGTCAACACGAATATGTCCAATGAATAGGCGAGGTATAAAGTATATATATGGAAACACATTCCTGGAAAAAATTACATGTATTAGTTAATTATCCTAAAATGCCCCATTAATAGTGATACTAATATATGTACTTTTACCTGGAGTGTGTTTACATATTTATACTCTGTACCCTGCCCATTTATTAGGCATATTCGTGTTGACCGACTGAAAAGCTACAAATGACAGTCTTACAGGAAATGAGTTCATAGTGTTGCTCCATTATAAAGTTAATATAATAGCATCTAATGAGCATGTATTTTTGATAAATATGACGTGGGAAATTAAACAATGACAGAGTTATTAAATAATCTACAAACTACAATAATGTGTACTGATAATAGAATCAATCTTTGACAAAATGATAATACTCGACCACTGCATGTTCCCACTTGTCTCTGTATAAGAGGGTGCGCCAATTTCAAAACATCTGAACTTAATTGAAACTGTAACTTGACTGTGAAAATTAGAGCTACTTGCACGTTTTAGAATTATGTAAGGTAAATGGTGGGAGAGGATCTGCTCATGCCCGTCAGTCTAAATGAGTGTTCCATTCTTAAAGCAAAACTCATCAACACAGTTTCTTCAAGTCAACCCCGTGCTGAAATGGGTAGCGATTTTAGCTGTCAACCCCTGAGTTGCAGGTTCGATGTTTGGCTCTGCAAAGAAATATAACTCAGGTCTGAGATCAGGAACGGGGAACAGCCATCTGTGAGGCAGAACTTCGAAGAGCAGGGTTTTATTCCCACCTCAGTCATCTTAGATGTGGCGTTTTGAGATTTCCCCGCTTCTGGTTCAGGCAAATGTCGGGATGGTACCTAACGTAAAACCACGGCCAACCCTACCCATTCCTAGCCCCAATTACAAATGACCCTACTAATACAGCCATCACAATATCTCAGGTTATAATACTAACACCACACACATCCAAGTACATGGGTGTACAGAAAAACGATGTCTCAAATCTCCTAAATGAATCAACAACAACGTTCTCATTTATTTTCAGATTTAAACTAAGTTGTTTGGAATGAAGTTTGCTTCAAAAATGTATCGTACTTGCGCCTAACCTACTTGAACGTACTCACCTCCAGGGCACTTGGAAAAAGTGGTCAGCGTTTTGACTCACTCGGGGATCGTGGTCTGGCCCTCACGTGGATGCTTTCTGAATAAAGGATTACGTTGAATAACATGATCATTTTTCTTCAGTAGTGGTCTACCCAGTGTCATGGCCGCCATGGGATCAAAATAATGTCTAGCGAACCAATGGTCATATTTTGATGTGCGATGTGTCACAGGTCTCGGGGCAACGCCCTCTTTCGACTGGCTCATGAATTTACCCAAAATTGTGCCAAAGGGCCTAACTACATATTTTGAAAATTTTTGTTTACCCCTTTTCAAATGATAATTTATTGGTTATCGACTTAACCTAGCCTAACCGAACAAGATGGCGACTGTAGTGTAACCTAACCTAACCCCACCCACGAGGGGTGATCAAAAAGTATCCCAAGCGGTGATTGTCGATAGGCAAACCAATAATCAAAGAGGGACATGTCAGGCTTTGAGGCGAGAGCCCCTTTTGATTAATCCTTTTTGACTGGTCCCTGTTGACCATTCCCTTTTGACGAGTCGTTGATGACGAGTCCTTGATGACGAGTCCCTGTTGACGGGTCCCTGTTTACGGGTCCTTTTAGACGGATCTTTGTTGACAGATCCCTGTTGACGGGTCCCTGTTGACGAGTCCTTGTTGACGGGTCCCAGTTGACGAGTCCCTGTTGACGGATCCTTGTTGACAGATCCTTGTTGACGGGTCCCTGTTGACGAGTCCTTGTTGACGGGTCCCAGTTGACGAGTCCCTGTTTACGGGTCCAAGTTGAAGGGTCCCTTTTGACGGATCCTTGTTGACGGGTCCCTGTTGACGAGTCCCTGTGGACGAGTCCTTGTTAACGGGTCCCTGTTGACGAGTCCCTGTTGACAGGTCCTTTTTGACGGTTCCTTGTTCACGGGTCCTGTTGACAGGTCCCTGTTGATGGTTCCTTTGGACTGATCCCTTTGGACAGGTCCCTTTGGACTGGTCCCATTGGAGAATTTATACAAATTGCACCAAAGGGCCTAACTACACATTTTTTAAATGTTGGTTTTACCCCGTTTTTAATTTGATTTAATATTTAATGTATTATTTATATAATTTTTAATTTACCATCATTTTTTTAAAGGCCCTAACAACACTTTTGTTGATATTTTTTTAAATCCATGATGGGATTTACACATGAGGTATCGTAGAACTTGGGGTGACGTCCTCTTCTTGAATTTATTTTTGAAATTTTGACAAAGGGCCTAGCTACACTTTTGTTGATATATTTGGAATCCATGATGGGATTTTGACATATGAGGTATCGTAGAACTTGAGGTGACGCCCCCCTTTTGAATTTATTTTTGAAATTTTGACCAGGGCCTAACTCTACTTTGTTGATATTTTTTGAATCCATGATGGGTTTTTGACATATGAGGTATTGTAGGACTTGGGGTGACGCCTCCTTTTGGAATTTATTTTTGAAATTTTGACAAAGGGCCTAACTACACTTTTGTTGATATATTTGGAATCCATGATGGGATTTTGACATATGAGGTATCGTAGGACTTGAGGTGATGCCCCCCCTTTTGAATTTATTTTTGAAATTTTGACAAAGGGCCTAACTCTACTTTTTTGATATTTTTTGAATCCATGATGGGATTTTGATATATGAGGTATTGTAGGACTTGGGGTGACGCCCCCTTTGGGAATTTATTTTTGAAATTTTGACAAAGGGCCTAAATGCACTTTTGTTGATATTTTTTGAATCCATGATGGGATTTTGACATATGAGGTATCGTAGGACTTGGGGTGACACGCCCCCTTTTTGAATTTATTTTTGAAATTTTGACAAAGGGCCTAACTACACTTTTGTTGATATTTTTTGAATCCACGATGGGATTTTGACATATGAGATATCTTAGGAGTTGAGGTGACGCCCCCTTTTTACATTTATTTTTGAAATTTCGACAAAGGGCTTAACTACACTTATGTTGATATGTCCAGAACTCATGATTGGATTTTGACATGCGAGGTATTATACGAGTCGGGGTGAACTCACAGGTTCAGGAAATATCAACAAAAGTGTAGTTAAGCCCTTTGTTAAAATTTCAAAGGTAAATTCAAAATGGGGGCGTCACCCCTAGTCGTATGATATCTCATATGTCAAATTCCCATCATGGTTTCAAAAAATATCTACAAAAGTGTAGTTAGGCCCTTTGTCAACATTTCAAAAATAAATTTCAAAAGAGGGCGTCACCCCAAGTCCTATGATACCTCATATGCCGCTTGGGATACATTTTGATCATCGCTCGTGGGTGAGGTTAGGTTAGGTTACACTACTGTCGCCATCTTGTTTGGTTAGGCTAGGTTAAGTCACCTCAAGTCCTACGATACCTCATAATTATGTCAAAATCCCATCATGGATTCAAAAAATATCAACAAAAGTGTAGCCAGGCCCTTTGTCAAAATTTCAAAAATAAATTCAAGAAGGGGGCGTCACCCCAAGTTCTACGATACCTCATGTGTAAATCCCATCATGGATTCAAAAAATATCAATAAAAGTGTAGTTAGGCCCTTTTAACAAAAATTAAAAATTAATGGTAAATTAAAAATTATATAAATAATACATTAAATGAAAAAAGAAAATCCACAGCCTGCTTCCAGTCTCCGACCGGGTCAGGAATGGAATGAATGAAGCCCCCATCTTGCGGCGAGGATATGAAAACTGTGCCGGCTGCCGAGGCCTAACGCACTCCTCTGGGGCAATGATTAAATGAATGACAGATGAAATGAAATGAGAGTGGAGAGAGTTGCTGGAATGAAATTTTGACAGGGAAAACCGGAGTACCCGGAGAAAAACCTGTCTGCCTCCGTTTTGTCCAGCACAGATCTCACATGGAGTGACCGGGATTTGAACCACAGACCCAGCGGTGAGAGGCCGGCGTGCTGCCGCCTAAGCCACGAAGGCTATAAATAATACATTAAATATTAAATCAAATTAAAAACGGGGTAAAACCAAAATTTAAAAAATGTGTAGTTAGGCCCTTTGGCGCAATTTGTAGAAATTCATGGGCCAGTCCAATGGGACCAGTCCAAAGAGACCGGTCCAAAGGGATCAGTCCAAAGGAACCATCAACAGGGACCTGTCAACAGGACCCGTCAACAAGGACCCGTCAAAAAGGACCCGTCAACAGGGACTCGTCAACAGGGACTCATTAACAAGGACTCGTCCACAGGGACTCGTCAACAGGGACCCGTCAACAAGGATCCGTCAAAAAGGACCCATCAACATGGACCCGTCAACAGGGACCCGTTAACAGGGACTCGTCAACAAGTACCCGTCAACAGGGATTCGTCAACAGGGACCCGTCAACAAGGACTCGTCGAAAGGGACCGGTCAACAGGGACCAGTCAAAAGGGATCAATCAAAGGGTGCTCTCACCTCAAAGCCTGATGTGTCCCTCTTTGATTATTGGTTTGTCTATCGACAAGCGCCGCTTGGGATACTTTTTGATCATCGCTTGTGGGTGGGGTTAGGTTAGGTTACACTACAGTCGCCATCGTGTTTGGTTAGGCTAGGTTAAGTCAATAACCAGTAAATTATCATTTAAAAAGGGACAAAACAAACATTTTCAAAATATGTAGTTGAGGTGCCCTTTGGCACAATTTTGGGTAAATTCATGAGCCAGTCCAAAGAGGGTGAGCCCCGAGACCTATGACACCTCGCATATCTAAATCTGACCATTGGTTCGCTAGATATAAGGTTGGACTCCCATGGCGGCCATGACACTAGGTAGACCCCACCTAGGTAGACCCCGCCTTAGACCACTACTTTCTTCCTTCTTCCCTTTCCGACATAAACCATCAGAATTAGTTAATAAATCCATGTCCGTGTAGAACATTGGGACCGAACTTCTCACTGAATGCAGATAGATCCCGCCAAACCGAAGACCTAAACAAAGTCGTTAATTGAAATATAATATATGTCTGAAGGAATGCAGCAGCTGGTTAGCAATGCCATGCAAAGCTTATGCTCACTGCGTGGAATAATTTAGAAGTGCATGTGATTACCACACTCGTAGACGCATGGCGTGCTTGCAATATTAGCACGTCTGTTTGAGTTACGGAAGGTCGCCGGTCAGTACCATTCCCGCGTGAATCTGACAGTTACGTCACTGGGAACATGATATGGTAACTAGGGATGTCCTGCTTCGTAGTTCAGTTGATGGGATGGTTGCCTTTGGTCCGTGAGGTCCAGGGTTTGATTTCCGTATGCGTTGTGGGGTTTCTAATTGCGTATGGTAGTTACACCTGGCTCAGGGACTGAGTAGTTGTGACGTCTTCATCATCAATTTCATTTACAATAATCATGATGTGTTAACCACCCACTGACGTCAACTCGAACTGCACTTGACCTCTTCAGAAGCCATTATTATTATTGTTATTATTGATTCAACGCACATTTTAACTTCTATTGTATTAGAGACGCCAGGTGACCCCTTTTTCCCTGAAAATGATATTTTAACGTGCCAGTAAATTTCCTGCCATGGGCCTATCACATTTAAGCACCCTCAAAGGCCAACTGGCTTACCCGGAAATCGAACTTGCAACCTTAGGCTCAGCTGGCTATTATTTTAATAATCTAGATCCCGCCAAACCGAAGACCTAAACAAAGCTTATGCTCACTGCGTGGAATAACTTAGTTAACATTGTTGTTATTAATTCATTTAGGGGCTTTGCGACATCGTGGTCATATATCCCCATGTACTTGGTTGTGTGTAGTATTTGTCTGATGACCTGTGTTATTGTGGTGTCTGTAGTAGAGTGTAAATTCGTAATGCAGATGAGGATTGGGAAGGAGGCGGCCGTGGCCTTAGGTTAGGTACCATCCCGGCATTTGCCTGGAGTGGAGGTGGGAATCAAACCCACCTCTTCTCAGGTTTGTTTTACGGAGTAGAGTGCACCCCGTTCCAGCCCTCAGAACAGAATTAAATTTCTTAGCAGGGCGGGGAATTGAACCCGAGACTTCGTGGTGTCAGCCAGGAATGCTAGCCACTACGCAATGAGGCGGACTAAAGATAATTACATGGACGACGTACGGGCCATACACATTAGCAATGGAAGTCTGTAATACCGTGTACTTCTAAATGTAGCTTCAAGGCATTGTAGGCTACAATGGTCCACATATGACTGATATATTCATCTAGAAAGCTTTGAAACCAATCACGTGGTTGTAGATTTTTTAATAGGTGCTAATGTATAGGCTAACATTGGAGTAGATGTTTTGACAATTCCACAATTTAATTCAGCAGTATAAGTTATGTGTTGTGGGCCAAGAATATGTTTCGAATTTGATAATGGCTTATGACATAATGAAACAATTGAACATCGCTAGATTCCAGATATGTATACATTGTATAACATTAATTGTGCCTAATGTAAGTTTTAACTTGGCAGTGACTAGGTGAATAATGTGAGTGTGACTTTGATAAACAGTTCTCCGGTCATGGGACTTACATAATTTTGGATGAATTCCATTTTATATATTAGAAATGTGACTCTAGATTAGGATTGTAATGTATATTTATTAGAATCACCTTAAGGTGTTTTTAGTAAAATTATAGTAGTCTATATTATGCAACGAGCCTATAATGGCAATAATTACCATTATAGGCGAGTTGCATACGACTGTTTATGTTCGACGATAATTATAACTCTATTATATGTTTTAACATAAATATTCATAAATATTTGTGGGATTCAGTAACTTTAGTTAGTGAACAGAGCGCACAGGGTGGTTTGCTGACTGAACAGAGCGCATGCGTGGGTCAAAGAATTTCGAAAGCAGAGGCCATTTACCTTGCTTGGCAATGTTCGAAAGCAGAGACCATTTACTTTGCTTGGCAATGCTATTGTTTACAGCAGGGTCATCCACACAGCGCTCCGGCCGCGCTCTGAGCCGGTGCTCGAGCGCTTTGGTGGAAGGTAGTGGTGGGAGGAGCTTGGCTGGCTGAGCGCGTGGTCTGCCCGCCGCGCCGAAGTAAGCAGCCGATCCATCAGTCGCTAGTCTAGCCCAATGTGCTTTGTTAATAGCGTGTAACTAAATCAGTTTTGCAGTGGTCATGACTGAACATCATACAAAAAAATGGAGTGGTGAAGCAGCAGCCTTTAAAGCAGAATGGGAAATTTCATTTTTCTGTACAGCTTATAAAGGGCATGCCAAATGTTAAGTGTGCCACAAAGATTTAATGTGTCAAAAAACAATTTGGAACGGCACTTAAGTGCCAACCACAGGAATGATTACTGTGGTTTGACAGATACCAGTCGCCAATCGAAGTTTGAAGAATTGAAAGAAAATTTCAAGAAGCACTTTTCTGTAAGTGTTACTGTTTCAATTTTAAAATCCTTGTTTACAAACGGGAATGAACAAATGATTTAATTATCTGAAGAACACTAATTGTGACTTGTCGTATTCTTGTCGGGCAGGATATAGAGGAGAGTGAGGTTGGTGGACCCACTTAACGAGCAAGCTACAAATGTTCGTTGCGAATTGCCAAGGAAGGAAATTTAATCAAGGAGTGCCTAATGGACGCGGTTGCATGTATTTGTCCTACGGAGCTAGATGAAAACTTTGAAAAATCTCTCTTTCTCCTCATACTGTGGCTCGCAGAATAGACGATATGGCCCTTGATATTGAACAGCAATTAATGGAGAAGGCAGCAAATTTTGTATCATTTTCCCTCGACGAATCAACCGTTATTGAGGAAACAACACAGCTAGTTATTTTCATTCGAGGGGTAGATGACGACCTTCGGGACACCTAGGATTTCCTAGACTTGGTAGCTCTGAAAGACACCACTACCGGATTCGATATTTTCCAAGATGGGGGGTGTTTTGAGTTAATGGTATTAAAATGGAAGTGGTTGATGAGTGTAACGATGGACGGAGCTGGTTGAACTGCCGTACAATATTCGTCTTAAAGACCGCTTTCTAATATAACCAAGTGTAGAAGAATTTAACAACGGCTTTCCGCAAGAAGAATACACAAAACATACATGTAAAGTTCCGTCAATGTTCGGCTCAGCGTACATTTGTGAGAGTTTCTTTTCGGTTCTTAAGCTTACCAAAAGTAAACATCATACAACGATGAGCGATAGAAACTTGCCCAATTGTTCACGAATAGCTGTGTCCAGAAATATTGTACCCAATTTGGAGAATATTGTTCCTTCCAAAACTATAAGCTTGTAAAAACGACGGAGAAAAAGTCAGTCGGTCTGTCTTTTCTGTTCATGTTGGTAAAATGTTGTTGAATTTTTCTCTCTAATATGTTCCAATTTCAGTTTGGAATAAATCACAATATTCTTTACTTAACACTTGAGTTCGTTTCCTGCGCCTTCCGTACATCGGAATACCATTCTATTTGTATATGCGTTATGTTTTTATGGCAAAACAGCCCTATCAATACGATGTCAACAATCCCTCGAAAGCCGTCGGCTGCACGACTGTACTACTCAGCGCGGTCCGAACATCGTCCGTCTGTCTCAGGTCTTCTCGCTGCCACAGTGTAGTGGTGGTAGGGGAAGGAGCGCTAGTCTGACTGCCCAGTGCTCCCCGAGCGCGACCGCGATCTCAGAGCGCAATGACTGGATGGCCCTGGTTTACAGCCTGCATGATGACTAGTGCCGATCGGAACTAGCATTCACTAATATTGTCACCAAAGTCGTTTGAAAGCAATGCGCTGTGTAGAAATTGGTGTTGGGGATATTAAGGTACAGTGCAATTTCTTGTCTCATATTCGCCAGTTCATTTACGCGAACATATGGGACGGTGCACTTTCCATGTCGGTGATTTATGTAGAAGGATGCTAAGTTGCTAAGTTCTGGACGTAGATTCATAAATTTCTTGCATATGTCATAGTATTTTCTTGTTACCGTAAAGGTTCGTGCTGATTTTGCCTTTGTGTTTGGGATTGTAACTACAATGGTTGATCCGATATCCAATTTGAACTTTCAAATCATGTAATTCATGTCCGACATGTTGGATTTTGAGCGCATGCGCGAAGCTATCCTTACCTAATTGGTCAATGAATGAGCTCTGATTGGCTGGAGAAACTGTTTCATAATGAAAAACAGTACTATAATGACCCTCATTATGATACAGTTTTCTGACATATAATATTTACATTTCGACATCGTCAAACATAAACAATATATCCGAATACAATAGGAGATGAATTCTTTTTAATAAAGTTTGGGATTTTCTATAAATGTCTGGGGATTTATAGTACTTCAATTATGTGCATTTGGATCGACCTGCTCATGGAGGTAACCATCCTACACTCATAGTCTCCTTTATGGGTTCACTGGTTTCAGGCGGTTTAGACTGCATTTCTGATTATCCAAAGCTCACAATATCGTAGGCGATCCAACTAGCTGAACTGTACTATCACTCAAAAGGGCAACAAGTGGATGGTACTTTATAGGACACCTCTGCGAATGAGTGAGTCCATTGGGTGCGGTTTACACACTCACAAATACAGTTCGTCGTTACTATTATGGACAATGAAATAACGGACTTTAATGATTTTAAGTTCACATAAGTCCTTTTTATTTCGTTAAATTAAGTAATATGGAGTGCATGCTTATTGTAATTCTCTATTCATGCAACCTAAAACTTTTCTACTCCCCACAATCTCTGTAAAACACGCAAAACGTCTTTCAAATACCAGAACGTTTTGATTTAGATTATAAATATAGTAAGGAATTTTGCCACCCCTGAGATACTGGGATATATTCCCGAGTATAGCAAGGCTTTGGTGAGGAGTCTGATGGCAAATATGATCCCGCCAGATGCTGTGGGATAAATGGCCACCCTACCACACGTAAATTCCAGCTCAGAATGACTAGTTAGTGATCCCTCGTCATAGCTGAAGTCTCTCATCTGTTCTCCTTTGTCCCTTGTGGATATGACACTCATATTATGATTATTATTATTTTACATATTATTATTAATAATGGAGCCTCCGTAGCTTAGGCGGCAGCACGCCGGCCTCTTACCGCTGGGTCCGTGGTTCAAATCCCGGTCACTCCATGTGAGATTTGTGCTGGACAAAGTGGAGGCAGACAGGTTTATATCCGGGTACTCCGGTTTTCCCTGTCATAAATTTCATTCCAGCAACACTCTCCACTGTCATTTCATTTCATCTGCCATTCATTTAATCATTGCCCCAGGGGAGTGCGACAGGCTTCGGCAGCCGGCACAGTTCCTATCCTCGCCGCTAGATGGGGGCTTCATTCATTCCATTCCCTGACCCGGTCGGTGGACTGGAGGCAGGCTGTGGATTTTCATTTTCCTTATTAGTAGTAGTATTATTATAATGTCCAGCCACTCGGATAAGTGGTTAGCACGCTAGACGTTTTCCAAAAGGGTTCCAGTGCGATTCCTGGCCTGGCCATAGGGATATACAGGGAGATTCTTTTGCTGGAGCGGGGCCGGCGGCCAGCTGCCGGGCACGCGCGCCTTCCGCCAGCCAACCGAATTCGGGCCGCGGATTGCGCGCTGGTGTAACAAAGTACATTAATTAATGGTAAATTCACCAGCAAATCATGGTAAGGTAAGTTTCAACCTTTAACTGGTGACGCGAGGTCATCCAGATTCCCAAGAAATATAAAAAACCATCTGTGCTTCTTTAATTAAATCTTGCAAGAAGCTGTTGTTTGATATCATTCTTATCTGTGCGCTGACACTTCACACCCTCGGTGATGAAAGTTTAGTGACTTATTGACTTGCATGACCCTGGTTAGCTCACCTTCGCGCAATCCGTCAGCCCCGCTACAGCAAAAGAATCCCACTGTATATCAATGACTAAATCCACTGGCTCGGGGACTGGGTGTATGTGACAATTTCATAATTTATTTCATCCGTATCACGACGCATATTATTATTATTATTATTATTATTATTATTATTATTATTATTATTATTATTATTATTATTATTATTATTATTATTATTATTATTATTATTATCATGATCACTTTCGTATGTCCTCCCCTTATACTTACCTTCCTAATGGACTCGGGGATCAGAAGCGATCAATTTCTATGTGTAGGATAGCTTTTTCCTATAGATGTCCTTACGCACAGCAACCTCATCAGAGGAATTAGTAAGTTGCTGTTTCCATTTTGGGGCTTAGACATCGTGTTCATTTCAGCCCCGAGTACTTGGATGTGTGTCGAATATGTCTGATAATTTGTGTTGTTGTGTGTGTGCAAAATTGAATTGTTGTTGATTCATTTGAAAGGCTTGGACATCATCATCATTTTGCCCCGTGTACTCTGGTGTGTGTGTGCTGGAGTGTGTAGTTTTGTCTAATATCCAGTGTTATTGTGATGGCTGTATAAGTGTGTGAATTTGTAATGGAGGTGAGGATTGGGAAAAAGGTAGTCGTGGCCTTAAGTTTGGAACCATCCCAGCATTTGCTAGGAGTAGAAGCATAAAAACCACGGTAAACCACTTCCAGGATAGCTGTGGTGAGAAAAGAATCCACCTCTTATCAATTTGCCGCACGAGGTTGAGTGTACCCCGTTCCAGCCCTCAGACCAGAATTACATTTTCATATCTCCGGGGCGACAGCCAAGAATGCTAGCCGCTACACCACGAGGGGGTCAATTTGTATTAGAGGCAAGCATTGCCAAGGAGACGGCCGTAGCCAGAAAGTAGAAACTATACTGGTATTTGTCGTGAGTAAGTGGGAAAAGGGGCAGATGACCTCGTATTTCCGCCCCTTAGAACAACAATAACTAACTGAGTAGGAAAACACGGAATACCACTTTTAGAATGGCTGAGGTGGGATTCGAATTCACCTGCTTTGAATATTGCCTCACAAGGCCGTATGTACCCTGTTCCAACCCTCAGACCGTACAGTAATTAAATTTCTTGGCAAAGCAGGGAAGTGAACCCGGATCTCAGGGTTGACTACCAAGAATGCTAGCCATTACACGACGATATGGTCGGAGTTACTGAGATATGAAACTAATGGAGATGCATAGAACTGGGTAATGAATTGAAACGAAGCGACCGTGGCCTGATAGAAGGTCCCATTCCAGCATTTGAATGAAGTTAGAAATTGAAAACTGTGGAAAACCTTTTGAAGTACGGCTTGAGTATGGGTTCGAAACTACCCTTATATCGAGTTTGGGGATAGCCTGGTCCAAATATCTTGCACTTTGGCGAACGTAGCTATCATAATGATAATAATAATAGTAAGAATAATACACTTAATTTCCATTTAAAACTGTTTTGCCTTTTGGCGTCCACGCTGCTGTTTGTGAACAACGAGACCCTATTTCTTAGCAGAGCGGTCCCCTCTACACACACACATCTCACATTGAAATCGTTCCACACTGAATCTGACCATCGCCTCCTAGGTCAACCTCAGCTTCTCTTACCCTCTACAGCCGAAGTCATTAACCTCTTAGACAATCCCTCCTCCCCCATTCTCATCAAAACACCCCACGGAGTCGGCTCATACGAAGAGCTTCATCTAGGAAGTTACCGGGTGAGTTAGCCGTGGTTGTTACGGCGTGGCTGCAGGCAGTCACTCACATCCGGGAGGCGAGGAGGTTCGAATCCCCCGCCGGCAACCTTGAAGATGGGTTTCTGTGGTTTCCCATCTTCCTTCCAGGCAAATGCCGGGGTTGGTCCCTAACTATAGGCCACAGCCGTTACCTTCCACCTCCTAGTCCTTACGTTCACACTTTCCTCCCCAGACAACACTCCACACGTAACGGTACTTGTAGCTCACTCCATGGGTGTCCGCATAGAAGCAGCTACTAACTCTGGCGAGCCGAACATGTCCTCGGACACTCCCGGCACTAAAAGCCATACGCTAAAAAAACTAGTATGTTTAAGTTAATTTAGCCTTCATCTCTTCATTAATAACAATATTAATAAGAACTATAACATATACGTGGCAATGTCCTAGAAAAAACTGTTGAACATTCATAGGAGAGAGAGACATGTTCATGTACTGGTAAGTTGAGACGCTCTTTGTTGTACAGTGGATTGATGGCTGCCACGTTTGTCACCATTCATTGGGAATGTTTTCATTAGCAGAGTTCTCAGACACAGGAACCGTTGTTCAGTTCAGCTCACTCCAACTTTACTGGCAAGTAAATCAGGAATCAGAGTGCAATCGTGATTCGAGGTCAGATATTGCACGGAGGTAGTGAAGTGTCTGACCAATAGTAGTTGTCTTTACCAAAGAGTCGTTGAATTGAAAATCAAGTCGGGAATAGAATTCTAGGGACGAGATAATGGTTGGATAAAGGAGCATGAGAAGACAGTCGAGAGACAGCGCCTTGGTCCAGTGCCAATGTTCGAGGAAGTGGTCACGGAGTGCGGGTGGGAGGTTGACCCGGGTCAGAAGAGGCATAACATGTACAGCTATTATTATTATTATCATCATCATTAAAAGACACCTCCGTAGCGTAGTGGTCAGCTTGGTTAGCTGCCGCCCCGGAGGTCCTGGGTTCGATTCCCGGCTCTGCCACGTAATTCGAAAAGTGGTAAGGGGACTGGAACGGGGTCTACTCTGTCTCGGGTGGTCCAAATGAGTAGAGGGGTTACGATTCCCACCTCACCCATCCTCGAAGTGGTTTTCCGTGGTTTCCCACTTCGTATTTGGGCAAATGCCGGGATGGTACTTTCTGTAAGGCCACGGCCGCCTCCTTCCCTCTTCCTTGCCTATACATCCCAATCTTCCCTTCCCATCCCATCCCTGATGAGGCCCCTGTTCTCTTTGCAGGTGAGGCCGCCTGGGCGAAGTGCTGATCACACCTCCCCAGTTGTATCAAATCCGACCAAGTGTTCCCAGCTCTAGGACACTGCCTGGAAAGGCGGTAGTGGTGAGTTCCCTCGCTGAGTCCGTGGGTTCCATCAACCTAGAGGGTAAAATTGACTAAAAATGAATAAAAAATTATCATCATTACTTGGACTACGTATTCTCTCAGGATGATACTAGAGGTAAAGAGTAGAGTCAAGGTGCAGGAAAGCCAATCCTGTGAGCTCTCAGTTGACATGAACTATATTCTGTAAGGCAGAAGTTAGTGTAGCGACAAAACTCTCACTATATCACTCAGTATTTGGACAGACCTTGCTTTATGGAAGTGAGAGCTGGGTAGATTCAGGGTATCTATTATATTAGCAGGTGGTAACTGATATGAAGGTAGCACGAATAATAGTTGGCAGAAGTGGATGGGAGCAATGGCAGGAGGGTACTTGTAATGAGGAGATAAAGGTTCAGTTAGAAATGAACACGCTAGATGAAGCTGTTCATATGAGCCGATTCAGATGCTGGAGTAATGTGATTTTCCGTGGTTTCCCACTTCTACTCAAGGTAAATGCTGGAAATGTTCCTGACTTAAAGCCATGGTCGACTCCTTCCAAATCCGCATCTGAATTATAAATACACATATAAGTACAGATACTACAGCAACACAGGACATCAGACAACGACACACAAACACACGTCCATGAATACTTGGCAGAATGACCACGATGTCCAAGACCCTTATGTGAAACAATAACAAAATCATCCCTGACTGCATAGAAATAGAGGAAAAGACATATTATTATTATTATTGTTATTATTATTATTATTATTATTATCGTTATTATTATTATTACTATGATTAATATTAGTATTGCTATGATAATTTGTATTGTTATTATTTTTAGCCTGCTTTCATTTATGAAAGAAATGGGCCTATGAGATCAACCTTTGTCCGTGTGTGTATGCATATATACATATATGTGTGTGTCCCCCTAATAAAATCTTAACGAACAAAGCGGGATTGAAAACCCTTGCTCTCTCGATGCCAGCGAGGCAAAAGCTAGCACGTTAGCGCTTTTTGCCACCATGGACGGTGATTTCGTAAAATAAGAAATAAATATTTTCTAGTTAACAAGACAAACACATGCCCAATGATAGTGTACATGCAGTGTGATTAACACGGCCCCCATGTTGGATTAGTGAAATGTATTAAAATTGGAAGGACACGGTTGAGGTCGGACGAGGTAGTAGTAGTTTTTAAAAAAATCGAAATTACCCTCCAGGTTGGTGGTTCCCACGGACTCAGCGAGGGAACTCACCTCTACCGCCCCTACGGGCAGTGTCCTAGAGCTGGGAACATCTGATCCGAGTGGATACAACTGTGGAGATGTGACCAGCACCGCGCCCAGGCGGCCTCACCTGCAAAGCGAACAGGGGCCTATTGAGGGAAGGGAGGGGAAGATTAGGAGGGATAGGCAAGGAAGAAGGGAAGGAGGCGGCTGTGGCCTTACAGGAGGTACCATTCCGACATTTGCCCGAGGACGAAGTGGGAAACCACGGAAAACCACTTCGAGGATGGCTGAGATGGGAATCGAAACCCCTCTATTTGGCCGAAGACGAAGTGGGAAACCACGCAAAACCACTTCGAGGATGGCTGATGTGGGAATCGAACCCCCTCTACTCATTTGGACCACCCGAGTAGGCTGAGTAGACCCCGTTCCAGTCCTCATACCACTTTTCAAATTTCATGGCAGAGCTGGGAATCGGACCCAGGACCTCCGGGGCGGCAGCTAACCACGCTGACCACTACGCTACGGAGGTGACTAGTAGTACTGTAGTTACTTAGCGATTTTCATTGAAAGATAGACGTGGCAATGTTTGCCCTCTCGAATAGACTTCCACTGGTGCCATATCTCTGCCCTGACTTGGCTCGGATTGAGGGGAACCATTTATCGGCCACGAAATGAACTTCTAGCAATAAGCTATGTTTCTATACTCCACCCAAGGAGTTTGCAAAGAAGGTTCGCTCATGTCATCACAGGAAGAATGCGATGGCGTCTCATGAGACCAGTCAACCAGAAAGCAAAGCCAACTCCATACAGGCCATGGAGGCCCTGGGAGTAGTGGAAGGTAGAGGCTTCCACTTTTTGTGACATCGGCACTCGTTGGGATGGAGTTGTCAGCTCCACGCCCGGCCTTCTCTGTTCCCAGGAGTTACCCTGGTACTCATTTCTGGTGTAGGCTGAGTGAACCCCAGGGCTATATGCGTTTCCGAAAGTGGTAGGTTTGTTTCTGAAATCCACTACCTGGGTGGGGATCGAACCTACTCCCTTTCAGTTAGAAGCTCAGCGCCTCTACCGACTGCGCCACGCAGCCCCTGACCAGTCAACCGACTGCCTCCTATGCTTGGACGACGTATTTTACACCGGCACTTGCAGATTCCGTGGATGGAGTTTAAAGGAAATGAATTACACGCCGATTTGCTTGCACCCATAAGCTACAGGCTACCACGAGTTAAAGTTCTGTGGTCAAAGCCATGACTTCACTGAATGTAAGATCAAAATCCACCTGCTCAATTAATTCATCCAATTGTTTATTTGCTTGATTATTTATTAACATTTTATTTATTAACCATTAACAACTTACCTTTCCAATTTCTGGCAAACTCAAGCCCAAGTTCGAGCATGTCATGACGTTGCAGACACGCAGTGGGTAGGCAATGGGTCTGTCCGTCACGTAGCGCAGTGGCTAGCATTCCTGATGTCAAACCTGAGGTCCGACTTCGATTCACGGTTCTGCCGAGAATTTTTTTCTGACCTGAGGGCTGGAACGAGATACACTCAACTTCGTGAGGCACAACTGAGAAGACATGGGTTCGATTTCCACTTCAACCATCCTGGAAGTGTTCTTCCGTTGTTTCCCACTTCTACTCCAGGAAAACGCCGGGTAGGCTCGTATATTACGGCTACGGCCACCACCTCACCAATCCTAAACTGAATATCAATTACACACATTGCAACAGGCACCACAATAGCACAGGTTATCAGATACCTTTTACATACACTCAACTACACGGGGCTATATGACCATGATGTCTTATCCTATAAAAATGAAACAACAACAACATGAATGGGACGGTCTTGGTGGGCTCTGCAGTCTTCAGAGCATACGATTCTGAGAATACAAGATTGGAAAGATTGGAGGTTGTAATTGTTGATTTATGGGGTGGAACACTGAGGTTATCTATCCCAAACTACTGCAGTATTACCAACTTACTAGCTTAAAGCTACAAACTAAACGAAGAAATGGACAGTAAAAATGATTTATGGTCCAACCTCGAAGACTCGAGAGCAAGGATTTTGAATCATTTTTAAATTTGATTTTATTGTTTCTCTTATACAGGCCACTGAGTCTACAAAGCCTCATGCAGCTCTCTTCATTCAGAGGGCGGTTAAATACAACAAAAGAAATGAAGAGAAAACAATCTTAACCTTACTTTTCAGGTGGCAATAAAAGTCTTTAATACGGATAGTTGTTATTACATCTGGATAATCGTTGGACTTTTCTTGTTGCAAAATTATTCCCTACTGCTGTACTATCTTTTAGCTTAGATTATTTAAGTTATTTGTGATTTTTGTGTGTGTCAAGTTACATGGCTCGTTAACAGTACAGAAGAATAATATTTAAAACAATGAAAGTTCACATTGACTATGATAATTGCATAGGTGATAGATTATCATGAAGGGAGTGTGTTATCGTTCTGATGGTAAGTCGTGAATACTGGTGCAATTTATATTTATTCCAGAGAATACTAGCTGATTTTGATGGAGATAGAACCATGGGATGTCGATGGGAATGGGGAAAGAAGAAAGGATCCATCGCAAAGTCAAATACTAGCTCAGCTCAGGAATACCTCGGGATACGCACATTCAGTGCTCAGCTACTGTGCGCACTTGAGGGCACGGATCACTTATTGATAATTATGGTGATCTCAACGTGGTGAGATACACACAACCTGACATATAAGGTCTCTAAAAATGGGCAGAGAAACTATGGTAAAAATATAATCTGCCTCTCGAAAAATAAGGGCCTATTAAGGTGGGAATATGAAACACATCTGAGGCCTAGAATACCCTAATGTTGTCGTGGTCACAAGTTTGGAGAGAGGAACATGACACAAGAAATAGAAAGCGATGCAGTTCTCAGTTGTGGTCCCATAGTCACTAACCGACGTCCTACTGGTTGTGAGCCTCTGGTAGGGCGATAAAACACTAATAAATGTTGTCAAATTTTAGAAATCAGAATATGTCCAAATATGAGTGATGCATCTGCCATGCCCCTATCCCTGTCCCTGTCCAGTGCGCTATGTACTGAAGAAATGCTTGGTGAGAGTTCTTGCATTTCTTTACATTTAACCTGCCCTAAAAGTATTATCTTTCATTATATCGGGGAGGTACTGAACACTAATGGATCTCGTTTTTCGGAAGTGATTGAGGAGAAACGCACATACTCTTTAAGATTCAAGGGACCTTATACTCTGCGATTAATGGTAAATTTAGCGACAAATGCAAGGTCATCTATTCCAGAAAAGAAAACTTGAATTCTAGCTCTACTAGAAGAATGACAGTTAAATTTCTGAAGATAATACTGCTATGGGCCTTACGTACCTTTTAACCACTGCAGTTGAAGAGACGCTAAAGTGCCGGAATTTAATCCTGAAAGAGATCTTCTACGTGGCAGTAAATCAACTCTCTCACATTTAAGTACCCTCAAATATGGTACCAACTGACTAGGAAAAGTTTCGATCCCACAACTTTGGCACAGTAGGCGAGAACATATCCAATACACCACCCAGCCAACCAAACTTGACAAGAAAATCGTCGTTTCAAGTATTTCTACCACGGTAGTCAAGTACTTTCTAGTGACTCACTTAATTCACACTGCAACCTAAAAGAATTTCCGGCTTTTGTTTCATCACCACAGGAGATCCTGAGCCCCAAGGTGCTGCAAACTTTCAAGGAATGACAAGTATCATTCGGTGAAAAACATTCGAAAAGAGAACTATGGCTAACCGGTGGCAAAAACATTTGAAACTTTTATTGGTATGCGTAACGCTAGTGACGTTTCTTATGTGATACTCTTCTCTCACAAATTTCAAATTGATTGTGCAAATACATCCATCCAAATATATACATTTTAATGTCTCAACAGTACGCCCAGCCACCATCTTTATATATCAGTTGCTCTCTTGCCTTCGTGGTGCATTTTAATGCAACATAATGTTCTAAATTACTATTAATTTTCGTTGCAGCAGCTCTAAAACATAAGAGAGTTATTTACGTTCACATTTTGAAATTTCAAGATGACTACTGCACACCATATTCATTGTGATAAATTAAACACTAACGCTAATGAGGTCGTTTATATGACGCTCCTATCTTACGAAATGTTGTCTTAATTGTGCAATTACATTCTAAGTTAACGGTTTGTATATTATTAAAGTACGCCTGGTCGCCATCTTGAATATATAGATTTTTTGTTATTTTCCTATCGTCATAAAAAGACACATACAAGGTTCTACATTACTACCGATTTTCGTTATTGTAGCTTCAAAATATTTTGAAATATTCATTATCACATAGTATGTTTTCAACATGGCCACTGAGCGTTGTAACCAGTGTGTTATTCCTATAGCTAATTTCAGAGAGGCCACTCATATGGTATTTTTCTCACCAAGATTTGTTCTAATTGGGCAATTACATTATGGATGATTTATTATAACATTTTAACAGTATGCCTAGACACAATCTTGAATATTTATTTTGCTTTGTGCATGCGGAACCACATTGAAGGTTCTACCGTAACTCTAGTTTTCGTCATTTCGTTATTATTTCTAAATTATGAAACTTCAAGATGGCTGCTATGACACATGTGCCACTAAAGCTACTGAAGCCTCTGATGCAATACTCCACTCTTACCACGTTTTGCCTGAATTGTTAATTCATCCCGAGTTACCAATTTGTATATCTTCATAGTACACTTAGCCGCCATTCTTAATGTATGGAATATCTGTCTTGGGTATGTTATATAGTTATTGTTGTTTTGAGGGGTGGAACTTCGAGGTCATCTTCCCCTGTGCTTTGAGTATACAAAACTACCTTATAAGGTTATATCTTCTTACTAATTTTCTCTATTATAGTTCTGAGATACTGAGAATTACTAATTTAAAATTTTGAAAAGGTCGCTCTGCGCTATATTGTGCTACGATCATTTGACTAACGCAAGTTAGAACCCATATCTGATACTAATCTCCAGAAAACATTCGTTATAATTACGCAATTACAATCTGAGTTGTGAATTTTAATGTTCGAACATATCCCGCAGCCGCCATCTTGAATGCACAGCGTCTTTGTTCTTTTGTCTTGGCCAAACCAGGATACTTATAAGGTCCTACCTTATCACAATGTATCGTTACTGTAACACATAATTTTGAGAGTTATTTATTTTTATGTCATAATTTCAAGATGGCGGCTGCACGTTCTATTCAATATTATATAGTCATCACGTTATTAGCAGAGGATTCTTATGTAAAACTACCTGAATGCCAAGTATTGTGAGCATTGATTCATTGCACCATAAGACATAGATTGAAAATCCACAGCCTGCTTCCAGTCTCCGACCGGGTCAGGAATGTAATGAATGAAGCCCCCATCTAGCGGCGAGGATACGAAGTGTGCCGGCTGCCGAAGCCTGTCGCACTCCTCTGGGGCAATGATTAAATGCATGACAAATGAAATTAAATGATAGTGGAGAGTGTTGCTGGAATGAAATTTTGACAGGGAAAACCGGAGTACCCGGAGAAAAACCTGTCTGCCTCCGTTTTGTCCAGCACAGATCTCACATGGAGTGACCGGGATTTGAACCACGGACCCAGCGGTGAGAGGCCGGCGTGCTGCCGCCTAAGCCACGGAGGCTCACCATAAGACATAGATTATATTGCTTAAATTATACGCACGGCCTCCATCTTCAAATTATTCGGTTGATGACCCCATAGTTTGGGCACTGCACGCTTCCTAAATGAAGGTTTATCCTTCAAACCAATTGGCAGAGACGGGATGATTAGTGTAGTCGTACTTCCTTTTAAGCATTGAACACTCGGATGGTCGCCATTTTGGTCTAGTTAAGGTGGTGGCAATATAAAACATGGCACTGAGGTACCACTTACTAGTGTTACCTCTGTACCAAATTTGATTCAATTCGGTTTAGTCGTTTGGGAATTGATAGTAGGGACAGACATACATTCACACACATACCGACACGTGCACATTTGGCTCGTGTTGATCTCATAAGTCTACTTTCATTTTTCACAAAATACGAAAGTAAGCTAATTATTCTTCAAGATAGCAAAATGGTCAATCTATGGTAATACATAGTGCTTGCTTGCTTGCTTGCCCTGTCTTAAGCCAAATCTCTCATCGTTACTGAATATATCTCATAACAAACCTTCAGCACTGGAAAAACATGTTTCTAAAGTCACATAATGAAGCGTTATCTACAATACATGAATACAACACTACTGAATTATACGAACCAGAAGATTTAGTTCAGGCTACTTTCCAAAAGACCGGTTAAACAAATCATCAGTAAAGGATGTAAATTTTCAGATATTTAAACGTGTGTGTTTTCTATAATAATTTACAATACCTACTCCAGAAAAATTGGGGCGGATGACTTCCATGTTCCATTACGTGAAACAATCACCACCACTACCACCATCACCACTACTACTATACTACAAGAAATACGCTTTAGAATATCTAATTTTTAGTATCGGTTAATTACGACTCCTCCCGTAGAAATGACATCTTCCTCTAACAAGTCAATCTATAATTTACGATGCCATCTTTACAAAATTTGGTTTGATGAATTCGATGTTCCACTGCTAAAGGCAATCACCAGGACCACCACTACTACTACTACTACTACACTAAAAGACAAGATGTTCAGTAGAGTATATGTAGCCTACTTTCACTTAACTGTATGGGTAGGCTATGGTAAAAATTCTTGTCCTTATCAAGGAGTATAACTCAATGATCTTGTGATGAACGTTAGAGTAGTACCATATAATTATACGATTTCCCGCTTAACAAGTTTCCTAATAATTCGGCTTTTTCATCCATGGAATTAGTTGGAACATAAGTGATGGAGACCGTGAGTTCGACGCAGCGTGTTTGAAAGCACGGGGACTAGTAGCTGGACTCAGGCGAGCAATGCATGGCGCAACATCACGAGCTGAGTATTGTTACTGTGGACTTGGCAGCCTGTTGCGTAAAAATTTATAGTGTAAATTATTGTACAGTAATTTTAATTAGATTAAGTGGTTATTAACGCACGCTACCAGTTATGTTTTATTTTAGTGGGTGAACCCTGGTTCCCCTTTCAATAGTAAAATAGCTCTAATAGGGACCGAGATATTGAATATTGGTGAAACATTTTGCGCAGCGCCTTGTTAGATCGGTAAAGGTAAGGAAATTATGAAAGGAACGGTTGATGTGCCAGGAGAAGGAACGAGCATCCTGACAAATTTCCGTAACATCGGTCAATCGATCAATAGTTATTTGGGCGGCATGGACACAACACCCACATGCATGCACACAGGCGGACAAAAGTCGATCTCATAAGCCTTTATTTCATGATATGGAACTAGGCTTAATACATAGTTAACCATCCTTTGCTATTTAACGTTTCTCGTAGTCTTTTAGGGATTGCATTAGGTTCGAAGTTTTTTTTGTGATGTTATCTTCGATGCCTTATTGAGATCACTCTGTTGAAGATTTCGTGTGTTTGTATTTAACCTTTAGAATACGTATGCAATAAATACTCATTGAGCTATAAGTATTGCGATTGTGGAGGTATTCTCGTCCAATGAGGCATGTTGCACAACTACGATGACAAGGTACTGAGGTTCGTATGTTACGTGAACATGTACTCTCCTGTGAGAAAGGTATTGCCATCAATTCTTGGAAACTTGGGTTTTAAGATGCCATTGTAGAGTGTGTGTACCAAGGTAACATCAATAAAACACAACTCACCTACGCCATAGCCGTCTTCATGCCCCATGCAAGTACAGGAGCCATGCCGAGTTTTACTGTAGCTGTGCGATTCTTCTAAACCAAGTGAGTGCACAGTTCATTTTCCACCCCACTAGTACTTGCCAGTATAGCAAGCATGGAGGGCATGGTGGCGCAGCGGTCAAGTTGTTGGCCTCTCAACAAGGTGGACCGGGTTTGACTCCCAGTAAATGCATGTGGGTTTTTCGAAGTGAAATGCCATGTCCTGTGGTTCGAATTACACGTAAAAAGGAGGTCCCGTGCCTCATAATCACAAGATTCACGGTCACGTAAAACTACAATCTTCCTTCCTTCCTTTTATAACAATCAAATGTTCAAATTACATTATTCTCTAAAGATAATTTTCCAGTAACCATGTATTCCACATAGGTTTGTTGACCGAGTTTTCATCGGGCTGTCCGACGATCATACCCGGCTTAGGTTTGCATGGTATGTGACAAAAGTTGTTTTCCTATTTTATTAGTCTACTCCCTCCCGTCCTATCAATTCAAACATGACCAATCCGAATTGAACCAAATTTGATACAGAGGCACTAACGAAGGGCACCTCAGTGTCAAGTTTTATATCTCCGCCATCTTAACCAAAACAAAATGGTGGCCACCCAAATGTTCAAACGTTAAATCAAGTTACGACTGAACTAATCATTAGGTCCCTACTAACTTTAAAGAAGCATACCTTCATATGTGACGCGTCTTGCGCAAAACTACAAGGTCATGAAGCAAAACATTTCAAGTTGGCGGCCGTGTGAATCATAATTCGTATTTATTTCCCATTAGAAAATACGTACTATATTTAATTATGTGGGTAATTGTCAAACGACAGATATAATAGACCACAAATAATAAACCCAACCTTCACAAGATTCTAATCCTGGTTACACGGATGAGAGCCAAGCATCTAGAACACTCGGCCAAAGAACCACATTGAGTTACGCAGTCAATAATAGGTCCAGGATAGTATAACGTATACTATACCGCGTTGTATTTCAACAAGCTACCATCACGAACATTCAATTAAACTCCTTGATAAGGACAAAGGGTTACAACTATACCCAAACATTTAGGAGAAAGTAAGCTATATGTTCATTACTGAACATCTTGTTTAATTAGCCTAAAATATTCAAATACCTGTACGCGTGTTTATGTTTGGAATCATTTGCGCACCAAATACTTTTTTTTAAAGGGATGTGTTGTTTGAGCTTTGGACTTGACATTGACATTCCAGTCACGTAGAAGATTCCCTTTCATCCACCTACTGCGCTCCGGCTGTCAAGTGGCATTTTTCATAATTTATAAAGCAGTGTATATACACACTTTGGTTTGCAACAAAGATCGAGAAAGTGCAGTAATTACATGTATACAGGTAAGCACATTATTTTGTTACTTTGGAGGTCACCCTATTATTTGATTAGAATAACTTCCCAATCAATTCGGGTTGCCAACGAAGACAAAGCATACCAGTAGATATTCCACTTTCATGCGCCTACTGTGCTCCGGCTATCAAATTACCTTATTCATTATTTCCAAATGAGTGGATATAACCTCCCTAGATTTTAAAGCAGATTCCATTATAACGTCGAACATTGTATAAACAGAAACTCTGAAAAGCATGTCCGAGTTTCAGTTTAATTATGTATATAAGTATGATTTGCTTTGTGTTCTATTATAATTAAATATGTTTCCCATAACAACTTGAAACTTGCCCTTTTTCTCATTTAATCAGATTTTTGCTCACGTTTCATTGGCCTTACGGTAAAGTGCGAAAGCTTCGCACGAGCTCACTGGATATTATCTTACTATATAATACGCTAAGGTGTATGTTTCACAAAACTCAAGCTCCTAAACCAGAGGGAGTTAGAAGGTGTGGTTTGTTCTAAAATCTTCCATATCGTCTCAATAGTACAGGAAAAATTTTGCATTTCTTGAAAAGTCAACGGAAATATATTTATTTGTTTATTAAGTGTTTTTAAACAAATAAACACGACGATAGACCCTGGCAGAACTAAACCGTGTACAGACCGCATAGCACTAGAACTGGGTGGGTAGTCTGTACACCTGGGGCGCACACAACCCATTATGCGAAAATTCTCGCACGGGTCCGCTAGTTATTACGGCTGTATTTTACCGGCCATGGTCTGACTCGTGCATTGCTGGCATCGGGAGAGCGTGGGTTCAAACCCCACCTCGGCCGTTCTGAAAATAGTTTTCGTGGTTTCCTATGTTCACCACCAGACAAATGCCGGAACGGTTCCTTTCAATAGGCCCACGGCTGATTTCCTTCCAAAAATGTCTTCCTTGACCCGTCCTGAAAATAAAATAAAATGGTCATTGACTGCATTAATGAAATTTTTATTATTATTATTATTTTTATTATTATTATTATTGTGAGACACCAGAGGAAGTAGACGTGTGCTTGAGTGCTCCGCAAAAAGTTAAGTATAGCAAGGAAATGGTTTGCGACCGCTGTCAAGAAGGACTCCCAAGTGATGGTGACTATGTATACTGCACGGGATGCAAAGGGAAATATCATTATGAATGTACATCAGTAACAATACGTACGTGGAAAGGTATGGCAAAACAAGCTAAGGAGTCATGGCGGTGTCCACAGTGCCGTAGCTTCAAGAAGACAACGTCAGCAACTGTTGTCGCAAGCGGTGGAATAATGACCCTACCAGCTGCTGCCAACACTGATGACACAGCGACTCCACCTTCAACACCGGACACGGAGATAATACACGCATCGGATATCAAAGGTATGTTTTTAGAATTAAAGAAGCAGATTAGTGAACTGAAAAACCAAGTGAGTGAAAGTGTAAAAAGTGCCGACTTTATTGCGCAGAAATATGATGAGTTGATTAAGGAAACTAAGTCAAATGCAACTCTTCTGAAATCACTTACAGCAGAAATAAAAACCCTAAAAGACGAAAAGAATCTACAAGACAAAATCATATCAGATCTAAACGAGAAAGTGCACACAATGGAACAGAACGGTAGGCAACAATACATTGAAATATGTGAAGTGCCACGCGCGAAAGATGAATGCCTTGATGAAATCGTCCACAAAATTGCTGAGACTCTAGAAGTAGATCTAAACATGTTTGATGTAGAGGAAGTTTATAGGCCCCCACTGCAAAGAAAGAACAAAATCCCCCCAATAGTGGTAAAATTTAACTCCATATCCAAAAAGAATGAATTTTTACAGAAAAGAAAAGGACAAAATTTCCTCACTCATGGGAACACTAAATCTAGGTTCTTCATTAACGAAAGTCTAACGTCATTTTACAGGGAGTTACTATGGAAAACTAAAAATCAGGCCAGAGAAAATAACTGGAAATTCATTTGGGTTAAAAACGGCAAAATACTAGCGCGAAAAAACGACGAATCTGGTATATTGAGAATCTCCTGTGAGGAAGACATTAACAAAATTAGGTAACCCCCCCCCCCCGCCAAAAAGAAAGAATTATTATTGAATTATTATATTAATTGATATTATGAACAGTTGGGACAGCAATATAAATGTTTCTGGAATACAAAATGAACTCACATTTCTCAATATACCCGATTTCATCGAAAATGGTAATAAGACTAGAAATAATGCTGAAATCAATATCCTCTCTCTAAATATTCAATCTATATAAAAAAAACTGGGATTATTTAACCATAACCTTAGGTAAGAAAATTAATGATCTGGATATTATTTGCTTAACAGAAATTAACATACTTGAATCTAATAATTACCTATTACTTTGGATAATTTTAATGCTGTATTTTGTAATAGAACAAATCGTAAAGGAGGAGGCATAGCCATATATGTAAAGAACAACATGGCTATTAGAACATACAATTCATACATTTCCAATACTCATGAATCAATGGTAATAGAAATACTTCACATGAACAAAAAGATTGGATTAACATGCATTTACAGACCACCTAGCACTAACATAAATGTCTTTCTAGATGAACTGGAGACACATATAACACAACACACTAGTAAGTACAGCGAATACGCCATTTTAGGAGATATCAACATTGATACTTTATCTAATGACATCAGTCTATCAGCTATCAAATATACAAATATTATGGCAACTCATGGTTTCCTACCACTTATCACTCAATGTACTCGTTATGATCCAAATTTAGACTCGAGATCATGTATTGATCACATATACTATCGTAGCAGACTAGATCAATATACTTCTGCAGTCATACAATCAGATATCTCGGACCACTACATAACATATGCAGGTATTTGGCCAAAAAATGATAAGACACAAATACAAGATAATAAATCGTACATTACGCTAATGAACGATACTATAATACACACAAGCCTTAATAGCACAGACTGGACAGATTGCCTTGAATTAAAAAATCCTAATGACATATATAACAATATAACAACCAAATTTAAGGAAATCTACTAAAAAGCATCTTACATAACGACTCGTAAACACAGAAAAAGCAAACAATGGTTCACTTATGACCTAAAAATACAATGTAAGGAAAGAGACAGACTTTACAAAACAATGCTCAGAAACAAGGATAATATTACAATAAAAAATGAATACAAAGCTTTCAGAAACAAATTAAATAAGCTAATAAACAAAACAAAACATCAATATTATAAAAATAAGATAAATAGTTCCAAAAACGATAATAAAGGAATGTGGAAAGTCATTAATGATATAACAGGTCGGAAAACACAAACTGTCAATGAAGTCATAAACAAACATTTAATATTACATTATACTAACGAAGTGATAGTCAATAAGTTCATCAATACCTTTAGTGAAAAAATAAACAGCCTAGCTCATAACTGTAGTATCAACATATGGCAATCAAATAGAAACACATTAATGAATTCCTTTACATTACTTGAAACTGATGAATATGAAATAGAAAACATAATTAAGGAATTAAAAACAGACAAATCGCCTGGGGTAGACAATATACGCTTGAAAGACATAAAGGCAACATCCAAAAAAACTATACCAATCATAACACATCTCATAAACAAGATATTCGAATCAGGCATAATACCAAAATATCTGAAATACACAATTATTAAACCAATATATAAGAATGGCGATCACTTAGACTTTGGCAACTACAGACCAATATGCATTTTATCAATCCTCCACAAAATAATGGAAAAATGCTTGGATAAGAGATTGAAGAATTTCCTCAATAAATATGATATTTTAAAGGGACACCTATACGGTTTTAGGAAGGGGAAAAGTACTGAACTACTCCTGGCTGAATTTGCCAATGTAATAAATAATGCCTTAAATAAGAACAATCCCATAATGGTACTTTTTCTTGACTTTTCTAAAGCATTTGACACAATAAATCACAATAAACTACTTGCTAAATTACACGATATTGGAATAAGAGGCACGACTTACAAACTATTTGAAAGCTATCTGAAAAACAGGGAAATGGCAGTTATGGTCAATAACACTATCAGTGACGCAGTAGAAGGAACACAAGGTATCCCTCAAGGCAGCATTATTTCACCTACACTATATAACCTGTTCGTAAACGACATGAATGAAGCCATTAAACACAGTAAAATATTTATTTATGCTGATGACACCACTATATATACCATGCATAAAGACTCTAAAACAGCTTTTGATAGACTTCAAGAAGACTTCAATAACATCACAAGATGGTGTCATGACAATAATTTGTATATAAATACAACCAAATCTAAAATAATGCACATCAGAGTTGATCACTTCACACAAGAAAAATACAAACTAACGCACCACAGCTTATCATGCATACACCAAAACATCCTGGCAGGTTGTAAATGTAACACCTTCATAAATAGTACTTCGACACAAAAATACCTAGGAATTACCCTTGATGAACACTTTAAAATGAACACACACACAGTAAACATAATAAAAAACCTAAGAGCAAACCTCTACACCTTCTACAATCTCCGATTTTATGTAGATAGGAAAACTTACAAAACAATTTATAGTGCTCTGATTGAAAGCAAATTAAGATATGCTATATCAGCTTGGGGAAATCAAAACACAACTTTAATTAATAATCTTCAAGATAGCCAAGACAGGTTCTTTAAATATTTCACTGATATCCCTTATTTTAATATTAAAGAGTTGTTTCAAATTACTGTACTGAATCTCTACTACCATGATCCAAGATTCAGGCATAAGGTCTCTCACAACATACAAACAAGAGCCATAACAAGTACTAAACATGTTAAACCTTCATGTATAAATAGCTATGGTTTCAAGAGACTAAATTATATTATACCATCACTACTTAATGAACTACCACCTGGACTGACAAACTTTAACAGCAAACAACTAGCTATAAGTCACATTAAAAAATTTTACTTAACCAAACATTAACTCATAACATAAATTTATTAATATAACTACCATAGTGTAATTTTTTGTATCTTTAATTATTTACATTAATATTTTATCATTAACATTACAAAAAAAATGCATGCACTCTTGTACTGAAATATAATCTATATATATATATATGTTGTAAATAATAATTAATATGTCTCACAGATAATCTGTACTGTCATCAGATTCGTGAGACATATCACAATAATGTAACATAAATAGTATTTAATAAATAAATTAAATTAAATTAAATTATTATTATTATTATTATTATTATTATTATTTTTGCCTGCTGAGGGCCACTTCATTGCAACTAGCTCCATTGATTTTGATGCAATGCATCAAATGAGATGTTGGATACCCCTCACTACGAGTTAGTGTATGGTATTGGATCTCCTCCCTGCCATCGAGCGACACGGCACAATACAAGACATGACGACAGTGCAATGTGGAAGAGCGGGTGAGAGAGAGGGGGACAGTTCGCTGAACTCCGCACGCCAGACATGAGCCGTCCAGCTATTTATAGGCTCACACCCGTACCTGGACGATAATATTATTTTGTTGTTAAATATCTCTATTGTTCAGAGGCATGGCGCTCACATTAGCTGATCATGTATCTATCAGGAAACTTTCTTTGGAGACAGGCAAATCCCACTTCCGGGTGAGTGCTCATAGCGTATTGTTGAATGCTTTACATAAGGCAATTGCCGGCTCCGTGGTGCTGGGGTAGCGACCTGCCTCTCACCCGGCGGCCCCGGGTTCGATTCCCAGGGATTTTAGAAACTGACGTGAGAGTTGAAACGGGGTGCACTCAGCCTCGTGAGGACAATTGAGTAGCTGTAATAGCGCCCCGGTTACGAAAACCCGATGTGCTGACCACGCGCCACCCCAATTTATCCAGGCCAAATGGCTAAACAGCGGTCGCTTGGTAGGCCTAGGCCCTTGATGGGCTGTAGTGCCAGGGGTTATTATTAGGGCCCAAGTGTTCTTAGAGCTTTTAAGTGGATAAGTAATGATATTGTTGTTTGAAACTTGTTAGATGCAGCTCTCATGACTTCCTGGTCTGAGCTAATCGTTTCATCTCTACATAATTATAAAAATAAAAATATAAAAAATAACGACAATAATACTGTGTATCACATTCTTCAAAATAAATAACAAATCCATTGGTTAATTGAAGTAGAAATTGAAATTGTAGAAATAAACCACAATAAAGACGACATTTTAGACATTTAGAGGAGGCCAAGTTACGAAAAAATATATTAGGGAATTAGAGGGTTTCCTTGAAATAAGGAAATGGTAAAGTGTGTGGAAGAAATAACAACATTGCGAAAGAAAAAAAATATTGGAGAGAAAGAAAAGCATGAAATTATAGAAAAACATAAAGTTATTTCCCGCAGCCCATCAGCTGGCTAAGACCGAAGGAAGAAAGAAAGAAAGAAAGAAAGAAAGAAAGACTAAAATGTTGTTTTTGTATCGATCAAGTTTTTCAAAGTCTTATAGATTATTTACATAATATTCCTCGTAAAGTTTTGAAGCCATTCCTTCAGTGTTGCTGACAGTAGGTTAATAGTCCTTGATCGCCAGGCATAAGAGAGAAGCTGGTATTCACAAAGGTGTAAGGCAAGGCTGCAACTAATCACCCACACTTTTCAATATATACATTGAACAAGCAATGAGGGAAATAGAAGAAAATTTCAAAATAGGAGTGAAGATTCAAGGAGAAATAATTTCAACTCTGAGATTTGCTGATGACATCGTCATCTTAGCCGATATATCTGTGGATTTGAATGAGTTTTCAATGGTATGGATTCTGTCTCGAGGAAAGAATTCATGATGAGAATTAATAAATGTGAAAATGTTAAACAAAAATATTGGAATGCGGCCGAAAGAAATCAGAAACCCCTATGGACCTCGAATTGGCAGCTGAAAAGCCAAAGAAAGTAGGAGACTTCTGTTACTTAGGAAGCCAAATAACCAGTGATGGACGAAGCAAAGAGGATATAAAAAGTAGGTAAGCACAGGCAAGGAAATCATTTCTACAGAAAATAAATCTGTTGACATCAAATATAGATTTAGGTGTTAGGAAGTCATTTTTGAAAGCGTGTATTATTGTATTTTAGAGACGTTGTTAAGGAAGGTGTTGTCGTTTATGAACGTACCACTTAGTTATCTCCCCGAATTATCGTAGGGAGAATTCCCTTTACAGAATTGCTGATGGTGACCACCGTCAGCCCCAAGATTGAAGCATGTCTTCCCCTGCCTGACGCACTTGCCATACTGGTATTTGCTGTACACTCACAGAACGAGTGTCTGGAGACTAGAGAGTTATTACATATCTCTGTGTTTCTAAGGTAGTTGCCCCCAGAATATTTACATAATGTACATGAGGGCTTCATTCCCTCTCCCCCCTCTTCTTTCTTCTCTGTCTGCCATATGTGTGCATGTATATAAATTGTGTCCAGTTATTGGGCATTGATTTCACACCATTAGAAATACATAATTGCTAGAAAAGTGAACTTAAAACTTAGTACCTAGAACTCATAATTTTTTTATAAAATCATCTTCAATGCCGTAAGTTCGTGTGTTGACATGCCTTCTAACTTTGATTAAGTCTGTGGTTGGTTTATAGTCAAACAAAAGAAAATAGGCTTGATAAACAGATTTAAAGATTTGTAAGTTTCCAGCAAATACCTTGAATATCTCATTAAATAGAAGCTTAACTAGTGCCTGATCAAATTCACGACATCAATGTTATACTTTCAATTTGTGACAAGCATAGGCCTACATATGGCAGGCCGAGGGGAAAAGGGGGAGGGATTGTTTCATATTTACAATTTGCTGACATCGGAGATTCGTTATTGTTTTCATTCATTTATTTTGGGGCTTTCGGAAGACGTAGGCATGTAACCGCTTGTACTTTGGTGTGTGTATAATCTTTTTGATAACATGTACTATTGTGATGGCTGGAGAAAGGTGTGCATTTGTATTGGAAATTAGGATCTGGGTAAAAAGAGGCAGAGGTCAGAAATGCTAGTCATTACGCAACGAGGCGGACCTCTAGAAAGATTCAGGTTTTGAAATATTATGGGTGAGGGGGCGGTGAGACTAAGGAAACACCATGGATAGAGATAGCCTATTTGCCGTAACACATATAGGCCTACTTCCCTGTTTTCGAACACCACAATTGCGTTGCTTTATATTCACTCTCTTTGGTGGGGAAGGTGTACACTTGGAATCTCATTCAATTTAGAGAGTTTTTGCCGTGGGATCTTCTCTGTCCACACTCGTTCGCTTTCCAATCCTGGCGCTAGGGGATCATTCGAGGAATGGAGTGTAGTTCATGTTACAGTCTCCCATAGCCCTTTCCTTTATTGAGACAATACTAGTTTTCTTCGTAATATCGGAACTCCTTTCTTTTTCTGTAATATGGCTGACTACTTACACGTTATACCCCTTAAACTATTACAACTGATACAGTTATCCTTTTAAGTGCTGAATTGCTTCATTCACATTTTTAAAAAATGTAGAAATGATAATAATTAAATCATCATATTTAACTTATGTCTATAGATTTTGGTCTGAAGTAATCTAAATGTAAATTCAAAATCCTACGTTTATATAATGTTTCAATTTGAGACGAATCAAAATTAATTTTTTTCTGCGGACATAATCTCCAAACCAGGTACTGGACTCAAGAAAAAACTATTATCTAAAATCAGTAGGCAAGTACATGATGATGATGATGATGATGATAATTGTTGTTTTAAGGGGCCTAACATCTAGGTTATCGGCCCCTAATGGTTTGCTTGATAGCGACGATGATAATGAAATGTAAACTATAACTAAAACTAACTAATGACTTTATATACTAGAAGAAGAAATGGAAAACAAAAGAAGAATAAGGCAAATAAAGGACATTAGGAAAATAAATGCCCTCAACCTCGAAGATTGCGGATTGAGGGACTTGGAAGGAAGGAGAGCCATAAAAGGCAGATAGGAATGTCAAAGAGGAGAGGGTCCACTCCTCACGTAATGGATAAAGGGGGGGGGGAACCGGACCCAGCTCAGGATTCCCTAGGGATCGCCAACTCCCGAACTCACCAGCCGTGAGCCCCTGAGGTTGTTGCAATACCTAGGGTGCACGAGATGTCGTGGGGCTACATACACCCTGCCTCCTTGAGGGCCTTGAGCAGAAGGCAGGAGATAACAGGAAAATAAAAAAAAGGCTGACCCCTCGCAGAAGGAGGGTATCAGTAAATATGAGACAAGGGCCAATTAAGGCGGGAAAGGAAGAGACTCCCTAGGCCTCGGATACCCTGATACCGTCGGGGTTGGAAGAGAACGAGAGTTGACCAAGTGAGGTCGACAGGAAAGAAGACGGAGAGGAGCCCGGCACAAGTAAGTGGAAGCAATGCCGGACTCAGCTGGGGCCCCGTGGTCGCCAACCCACGTCTCACTAGATGTGAGCCCCTGAGGGGAGGCAAGTAAAACTTGTTGCTCCATTCTAGTACAAACATTGATAACTTATTCATTAATCCGAAATCACAACGCGGTGTGAAGAATTTGCTTGTTGTTCCGCCGTGCTTGTGTACATCTCAGATGAACCTCAGCTGTAGAGGACACACTTCTACTAAATGGTCTGTTAGTTTCTTCCGGAAGCAAACTTTCAAACTCAGGTAGTACTGAAGAATGGCCAATAGATGGCAAAACACGATTGACTCGGCATTCGAAAGCAAATGGGGAATCAAACAAACTAAAAAAAAAGAATCTCGAGCAACGTTTATAGACGGACGAAGCACTCAACGATTTAAATGGGGGCAGAATGCCTGAGAAAGGGGCAGAAAGTCTCTTGAAGAAGAGAATATTGGGAAAAGAAAGTGATGGGCCTTGAAAAGCAGGAAGATAAAACATACACTAGTATTTGTGTGTGTCACATGTAAAAGGAAATAGGGCTGAGTGATGGTTGTCGGATAGGAAAGATAAGCATGAGAACCTTGCTACAAATGTGAAAATAATAACAAATTCAGCTCAAGCCCCCGTGAATACCAACATTTCCCAAGATTGGCGCTACTGACGATATCTGCATTATGAAGTTGTATTTCCCATTTTAAGAGCTTGAAAAGTTGGAGGGGGCAGGCGAGTGGCAGTTTGTCCCTCGTGTTCACTTGTCTTGTGCACGAAGTATTAAATACAAATTGTGTACCCACTGCACTACACAATTTTATATAGGAGTGGCGAAACCCACTTCTCAGTGGCCCTACAAGATATATCAGCGGTTTCCTGACGAAAAGGAGAGGCTGAAATATCTGATTAACTTGTAACTCTAAATTGCCAAAAATATAATAAAAGTTAATAGTTGCCTTACGTCCGCTACAAAGGTTCTTATCATAACCACGGCATTTTGTTTATATTCAATTATTGATGTGTAACATCTTTCCGCTCGGTTGCTGGATAGTTTTGTGGGAGTGATTTTGAAAATTGGGGACAGAAGTTCGCTCGATCGAACGGAAGTGTGCCCTAGCTGGCAGTGGTGGATCGAACGGAAGTATGCACTGCCCGCTCGCTCGATCGAACGGAAGTGTGCCCTAGCTGGCAGTGGTGGATCGAATGGAAGTGTAAGACGCACTGCCAACTCGATCGATCGATCCAGCTGGCATTGGTAAGAGAAACAATCAGCGCGCGGTGTTGGAAATTGATACCATGACGCACTCTCGGCCATGTGGAATGTATATGACATACTGAACGGAAAGCGCTCATGCGAACTCTGGTGTCAAGTGATTGAAACAAATGACATGGTACATGTTCGAAGTCTTCGTATCAGTATTTAAATGGTAAAATGCCTTAATAACAAACATTGTAAGTAGTCGGCATTGCCAGTATTATGTTTCTGCACAATGGCTATTCAAATATTAACCCACATAACGGTAATGCAGTCATCAATATAATATAATCGTTGTGATTATACGAGAGTCGCCTCCGTAGCGTAGCGTTCAGCATGGTTAGCTGCCGCCCCGGAGGTCCTGCGGCTCTGCCACGAAATTTGAAAAGTGGTATGAGGACTGGAACGGGGTCTACTCAGCCTCGGGTGGTCCAAATGAGTAGAGGGAGTTCGATTCCCACCTCAGCCATCCTCGAAGTGGTTTTCCGTGGTTTCCCACTTCGTCTTCGGGCAAATGCCGGGATGGTACTGAGACCGTATTTTGTATTTAGTTGGATATAGGTTAAGTTGGCAATAACACTGATGGCAGTACTGCGACATTCTTTCAAACGCAGGTGCGCGGTAGGACTGTGGCGAAGTTAGGAGCTGTCAGCAACCCGCCGTACAGACCGACGACCACATGTTTGACATTTTAATACCTGTATTGAATACAAGATGGACACAGCACCACTGTTGTAATTTTGAACACCGTGGTAGAGCAATACACACAATGCAGTATGAAACAAAGAATGGGAAATGCATCCTGTGGATAAAGGAATATAACTGAGAACTTTTATATGAGTATAAATGCATACAGTATTATAACATGTGATTATCAAACTCGGCAATGATACATATATCCATAGTTATTGTCGATCAGAGAACAAGGTGCATTGTGGATCACCTGGAGACAGTATGATTTGCGGGAGCAAACGAACAGTTGATTAGTGAATACAATTTCAGCCAGGAGGGTCATAGAGCTCTCTAGTCTCTGGTCTGAGCACATGTACGTGCGTTGCCGTGAAATCGTGTTTGTTCGGTAACGTGGAGTTGATCTGACATATACGTGTTACAGTATAACGTGATAGGATTTTCGTCTGATCTTATTATAGTTTCAGACAGTGTTGACCTTCAATTTGAGCACAGTGAACTTGCATTCACGTATGATAACTTCTTCTTAAGCCAATGGTACAACAACGTGTTCTACATTGCAGTACAGAATAAACGGCTTTAGCCATGATTGTCATAAATGATATGAGAAGAGAGAGATATTGCTACAATATGAAGATACAGAATATGGGCTAAACACAGACAAGAAATGTAACACATAGCAGCGTTGAATACTCAGGATGATTATTTGATGCCAGTATGAGCAACTACAGTATAAGGCTTTATAAGAGAAGATTGAAGAAATTATGAAAGTCTGAATGACAATTTGACCGCTACATAATGAAACTAGCTTGGCTTACTACATCAATGTTGTCGTGCTCTTTAGCAAGTGAAAGAACTATGAACTTTGTCAAACGAACATCTGTTAGCTTCGTCTCGTTCGCGACCGATAATCGGGTCTTCTTGATATCCAGTCGTTTCGTGATCGGTGCAGCTGAGCAGATAGGGTTCGATCCCAGGCAGGAGTATGTGTTATAGCATTCTCACTTCATTCAACTAGAACTTCAACAAGGTAGCTGGAAGTTTTCTTTTAGTAGACAGTATGAATTTGTCATGCTTTGAATGTTCCTTTTCACCAATTTTGATTAGAGTAGTTAAGAATTACAGACGAGGGCTAGGGTTTTTCTTTAATCATTTCAGTCCGAGTATGTATTTCACTTTGTAGTTCAATTTAGTAGTTATTGTAGTGTTACTTTGAACATTACCTTGCTTTCATTAAGATATAAATTGGGAATAAGATAGAAGAATATAGTTTGTTGGGAAGGCAACATGAGAAATTTATAGGGAGAAGACGACGTTAAAATTATATAAGAATAATTCTAACTCAAGCAGATGTCCCATAATCCGTCGTATACGTGAATTCGACTTTGAACAAATTCTCTGGACTTTTTGAATTTGAATTTGAATATTTTTGAAAGCTCATGCAAGTATATTTGATAGACATTCAGGTCTATATTTTTGTCACATTGAGCATAGACTTGGAACATAGTGATTTCTAGTGTGATTCTTTGCGATTGTGCGAATTTATTTCTGGTAATCCAGATTTTTGATATTCTTTTGATTTCGACTCCCTTTGTGAGCTCGTCAGTTTTTAAATTTTTGTGGATTCTTATGGGAAACTCCAACTTGGTTTAGCGTTCAAATCTAATGGTTAATTTGTACCTTCTCAAGATAGGCTCTTTTCCATGCTGTAATTTTGACGTGTTTTCCTTTGAGGAGGATCTCCAGTGGAATTATTTTCAATTATGCGAAAACTGAATCGTTCTTTTCACAGTGGTCGGTTGAGATATACGAAAGAAATACTTTATTAAAGAAAATGTAATTAGTAATGATATGTAATGTAAGGAGAGAAATTTTTAAAATATATGTAAGTCATAATCGAGATGACAGACTTTGAATTCTCACACAGTTATTTAGACTTGTGAATACAATATTTTATCACTGTTCTGATAAAGATTATTCTCGACACTTTAACTTTTGGCTAATTTGAAGCAACATATTTATCCATGATTGTATAAAAACTTGTGTAATATTCGTAATGTTTGGAATTTATTAAGAGTTGTTGAGCGATGATATGGTAATAATGGAATTTTGTCTGCGTATTTGAATTGCAATTTAGGAGATATTTGACATATGTGGATAGTCAATATAAATTTTTCCAGCACTGAATTAGCTTTAGAGCTATTGCTGAGTGCACTACGGTGTATTATTTTGGTCGTGAAATTGAGTCACGATTTTAGCTAGTGGAAAGCTAATGTACAATTTTGAATCCAATATTTAAGAAACCAAGTATTGTAACAACATCGTTAATATTTGTTAAGATTTAGTAACAATTGTTTTTAGAATAGAGTTTAATTGGAAAGACTGTAATATTAATACTTGTATAAACTTGAGCTATTTATAACTAAAATATTGAGTGATAGAAAATCTAATATCTGTGAGAAAGTGAATTGAAATATAATCATTATAATTAACAATACGACGTCCGATTAGCTTAATTGTTCGTCATTAAGGACGGAATGGACTTGAAATTGAAACCAAATAAATGTATATGAATACATGAAATTAACAGAGATGAATAATTCTAGGCGCAACTAAATCTCAGAAGTAAAATGTGATTATGTAAAATATGTATATATTAATTGCTACGATATTTTTATAAATGTGTCAAAAGGGATTACGATCATAATAGAATATTTTGTGTGTAAAATATTTTTTTTGCAACTTCGTTAATAATGATGAGACGATAGGCAGTTTGTGGCCTAATTAAGGCGGTTGTTACTTAAACATTTTTCATGCTTCGGCAGAGGCATAAGATTATAAACTTTTGTTCAGTGGAGTTTCTACTTCACGACACTGCGGTTTCAGTTAATAAACTTTTTTAAAATTTTAAAAATTCATACGAATGACGTAATGATTTCTATTCGAATTACAATGTGCTTCAAGAACCAGTGGGTCATTAGCTATGATGCTTTTTAATGCGCCCGAGAGTAGATTAACTTAATTATCTTTAAGAGTCTTGGTAGCTCATTTTGGGCTATTTTTCATTTTTTTATAGACCACTGGCATCTTCTTATCACATTCTTTTTTTAATTTTTGTGGTATTCCTATCCATGGTCTATCCTTGGTGGTGGTGTCTTGGGGGTTATTTTCAGCCGGGGCTTTCAGATTCTACGATCCTGCATTTTCTTCGTATTTCACCAGGTAAGACCACGTGGATACGGGTGCAGTACCTACTGTAAGGCCACGGCTGCCTACTTCCCTCTTCCTCGCCTATCCATCCCAATCTTTCATCCCTTCCCATCCCTCATGTGGCCCCTGTTCACCTTGCAGGTGAGGCCGCCTGGGCGAAGTGCTGATCACATCTCCCCAGTTGTATCCATCCCGACTAGATGTTCTAGGCTCCAAGACACTGCCCATAGAGGCGGTAGTGGAGAGTTCCCTCGCAGAGTCCGTGGGAACCACCAACCTAGAGGGTAAATTGACTTTAAAAAAATTGATTATTCGAGAATTGAGCAAGCCTTCATGAACTATTACTCAATACATTCTCTTTACTCACAAGAGGGCCTATTCATAAGGCATTTTAAACTCAATTTCACGCAGGAACATTATCGTAACAAGCAAAATATAAATGAAACTTAATTCCATAATGCAGTATTATTGGTACGTGGAAATGTCACCATCTTGTACACAATTTTTGCGTAGTCGAAATAGCCGTGGGGTTAGTGCGTATGACTGTGAATCTAGAGATCTTGGGTTTGATTACTGGGCGGGGTAGATATTTTTGCTACCAGATTATCATTTCAAACGATATTTATCATATCAATATGACTCATTTTAACAGAATCCATATGAAATTACGTGTTGGTCTGTGAATCAAGAGGACCTGTTTATAAGGAATTTAAGGTTATGAGCGGTGTCGCGTCTATTAATCTAGTTGATCCATATCGTATTCTTTATTTAGGCTAGTGCTGGTGGAAGCTACAAATCATCTAATAAAATGAGTTCCGTATTATAAACTACAATATCTGTAAAACACTCCCCTTTACAATAGGTTAATATTTGTGCCAATAATAGTATAAAATACCGGTGTATCAACAATTTCACGTGAGGTTTCTTCTATGTCAGATGTTACACATCATATGCGACTACTGTAAGGCTCGTATTATTATTATTATTATTATTATTATTATTATTATTATTATTATTATCATCATTATCATCAAGTTAGATAATTTCTTGTTATAAAACGCAATCTCTCGTCACTCAGGTAGGCTAATTAGTATTAATCGCACAGGCCATATAATTACATTCAATTTCATTCATCATCGGGGTTTAATGTCAAGTGTTTTAGTTAGACGAAAAGTGGCAATTTTTTATATATCTTTGAATAATATATACTTCAGAACAGAGGGTGGAATTGCGACATCAAGACGAAAAGCTTAAAATTTTCCTCATGAGTTAAAAATGAAGCCAAGCTACGGGGCCCATGGACACTGTATTGCGTGCCAAAATCTGCATTCGTATGTGCTCGGAGAATCTTCGGGAATAGCGCGCAATTACGAACAGTTGATCCAGTTGATTTTGTGGGCTGCAACGGCGTGGTCATGTAGCCCCATGTACTTTGGGTGTGTGTAGAATCTGTGTGATAACCAATTACATTAGGATGTTTTCTATCACTTCAACATTCTAGCTCGTGGAATATTATTTATTTTTAAATTTTAATACATGCCATGGATGGCACATGCTCGTAGAGGGGTTTGTGAGGAAACAGTTATTATCTTTGCTCTCTTCCTGTAAGTATTTTCTATCTAAATTGCATTTTGTAAATATTGTCAATTCAAATAACAGTACAGTAAGTATGTAGTTAGTTGTAAGTAGGTAGTTAGTTTGTCTATTAGATATATGTCAGTGTTCTATTAGACTGTGGTGTGTGAGTGTGTCTGGTAACAGTTGCATTGTTTATTAGTTATAGTTCATTGTTTCAGTAGACTGTGATGTGTGATTGCATGTGAGTGTGTCTGGTGACAGACTGTTTTAGTGGTAGTATTTGTTGTTGGTGGAACTTTAGTATTTTTTCGTTAGTAGAATTTTGATATTTAATTGTTAGTACAGTAGAAGGTTAGTATTTTTGTTAGTAGAATTGCTCTTTACTTATTCTGAAAGGGAGTAGCAGCCTTTCAGAATAAATCAATTCTTTACTAGTCATATAGACGGTTAAGATATTGATAATATAAGCCAAATAATGGCTACACTGCGTCCTGCTGCACGGCTGAAAGCAAGGGGAAACTACAGCCGTTTGCTAGTCCCGAGGATATGCACCTCTCTATGCATTATTACATGTGATGATGGCCTCCTCCCTTGTAAAATTTCAATCCGGAGGTAAACTAGTCCCCCGTTGGGATCTCCGGGTGGGGACTACTCGAGAGGGGGTTAACATCACAGAAGTGACAAAGAGGAACTCTGACATTCTACGGATCGGAGCGTGGAATGTTAGAAGTCTGCTAGGAAATGGAAGGTTAGAAAACTTAGAAAGGGAAATGGATAGGTTGAGGTTGGATTTGGTTGGGATTAGTGAAATGCGCTGGCAGGAAGAACAGGACTTTTGGTCAGGAGACTATAGGGTCATTAGCACTAAATCAAACAATGGCCAAGCAGGGGTTGGCCTCATATTGAGTAGGAAACTTGGACAGCGGGTGGAATATTATGAGCAATATAGTGAACGGATTATTGTAGCAAAAATAAATACTAAACCTACCTGCACCACAGTGGTACAAGTCTATATGCCTACCAGTCAAGCTGATGATGAGGATGTTGAAAAGGTCTACGATGAAATAGATGACATTCTGAGGTGTATCAAGGGTGATGCAAATGTTATAGTAATGGGAGATTGGAATGCTGTGGTAGGAAAAGGGAGAGAAGGGAAGATAGTAGGAGATTTCGGATTAGGTGAAAGGAATGATCGAGGAAGCAGGCTGGTAGAATTCTGCACTGAGCATGAGTTGGTCATAGCTAACACCTTATTCAATAACCACAATAGAAGAATACAGACATGGATGAGACCAGGAGATACAGGGCGTTACGAAATCGACTTCATTATGGTCAAGCAGAGGTTTCGAAACCAGATTTTGGATTGTAAAACATATCCTGGTGCTGACATAAACTCTGACCACAATCTGGTTGTAATGAAATGCAGATTAAAGTTGAAGAAACTGAAGAAAAGTCAAAAGCCAAAAAGGTGGGCAATAGACAGACTGCAAGAGAACGATGCAAACGAAAGATTCAAGAAGAGTATAAAGGAAGGGCTAATGAAAAACCCTAAACAAACTTCAATTGCAGACGAATGGGCACTTTTGAGGAATGAAATAACAAAATCCGCAGAAGAAAACATTGGTAGGAAAGAGAGAATAGGTAGAAAACCGTGGATCACTCAGGATATACTCGAATTGATGGATGAAAGGCGGAAGCACAAGAATGTAAGAGATGAAAAGGGGAAAGCAGAATACAGACGTCTGAGAAATGAGGTTAACAAGAAGTGCAAGGAAGCGAAAGATGAATGGTTGAAAGAGAAATGTGCTGGTATAGAAAATTGTCTGAAATTAGGAAAAGTAGACACAGCTTATCGAAGGATTAAGAATACTTTTGGGGAAAAGATGACTAAGTGCTGTAATATTAAGGACACAAAAGGAAAGCCTCTAACAGATAGGGAAGAAAAGGTTGAGAGATGGAAAGCTTACATAGAGAGTTTGTATAAGGGAAAGGAGATTGAGAATCATGTAATGGAAAGGGAGGAGGAAATTGATGAGGATGCGAAAGGAGATTTAATATTGAGATCAGAATTTGATAGAGCTTTGGAAGACTTAAGCAGGAACAAAGCACCAGGCATAGATGATATACCGATTGAGTTGCTACGCTGCATAGGAGAGGAAGGTCTGATCAGGTTATTTCACTTGGTGTGTAGGATTTATGAGACAGGTGAGGTACCCCCTGATTTCAAGAAGAATGTAATCATCCCTATACCAAAGAAAGTGGGAGCTGACAGATGTGAAGATTACCGTACAATCAGCTTGATTACTCATGCTTCAAAGATCCTGTCTAGAATAATTTACAAAAGGATTGAGAGCCAGATAGAAACGGAGTTGGGTGAAGACCAGTTTGGTTTCAGGAGAAATGTAGGAACAAGGGAAGCTGTACTAAGTCTTAGGCTGATTTTGGAAGGTAGAATAAGGAAATATAAGAGAACGTTCATGGCTTTTGTAGACTTAGAAAAGGCTTTTGATAACGTTGATTGGACTAAATTGTTTGACATTTTGAAATCGATTGGAATAAAGTACAGGGATAGGAGGGTGATATACAATCTATACAGAAACCAGACAGCAGTCATTCGAGTTGAAGGACATGAGAGAGAAGCTGGTATTCAGAAAGGTGTAAGGCAAGGCTGCAACTTATCACCCATACTTTTCAATCTTTACATTGAACAAGCAATGAAGGAAATTAGAGAAAAATTTAAAGTGGGAGTGAAGATTCAAGGAGAAATAATTTCAACTCTGAGATTTGCTGATGACATCGTCATCATGGCCAACAAGCCTGAGGATTTGAATGAGTTTTTGAATGGTATGGACTCCGTCTTACCGAAAGAATTCATGATGAAAATTAATAAATGTAAAACAAAAATACTGGAATGCAGCCGAAATAAATCAGAAACCTCTATGGAGATCAAATTGGCAGGTGAAAAGCTGAAGGAAGTAGGAGATTTCTGTTACTTAGGAAGCAGAATAACCAGTGATGGACGAAGCAAAGAGGATATAAAAAGTAGGTTGGCCCAGGCAAGAAAAGCATTTCTACAAAAAAGGAATCTGCTGACATCGAATATAGATTTAGGTATTAGGAAGTCATTTTTGAAAGCCTTTGTCTGGAGCGTGGCGCTCTATGGAAGTGAAACTTGGACTATTGGTGCAGCAGAAAAGAGGAGAATTGAAGCATTTGAAATGTGGTGTTACAGGAGAATGATGAAGATCAGATGGGTAGATAGGGTTACAAACAAAGAGGTATTAAGACGAGTGGGAGAGGAGAGATGTTTCTGGCGACTGCTAATGAAGAGAAGAGATAGGTTGGTAGGACACATACTAAGACACCCAGGAATAGCAAGCTTAGTTATGGAAGGAAGGGTCGAGGACAAGAACTGTAGGGGTAGACCAAGGTTAGAATATGTTAAACAGATTGCCTCGGATGTAGGGTGTGGTAGCTATGTAGAGATGAAACGATTAGCTCAGGACAGGGAGGCTTGGAGAGCTGCATCAAACCAGTCAAAAGACTGAAGACTCAAACAACAACAACAACGAACAGAGGTTAGGGAATGTTTGACGAGATTTGGCGCTATTTATTCAAGCATCGATCGTCTTCGGTCAGCGCGAAGAAGATGACGCTCACACCTGATTGAACTATCGTTGCGTGCGCAGGGTTAACCGCGTTTCTTGGCTGGGGCACGGAAGCTGAGTCTGACCCTATACCAGGTGAGTCAGCAACTCCATATAATATTGATTTTATGCAGCCCAACTAACGTGTATTATCATGAAGGTCAATATTTCTCTGTTTGCATCCCGTATGATACTAATGCACTGTAAGTATTGTAATGTGTCACCCCTAGTGGTAAGTTCGTTAACTGGATTACGGTGGTTAGAAGCACAACACAGTGGTCTTTTTAAAGAAAAAGTAGTTTTATTGCAGGTTTTAGCAAGTTACAGTTCACCACACAATAAACATATACAAACAATTGGTATCTCACTTTAGGTCCTCTCTGACTGGGAACACTCCCATTTCACTCTCTCAAGCAGCTGTCCATTCACTAATTAGGCAGGCCTGTGTCCGGCCAGTCTGTCACTCACAGAAATATCTGTACACTCCCTTGAGGACACAAACTACCGTTAGGCTACTTACGAGTCTGCTACACACTGCTCCGCAGGCTCGGAAAGAATCTCACTGGGTTTCGCAATTCACACAGCACTTCACTGCATGCAATAGCCTCACTTGGCTTTCGTAACTTCGCACGTGACGTCGCCACACTACTGCCGCTCAGGTAAAAACACGCACTAGCTCAAAACCGCAGTCCTCCCTCGCTGGTGAGACCTCGTTATATAGCAGGCTGGTGACTCAATGAATGCTTCTAAAACCGTCCAGGATTCACGGCTTCTCGAGATTTCCATCACTGGCTGGGTCACGAATGTTCTGGACCATCCCTTCTATCCTCGCAGCCCCTTGCGTAAGACGCAGGTAACACACAGAGGCAGAGCATAGCCCGGGGGTGGCTGTGACTCACACGGCGAGGCGACGAAACAAACTCACAGCCGTAACACCACCCTCTTCCTAAAAGGCTGATCGTCCCGATCAATCATTGATCCGTCTGTGTCCCTCCATAGGCTGCCAGGCGATCTCGATGCACGATCTTCATCTTCGCCCTCGGGCTCAGCTGGATCCTGTAGACGACATCGTTGATCCGGTTCACGACTCGGTACGGGCCCTCCCAGGACTTCTGCAGTTTGGGTGACAGCCCTTTCTTCCGTAATGGGTTGAAGAGCCAGACCAGGTCGTTCTCGTGGAATCCACCGGCATCAGTCTGCTGGTCGTATCGGGTCTTCATTCGGTCGGTCTCGACCCGCAGTCTCCTCCTTGCGAACGCGTGTACGTCCTCCAGTCGGTCGACCAGTTCTTGACAATACTGGCTTACCTGGACCGGATCATTCCCAGGTAGGCCGAAGGCAAGATCGACAGGTAGACGGAGTTCCCTCCCAAACATGGCCCGGGCTGGTGTGCACCCGGTGGCTTCATGCTCGGCGGCGTGGTAGGCCAGGAGAAATAGTGGAAGATGTTCGTGCCAATCCCTCTGGTGCTCGCTGACGACTATTCGGAGATGATTCTCGATGGTGCGATTGAATCGCTCTACCATCCCGTCGGACTGAGGGTGTAGCAGCGACGTCCTTGTCTTCCTGATTTCCAGCAGCTGGCATTGGTTTTGGAACAATTACGTCTCGAAGTTCCTTCCTTGGTCGGAGTGAAGCTCCAAGGATACTCCGTACCGGCTGACGAATTCCTTCACCAGGGTCTCTGCGATCTTCGCGGCTTCTTGGTTTGGAAGTGCATACGCCTCTGGCCATTTGGTGAAGTAGTCGCTGACGACCAATATGTAACGGTTCCCTGCCTCGATCCACGGGAATGGCCCAGCAACATCGATGGCCACTCTCTCCATGGGGCCGCCCACGTTGTAGGTCTTCAGTGGGCCCCGTTGTCTTCGTCCTGGGCTCTTGCTGGCTGCGCAATCGTGGCACCTCGCGCAGTGGTACCCCGCGTCTGCTCGGCATCCGATCCAGTAGAACCGCTCTCTCAGCATCTCCAGGGTCTTCTTTATCCCTAGGTGTCCACCAGATGATCCTCCATGGACTTCTTTCAGGACTTCCTCCGTCATAGCCTTTGGAACGACGACTTGTTCCCGAGATGTCTTCCCGTCGGTGCTTTCCCAGGTACGGCAGATGAGGCCATCCCTTACAATCAGCGAGTCCCACTGCGCCCAGTAGGACTTGAACTTTGGACTGCAGTCGCTCACAATGTTCCACCCGGGTCTGGAAACACAGGCCCTCTTCCATTCGGCTATCAGTCCCAGGTCAACATTTTCCGCTTGTGCCCGCGTGAAAGATTCGCGGCTCCAGCTCCCTTGAAGTTCCACGGTAGTCCTTCTGCACTGTATCCCGGTGTTCTCCTCCCTTCTGGCACAGAAGGTGCAGTCTTCGGGGCACGGTCTTCGCGACAGGGCGTCGGCGTTAGAATATAGATGGCCTTTCCTGTCCTGGATCTCAAAGTTGTACTGTTGAAGCCTCTCTAACCACCGCGCGAGTTGACCCTCGGGCTGCTTGAAGTTCAGGTGCCACCGCAGAGATGCATGGTCGGTCCTGATGAGAAATTCTTGCCCGTACAGGTACTTGTGGAAGAGTTCAATGGTCTTCACGATGGCGAGCAGTTCCCTCCTGGTGACGCTGTAGTTCCTCTCTGGCTTTGACAAGGCCTCACTGAAATATGCCACCACTCTCTCCTCGCCGTCCACTGCTTGCGACAGGACTCCCCCTATACCAACGTCGCTGGCATCGGTATCGACGACGAACCTTGTTCCAGGTCTGGGGTAGGCCAGAATAGGTGAGGTGCACAGAGCCTGCTTGAGTTGTTTGAAGGCACTATGGCATTCTGCTGTCCACGTGAAGAGTTGGTCCTTCTCGGTCAGCCGATGCAGTGGTTTGGTGATGTCAGCGAATCCTCTCACGAAGCGACGGTAATATGTGCAGAGTCCCAGGAAGCTTCATAGTTGGGACTTGTCCTTCGGAACTGGCCACTCCCTCACAGCTTCGGTCTTCTCAGGGTCGGTGCGCACCCCTTCATCGGAGACGATATGCCCAAGGTACTGGACCTGCTTCTGGAAGAGCTGGCCTTCTTGCGACTCAACTTCAGCTGGGCAGCCCGTAGCTTCATCAAGATCTCCTTCAGGTTGCTGTATTGCTCCTCGAAGCTTCTCCCCAGAACGATGACGTCGTCTAGGTAGACCAGGCAGGTCTTCCAGTGTAGTCCCCTCAGAATGGACTCCATTAGCCTTTCGAAGGTCGCAGGGGCGTAGCACAGACCGAATGGCATGACGGTGAACTGCCAGAGCCCGCTGCCCACAGAGAACGCCGTTTTCTCGCGGCCCTTAGGGCGGACCTCCACCTGCCAGTAGCCACTCTTCAAAACCAAGGTGGAGAACCATCTTGACCCTGATATAATCTCCAGGGTGTCGTCGATCCGGGGTAGAGGGTAGTTGTCCTTCTTCGTGACATCATTCACCCGCCTGTAGTCCACGCAAAACCTGGTGGAGCCGTCCTTCTTCTTCACTAGCACGACCGGAGAACTCCAAGGACTATGTGATGGCTCCATCACCCCCTGCTCCTTCATCTCTTCTACCATCCGGTCGACTTCGGCTTGCTTGACGAGTGGGACACGTCGGAGTGGGGCCCTAATCGGTGCGCTGTCCCCAACGTCGATTCTGTGCTGGACCAAGCTTGTCCTGCTGAAGTCTTTGCTCCCAACAGAGATGTCATTCTGGAATTCGCGTAGCAGGTCCCGAAGTTGGCGTGATTGTTCCTCGTCTAGACGGTCCTGGGATCCGTGGTACAGCTTCTGTAGTTCTTCTGGCAGGGCGCGTCTTCTTCGGTTGTCCGTCTGCAGGTGTCCGTCCGTCGTGTCTGTGATGCGGGCAATCCAGGTAACGGGCTCGCAGACTCCTTGGTTGGTGTCCCGGTGAACCGTAATGTCGTAGTCGTTCAGGTTGGACAGGCCGACGTACGGCCGAGGCGTCGTGTTGATGAGGGTCTTGGCAATTAGCAATCCTTTTGTCTGGATGTCCTCATATTTTGGCTCGATGACAGCCGCCACTCCCTCAGCAGTTACGTCGACAATTACGGCAGCGCTGACCTCCGTCCTGGCCATGACGTCCTTTCTCAGCCTTACTCGTCGTGCGATGACGGCCTCGTGTGCTGGTTACAAAGCAAGTTTTTCACCTCCGTAGCAGAGAGTGTTGGTGCTCAGGTCCAAGATGATATTGTTCTTGTCAAAGTCCAGTCCGATGATGACATCCTTTGCTACATCAGCCACGAACACTGGATGCTTCACCGCCCGCCGACCAATAACGAAATCCAGTGATGCTTCGCCATGTACCGGTGTGGTCTCTCCAGTCGCGGTTATTAGCTGGAGGTTCCTTTGTGTGGGTTGCACTCTCCACTTCGGGATCACGGTGGGATTGACGATGCTCCTCGACGCTCCCGTGTCGATCAGCATGGGCCAGCTCACTCCGTTGACGACTCCGTCGACCATCAGGCTGCTATTGTCCCTCCATAACTTCGTCACTCGAACTTGGACTGCCGGGGCTTGACGACTGTCACAAGCCAACCTTTGCCCCCCAAGGCTGGCTAATACTCGTTTCCCTGGGCCGCACGGTTTTTAGACGACTGATTTCCCGCCGGATACCCTCGGCGGCAGCGATCACCGCATTCTTTGCTCAGATGGCCTTTCTTATTGCAGGTCCAGCAGGTCGGTAGTCCTCTTCCGGACCGCCTCTCCGGGAGTCTTTCGGCTGCGTCGTTGTTGGTGGCGCCGCGACTATTGAAGAAACGGCCTAGCGCCTAAATCAATTCATCGGCCAGGGGCTTAGTCTCGTTGGTTTTGGCCGGTTTGTCGGCGTTCACTTGACGCACCCAGGCGTGCGTTCTAGATGCCAGTTTTGCCGTCTCGAATTCAAGTGCGTAGCTCAGCGCATCTGCCAGGGTCTTATTGCATGCGAGTCGCAGCGCCTGTTGAGTGTCCGAGTCCCGTAGCCCGTCGGTGAAGGTCTGCGTCGCAATCTGTTCCAGAAAGTCGGCCGGCGCTGTTGGATAGACGAGCCTTACGAGGCGTGCGATGTCCATCTCGAACTCCTGCAGGGTTTCCGCGTTCTTTTTTTACCCGGGTCCGGAGCTGCATCTGGTAGGCCTGCTGAAGATGGCTATCTCCATATCGGGACTCCATATGGGCGATTAGTGAAGCGTAGTCCTGGGATCCAGTCGGGTTGGCCTTAAGGACGTTAAGGGCGTCTCCTCTAAGCGCTACAATGAGTGCTTAAGCATTTTCCGTGCTGTTCCAGTTGTTTATGGAACAGGCTGCCGCGAACTGACGTAAGTAGGTGCTCCACGAGACCTTTCCGTCGAAGGTTGGGGGCGTCACTCTGCTCTGTCCCGTTCCTGATATTCCCGGAGTAACTGTGGGCGGGCGTTGGCGCAGCTCGGCAACTTCCTCTTGTAGAACTTTTATTCTCTCATCCACCCCCGTCGGCGGGCGTCGACGCAGCTCATCAAATTCCTTTTGTAGAGCGTTGAATCTCTCTTCAACCCCCGTCAGTGAGCGTTGGCGCAGCTCGGCGAATTCCTCCTGTAAGGCGTCGAACTTCTTTTCCTCTGTCGTGACTTCCTTACGTAGGCCCTGGCAGACGGTGTTGACTTCCTCCCGCAGATCCTGTTCCAATTTCTTCAGGTCCTGTGCTAACTTATTTTGACCGTCTTCCATCTTCTTCTGGCCGTCTTCTAATTTGGCAGTTAGGTCCTTGGTTAAATTCTTCTGGCCGTCTTCTAATTTGGCAGTTAGGTCCTTGGTTAATTTCTTCTGGCCGTCTTCTAATTTAGTTTCCATACCACTTAACTTTTCTAGCAGTAGTTGTAATTGTGCATCCATTTTAGCTGTTTGTCTTGTGAAGGGCATGCCCTTACAGGAGAATTAATGAAATGTGGTAAAATGACCTGCACGGGTTTTTGAAACCAGAACCTTCAGGTGTTGTGCTTGGGTTCGTAATCCGGCTTCTGACACCAGTTGTAACGTGCCACCCCTAGTGGTAAGTTCGTTAACTGTATTACGGTGGGTAGAAGCACAACACAGTGGTCTTTTTAAAGAAAAAGTAGTTTTATTGCAGGTCTTAGCATGTTACAGTTCACCACACAATAAACAGATACAAGCAATTAGTATCTCACTCTAGGTCCTCTCTGACTGGGAACACTCCCCTTTCACTCTCTCGAGCAGCTGTCCGTTCACTAATTAGGCAGGCCTGTGTCCGGCCAGTCTGTCACTCACCGAAATATCTGTACTCTCCCTTGAGTACACAAACTACCGTTAGGCTACTTACGAGTCTGCTACACACTGCTCCGAAGGCTCGGAAAGAATCTCACTGGGTTTCGCAATTCACACAGCACATCACTGCATGCAATAGTCTCACTAGTGTTTCGTATCTTCGCACGTCACGTCGCCACACTACTGTCGCTCTGGTAAAAACACGCACTAGCTCAAAACCACAGTCCACCCTCGCTGGTGAGACCGCGTTATATAGCAGGCTGGTGACTCAATGAAATCTCCGTTAAGATGTCGTGCCAAGTGACTGGGTATCGCAAAACATGAAATTATCGCTTAAACCTATGATATAGTGACGTGGAGAGCGTTTGAAACAACGAACTGGAGGAGCAACGTACTCTAAGACGCTTTTAATACATGTGAAATTTGAAGCTGAGGCGTAGCTGAAGTAGACAACAACTGGATTTCCAATTGATGGACCGGAATATCGTAGGTTCGAATCCCCTATTGGAAAGAATGTTTGCAACTTTTTGCAACGTTTTGCATTGTTATGAGGCTTCAATGCTACATTCACATGCCATTGTGTGTCAAAACATGCAGTATATTGCCGTTATTACAGTGTTTGTACGCTACCCACTCTGCTCAGCTATACAGTGGGATTGAAGTCACTTGATTCATCCGTCATGTTCTTCACGGACGAAAACGATGACATGCTTCTTGTTTACGGGGAGGCAAGAGGGAATTCCTTGCAGGCACTCCGTCTGTATCGGGAAAGATACCCAGACAGGCGACATTCCATTGGAATTCTGTACGCAATATTGAAAGACGTTTACGAACAGGGGTATTTGGGGCGAGAACACCTGTCCGACAGAGGACTATAACATCTGGTGAGAATGAGGAGGCAGTTATGGACGCAGCTCGCAATAACCCTAATACCAGTACAAGAAGAAACAAACGTTTGGTGCTTTTCAGTCGGTCAACACGAGATTACATAAGATTACTCATGTAATTTTTTTCAGGATTAGGGCATAACTCAGCTCTTTCGGTTACATTCGTGTTGACCGACAGAAAAGCACCAAACTTTTGTTTACTAAGGCAACACTGAAAAATGCTTCAAACTCCACAAAGTACAAGAGCAATTGCACAACAGGTGAACAGCAGCCAGTCGTCCGTAAACCGTATATTGCATGCGCATGAATATCACCCCTACCATCTACAACTAAACCTAGATCTCCATGGGAGAGATTTCGAAGCTTGGATGAATTTATATCAGTGGCTGTTAGGAAATGTGGAAGATGGTGGTAGCATTCTTATCAAAAATCCTATTCCCGGACTGGGTAGGTTTTAGCTTAGGATTAACTCTACCCGAGGGAAGTTGGAAAAAAGAAAAAAAAAAGGAAGCGGGTTTCAGCAGGTAGAAAAAGTATGGATAGACAGGACGGGAGTTCACCACCAAACAGAAAATTAAGCGAAAATGAGCGTTCAACCACTTTTTCCACCGTGCAATGTCTGTAAAACACCTAAAGTGGGTATGGACCTGGACACAGCTAACAGGAAATGCGGCTGTAGTTTGGGCTATTTGCAAGCAAGCGGCGATCGTACCTTCCCTTCCAAGCCTGTATTTCAATACTATGGGGAAGGGTGGTAGTCTAGCAAGAAAAAGTATGAAAGATTTACTGTTTTTTCTTTCAAAGGAGCTAGATTTAAATGAATGTTTTGAAAGGCGGAAATAATTTGAATTCGCCGTAATATTTTTTAGTTTTGGGAAACTGTTGATCCTCCAGCAAGCGACCGAGTACCACCAGATAGGGTAGCGATGAAGCAGTTATGATGCTTTTGGAAATAGTTTTACGGGTTTCTTTGAAGATTGTGGGAAGAATATTAATTGTTGCACTTGAGAAAGCTACACTTTTACCCAGCAGCGTGCCGACTAAAAGTTTAGACCAGAGAAAAACTTTGATTTGAAAACAGACCATCAGTTATAGAGAAAATCTCAACAAGCAGGAAGCTTGCAGAGCTAGATATGCTTGCCTTAATAGCTCGCTAGAATTAGCTATGGAAGCTAAGAGAATCTTTGACAAAGTTGTTACGAGGAGTTTTTTGTACAACTGCAACAAGGAGTGAAACATTTATTTTATGTATTTTTTGTTTTCTTAAAAAGAGCTTAAGTTTACAGGAAGAATCGAGGAGACCAGGGTCCCGCCTAATCTTGAATCTACTGAAAAGTATGAAGCAAACAATAATAGAGACTTTATTTAACAAGAAATTAAATTTTTGAAAATTTAACAATATTTAGGTTGTGATAGTGGTTTATGAAAAATATTTACAACATATAAAGCTCTAAGACCTAATTGTAATGAAATTACAATTTGTAAACAACATTAATTGGACGCAAGTTTGAAACTTGCTTCGAGCACTAAATCTGCATAAGATTATAAAAGTTGTGCTAAAAGTTGAAAGCATTAACGTTTAAAACAAAGATTACAAGTAATTAAAGCTTTAGTAATTATATCAGGTACAAAGTGAGCACTTTTGAATTCCTATTGGAAATCCTAAAGGCTATGAAAAATTACAACAAAGAAACAGGGAAAATAAAGAAGAAGTTTCTATAACTTCTTATATTTAAACAGGGATCACGAGAAAAAATAGGGCAAGTTACGCTTTCGTGAAACCTGGAGAAAAAAGTTAGATAACTCACTTGTCAGTAGAAATAATTGAATTCCCTGGTTAGAAGGGAGAAACAATATGGTTTAAAATGTGTGCTAGACACGAATTTATACAGAGTTAAGTTGCGAAAAATGGAACAATTGTGGGAGGGCACTTGCTAGCAAGTGACACCTCATTGAAAGAGACCTAAATTTATAGTTTAATTATATTATAAAGGAAGATTGTAGTTTTACGTGACCGTGAATCTTGTGATTATGAGCCACGGGACCTCCTTTTTACGTGGAATCCGAACCACAGGACATGGCATTTCACTTCGAAAATCTCACATGCATTGACCGGGAATCGAACCCGGACCGCCTTGGTGAGAGGCATACAGCTAGACCGCTGAGCCACCACTCCCCCCTTAATTATATTATGTTAGTAAGGCATGTGAGAGGAGGAAAATAGGAGGTTTAGGAAAATGTCTTGGCCAAATTTATTGTTCTCGTTCAAATGCGACGCGGATGGTGGTTGACGGGCACTGTTTAGCACTATAGTCTGTTAAAAAGTTCACTATTGCAGCACGGAAAGTTCATAAGGAGAAAAGTCATTGCAATTATAAATAAAATATTTATTGCGGCCAATGGCCATAGATAGGAACAACATTATAACATTGTGAACAATAATGAATCAATCGTATATCTAGGTAACACCAGAGACTTGTGTTCATCGAGTCCGTTCACCCATTCCACTGCACTACACTTTGATCAAGACAACATAATCAGTCCTCGTCTAAACAAAACTGAGTGAGTGATACTAGTCTTCTACTGCATTCCATGGCGTGATATATATCGCACTGATTGTTGCATAATCGGCAAACACACTCCTGGCTGGGCTGATGGAAGGACTTCCTAGTGCAGATGCGATGGTGGAAGCCATGGATCGCAAATCTGGTCACTAGGTGCCTCAGCTCATACTCTGGTCGCATCCATTCTTTATATAACATTGCATCTGTTACGAAGAATCTTTCTGGGATGGAGTCTCTCTTCCTGCAAAGTTCGCTTAACAGGTCTACGCATGCCTGTGTGGATGGTAGGTGCATTAGCAGTCGAAGGTCTTCTACCAGAAATGTTTCTCTGGCTAAAGCATACACATATCGTGAAAGAGCGAATTTTGATACCCCCAATACCCTTTTCAAATACCTTGATTTCAAACTTTCAATGTATTTTAATTGTCTGATTGATAGATAAGTCCTTATGACCTCTAGCCCGTACGTGAGTGATGGGAGTACTTTGACTCTGAAAAGTTCCATAGCTGAATTCACTGACATTCTTTGTAAATGTCTAATGTCGCTTATATTTCTAAGTGCTGCTGCAAGTCTCTCCTTTATATGAACCATAAAGGAAGTCCCTGTGACTTGCATAGTAATTCCAAGGTACTTAAATTGTTTTTTCGGTGTTAGTATGTGTTCCCCGCAAACAATGTAGTCATCCTTCCTCAGCCTTCCTCTATTTCTGAATATCATTAATTCAGTCTTCCGAGCATTCATCCTTAGTTCATTCTCCTCCGCCCATTTCTCAACAAGATCTATTCCCTTCTGTAGTTCCTCTATATTATCGGAGGCCAGGGCCATGTCATCTGCATAAATATATATATTTACTTTCTGTGTTACCTCCTTTAATTTGAAGACAACATCGTGGGTCATGATATTGAAGAGTAACGGACTTAGCGGGTCTCCTTGCAGTACTCCGATTGTCTGGTCAATCCAGTCCGAGTGTGCGATACCATCATGGATCTGAACTTGATTGTCTGCCAGAATGTTCGATATCAGTCTTGTCATGTCAGAACGTCCTAGTAAGTTTTCTAATTTTATGACAAGTTTCCTTCTATTGACTGTGTCGAAGGCTTTGGTGTAGTCGATAAAAATTACATATTTCTTCCCGTGAGCTTCAAGCGTGTCCTGTATGTCCTTTAAGAGACATTCTGCAGCCAATAGAGTAGATCTGCCCTTCCGAAATCCAAATTGTTCTTCTGGAAGCAGGTGGTCTACACATGTATCTATTCTCCGAGTCAGAAGCTTGGTAAGCAATTTGCATGCAACCGATTCCAATGCCACACCCCTATAAGATTCAGGTTTACTGACATCGCCTTTACCCTTGTATAGCAGTTTGATTATGGACTTACGCCAAGTACTGGGGATGGTTCCAATCTCTAAGCACTTATTCACTAACTCTGCCCATACGTTTTCCAGGAAGTGTAGCGAAATCTTCAAATGTTCATTACAGAGTCCATCTACACCTGAAGCTCTGTTATCCTTGCTTTTCGTGATGATCTGCCTAACTTCTTCTATAGTGAAGCACGTAGTATGCTCTACCTCTGTGGACTTTTCCAACTCCGGTCTGGTCTCTTTGGATACTAGAACCCCCCTCATGTGTTCCTCCCACGTTTCCATCCTGATGTCCGCTGGGAAGCGTGGTTGTCTTGGCCTGAGTGCTTTATACGGATCTTTCTCAATGTCAAGTATGAGCATTTTGTCTTCTTTCTCTCTAAACTCTCTCTTCTTTGACTTTATGAGCTCTTTATATTTCCTCCTTGCTGTCTGGTAGCGTTCCTGATCACCTTTATCCCTAGTTCTCTTTGCGATATATAGCTTCTGTAATGTAGTTTGTCTCTCCTTGAAGCACTCTCTATCAAACCATTTCTGCGCTTGACGAGTAAACTCTATAGTTGAAACTCAGCAATTCTTCTAGGTTTGTGCCGTGTCTGTGTGGGGTTTTCCTTCTTCTATAAATTCCATTATTCTCGCCATAGCCACATCTAAATTACCCTCACTAATTGATAGCATGATAGTTGGTATTTTGTCTGTATTTGCCTCTAACAGGCTCTGGTCTAGTGTTCTTCTCGTACTTTGCCTCTTTGCTGGAAGTCTTAAGGGGTGTGTAACAGTCAATATGGTAAATACTGGGATATGCTTCCTAATTACAGCTGCATCACACTTTGCCATAAGTCCATGATCATGAATAGCGAGACCTCGTACAAACATGAGGTCTATGGTGCTACCTCCATTATAACAAATATACGTAAGTGCCTTCGTGTCATTCACGAGCCTTAGCCCTTCCTCCTCCAGGTAATTGAGGACCATTTCCGATTTCCTATTGAGTTTGTCCACTGGACAATTCAAATCACCCCCAAGTATAATGCTATCAGTAGCTTGTGTAACATCAATTGCTCTTTGAATATTGTCTATTATATCAATTGCACTGTAGACCGGTCTATAATAAACACAGATGAATACCCCTACTTTAGTTCGTACAACTAGCTGTTCCTCTTCGCTCATAAGTATGTCGAAAGGCTTTAACTTCGGGTTAATTAAGCATGTAACTCCACCGGACGGTCTCCCTCTTTCCTCTTTTGTTGCCAGTGCATGTATGTTGTAGAAGCCCTTCACTTCAAACCTTGACTCCTCAGTAATGAAAGTCTCCGTTAGGATGCAAGCATCGAAATCGCTGAAAAAGTCTTTCGAGAGGCCACTCATAACCCCTTTTAGACCTTCCACATTCCAGTTGAGGACTTTTACTTCTTTACAATCCTCATAACTGTCTTCCTTTGTTTCTCCACGGCGCTCGATAGGGCCGACATATAACATTCTCTGGCCATAAAGATTCCTCATAAACTTTGTTGAGCTCAATAAAAGGAAAACCTATTTTGAAAGCTCTCGAGGTGTCGGTATTGCTGACCAGTTTGCAGCTAATAGTGCCACCCACCCCATTTTCTTTTAGATATCCAACTATGTCCTCCTCTGTTGTTTCTGGGTTCAGTCGACCAATGTACAACCAAGCATATTTATCCGCCGCCTTCAATCTGCTGTCTCCTTTAGTTCCTTTTATTCCTCTAGACCCAATTTCTACCTCTCCAGCTGGTACTCTCCCAGATACAGTTTGTCTTCTCACCACTGGCAGCCTTTCTTCATTAGGTGTAGTGGCGTTCTCGTCTCCTCCGATCACCGCCGAAATGTTTTCTGCATCATGATCTGCTTTAGGAGTAGGTGTCGCTTGTACACTAACCCTCGTCTTATTCTTTTCCTTATCTCGGGATAAGACCTGTCTCTCTCTACGCCCTCTTCCCTGAAATCTAATATCATCTACGTCCCCTTTATAGGAGCGATTCGACCTGACAGGTATGTCTGTGTTCGTTACGTACGTAACCCTACTGTCAATCTCATTACCTGAGTTTTTCTCCGTAGTGTAGCAACTTGCGTTTAATGTTCCAATGTCTGGAATGCTGCTGTTATTGTGGTTTAACGCATCTTGATACTTTTTCGAGGGCCTCTGGCATAGCGAAGATCGTTGCGCCGTGTATTTTAATTCTTCTTTAACTATCATCTTAGCAGTCTCTAATAAATTTTCCCTCATTAAATTCTTCTGCCTGTTTACCTTATCTATGATCCTCTCCTCCAAACTCTTGTCCGTGCCTGGAATAGTGTCATTTGCCATCTTGTCGTTATTCTCTTCTGGACCACTAAATATATGGTTATGGTCAATAGAGAACAGTTTGTCTTTATTCTCCACTAGTCGACGAGATGTCATCATTCTCTGGCTTCTGCGGCCTCTTTGTTCCCCTGGTTCAAGATCATCGATTTCAACCAGCCCTGTCCCGCTAATGGGTTTTTCAAAATTGGTATTTCGTTTGATTTCTCGTACGTAGGCCGATCTCAATTGTGTTTCTCTCTGACCGTTATAGTTATTTTTCTCCCCGTTGGTTGCGTTGTGTGTCTTGTCGACATTTGGCGTTGTATCTATTTGGGACATCATACTTCGATTTAAACTTTCATTAACTTTCTCTTCTATTACTACACATAATTTGTTTGATAAAAAGTCCATAACATTTTGCAAGCTTCTCTTTATATCCGCTATGTCGTCTGTTTCAATAGTCTCGACTTCTATGTTTTGGTGTTGCGTAGACAACGTCGACGGTATTGAGTCAGATGACATAAGCGCCTGAGGCATTTGGCCAACAGATGTCGTTGGTTGTTGACTGACTCCAGGGCCTACTATAGAATTCCTACTGTCACTAATAAGCTTCTGTGTGAAGTTAACAGAGGGCTCCACTTGTCCTGTAGCAGAACTTTCTTCTCCCTGCATGTCTATTCCTTGGATATCCCTAACCTCGTATTGAAAACTTACAATTTTAGTATGCATATCGCAGAAAACACTTGTCATGTCCACAAAACAACTCCTGATGGTACTTACTGCATGTTGTATGTCTTCCTTCATCTCCTTCTTGAGATAACCTCCTACCTCAGCGATAATCTCTAAAATATTCAGAGCACTTTCAACTCGTACATTGATCTCCTCCGCCATCTTGTTGTTGTCATTGCAATTATGTAAATCACTAGTGGAATTTTAGCTTGAGAGAGTTTATTGCGTTGTAGCGTTTATAGGTTGTAGTTGAATGCGGTGGAAAATTTCCCTCGAAGGAAGACAAATTAGGTGTTCATCAGCGGTTTTTATAAAGAAAATTCCTTGGTTAGGAAAAGTATTCCCATATGTTAGTGGAAAATACTCGAAGGTTTAGCTTGTAGATAGATCTTTTGACATGAAAAATTCCAGAAAAATGATGACTGTTGAATTGGGCAAAAAACGTCCCGCGGTGGAAAAAGCTAAGTTTTCTATAGACAGTGGGTAATTTAATGATATCCCACGTTGTGAGATAGTATCTCAGTTAATTTGTACAAGAAGTAGTGTTTCATTTTATAAGGCTAGCTTAGATAGGCAAAGCCTGACATCGAAAATCCCGCGAAGATGTTTATTGCACCACATTTAGCAATTTCACACTGTCTATAAAATGGTATTAAAAAGCATTTAGCTATTTTAAAACAATTAAAATGTGTTGAAGAACATTCAAGTTTGTACATAGCTCATTTTGAAGAAAGGCGATGGTTCCTCGGTGACGGTTGATTTTAAAGTTCAGACATGGCGTCTGATTTTAAAAAGTCTCAAGAGAGCAGGAGACTAGCCCGGGTAGGGCTTGCACTGTACTCGACGGCCCAACTAAGAGTGAGAGCTGCTAAATGAATCACGAAGGTACCACGGAGAGAAGATGGTGGGGGGAAAAGTACAAAGGAACACACATAAGAATTACAAACTTAACAAAAATTAAATCTCTTCTTAGATGTTAATTTTCTTTATGAAGTGGTCTTCAAGGAGTTGTCAGCAGGTGACAATGACGAAGCCTGGTGGATGGGAATGGTGAAGAAGTCCTCTTGAGCATGGAGATGTTAGCTGGCGATAACGACGAAACCTGGTGGCTTGATTGGTAAGGAAGTCCTCTTGAGACTGGAGATATTGAGGAACTTCAGAGGTTAGTTGCTAGATGCCGCTAGGTTGATCATGGAAGATATATATCTAGAACAGACGTACAAACGAAGTAAGCATGGTGCGCAAACAAACTAAAACATAAGGAATCACTGTTGGTGTCTGCGAAAAAAGGAAGGAATGAATTAAAGCAAAGAGCAGCGAAAGCTAACTCTATCTTACCGTGTATTCCAAGGAATACACTAAGCTGGGGGGACAAACTCCAACAGAGAGTAGAGACACAATATTAAGTGTTGAAAGGAAGGGGGGCAATTAAAGACTGGGGTCTTGTAATGTGCCCATTTGTAGTCAAGATCCTAACCACCCTGACCCCTCCATCCCTTCCCGGGCAACACTCGATCACTCTGCCGGAATTCCAAACTAAAGGGGGGGGGCAAGCGTCCCTAACAAGAACAAGGTCCCCCACTTTGACGTCAGGATTAGAAAGAAGCCACTTCTGTCTCCGTTGCAAGGAAGTTAAGTATTCCAATTTCCACCTCTTCCAAAAAGAATTGCGAAGAGCTCCAAGCTTACGCCAAACGATCGGCAAGTTAGAGTCTCTATAAGAGTTAGAAAGGGGAGGAGGGACAGAAAGGGAAGTACCTATAAGGAAATGACCAGGTGTTAATGGGAGCGGATCATCAGGGTTATTGGAAAGAGGAGTCAAAGGGCGAGAATTAACCACACCCTCAATCAGAATAGACATTGAGTGAAACTCATCATAAGTCAGAATGCGAATACCTAAAACCTTTTTTAGATGACGTTTAGTAAGCTTGACACAAGATTCCCACCTGCCGCCGTGATGAGGGGTGTAGGGACGTATAAACCGCCACTTAAAGCCTTTAGCATAAGAAAAGTTAGAAATCTGTTCCATGGCAGGAGAAGATGTGAATGCTTTCTTCCACAAGGAAGCTGCGCCTTGAAAAGTGGAGGCATTGTCGGAAAACATTTCAGAGGGAACGCTACGCCTAGCAGTGAAGCGAGAAACGGCTGACAGAATGTAAGAAGTAGAGGCATTTGTTACTAGTTCCAAATGGATCGCACCAGTAACCATGCAGACGAAAAGAGAAACATAGAGTTTTCCAAACAATTTGCGTCTGGCTTCAGGGGAATTGCGTTGATATTGAATGGGACCCATGTAATCCACACCAGTTAAGAGGTTAAGTTAGGAGAATCAATGCTTTCCAGCCTCCAGAACTGTTCCAAATCGGTACTAGCGAAATAGCATTGTGACACGGGCTGGGAAGAATAATGAGGAAGTTGACCAGTAACGACCCATCCAAAATTGGTATCTCTTTAACCACGTTTGAAGGTAGCTTACGAATTTGTTTACGAAGGCAATTCTAGAAAACATAGCACTGAAAAGTATATCAATGGGACCTTGAATGTTAAACAGAGGATCGGCTAACCTTAATTGAGATGGAATATTCAGACCTGAGATATCAACAGAGTGGCTTGGAGTATCCTCTCCGATACTGTTGACAATGAGGCAATTAAGTTTTTGAAAATTATTTATGTGACAAGTGTCTCTTATGGTTAGATTTGAGAACTGTAAAGCTTGTGATTTTAAGCTGTTGATACCTGATACATTAATAGAAGTAGGGTTTACAGGTAGGCCTAGTTTTTTGATTAATGAATTAGAAACAAAATCATGGGTTGCCACCGAATAAAGAAGACCGCGTGCACAGACCCAGTTGCTAAATTTATCCTGGACTTCGATTTGGACAGTGGACAATAGTACTTGAGCACTACGCAAAGATTTAGCGTTCTGAATGCAAGATGAAGCATTAGGAGTGCCAGTATTATCATTCTTCTGAGAAGTAGATGCTGCTGATGACCTCAATTGATCATGACGATGCAGTAAAGTGTGATGCGATTTTTCACAATGGAAACAGAGCCTGGAAGACTTACAATTAGAAGCAGAACGCTTGGGTGTGAGGCAGTTGAAGCAATGTTTATTCTGGGAAACTAATTTTCTTCTGACATCGACTGACAGTTCTTTTAAGGATTTACATAAATATAAAGCGTGGGAATCTTTGCAAACTATGCACTTAAACGGTTCATTTAAACATTTACGGGATTCGCTTTGAGTGTTTAAAGCAAAAGAACTGGCAATACGGCGTTCACTAGACCTAGTTTGGTAACCAGTGGCGTATGACTTAGGTTTAGAAGAGCTAGACCCAGGTTTTAGGTACTATACGCTACGTGTTCGCTTTTAGATTTAAGAGACAGTGATTCAAATTTAGAACTAGGAGAAGAGGGTTCACTTTGGTTAGCTAAATCAGTTAAAAGTTGACATCTAGAATTTATGAAGGTGACCAAATGCTCGTAAGAATAAACATCATTGTTGGAAAGTTCCATTTCCCAAGCTTTAAGGGTAGCAGTATCAACTTTAGAGACCACTAAATGTATTAGGAATGTGTCCCAATGGTCAGTGGGTTGATCTAATTGGGATAATGCTTTTACATGAAGTTGTGTCGTATCAATGAGAGAACGCAAACTGGTGACGTCATTGTACTGTGACGCAGGCAAGTTAAATATAGCCTTCATATGGCGTTGAATACGTAACCGTAAATTACCGTATCTTTCCTTTAATAAGTTAATGCCAATGGGATAGTTTTCAGCGCTTAATGGAAGTGCTTCAACCAACTGCAGAGCTTGACCATGGAGAAAAGATCTCAAGTAATGACATTTATGAATAACTTGAATGTCTTCATTGTCATGGACAAGAGAGCAAAAGAGTTCGTAAAACGATTCCCAAGTGGATTCGTCACCAGAGAAATGAGGCAAATCTATTTTGGGGAGAATGGGTTTGCGTTTGTGAGTGCCCTCACGAGACGAGGTTTGTTGTTCGTTAAGACAACCAAGAACGGAAACATCTTTTTTCTGTTCTTCTTCAAGTTGGCGAATTATTTAAAAGCAGAGCCTACACCTTCGTAGTATTGATTTTCTACCTCTACTCGATCATCTGTCTGATTGAGCATGCAGGTTTCTATTTCGGTTTGGATAGTACAATAATTCTCAAAAGGACGTTCATAATCTTTCACGCGATGTTTTAATAAATCTAATTGAGCTTCTGAAGGATCCAGCTCTCTGATGTATTTTCTAAATCGGGTAATTTGCCCTTTATAAGACGCTCGTTTGGAATTAAGTTTTTCATCCTTACCGTCCTTATCTTTATCTGTAGGCGCCATGGCGAAATGGGTAAATTGAAGTATAACTTACGGAACTGTGGAGTTTATGAAATGCTGTCCGACTGGCAGCAGCAAACAAGTTGAAAGAGAGGGACACGCCAAAGGAGACAGGAGCGACCTCTTTCCCCCTCACCAGCCTTGCACAGTGAAGTTATAGCTGAAAAATATGTTAATAACTTGCAACATATTGACAAATGGATTTTGACAAATGGATTCTTCCGGGTTTCGGCACCACGTTTTGGGTAGGGTTTAGCTTAGGATTAACTCTACACGAGGGAAGTTGAAAAAGAAAAGAAAAAAAAGGAAGTAGGTTTCAGCAGGAAGAAGATGTATGGATAGACAGGACGGAAGTTCACCACCAACCGGAAAATTAAGCGAAAATGAGCGTTCAACCACTTTTTCCACCGTGCAATGTCTGTAAAACACCTTAAGTGGGTATGGACCTGGACACAGCTAACGGGAAATGCGGCTGTAGTTTGGGCTATTTTCAAGCAAGCGGCGATCGTACCTTCCCTTCCAAGCCTGTATTTCAATACTATGGGGAAGGGTGGTAGTCTAGCAAGAAAAAGAATGAAATATTTACTGTTTTTTTCTTTCAAAGGAACTAGTTTTAAATGAATGTTTTGAAAGGCGGAAAAAATTGAATTCGCCGTAATATGTTTTAGTTTTGGGAACTGCTGGACCCTCAGCAAACGACCGAGTACCACCAGGAAGGGTAGCTATGAAGCAGTTATGATGCTTATGGAAATAATTTTACTGGTTTCTTTGAAGATTGTGGGAAGAATATTAATTGTTGCACTTGAGAAAGCTAAGCTTTTACACAGCAGCGTGCCGAATAAAAGTTTAGACCAGAGAAAATCTTTGGTTTGGAAACAGACCATAAGTTATAGAGAAATTCTCAACAAGCAGGAAGCTTGCGTAGCTAGCTATGCTTGCCTTAATGGCTCGCTAGAATTAGCAATGGAAGCTAAGAGAATCTTTGACAAAGTTGTTACGAGAAGTTTTTTGTTCAAATGCAACAAGGGGTGAAACATTTATTTTATGTATAGTTTTGTTTTCTTAAAAAGAGCTTAAGTTTACAGGAAGAATCAAGGAAGCCAGGGTCCTGCCTAATCTTGAATCTAGTGAAAAATATGAAGCAAACAATAATAGAGACTTTATTTAACAAGAAATTAAATTTTTGAAAATTTAACAATATTTAGGTTGTGATAGAGGGTTATGAAAAAGATTTACAACATATAAAGGTCTAAGACCTAATTGTAATGAAATTACAACTTGTAAACAACATTAATTGGACGCAAGTTTGAAACTTGCTTCGAGCACTAAATCTGCATAAGATTATAAAAGTTGTGCTAAAAATTGAAAGCATTAACGTTTATAACAAAGATTACAAGTAATTAAAGCTTTAGTAACTATATCAGGTACGTAGTGAGCACTTTTGAATTCCTATTGGAAATCCTAAAGGCTATGAAAAATTACAACAAAGAAACAGGGAAAATAAAGAAGAAGTTTCTATAACTTCTTATATTTAAACAGGGATCACGAGAAAAAATAGGGCAAGTTACCCTTTCGTGAAACCTGGAGAAAAAAGTAAGATAACTCACTTGTGAGTAGAAATAACTGAATTTCCTAGTTAGAAGAGAGAAACAATATGGTTTAAAATGTTTGCTAGATACGAATTTATACAGAGTTAAATTGTGAAAAACGGAACAATTGTGGGAGGGCACTTGCTAGCAAGTGACACCTCGTTGAAAGAGACCTAAATTTATAATTTAATTATATTAGGTTAGTAGGGTATTTGAGAGGAGGAAAATAGGAGGTTTAGGAAAATCTCTTGGCCAAATTTATTGTTCTCGTTCAAACGCGACGCGGATGGTGGTTGACGGGCACTGTTTTGCACTATAGTCTGTTAAGAAGTTCACTATTGCAGCACGGAAAGTTCATAAGGAGAAAAGTCATTGCAATTATGTAAATCACTAGTGGAATTTTAGCTTGAGAGAGTTTATTGCGTTGTAGCGTTTATAGGTTGTAGTTGAATGCGGCGGAAAATTTCCCTCGAAGGAAGACAAATTAGGTGTTGATCAGCGGTTTTTATAAAGAAAATTCCTTAGTTAGGAAAAGTATTCCCATATATGAGTGGAAAATACTCGAAGGTTTAGCTTGTAGATAGATCGTTTGAAATGAAAAATTCCAGAAAAATGATGACTGTTGAATTGGGCAAAAAACGTCCCGCGGTGGAGAAAGCTAAGTTTTCTATAGACAGTGGGTAATTTAATGATATCCCACGTTGTGAGAAAGTATCACACTTAATTTGTACAAGAAATAGTGTTACATTTTATAAGGCTAGCTTAGATAGGCAAAGCCTGTCATCGAAAATCCCACGAAGATGGTTATTGCACCACATTTAGCAATTTCACACTGTCTATAAAATGGTATTAAAAAGCATTTAGCTATTTAAAAACAATTAAAATGTGTTGAAGAACGTTCAAGTTTGTACTTAGCTCATTTTGAAGAAAGGCGATGGTTCCTCGGTGACCGTTGATTTTAAAGTTCAGACATGGCGTCTGATTTAAAAAAGTCTCAAGAGAGCAGGAGACTAGCCCGGGTAGGGCTTGCACTGTACTCGACGGCCAACCTAAGAATGAGAGCTGCTAAACGGATCACGAAGGTACCACGGAGAGATGATGGTGGGGGGGGGAAAGAACTAAGGAACACACATAAGAATTACAAACTTAACAAAAATTAAATCTCTTCTTAGATGTTAATTTTCTTGATGAAGTGGTCTTCAAGGAGTTGTTAGCAGGTGACAATGACGAAGTCTGGCGGATGGGTATGGTGAAGAAGTCCTCTTGAGCATGGAGATGTTAGCTGGCGATAACGACGAAACCTGGTGGCTTGATTGGTAAGGAAGTCCTCTTGAGAGTGGAGATATTGAGGAACTTCCGAGGTTAGCTGCTAGATGGCGCTAGGTTGATCATGGAAGATATATATCTAGAACAGACTTACAAACGAAGTAAGCATGGTGCGTAAACAAACTAAAACATAAGGAATCACTGTTGGTGTTTGCGAAAAAAGGAAGGAATGAATTAAAGCAAAGAGCAGCGAAAGCTAACTCTATCTTACCTTGTATTCCAAGGAATACACCACGGACGAATCGAGATTCCACACCGTCAACCACCATAACAAGCACTAATGGAGTGCTGACAATCCCCACTGCGATCGACTGGCGGCCTATCAAGTGCAATGGGGAGTGAATGTATGGAGTGGCATTTTGGGCGTTCGCCTAATTGGACCGTGTTTTTTTGAAGGCCTTTTGACAGGCGCACGCTATCTATTCTTTCCACGCCATGAGCTCCCACTTCTGCTGGAGAATGTGCCACTTGGGGAACGTTTCATAATGTGGTTTCAACACGACGGAGCTCGAAAGAATGGGACGTTAGCTGTCCGCAACCATCTCAATAACGCACATCCAGGAAATGGTTGTGATGAGGAGGACCTGTCCCTTGTCTCGCCAGGTCACCTGATTAACGCCATTAGAATTCTTCCTGTGGGGGTATTTGAAGCAAGCAGTCTACACCCAGCAGCCAGAAAATCCTGAGCGCCTTCGACAAATCATCTTCGAAACTTGAAATTCAATAACACCGGCCATGCTACAGCACTCTAGAATGTCCATGCAGCGGCGTGCGCTGATGTGCATAAACCAAGAAGGTTTCGAGCGCTTATTACCGTAACAAACCATTGTTAGTGCTGTTTGGTCCCCCTGCCCCAACCTAACCACCTTGTCGTAGTCTGACCCTGATGACAAATCGGCCCTTCTTAGGTCCAGATAAACTTTTATTTACTGACACTTTGCATACAAGGGGATGTTATGAGATGGTAACAAACTAAATAAAACTTCAATATGGAATAGAAGAGCGCCTTCGACAACTCATCACCGAAACTTGAAATTCAATGTAGGATTGACTCTCCGTCATGTTCGCTATGTGCTCACCACATGAGCTATACTGCACCACGTCAAGATGCCTGTAGATTACAGCTCATTTGAGATTTTCAAAATGGTTGCAATGTAATTCCATGTTCTACTGAGGTTTCATTAACGTCTTAGATGTTATTGCGTAGGCCGTGAATTCAAAGATATCCGTTGTACTCTGTTGACTTTTCGTACCGGAAGAGCAATTTCTTTCAGCACGAATATAAAACTGCGTGTCTGCGGCATTCAATGTCATGCGATTGTAGCATTGAAGCGTCATAATGTTGCAAAACGTTGCAAAAATATTTTCCCAATGGGGTATTCGAACCTTCGTTACTCCAAACCGTTTATTGTGAATCCAGTGGTTATCTATAAGTACTTGAGCTACGCCTCAGCTTTGTATTGAACCCTTTATCCTCTGTTGGATAAATGATTCTATGTTTTATTTCTCCAATTAATAAATATCTCCACCAGCATCATGAAAGTAGCCAGACGGAGATGAGGAAATTTCAAGCATTGGTTGGAGACAGCGGGGACATACCTGAAGCAGATTGACAATAGACTAAATACTTTAGCTGTGAAAAGAAATAGCTTAGCGATGTGTCAGAAGGACAGGTGTGGGCCGCCTCAAATAGAAGCGACGCGCAGTGAGACATGCTGCTGGTATGTTCATTGTAATATTCGCGCCTAGAAGAAATATGATGCAGTAACGTGAGTGGCTGATGAGCAGGCTAGACACTCCTACGACGCCAAGATCTGCTATAAACCGCCAAATTACAGAAAATGTGAGAACCAATGAGAGAAGAATGCCTATTTAGCGCGGCAGGTCTAGCGTGGGCACGCTCGGCTAGCATTCACGCGGGAAATCGCCTAGACAAAATCTCTACGATCGATTCTAGGATTAATGGGCATATTCTTGACCTGTGCAATGTTACGAGTTCAGTGATATTTATTTAATTCCTGTACCACAATTATTTCGAGAAATTTTTACATAAATCCCCCCCCCCCCCATCGAGACCTAGGGCCAGTTCATTTATAAGTGGCATGAAGAGCCAAGACAGAGACTTCTATTCTGTTCGTCTGAGGACGTAAGCTTATTACTCTGTGCGTCTACGGACGTAGATTTCTATTTGTGTGTCGTGGACACAGGTTGATTATTACTTCTGTGCGTCTACGGACGTAGTCAGTTATTACTTTGCGTGTCATAAGAACACAGAAATTATTGTAAAGTGTTAAATTCAGTGATAGATAGTCACAGTACTATATTTGTAGGGGCAGTATCGTCGATAATTCGCCAGCGAACTGTTACAGGGAAAGTAGTACCTGAACGGCGAATTTAGTAGTCAGATATCAAGTGTATAATAATATAATTTTTGAATCAGCGCCGGAGATGACATCGACTACTTCAGAAGAAGTTTGGAATTCTCAACACTCCGTCCAGATGGCTGAGATGAGATAAGAACCATTCAGTTGGGAGATGGCAGCGGACGTTCTTTGACGGTGACTACAAGAGAGATGAGTACAAAATAATATTCTTTATTATTTGATAAATTAACTTATGGTTTATGGGACATATTTTTGTAAATACATTGCTTGTGTGATTAACGTATTATATTTAGTTTTGGTCTGACACACTTTTGTATGGAAGCAGCTCGCACGAATGTTGTTAGTGGAAGGTTCTTGTTTTTGTGTTGTGTTAACTAACGTAGCTATGTGAACGGCCGTGTTTGCATATGTTACGCAATGCGGTTAAAAACGTCTCTCGGAGATCTGTTGTGTTTCAGAAGTAGGACTGAATTAATGTAATTATACAGTAGATTGGAGGGTAATTAAAATTGTTTAAGATTTATTATTGATCAGATTCAGTGTGACTATTGCCGTTGGAGCAATGTAATGTGTGACGAAGAGTAATCAGCTCTATCGTAGGTTTTAAATATTGTGTTTAATGTTTGCGAGCACCTATTCAGCAGACCTGTGTGAAAAGCGTCATGTCAGTCCCAGATGTGTGTATGTGTGTATTTTTGTGGTATTACAAGCGGGAATTTCAGCTTAGACTGATTTCTGTCAGCTTGGTACCAGGTCCATATTGTATCCTTGCGAGGGCAATTGTGGATATGTGATTATGTCTGACCATATGTTGAGTTGGATGAGATTTTTGTTGCTGTTGATTCCTTGAGATAGCGGCACAGCTGGTCAGCTATTTATATACACTGGAGTGGGACACGACAAGTATTTGAGGAAAGGGGGAGATGTTTCACAAGGCTGTCTGAACGTGCAAGCATGGTCATTAGCGAGGAGTGCTCGTTGGCTCCCTAATTACTTGAATTACAGATAAGAACTGATCAATGGTAAAAAATTGTTGAAATAAATGGGAGTTGCCTACGAATCACGATAATCTACGAAGCGTTACCTTAACATGCAGTTTTGTTCATATAAAGTAATCTTAGCCGGTCAGGCTTTTGTTGTTGTTGGTTTATTCCATGTTTATTTTCCATTTTCTGTGACCCGTGAGTCATGTGCAATGCTGTCTTTCCTTGTGTGTATTGAGCAATTGGCCAGTTGGTAGCTCATGTTGTTAAGTGCGTCATCGCGCTAATGAGGGTCTCAGAGAGATTCCTGTAAATAATAGATTTGTAGTGTGTGTGTCAGCATTAGAGTTTTTAAGGGTTTTTATTAATGTCATGCCCATATCCATAAACGTTGATTTACGTGTTGATTGTTCGTGAGCACCGTGGCTGTTAACCCGTTGTAAACGAACGGTCATCCAAGTACTCATTTTCTCGTAGTTAGTCATCACGCGCACATAAAACTCAAATGCAAGGTAGTGGAACTAGGATCCACATTTTATTATAAAGGGGGAGATCCGTCTGACTCCTCAAAGTGTTAGATATTCCTGTCAGGGAAAAATTCAGGGAGGATATGTTTTTATTATTGTTTGTTTATCTTCTTTTATGCACAATTAGTTATTAAATCATGTTATTATCTTACGTCTTGTCTCCTTACTTTCTTAATTATAGTTTTAATCCTATGACCCTTGCCTCAGTAAAGCATGTTATTTGGCGGACGTAAACATCACACTATGAACTGAGCGCGACCCCTTGATCAAGATTCTTGCATAAAACACTGCTATTCTGAAGGGTTCATAGGTTAAAACTGGCGCGGCCAAGCGTGGGGCCATTCACTGTGGTGTAACAGCGGAGAGATTACACATGTCAATATTGGCGCATTTGAGTAAAACTGGCATGCCGCAAGTGCAGGCAGATATGACAGTATTTAATCACCGGGAAGTGATATTTTTTTAAAAGTAAGTGAGGCGAAGTGGATACCGCCAAATGTGTGAAAAATAAATTAAAATCAGGAGTTTGCAAAGTAAAATACGGTTCACGTTTTTGTCTTTTAAATTAAAGTAATTAATATGTGATACCGGGCGCCCAATGATAAAGTTTAAAAACTAGATTTGTTTAGAAAGTCAAACTCATGGAAATATTAGGAGGCTGTAGCCTAAAATGACAATTAATACTTTGTTAATTAGTCAGTGTTAATATCAGATCAGGATAACAATTTATTGACTAAATATGTGCTTGGGTTTAAAATTAAATTGAGTAAAACTAGAACCACTCAGAGATGCAATTGACTAGTGGGAGTAAATGTAAAAATAAATGAACTGAGTTGGATAAAGAAATTAAATGTGCATTGGATTTTATGTGTGTGTCAAAGGGCATTGCTTTATGCCATTTCCCTAATGTCTCATATAGTGTAATATGGCAACGGTTGAACAGATCCAGGAGATCATTGAGAGTGCAGCTAGGAGAACACAGGCATTGTTGGACACTAAATTGGCGGAACAGAGTCAATCATTAAAAACACAATTATCTGAACAAATAAACATTAAACTATCAGAACAAAGTCAATCATTAAACAATAGTATGTTAGAACAAAGTGAAGCATTAAACGTTAAATTATCAGAACAAAGTGAACAATTAAATACAAAATTATGAGAACAAAGCGAAGCAATAAACAATACAATGTTAGAACAAAGTGAGTCTATAAACAAATTATCTGAGCAGAGTGAATCACTGAAAACTAAACTGTTAGAACAAAGTGAATCGCTAAATACAAAACTGTTAGAACAAAGTGAATCATTGCGGACACAATTAAATAACAGTAGAATTGAACAAAATGAATATCAGGCGGAACAAGCTAGGTTATTAAAGAGTGAAATTAATGACACTATCAATTCACAGTTAGAGACGCTAACCGCAGAAATGAAAGATCACACAAATCAACAGATGGTATTACTGGCCCTAGATGTTAGCAAAAATAATGAGAAACAATTAGAGCAGATTAAAAAATGGAAGGTATTTTTGATCAAAAACTTAGCATTCTGGATGAAACGGTGTTAGCTAAATTAGAGCAAATTGAAATAGCATGCACAATGAATACAAGCGAGGTCAAAATAGCTCAGGATAAGTTGGAAGGACGATTTAAGGAGATGGAGAAAAGCGGCAGGGTCATTCAACAACAATTATCAGCAGTAGATGAAAACATATCCGGCATAATTAAAGATATGGACCGTCTCGAGATAAAATCAGTGGAACAATGGAAAAGCCTAGAAGCGAAGCAAGAGCAATTTAAGAGTACACTAGTTGAAACCCGTCAAAACATGACGGTCAAAGGGAAAATATTTACTGAAGAATCTCCTTATATAGGCCTAATGTATATTCTTTGTACGATTACTTTTTGGCTCTATTGAAACTATAAGGGCGTCAAAAGATTGCACTCTTGACATTGCAAAATACTGCTGGCAATGACTGAAAAATTGATGAGGCAAATTGAGACCTGTACGTTCCAGAGTTTCCCTTTGAGCTTTATTGATTTTGATAGAGTATGCCAAACGAATTGGAAAATATTGCCCCTTAAATGAAAATTATGCTATATCGGATGGTATTAAATCAAGTCGAAGGATTAGACCTCTCTGCCTAATTTTAACTGCATTTATTATTTCCAAATCCAAGCAATATGGTTGCATTTAGGAGCCCTTGGGAAACCTTCAGATTTCTAAGCAGCATAACTATGGGTCAAGCGTTTAGAGTATGTGGAGGCAAATCTTATAATTCCAAGGAATTCAAGAACTCTGAGTGGTCTAATACAACTGGCCGCAAACCGTCGCTTATAATTTTGGAATATAACGAAGAAATGCGATGATGTGCAAAACATGACGGTAATTGGGAAAATATTTTCTGTAGGACTTTCTTATATGCATTCTCTGTATGATTACAGAGAAAGATCGAATTTGCAACATAACTGGCCATTACTGAAAACTTGCGTTACGTTTGCGTTAACCTTTTTCCCCTCCAGGGTTGTCTTTTCCCACGGAGTAAGCTAGGGGTCCCACCTCCACCGCCACTAAAGGCAGTGTCCTGGAGCTTGTGACTCTGAGTCGGGGATACAACTCGGGTGTGTGACCAGTGACCAGCACTACGCCCAGGCGGCCTCACTTGCAAAGCGATCAGGGACCTGATGACATGATCCTAGCTATTGGTAGGGCAACCGTCGCCGCCATGTTTTTTCTACATTAAGGTCTGAGGATTGTAGTTAGTCTTGCATATACCATGTGTGTCTTTACTAAGTTGTACAATGTTGTATTGGAAGGATCTGGTATTTCTGCAGAAACTGTCATATCAATATCATAGATTTCTCGTAATTTACAACTATCTCGAAGACAAACCAGTAAGTGTATATGAGGTAAACCTCGCTTCTGGAACTCAACCGTGTATAAGAAAGTTTGTACCTCGCCAAAAATTTGCTTTTGATTTATTAAACGCAAGATTTCCTTCACTTTCGCATGAAAAACGCGAACAACGACATCAGGTCTATTGTTTGCATTTTCATAAGGTTGGAGGCTAGTAGTAATTTCAGGCCATGATGGGTTGCAAGTGAAAGTTATGAAGAGGTCTGGCTTGCCAAATTTTCTCACAATTGCCATTGCATCCTGATAATTTTGCAACATATTTCGGGGACTACCAATAAAAGTAGAAGGCAAAATAACTATGCGACCAGCTCTTAAACTTTCATTTTCAGCTCTAAAGTGTAAAGCATCAGCAAGACCATCGTAGGTATCGACACGCAATTTCGTTTGTTGATTGCGAATATATTTTAGTCTATCTCCTTCTATTCGACAATAATAGTCAACTATTAATTGTTGGGTAAGTTTACCTGCATTAAGTAAAGGGTTGAAACCTCCTGCGGAAGGACAACCTCGAATCGACAGCCTATACAAAATATATTCACGCATTGTCATATTTTGCCTACAGTTCGTCTTACGGTTCCCTCCTGTTGGCAGTGAAATATGCCACCCTGTTTCTCCGCAAGGCCAGATTAAAACGTAAGTTAATGGATCACAATGCATGCTGTCAACATCAATTTCCTTTAAAACTCCCTGATTAGAAAATACGGCTATGTGGCGGTGTGAAGCCGGAGCGCCGTCAGTTGTTTCAAAAATAGCTGCAATCTCTGAGGAAGCTGGGTTATTGTAACGTCTAGGATCTTCTTGAGGTTCATGGTAAAAGCGCATGACCAAATCTAACGGTTGACGTTTTTCTCTTAAAGCCAGTTCATTTTCTTCGCATATTTTTGAATGCATTGTCTTATACAGTTGAATGTAAGGGTTATGCTCTTGCAAAATATTATTTAGAATATGAAGTGTACCCTCCCTGATGCAAGAATTCGCTCGATTTGCTAATCTGATTTGATTAGCTTCTGAGCAGTCTAATACATATAATTGGCCGTAACAACTGTCGCTTATATTTTTGGAATATATGGAAGAAATGCGATGATGTACAATTCCTGAAATTTTAAAACAATATGGACCGTGTTCAGGTGGTACGGTAACATTGGCAGCAAAGGAAACGAAGGACATAGAATTGTTGTACTGCCGAATATTCTCTCTGAAGTTCCTTGAGGTATCATCATTTCCAGTGAAAAATGGTTTAAGCCTGTCAAGTATTTTATATTCCGGCAGATTAATTTTACCATTGCAACAGCAAAGGCCGAAGTAACCAAGCGTAGTTTTTTCGCAAGAGAAGAAAAATGCAGAACAATGTTTACTTTCGTTCGTCAAGGACCCAACGCTGTACGGCATAATATCTGGCATTGTTTCTGAAATGGCAGATTTATATTTTATATTAAAAGTGGTTTCGCCTTTTCTCCGATTTCTCATTGTTTTGCGTCTATTTGTAGTTTCCACACGACCGGTTAATGTTCTTTTTCGTCGAATACGTCTATTTACAGTAGGATTTATCCCCAAATTAATGTCGTATTCGATCACACTATAGTGTCCTGCATCAACGGAGCCGCTAAACAATAAATGACAAATAACACTTCCATTGCCATAATCTACAACGTGGTTAGTCTCATCGTTATGCACTCTAAACAAATAATCATTAAACAATTGGCTTATACCATGGAGTTCAACATGACCAGCATATTCACCGTTCCGAGACATGATTTTCATACTCAAGTTGGTTGTTGAGGGGAAGGCGATAAGACTCATCGCCAATAATAAAACCCTTATAAATATTCCAGTCAGCAACAATTTTTGTAACAGTTTGCAAACGCAACTCGCTATGACGTTCTTCGTTTCGATACAAACAGTACGAAACTGCTCTAAATAAGCAATTTCCGTCACCTGTTATTGGTACAATTCTTCGGATATCCATGACAGTAAATTATGAAGAGGAGCATAGAACCACTTCGCCAGTCACCTTAATAATGGAGCCAGTTTTACAATTATATTTCCTGTACGTGTCAAGAGTCGTATTTACACAGGGAAGCCCACTCTTAAAGCTGGCAATGAATTATCGAGACAAACCGGCCCAGTAATTCTGCGTAGTCACTTTCTAGTATGCCGTAGTTATGGTATATACAATGAAAGGTTTAACAATTCGTAGAAGCTGCGATATGTATTCTCGACAGAAAACGACTCACCACCAAAGACTATAACAGACCACCAAAGACTATATAACAGAAAGATCGGAAACACAATACAAATGGCGGTTCCAACATTCGACTGCAGCGGCATCTGCTACTGAAATATAGAAGTTAATTTGGATAACAATCTAATCAAAAGTAGGCCTACATTTTGTAATACCGGTATCAGAATTTCAACGTAGGCCTACTGTATTATTGCCGTTTAACTGGTAAAGGTACAATTCATTAGTGGAATTTCATGTAACAACATTTTGGACATGCCTTGTATGTTTATAAGGCAAAGAAAGAACTGAGGAAAACAAATGAGTTACGTAGCACATGGCTCGATTTGAAGACACTCGGGTGGATTCACTGCATATATTCTTCGTAATGTGTTGGATTTCGTACAATCCTTGATTCACAGTTATCCCATGTGCAAAAATATGCCAAAACGTCTGTAGCAATAAAGATAAATAGCCTACCGTTATTGCAAATGTAATCTGTCGAATGTTGGAACTTATAAAGCTTTTCAATGAAATTACCATAGCGTTTTAAGTTAAATTGAGATCGGAACGTAGAATTCCTTAGTTACGGGAATGCCAAGAGTTAAATATGTTTTGGCAATATAATAGCAATTGCAAGAAAGGAAAATACGGAAATAAAAAAAACATGCCGGAGGGGGGATTCGAACCCCTTACAGTGGGTGATGCATAAATTAAGAGAGTACGGCGTAACCACCTGAGCTACCGAACAACTGGTAACAACGCGCAATATTAAGGGAGTTAAACATCAAGCACACTCAAAATTTGATGTCAGTTTACGTTTTTCAGCATTTTCTGTCTGGTAATTCCAGTGTATGTCATGAAAAGGTAATAAGCAATGTTCCCTTCCATTATAATTCTTATACATAAACATGAAATTAAAACGCGATGGACTTGTAACTGCCATGACTGTCATAAGGCAAGGCAATTGTGCGCATGCGTGATAGGCAAGATTTCTGAATTTTTGTTTATTAATTTAAAAATATTCTGTAACATATGGGAATGCCAAGAGTTAAATATGTTTTGGCAATATAATAGCAATTGCAAGAAAGGAAAATACGGAAATAAAAAAATATGCCGGAGGGGGGATTCGAACCCCTTACATTGAGTGATGCATAAATTAGAGAGTAAGGCGTAACCACCTGAGCTACCGCACCACTGCTTACGACGCGCAATATTAAGGGAGTTAAACATCAAGCACACTCAAAATTTGATGTCAGTTTACGTTTTTCAGCATTTTCTGTCTGGTAATTCCAGTGTATGTCATGAAAACATAATAAGCAATGTTCCCTTCCATTATAATTCTTATACATAAACATGAAATTAAAACGCGATGGACTTGTAACCGCCATGACTGTCATAAGGCAAGACGATTGTGCGCATGCGTGATAGACAAGATTTCTGAATTTTTGTTTATTAATTTAAAAATATTCTGTAACATATTTGTATATTTTAAAGACACTCTGCAAATCTACATGCCAAGAGCACTCGTTAGAATGCATTACGAAGTCAATCGGTTGAGACGTTATCTCATTCTCGATGTCACAAAAATCGCCTTAGTGTTTTAAATATATAGATTAGACGAAAGGCTGAGCCAGATAGAAAGTAATCAGGATGACACAAAAAGCCAGATGGAAGGGCAAGTAAGCACGATTAAAGAGCAGATAAGGAAAGATTGGAAGAAAATGAATATCGATTCTAAAGAGGAAAGATCCACCATTCTTAAAACAGTAGGCGAAAATCACACTCGTATTCAAGCATTGGAGCAAGAAATGAAGAATAAACTTAAAGAGCAGACGGACAGGATCATTAAAGCCGAACTACGGTCATTAGAACAATCATCTATATTTAGAACGGGAACATTGAAAGACAAGCAGGATGACTCAAATAGCCCCGAGGTCAGCACAGCAGGAAGTCAGACTCAGGCGGAGAGCCCATTAACAACAAACACGGAAGGGTTTCGTAAGAATATCGATAGGAGCTCGACACCACAAGACGGTCATCAGCCCACACAACTTATTCAAGTAATTCGCTCAAACGACTACAAACCGCAGAAGTACACGGAAAATTCAGGGTTGACACCTAAAGCCTTTATCAAAGAGATGGAAGACCATTTCAATGACACTGGGGTACCTGAAGCACGTAGATTGAGGATGATGGAGAGATTTTTATCAGGAAATGTCCTCACATGGTTTTTAAGCTTCAAATATACATTTGGAAACATGTCAGATTTCAACTTAGCGTTTCTGCGCAAATATTGGTCGCCCGCAACACAACAGAGTCTAAGGATGGAGCTTTACTCTAGGAAGTACCAAACCACCCAGCAAACAAAATACTCAGATTTCTTTAACATGCAAATGTTAAAATTTCGCGACCTTGATTACCCTTTAAATGAAGCAGATCTGGTGATGACTATAGCGAGACAAATGCCAGTCAACGTACAACAAGTACTAGTCGCAGCGAACGTTAGTACGGCCCTACATGCAGAGCAGATACTACGGCAAATAGATGAGACTACATCTCATAGTCATTATAGAGGAGGAAGACAGCTGGAGTTAGTCAATACTACAGAGGTCATAAAACCAAAACAGGCAAACACCAAAACGCAGGGCACTAATACAAGCACTTCCACACCTAGGCGAAACCAGGAAGAAGGAGAAAACAGACCATATAAGCGTAACGAAAATCACTACAACAATAGGTCATACCAAGGCAACAATAGATACCAACAGAGAGGATATCAGCAATGGCGTGAAAATCGAAGAAATGACAGGCCTTATGGAAGATACGGTGATTACAATGCTAATCAAAGATGGAAAGGAAGAAGAGACCAAAATCAAGGAGAGCCACGAAATTATCGAAATGACTGGGATGATAGGCACGCTCAATCACAAAATTACCTAGAGGAATTACACGCTAGTCAAGGTGGAGAGCTAGGAAGATGGGAAAAGGCCATTGGGAACATGAAGAATCCTGATACACATACTGAGGAAGCTGGAAGTCTACTGAGACAAGAGGGATATCAAGGACATGAGCGACAGAAGGATGATGGGAGTCGCAATGGAGCTAAAAAAAATGTTAAATTTGGATAAAGGAGACAGGCTACAAACACAACAGTCGGAAGTTGAAGATGGATGGATAGTAGCGAACATACAAGAATGGATTGCTTTGCCAGAAGACTGCCTGGAGGAGACGGTGAAACCACGGAACGATGAAATTAGGCAGTTACCCATTATTTACGCAAGGATTGGTGGAATTAATATAAGATGTTTATTGGATACGGGGTCACAGATCAGTCTGGTATCGGAGGCCTTGGTTCGAGAGTTGGGACGGAGTCAGAATATTCCTGTAATTCCGGTTCCACAGCTCAAAGTGAGGGGTGTTATTCCTGAACGCACCGTCACTTGTAAACGTCAGGCATACTTAGAGCTGAACATATTGGAACACACTTTTGGGCAAACATTCATTATCATGGCAAAGATGAATTTCAATATAATTCTTGGTGCAAATTTCATTTGTGACTATCAAGCAGTGATCGATTTGCGCAAGAATACTGTCAGTTTTAGAGAGTATGATCAGCTGAAAAATGTGGGATTGCATATGGATGAAATCACTACCGGAAGAGATGGAAATTCTTGGACATTGGAAGCAATATCGGAAGAGACGGAAGAGGAGGTACGAAAGGCAGAAGATAACATCATAGAAGGAGCTGTTATGGAACTAGATGAGGAGAGTGAATCCCAGGAGATATGGTCTTTATTAACGGAAGGAGATAACAGCGATACACAATTTGAAGAGTTACTACAGGAGCGGCTCAATGACATTCAACTTGGGGGTGAACACAGAAAGCAATTGGAAGAGATTTTAAGGAAGCACAAAACAGTATTTGATACAGTACCTGGGAAAATATTAAATTTCAAATATTCAATGCAAGTCGAGGATTGGTCACCTTTCAAAAGCAGATTGTACCCAATTCCTGAAAAATATCGTGGTCAAGTTAAGGTCATTATAGATGAGATGTTACAAGCTGGAGTGATAAGGAAGACACCGACACCTTATCTAAATGCGATTTTGGCAGTCACAAAACCAAATGGATCTATTAGACTTTGTTTAGATGCCAGAAATCTCAACACGAGACTCATTTTTCCTGAGTATAACAGAGCGCCAATCATCAGAGACGTACTAAAAGGCTTTAAAAACAAGAGCATTTATTCATCAGTTGACCTGACGAGCTCGTTCCACCATATTGAATTGGATGAGAAGTCACAGCTTCTAACTGGCTTCTTATTCGATAACCAGACGTTTTGCTTCGTTCGAATGCCCTTTGGAGTCAAAACAGCGCGCTGTGCTTTAATCCGAGCCCTGGACCGGAATTTAACCGAGGAAGTTAAGGAGATGACGGTACGCTACATTGATGACATTTTGCTGGCATCCGACAACATTGAAACTCACATGGAAAATTTAGATAAAGTATTAGGCAACCTGAATGCATCTAATTTCAAAGTAAATCTGAAGAAATCGCATTTTTTCAAGAGCGAGATCTTATATTTGGGTCACATCATTGACAAGGAGGGAGTGAAGCCAAATCCCGCTAAGATCGAAGTGATAAAGAATTTCCCTACACCAACGAGAGTCAAGCACATTCGGGCTTTCTTAGGCGTAACGGGATTCTTTAAGGAAAACTGTCCAGGTTACACGGAGACTGTCGCTCCCATGCAGGAAATGCTAAAGAAGAATAATAAATGGTTATGGAATGCGGAGTGTGAGAAGGCATTCCAAGCAACAAAGCAGCTATTGGAAAACTGCATTAAATTAGGATATCCAAGCACAAATTTATAATCCAAGCGGATGCTTCACTAATTGGTATAGGTGCTATGCTTTACCAAGAGGATCCAGCTAACCTGCAGCATAAAACATATTTGGCATTTGTCAGCCGAAAATTGCGTAAGCACGAGCGCAATTATACGGTAACGGAACTAGAGCTGTTGGCCATACTTCATGCGCTACAACAATGGAAACGAATAATTTACGGCTACCCTATTGTTGTCAGGACCGATCACAAGGCACTAACATTCTTGTTTAAGACGTCGATGGCAAGCGAACGTGTGACACGTTGGTCTATATATATTCAGCAGTTCAGCATTGAGATTGAACATTGCCCAGGGAAGATGAACGTGATACCGGATGCACTCAGCAGGAACCCAGAGCCGGATAATGAAGAAACAGCGATGGTTCAACACTTGGAGTTAACACCGAAGGACCGGGAATTCTTGGAGGAGTTACGTGAGATACAGCGAGAACAGGAAGCGGAACCATGGATGATGCTTTTAATTCAATACTTCAGAAAGCAACTACCTACAGGAACACCTGCATTTCGAGAAGCGAAAGCCAAAGAAGGAAGATATGTTTATGTCAACAATTTGCTGCACAAATGGGTAGATAATGACCACACCAAGTTACGCATATTAGTACCTGCATCGTTACAACGAGGATTGACATGGCATACGCACGAAAGTTACGGTCATGTGGGCGTAGATAAGTGCGAAGCGACAATAGGAGAGACATTTACATTTACATGGCCACGTATGAGAACAACTATATGTGACGTCATTACAACTTGTGATCCGTGTCAGAGGACAAAGCCCAATAATTACTTAATGAGGCAGTATCCTAGACCATTGCTACCTCAGAAACCATGTGAGCTACTGGCACTCGACTGTTTCGGTCCAATCCCGAAGGGAAGGCGAGGTTGCCGACACTTACTAGTGTGCATTGATGTATTTTCTAAGTTTGTAGTACTATGCCCTATTCAGAAAACTACATCGAAGCAAGTACTCAGTCGCATTCGAAATAGAGTGATTCCAATCCTTGGAAAACCAGAGTTTATATTATCAGATCATGGCAGTTACTTCACAAGCGCCGAATTCAAGAAAGGTATGGAGGACATGGGTATAAAACACATTTTAAGCACTATCCGACATGCTCAAGCAAATCCAAGTGAGAGAGCAATTAAGTGTGTAACATCATATTTGAGAATCTTCATTCCAAATGAACATCACAGATGGGTGGATAAAATCAAGGATGTAGAGACATGCATGAATTCTACCAGGCACGAGTCAACAGGACAGATCCCTATGGTCCTACACAAAAACGAGTATCCAGTGAGATCGTGGAAAAGCATCATTAACTGCCCACAAGATCCAATGATAGCACCTGACTTGCGAATTGAGAGGACGAGAGCCTACATGAGAAAACAAGCAGACCGCATATTACGGCGAGTAAGAAATAAGAGGTTTCACAGTGATCTTGAAATCAACCAGCTCGTTTTGGTGAAACGACCCGCTACATCGGACCCAGAGAAGAAGATCTTCAGTAAATTATGCGAAAAGTTCATAGGACCCTATTCTATCGTAAAGAACCTTGGAAACAATGCTTACAGAGTGAAAGAATTGAGTACAGGAACAATGTCAGTCTACAACGCTGCCAACCTAAAAAAGTATCGTAGAAGCGAACCATGGGAGCGCCGAAATAATGATGCAGTTTGAATATATGGACGTCCTACTATCAACAAAGTGCACGAGGAGCAGTTGAGTACGGCACGCAAAGGAGGAAGTAGAGTTGGTGTTGACAAACATTAACGAGGCGAGCAGAGTGTTGCCTCAGGCATCAGCGGGTCATGCAGGCAGACTGAGAGGGGAGATACAAGCAGGAAATGAAAACGAGTAAATGCCATTCAAGACAGGAGCGACTAGACCAAGTAAGAGAAAAGGGGTGATTCCGAAATAAAACAATTGGCCTACGGAAGTCTTTTAAAAATTGTCGACTTTATTCCTAAGTTCGAAATTTTGTGAGTGGGAGAGTTGTGAACCCTTTATCCTCTGTTGGATAAATGATTCTATGTTTTATTTCTCCAATTAATAAATATTTCCACCAGCATCATGAAAGTAGCCAGACGGAGATGAGGAAATTTCAAGCATTGGTTGGAGACAGCGGGGACATACCTGAAGCAGATTGACAATAGACTAAATACTTTAGCTGTGAAAGGAAATAGCTTAGCGATGTGTCAGAAGGACAGGTGTGGGCCGCCTCAAATAGAAGCGACGCGCAGTGATACATGCTGCTGGTATGTTCATTGTAATATTCGCGCCTAGAAGAAATATGATGCAGTAACGTGAGTGGCTGATGAGCAGGCTAGACACTCCTACGACGCCAAGATCTGCTATAAACCGCCAAATTACAGAAAATGTGAGAACCAATGAGAGAAGAATGCCTATTTAGCGCGGCAGGTCTAGCGTGGGCACGCTCGGCTAGCATTCACGCGGGAAATCGCCTAGACAAAATCTCTACGATCGATTCTAGGATTAATGGGCATATTCTTGACCTGTGCAATGTTACGAGTTCAGTGATATTTATTTCATTCCTGTACCACAATTATTTCGAGAAATTTTTACATAAATCCCCCCCCCCCCCATCGAGACCTAGGGCCAGTTCATTTATAAGTGGCATGAAGAGCCAAGACAGAGACTTCTATTCTGTTCGTCTGAGGACGTAAGCTTATTACTCTGTGCGTCTACGGACGTAGACTTCTATTTGTGTGTCGTGGACACAGGTTGATTATTACTTCTGTGCGTCTACGGACGTAGTCAGTTATTACTTTGCGTGTCATAAGAACACAGAAATTATTGTAAAGTGTTAAATTCAGTGATAGATAGTCACAGTACTATATTTGTAGGGGCAGTATCGTCGATAATTCGCCAGCGAACTGTTACAGGGAAAGTAGTACCTGAACGGCGAATTTAGTAGTCAGATATCAAGTGTATAATAATATAATTTTTGAATCAGCGCCAGAGATGACATCGACTACTTCAGAAGAAGTTTGGAATTCTCAACACTCCGTCCAGATGGCTGAGATGAGATAAGAACCAGTCAGTTGGGAGATGGCAGCGGACGTTCTTTGACGGTGACTTAGTACCATACGGGATGCAAGCACATACATATCGACCTTCTTGATAATGCACGTCAGTTGGGCTGCATAAAAGCGATATTATAAGGGGTGGCTGACTCACCTGGTATATAGGTTGAGAGATGTTGCGAAGAGGCACTTCTTCCAAATCTACTTCGTGTACTTCTTCTGCTACTATAATTCGTGAACGTTTTCAAATTCATCGTTTCTGCAGTCTATAATGTGAAAAGCTACGATAGTCTGTGTCGCTAGCACTTCAGTGAAGTTACCAGTCTGTAATACTTGTAACATTGCGAACTTGTAGGCCTATATTCGATCAAGAAATAGCATCTCACTCGCCGTGTATCAAACGAGTAAGCTACCAGGAAAACGCCACACTAAATACTCTGCTACATCTGTGGGCTAATTTAAGAAATTCACCGTACTAAAAGAGCTCGAAAACGCGGGAAATCGCCTAGACAAAATCTCTACGATCGATTCTAGGATTAATGAGTGACAAAGATTGTAAACATTGACTTCCTCTTACTCGCGAGAAGAATGATAAGAGAGTGGGTTTATCCCACAAGAGGAACGACACAAGTGTTTTGTTCTGATTCACGATAATAATCATCACACTATATCAAAAGTCATATCAAACCTAGAAACCAATTCTCACAGGATTACAAATTTATGCATTTTGTTCATAATTGAGTATATAAATTAGAATTTAAAGAAGGAAATATTGTGAAATTAGTTATATATGCAGGCAGCTGCTCTGACAATTGAAATATCAGCTCACACATGTAGATTAGATTCAAGAGCTCTCCATCAGTTAAGGCCAGACAACGTGAATATATCATCTCCTATAGATGTAAATATAGGTGGTACCCATCAAATCATACATATAATATCCCAACTCTAGGACTTGTGCAGACCAGGGTTTGGCCTATTTAAATTGGTCGCCCAACTTAGAGGAAGATCCAACGGTCTATTGCTCATAAATGGCCTCATTTGCAATTTCAAGTAAATTACAAGAATAATTAATGAAATAAATAGAAATATCTAGTAACTTGATAAAGACTTTTCTTAATCTCCGGGTAAGTATAGGAATTCGCACGCGCATAGGTCTTATCCAAACCTCCTAAAAAAAACTTTTCCAAAACAGACATGTTTGTGTTGGGACCACGGTCAATACAGTCGTATGTGGATTACCGTTGGTCCCCGAAAGGTCGGGGTCTGGTTGGGTCCCTGATCGGTCGGAGTTTAGTTGGGCTCCAGGTCAGTAGGGCAGGCTTCTTCATTTGCCATTGTTCGGTGCTCGTTTTTATTTGAATATTCTTCTTGATATTTACAAGTATCAAAATTTCTTTCAATATCAAAGACAATTATTGATAACCCCGCGGCGTAGCTGTGCTCGTTATATCGTGCACAACGGCCGCGAGGACAGCTACAGCAAGTCCGGAGATCACAGGTTCGCATCCTGGCGCTGACAGTGGCAATCCTGAGAGTGATTTTCCTCGGGTTTTTCCACACTCCCTTCAGGCAAATGCCGCGATAGTAACTTACTCCAAGTCTCAGGGCGCCTATCCCATACCTGTCCCTTCTACGCAATACTACTGTCATCACATGAATGATATTTCTGTCATCCTGCTCATGACCTCTTACCCTTTCTTTATGAATGCAGCTTTATTAATTTGTTTTTCGTCACAGACGAGAGCCAAATAGCTTTTCATATGTCTCAACCTTATTTATGGGTACAATTATATGTGTCCCGATGTTACTCTCCATCAGAGAACCCTTGCACAAGATGGTAGGATACGCAGATCCAAAAGGCAATCAACACCCCCCCCCGTTCAGACTTACGTACGTCGGGAAAAGGAATCACGACCTCTGATCGTCAGAGCCGGTCAGTCAATCCACTTACGCAATCGGATAAGAAATCCGAAAGAGGGACATGACGGCCGGGTAACAACTTCCCTTGGTCAGAGGCGTTCCCAAAAAGAGAGTCCTACGGGCACTATCAGAGGGTCGAGGATCGAAGGTATTTAACGAATTAATGTTGTTTAACTAGTGGACTAGATGAAAGCTAAATATGAAATGACAACACCTTTCAGAAGAGGATCGAAAAACAAAAGGTGAACATATATATTGAGCCCGTATGGCTCATGTTGGTGATATATTCTCCGTGAAGGAATTGGTACTCTACCCAACGACAGGCTGAACGAGACATTAGAGCTTTGAGCTATTTCCAACCCTTTGTTTTTGCTTCTGCGGTACATTTCGAGTCAGAAGGATTTGTTCCACGCATATTACTTCATTACGTTTATTTACTAAAACATTAAGAATATTTGGAGACGTTTACCGTCAATTTTGAAATTGATTGCAATGTGGGTGCCTACCTTCCTTCGCAGATATGCGAAACCACCCTTAAATATTCGCTGCACAACAGCAGTAGTACTTCCTCGAACCAGGAACATCGCAAGGGGTGACGACACAACTTGATCTGCTTGTCCAGTAAGCAGCCGTGTTTTTACACGTTGTGAGTACAACGTTGGAATATTTGGACTTACTATTGTGAATTGAAGCCAGGAGTATCGGCAAATATTATAAAGTGTGCTAAGTTTATCCAGGCCAACAATTTGGCAAGTGGAAAAGGTTTCATTTACATAAAAAGTGGATTTATTGTAAATTGTTGAAGTTGACCGGACCACGAGGTCAGTATAATTTAACGTGGAGAACCACAAGGAACGATTGAACTAGTAAGACCTGTGTTAAAGTGTTTAAGGCTTATATTTATGTGTACAAAGCCAGTGTATCGATAGAATACCTTCTTCGAATGAATTTCTTTCATGTGATTCCTAGAATCATTCACGATATTTTTACAAGAACATAAAGTCTGTGAGTTGACACCACCACGTGTGCTATAAAGCCAGTGGCAGACATAAGGGCTATTCTTGATAAAGTCTGCTGTGTTTAGAGCTAGTGAGAATTGCTAGTATAAATGTAAAAGCAGTGCCACAACGTATTTTAACTATGGAAGCATGTATTATCCACTACGTGGGAGCAAGCCTAACGATGACTTAGATATCTAATGTGGAGTAGACCACTATGAGAGAGTTGCTGCCAATTTAATCCTACAGGATGAGGAAACAGGAGCGATGGAAATTGGGAAGTGCGAGAATCGAACGGAGGACTGAGGAAAGATCCTCGTTCGAAGGTACCATGAAAACCATATCGCCGACCATGTGAATTACCGTATAACCAACAGTCTAACTATGTTAAAGGTATTTTTGCTTCAGTTGAAATATGATACAAACGCAATTTTATTGCAACCAATTAGGCAGGGCATGCTTAGCTGTAAGCTAATTTTTTACTTTCCTTAGATTAGGAATAGCCATGGTTTTGATCACGCACTTGTGAGACACACAGTGGCGTGAGAAAGTCACGCGTTGTCCATGATGTGACAACGATGCATGAGAAGCATCCATAAACTTTGTCAACCGTAATAATTGCTTTTCTGAGAAGGCAAAACCTATTTTTGAGACACCCTGTGTGTGCACATTTCAGTATTGATTTCTTTTAGAGAATGCAGAGGCATTCACACACCTCCTTAAGTTATTCATGTCACGACGTATCATTTGATAGACGTCAGGTCCGCACTGTCGCCTTATTCAACATAATTTCTTTCTTCGGTTGAGCTCAGAAGCCACACGTTATTCCTAGAGGATTGGGAAAATAGTAGGAAGCTTGCACCTGACTTTTGAAGCCGTGTCTGTCAATTTACTCATCGTATCATTTCACGACACACAGTGTACAGGTGTTGTGCCATTATATTTTTGGTTTAGTGTCGAGGTAGACACCCACATTTGATGAAACACTAAGAATAATGGAGAGGAGATTATAGAACTGTTCAGAGTTCTAGTGCGAAGCGCCATGCGTGTTAATGCTACAATCTCACATTCCAAAGCTCTTGGAACGCACTGAAACATCTTTCGTTTTGGGCTGTTAGACTTTTACTTTGAATTTTTGAAGAGTTGATTGGATGACTAAGCTCATAGTGTGAAGTTAAGGAACATGTGTAGTGAACTTTTTTAGAGAGCCACTGATAGGACTTTCGTGTATTGAAAGGCTCAGACTTACAATCCACTCTTATTTTGTTGCAGCAATCTCTGCGCTCGCTACTGTGTCATTGTTATGTGTGTTTGGCTGGTAGACGCAAGGTCACCAGATGGCTAGAAGGCACGATTACCCAGAGTGCTCAGCGTCATTTATTTGTGAGACGGCTATGAATTAGACACTCGACTGTATTTTCCATATGAATGCTTATTGTAACGTTAAGTTATTGGTACAATTGGAGTGCACAGCTGATCACTGTGACATATTTTTATGTGAATTGCACGTCACAATTCAGCAATGTCGTTTTGTTCACGATACAGTTGTAATAATTTTCACGAGTTCATGAAACAGAGTAGTAAGTTTTCCCAGAGTCTAAGGTCGGACCAGACCATGTATCAATTTAGTAACCATGGGATTGTTGTGTCTGTTAGAGACGTATGACGAGATTGACTGTGTTCACCCACATTATTTAGGTATTCCGGCGAAGATGATGATGATCGCTTTTTGGATCACACTGACCGAGGTTTTTAGTGAGCCTGAGCACCGTTGTTGTGCTGTTTATTAGCAAGTGTCATTGTTCTACCCGTGAGGAGGTAGCTTTTGGGGTTATGGTAGTGCGCCTATTTTTGAAGTACGCTTTACTGGTTCTTCGACATGTGTCTTAAATGGTCATCAGTTACCTAAACTACACTGTGAGGGAATAAACACGAACTAAACTCCTAAATTTTATCATGAAAACGTAATTAACCTAAATCGACGACTTTAGATAATGTTTATAATTAATGATGACATTATTCTAAATTTGCTTTACCATTCTTTATCTTTGACTGACACTGTGGAACGACATATTATTGGAACAGACCATTCATTAGGACGAGCTGATAGTATGTGTTGAGACGACGTAAGGTCACTAGAGCCACGTTGGTAACTCGTGGGCCTCTGCGATTATTGCAAAATTAGACGCAGTTTTTACTGTGCATTTGCCACCGTAACTACATGCACTTAGGTGACTGCTGGATGCAAAGAGTATTCCGACTGGCGTATGCAGGATTGTGTAGAATAAGAGTGTATCATTTATTGTTGTTATTTTATTTCATTGTACCTTTGTATGTATTTGACAGTTAGTGTTTTTTTAGTTTAGCATTGGTTGCTATATTAGATTTGTTTACTTTCTTTGCTACGGTTGCGTCTCATCCGTAATTAACGTAAAATTAGGATTTAGTTAATGTTTAACGTAAAGATAAATGTCGAATGTGACACCAACATAACTTAGCCTATTTTCTATTGGTGCCGTAAATGTTAATAAACCTAGCCTTTTGAACAAGTTAAATGTTTTGCTTTGCAGTAGAATCATCGATATCATTATAAGTATATTTAACTGAACTATTGTAATTGCTAGGGGATTTCTTTACGTTCCACATTCGTAGTTTGATTTTGAACTTCGTTCGAATTTTGTAATTAGGATCTTCGAGAGGGTCTAATTTAACTTCAGTTTGGGGAAGGATTATTTATTTTTCTATTTTTATTGGATTTGTGGACTAACCCTCTGAAGTAGGATAGGGTTTTGTGTGATTATTGAATAAATTTCTAACGAATTTCACCTCATTCTAGACTTAGAATTAATTGCTAGCTTTAGTTCTTTTCGGGGTGTGCTTCCTCGGGTTTGTCTATGACCTACCCCTCATTTACACCCGATACTACCTGAGTATTCGGTCTCGTGCTTCAGCTGGTCTGAGGACAGGTCCGATCCTCTTCGGTGTGTGTGTCAGAAGTATGGGAGCGCCTGGAAAGTCACTTGCGGTTGCTGGCGTCCCGACGGCCTCGTCTGACGGGAAAAATATATTTTAAACTCGACGAAGTCAACCAAGATACAAAGTTTTAAGTTATTTTACAAACAAAACGTTTTCTATTACATCTTGAAAAAGTAATAAATATCGAAATTCGATGCTCAAAGATCAATAAATTACAAGCAGGGAGGGATAAAGTGAAGGGCGAATGAAATGGAGGATGTAAATGGGTTACACTGAAGGGGACTAAAGGACTTTATCAATCAAATTTGTGGAACTCATTTCACCATTCACTAGTTGATAACTAGTCAACCAGACAACGCCGGCCGTGAAAGCCTAAGCTGTTATATCAACTAGAAGTGAATTACATTTTCAATACACCAAAACAAGCATCTGTAATTTTGTTTTAACCCTATTAAAAGGAAAGTTTCCTATCTCTTCTTGTTTTAAATGGAACAATCGCAACGCAACTTTAACTCAACAGGGTACCTGCCTGTGCAATGCCATTGACGATAATATCATCATAGTACATTTCTCCCCACCAGTTGGCTACTGCGATGATCATAGCTAGAAAGCTTGCCTTATACAACCCTTGAACTTCAAACTTGGAACAGTCACCAAAACAAAACCCACCCTTATATAAATAGTAGGCTATATCACTTCACAAACGCAACAATAGAGCAATATGTAAAACCCAAGACACATACAAATGCCTATCAATTCAAACCTGACGTTACTCCAGCGCAGGACTACACATGACATACTATTCCCTTAAAGAAACGCTTTACTAGTGACTGGTCCAACAGCATTACGAAACGCCAAATGAAACATACCGTAAATTACATACAGTAATATGGAAGGCAAGATTGAAGGACGGCGCAGACCAGGGAGGAGGAGGATCTCCTGGTTCAATAATTTGCGGGAGTGGTTTGAACTTGACTCAGCATCTCTGTTTCGAACGGCAACCTCGAGAGAGAGGATTGCAATGATAACGCCAATCTTCGACGCGGGGACGGCACATAAAGAAGGAGAAGAATACAAACCTAACCCGAGAAAACTGAACTTCAATTATTCTTAAAAGCAAATTTTCTATTCTGGAGAAAGTACAAGTTTCGAACCATCTCAGCTGATGAGCAACAAAACAAACACGACTTCTACTAAAGAATATAAATCTACATCCCTACTCATCAGCTGATTCCCTTAATAATAACATTTACCATCCCGAAAAATATAAACATAAGCTTAGAATGTGTATGCAAAGCAGGACACGTACTCCTTACTCACCCTTAACCCTAAGACAAAATGCTGGTCAACAACTCTCTAATATTAACCCTGCATACACAATGAAACGAAACAATCAACTGGCTCGCTCGGCATATGCGACGTGGTCTAACCTCGAAACAAATACCGTACAGTATCATAACATGAATAAATTAAGAAGCACGGGTCTTACATTGAATACAAATGCTTGACTCTCATCAAAACGTTAAATGCACGCAGACAATGAAAAATAGCACAATGCGTTCAACCTACCAAAGGAAACACAATTACACATAACCCAAGAACGGATGATCCCTTTAATAAATAACGAGACGGACTCCCCTACCGCATTAACATCACTATGTTTTCATTCACGTTAAGTGCGATCGAGCCCTAATTTTTAAAACACAAGACCTTTTCTGGATATCGCCGCCACAACGCAAAAGGGAAGCTTCAATCTCACAAGCACACACAATCAGCAACGGAAAATTGTGAAGGCATATCAAGACTTGAAAAGCAGAAGAAACAGGATCTACAGGGGAAAGATCTTTTATTAAACTTATCTGTTGGGTTCATGCCAATCAAATAGCTGTATCATTGTCTAGAGTTCTAGACCACAGTGTAAGTTTCACATTTCAGTCTGTAGATGTCTAGGTTTCATATTTTATTGCATTTCCGTACGGTAGGCCTAGTTGAAATTGAAACGTATCAATATGGATGTTACTGAGGTTTGATAGTGCTGACAATGAGTGATGGATGCCCTTTGAGGTATAACTAGTGCCTGCGTGTATTTATGTGGAAACTACTGAGGTTTGATAGTGCTGGCAATGAGTAATGCCATTTGAGTTATGATTAGTGCCTGTGTTTATTTATGCGGAAGCTATACCAAAGAAAGTGGGAGCTGTCAGATGTGAAGATTACCGTACAATCAGCTTGATTACTCATGCTTCAAAGATCCTGTCTAGGATAATTTACAAGAGGATTGAAAGCCAGATAGAAACGGAGTTGGGTGAAGACCAGTTTGGTTTCAGGAGAAATGTAGGAACAAGGGAAGCTGTACTAAGTCTTAGGCTGATTTTGTAAGGTAGAATAAGGAAAGATAAGAGAACGTTCATGGCATTTGTAGACTTAGAAAAGGCTTTTGATAACGTTGATTGGACTAAATTGTTTGACATTTTGAAATCGATTGGAATAAAGTACAGAGATAGGAGGGTGATATACAATCTATACAGAAACCAGACAGCAGTCATTCGAGTTGAAGGACATGAGAGAGAAGCTGGTATTCAGAAAGGTGTAAGGCAAGGCTGCAACTTATCACCCATACTTTTCAATCTTTACATTGAACAAGCAATGAAGGAAATTAGAGAAAAATTTAAAGTGGGAGTGAATATTCAAGGAGAAATAATTTCAACTCTGAGATTTGCTGATGACATCGTCATCTTGGCCGACAAGCCTGAGGATTTGAATGAGTTTTGAATGGTATGGACTCCGTCTTACGGAAAGAATTCATGATGAAAATTAATAAATGTAAAACAAAAATACTGGAATGCAGCCGAAATAAATCAGAAACCTCTATGGAGATCAAATTGACTGGTGAAAAGCTGAAGGAAGTAGAAGACTTCTGTTACTTAGGAAGTAGAATAACCAGTGATGGACGAAGCAAAGAGGATATAAAAAGTAGGTTGGCTCAGGCAAAGAAAGCTTTTCTACAAAAAAGGAATCTGCTGACATCGAATATAGATTTAGGTATTAGGAAGTCATTTTTAAAGCCTTTGTCTGGAGCGTGGCGCTCTATGGAAGTGAAACTTGGACTATTGGTGCAGCAGAAAAGAGGAGAATAGAATCATTTGAAATGTGGTGTTACAGGAGAATGATGAAGATCAGATGGGTAGATAGGGTTACAAACATAGAGGTTTTAAGACGAGTGGGAGAGGAGAACTGTTTCTGGCGACTGCTAATGAAGAGAAGAGATAGGTTGGTAGGACACATACTAAGACACCCAGGAATAGCAAGCTTAGTTATGGAAGGAAGGGTCGAGGACAAGAACTGTAGGGGTAGACCAAGGTTAGAACATGTTAAACAGATTGCCTCAGATGTAGGGTGTGGTAGTTATGTAGAGATGAAACGATTAGCTCAGGACAGGGAGGCATGGAGAGCTGCATCAAACCAGTCAAAAGACTGGAGACTCAAACAACAACTGAGGTTTGTCAGTGCTGACAATGAGTGATGTCATTTGAGGTATAACTAGTGCCTGCGTGTATTTATGTGGAAACTACTGAGGTTTGATAGTGCTGGCAATGAGTATTGCCATTTGAGTTATGATACATAATACATCTGTTTACTTAACTTGTAATATTCTGGCGACAATCCATATTGACGTAGCACAAAGAAGACATAGGTTATGTCTCGCTCGAGATTGCGTGCGCAAAAGCACTAACTTGAAAGGGTGTGTTTAACATTCCAAACGTGCGTAGAACACTTGAGAAAATTCATTTCCAGTTGTGGTTTCTTTCACAAAGTATTTGACGGAGCTGAAGCACTCGCAGAGTAGTAAGGTAGACCTTAGCTATTAGAAAGATGAAGTGACAATATTCACTTAATTCGGAGTAGATCTCCTAAGTACACGAAGATGTATACTTGAGTTTGTGTTGCAGGAACACGTTAAAGTTCAATCCAGGTTGGATGATGTTAAACATGTCTTGGACGACATGGCGAAGGTTTAGTTAACACTTCTTGATGCAGAATTCCAATGCGAAGTTTTGACAATCATGAAGTTAAGCGTCCGGCTCTCAAGACGGGTGGTTGGTGCAATACCAACGGAGAAATCACACAGAAAATGTGTAGGACTGCAGCTTAAATAGCATACAGCTCAAGAGACCAGAATATTCCATGTCCGGCCATTGGCGTGCCCCGAACTGGTGTCTAGGAAGAAGCGTGCTGATTGGCAGAGAGCGGCCATGACAGGGAGACGGCCAATGAGCGCGAACCAACTGAAGTCTGCTGGACAGTCCATGATACCACGCAGTATCAGAAAGGTGACCTAATTAACACTTGGAAAATGTCTTAAAGGCGAGAAATATATTGTAACACAACAGGTGGGTATGAAAATAATTTTAAATATAATTGAATTAAACAAGAAAGTGAAATTAAGTATATTTGTCACTAACACGTGGTGGCGAAAAATGAGGTTAAGAAGTCAAATACTAGTCTGACTTTTGGCATAACAAAAATCAACAAAACTTAACCAGTTAATTATTCGCAAATGAGAACATACTGCCATAGGTGCAACAAGAAAAAACAAGAAAGTGAACACAAAAAGAAAACAGGATTAAAGTGGTAAAGGAGTAACAGAAGAAATTGGACGAACACACTGTCCAAATGGAGTGATTAATTTCACTACCCTAACTCTGTTGTCACGACCGGAGTAGCACCTAACTACTCTACCGGTGTGCCAAACAAGAGGAGGACTGGATTCTCTAAGGAGAATCAAATCTCCCTCCTTGAGGTTTGGTTGAGCGAGCTGCCACTTCCCTCTCCTCTGAAGTAAGTTCAAGTCCTCCAGCCTCCACCGTTTCCAAAATCTATCTCTAAGAGCTTCGACTCTTTTGCAAAGAATGGGCAAAGAAATATCGAGCTTGCAGTCGATGAGAGGTGGCGGAGCTTTTAAGGAGCTACCTATTAAGAAATGGCCAGGGGTTAAAGGAAGCAGGTCGGAGGGGTCGTTAGACACAGGAGACAAGGGTCGGGAGTTGACAATGCCTTCGATAAGAATGATGAAAGAATTAACTTCTTCAAACGACAGGATAGAGTTTCTTATAGTTCTTTTGAGATGGGCTTTAGTTAAGTTGAAACAAGCTTCCCATCTCCCTCCATGATGAGGAGCGTAAGGGGGGATGAAATGCCATTTAAAGCCTTTTAAATGAGCGTAGTTAGAAAGTGTCTCGTTGGCAGAACGAGAGCAGAGTGCCTTTTGCCATTGTTGAGAAGCACCAAGAAAGTTTCTGGCGTTGTCAGAGAAAACCTGAGAGGGAATTCCTCTTCTAGCAACAAAGCGAGAAAAAGCAGAATGAAAGTATGAAGTGGATGCATTGGTGACCAGTTCGAGATGAATAACACCAGTAACCATACAGACAAAAAGCGCTATGTAAAGCTTGGCAAGAATTTTGCGTTTAGCTTTTAGACTATTGGTTTGATATAGGAACGGACCAGCGTAATCAATACCAGTTAGAAGAAATGGTCTGCTGGGAGCGGAGCGGAACGAAGGAAGGTCAGCCATAAGTTGCTGAGAAAACTTAGGTTTGGCCTTGAAGTAAAGAATACACTTTCTAACAACGGAGATGACTTCGTGCAAGCCATTGATGGGCCAGTAATGCTCACGAAGTAAACACAAGAGAGTGCGTGTACCAACATGTAAGTGCTGATAATGAAATTGACGTATGATCAATTTAGTAACGTGATGCTTTGAAGGAAGAATGATGGGGTGTTTCTTATCTTCAGGATAATCATAAAAAGATAACCTACCACCTACTCTTAACAATCCGTTATCGTCAAGAAAGGGGCTTAAAGCGAATAATCTATTCTGCTTTTTAAGGGGTAGACCCTTAGATAGAGAATTAATTTCATCAGAAAAAATTTCTTGCTGCGTGAGCAATACGATTGAGGTAGTAGCAGACTGTAATTCAACAGCTGAGAGAAATGCTTGAGGAAACAATGGTTTATCTAACACAAAGAATTTACAACGAAGCAAGTAGGCAACAACGCGAACTAGTTTTTGGAAAGAAGAATATCTGTCAAGCAATGAAGGGGTAACCGTGGTTACAAGAGAAGAAGCGACTTTACGAGATTCAGGAACATTCGTTAAAGCAGAAGAAAATAGGGCTGGCCAAAAGGAGGGTTCTTGCAACAACCAAGTTGGACCATGCCAGAAAAGACTAGATTTGACTAGCTGGTGTGGAAGGCATCCACGAGAAATTATGTCTGCTGGGTTCTCCTTACCCGAGACATGTTTCCATTGAGAAGATGCGGATAGAGTTTGGATTTTTTCCACCCTATTGGCGACAAACGATTGCCAATGCGTGGGGGGCTTAGAGATCCAAGCTAAAGTGATGGCGGAGTCAGTCCAGTAGTAGATATGACTGAAATTACAGTTGAGATTGGAGACAAGCTTTTGAGATAATTCGGCTGCGAGCAGGGCAGCGCATAACTCTAAGCGAGGCAATGATACTGTTTTCAAAGGAGCTACCTTTGACTTGGTACAAAGTAAATTAGAGAAAGAAGAAGGAGTGTTACGACTGACCACATAAGCGCAACATCCGTAAGCTTTCACAGAGCTATCTGCAAACAGATGCAGCTCTAGATTAGCAGAAAATGAAGTAGGGATAAGAACCCTGGGGATGACTATGACAGACAGATCAAGAAGATGAGTGCGGAAGGAAAGCCATCTTTCTAAAAGAGAAGGAGGGATAGGATCATCCCAATCCGTTTTGAGAGACGATAATTCCTGCATAAACATCTTAGCTTTGACTATGATCGGAGCTAGAAATTGAAGGGGGTCGTAGATTTTGGCGATCTCTGAAAGAACTTGTCGCTTAGTTTAAGGAAGAATATGAGACAAGCTGACTTGATAGAAGAAAGAATCTGATACGGGATACCAATGAAGTCCTAAAACTTTAGTGGAATCAGCGGTATGTAAGAGCTCGACTGGTGTATCAGTGTTTCCTTTGGATAAGAGCTTAGATAGCACTTCTGGAGAATTAGAATTCCATTTGTGAAGTAAGAAACCTCCTCCTTGAAGCAACGCTTGGAGATCAATTGAGTGTTCAAGTGCTTCAGAAGGGGAGCTAAAGGAATGAAGAAAATCATCCACATAAAAAGATTTTTTGAGGAGATTTGAGGTATCAACGGAAAAGAGGTTAGAGTCTTGGTCAGCGAGATGCTTTAAAGTGCGGATGGCCAAGAAAGCAGATGGTTTCAGACCATATGTGACCGTTTTTAATTTGAAGATCTTAATGGGTTTGGCGGGGCGCCCATCACGCCAAAGAATTTGTTGCAGATTTTGCTGTTCAGAGTTGATCAAAATTTGCCTGTACATTTGTTTAATATCGGCGATTACACCAACAGGGAACAAGCGAATGTTTAACAGAACGGAAGAAAGATCAAACTGAATGGCGGGACCGGTAAGTAAGGTATCGTTTAATGTAATACCATTAGAATCTGGAGCGGAACCATTGAAAACGACTCGAATGTTTTCCCTTGTGGAAGGGTTCTTCCAAACAGGGTGATCATTCAAATAAACACTATCTTCAGAGATGTTTTGTTTATGAAGGACTTCCATGTGACCAGAGGCTTTGTAGTCTTCCATAAAGTCAATGTATTGAGCTATGGCTGAAGAATCTTGTTTCAACTGATATTCCACAGCAAACAAAGCCTTAAGAGCGCGAGGATGTGAATCCTTTAAAACTGGAGGAGAAGAAATACGAGGCATAGTAACCACAAATCTACCATCTGGGTTGCGAGTGGTAGTGGAGAGATAAAGCTGTTTGCAAAAGTCATCTTCAGTGGAAGAAGAAGGGGTGGAATTGATAGACTCAATTTTCCAAAACTTTTCCAAATTGTTGTCCAACTCAACGTGAGTTAAGTGACATAAAGATGAAGACTGCACAGTGGCAAGAGGGATATAAACCGTGACCAACCAACCGAACCTGGTATGGTGGGCGTAGATGCTAGAAGTTATATTAATTCTAGAGGGAAGCAAATTTTGCCAAAAGACATTAGCACCTAGCAAAATGTCAACTGGAGCACTCTGATGAAAAAAGGGATCAGCTAATATCAGATCAAAGGGGAAATGCCAAGTATCAATAGAAAATGGATGACTAGGAGTCGGGGCTCCAATAACAGGGATTGACAAACAATTTAAACTAAGGTTAGTGCCAGATTGCACCGAATCCTTAATATTGAGCTTTACGAACTGTAAGGAAGTAGACTTACTGTTATTGATACCAGAAATTTCTATAGAAGTATTATTAGGCGTTAAGTTTAATTTCTTAACCAAGGAAGAGGTTATGAAGTCGTGTGTGGCAGCATTGTCGAGAAGAGCTCGGACAGAATGCCATTTGCCCTTAGAGTCTTGGACCTGAAGTCTCACCGTGGATAACAAAACCTGAGTACTTCGCCAAGAATTAGCAGTCTGACTATATGACAGAGCGCTATAGTCAGCATGAGTGCCAGAAGTAAGGTACGACTTACTACTGGATGCCACGTTGGATTGAGAAGTCATAGAAACAACGCTTTCCAAAGGCTTATTTTGAGGATGCTTAAATTTGGGTTTTTGAAACCGGTGTAACGAAGAATGGTGGCGCAGTTTGCAATGCGTGCAGACACCTTTAGACGAACAGTTTGAAACTGCATGTTTGGTAGACAAACAATTATAACAACATTTGGGCTCGGCAACAGCTTTCCTACGTTCATCGACAGTCATGGCTTTGAACATGGAACAAGTGTATAGCGGATGCAAATTGTTGCAGAGAAAGCAGGTTTGTACAGTACTCTGAACTGTAAGTACCTGAGAGCGGACAGATTTCTTATTAAAAGAGATTTTACTGTTAGCACCTTTGCTTGAGCTAGGTAGCTCGGATTGTTGAACAACGGCGGAAAGTATTTGACAACGATTTTTGATAAACGTGACTAAAGTTTGAAATGTGGGATCAGGCTGATCTATTAACTCTGATTCCCATGCCTTTAAAGTCTGAGAATCGAACTTGGAAGTAGTAAGATATATCAAAAACAAGTCCCAATGCTGGACTGGTTGCTTTAAGTGCTCGAGAGCTCGAACATGAAGCTCGACAGTATCACCTAACTGACGTATAGAAAAAAGATTGTCTGGGCGACAGGAAGGAAGGTTAAATAGAGCGGTAATATGCCTGCGGATGCGAAGCTTAGGGTTACCAAAACGTTGTTGCAGCAAATTGAAAGCAACAGAATAATTATCTGTTGTGAGAGGAAGTGCCTCTATCAGCTTAAGCGGGGGACCATGCAATGTAGATTTCAAATAATGAAACTTCTGAATCTCAGGTATGGCAGAATCATTATGCACTAATGAAATGTACAGTTCCTCGAAGGAATCACATTCCTTCTCATTGCCAGAAAATGTTGGCAAGGACATCCGGGGTAAGATTGGTTTAGAGGGAGTGACAGGTTGGTCCCTATGCTTTATAGTTAATGTTTTGATTAAATCCTCGGCTTCAGAAAAGCCTTCAAAATAATTTTCCTCCCCCTCAGCTCGATCCTGCTCGTGAGTTGAGTCGAGGAGCTCAAGATCTATTTGTAAAGAGGAATATGCTTTGAAGTCATTTTGGTACAATTTGAACCGTTCGACCAAAATGCTCCATGAATGATCATCTAAACTTTTGTCGGTTAAGAAAGAGCGAAACCTAGACAGTTGCTTTCAGAGAATGGCACGAGTGCCCAATAGCTTGTCCGTAGTGGACAGAGTAGAGACTGAAGCACTTACCCCAACCTCAAGAGAACTTGCTGGCGGCAAGGATACGTCAGGCTTGACAGGAGAGGGCTGCGGCGTCTCGCCAGGGTCCTGCACCTTTTCCACTTCGATGGACTCCGTAATAGCTGCGAAAAGTCAGACACAGTATTAGACAAGGTATTACTATGAAGCAACGCGCTCTAAAAGATAATTTAAGTTTAAATAAAGTGAAACTAGTCCCGGGTTTCGGCACCACAAGATATGGTGGAAAGTTAACACCATTGGATCAACCAATTAAAGGTCTCCATTTTCAGAGAGAATTCTGAGTGAGTTCAGAATTAATAAAGTTTGAGCTTTAAAGTATGTGGGATGGAACATGATAAGAGCAAATACAAAAACAAAGAAAGATAGAGAGCAATTAGCTTTAACATAAATATATATTCACAATAACAAAAAATGTTTTCATTTTGTTTACAAGGTTGCGTATAGCAGTACAAAAAGTTTGTGCCTTAAACATAACTAAATTGAAGTTACAAATCTTGGGCATGGGTGAATGCCTGAAAACAAGAATTAAATTGCCTTTACAAAAAGGAGAATTCGTGACGCGACTTTTGTCTGGCTGACAGGGAGCAAATCCTGTCATGCCGGGAAAGAAAAAAAGGGGAAACTAAAGGAGTTATCCAAAAAAGACATGACCTATTAAGGGGGCCAGTAGCTGACAGGGGCTGAGTCCTGCAGTACCCTATAAGAATTGTAATATTGGAGCAGTTGCCAAGATGCAACAAAATAACTTGCAAATGAAATAATGTAGTGGCAGAAACAGAATATGTGAACTGCATACAAGATTTACTGCGAAGGTGAAATGGCAGAAACAGGTGGGCAAGTAGCCTATAACCTGAAAGTGAACCATGAGAGAGAAGATGCACTGGCAAAGTTCAGATATGCAAAAGCAATACTGAGATGGTTCTCACAAAAACCACAAAAATAGCTAAAGCAATCTGGTATGTTATTCCGCCTAGTGGGGAAGGGAGAGAATATCACACAGATATCAAAATTGAGGAATCTTCTAAACCATGCTTGTATGAGACTAAAATGAAAACAGAAAGAACAGCGTAATGCGTAGTGTATCAGAACAGCACAATGGCAGATACAGGTCTGCTTTAGAATAAGCATAGGAAAATATTAAATACATAATACATCTGATTACTTAACTTGTAATATTCTGGCGACAATCCATATTGACGTAGCACAAAGAAGACATAGGTTATGTCTCGCTCGAGATTGCGTGCGCAAAAGCACTAACTTGAAAGGGTGTGTTTAACATTCCAAACGTGCGTAGAACACTTGAGAAAATTCATTTCCAGTTGTGGTTTCTTTCACAAAGTATTTGACGGAGCTGAAGCACTCGCAGAGTAGTAAGGTAGACCTTAGCTATTAGAAAGATGGAGTGACAATATTCACTTAATTCGGAGTAGATCTCCTAAGTACATGAAGATGTATACTTGAGTTTGTGTTGCAGGAACACGTTAAAGTTCAATCCAGGTTGGATGATGTTAAACATGTCTTGGACGACATGGCGAAGGTTTAGTTAACACTTCTTGATGCAGAATTCCGATGCGAAGTTTTGACAATCATGAAGTTTGGCGTCCGGTTCTCAAGACGGGTGGTTGGTGCAATACCAACGGAGAAATCACACAGAAAATGTGTAAGACTGCAGCTCAAATAGCAGACAGCTCAAGAGACCAGAATATTCCATGTCCGGCCATTGGCGTGCCCCGAACTGGTGTCTAGGAAGAAGCGTGCTGATTGGCAGAGAGCGGCCATGACAGGGAGACGGCCAATGAGCGCGAACCAACTGAAGTCTGCTGGACAGTCCATGATACCACGCGGTATCAGAAAGGTGACCTAATTAACACTTGGAAAAATGTCTTAAAGGCGAGAAATATATTGTAACACAACAGGTGGGTATGAAAATAATTTTAAATATAATTTAATTAAACAAGAAAGTGAAATTAAGTATATTTGTCACTAACACGTGGTGACGGAAAATGAGGTTAAGAAGTCAAATACTAGTCTGACTTTTGGCATAACAAAAATCTACAAAAATTAACCAGTTAGTCATTCGCAAATGCGAACAGACTGAATCATCTGAGCGCTGTGAAACTTGGCACAGCATATCATCATACCCAATTCAATTTTATAAGAACTTTAAAATGGTGCCTGTGCAAAAAAATGCAATTTTATCTCTGTTGTCCTAATCAAGTAATAAAAATCTAGGTTGGTATAATGAACTATTATTAGAATAATATTGTTAAGGGTGTTTTTGGTTGGTGCCTTAACCACCATTTATTAAGGGTGTTTTTGATTGTTCTTACCCGCACCTCCCAGTATTTATTAAGGATGTTTTTGAGTGTTGGGCATCCTTGCATCTACGGGGATTTACTAGGATGTCTTATGAAGAACTGCGGACACGTTTAGAGAGCAATTTACATACAGGGGAACTGGCGGGATGAATACTCACCTAGCTTACCTCTAGGCCGCACGCTTGCTGTGCAGCGCCTCCTGCATGTCAGCGTTCAATGGAGATCTTAAAACTAGGTACTAATCTAAAGGGAAGGGCTTCTTAATCTAAATGAAATAAAAAGGTAATCAATAGACTGTTCAAAAAGGGGGTTTATTATCAAATAGTGGCAATTGCAATAGGGGAGGATGGAAATAATAACCTAGGGGGGGGGGAAAGGAATTAAGCAGGCACGCTATCACTCACCCCACCGTTGACACCGGTCTTCTATGATGATGGTGGCGTTGGGACTCGATATGGGGCCATGCCCCCATATCGGTCCGGCGTAGCACAACTCCGATAGAGTATAATACTGTAACTGCAGGTTCAGAAGAGTCCACGTTCCTAAGAGACCGCGGCGCGTGTTCGTACCTCTATTTATAGGTAAAATGTGCGATGTCAGTCCACTCAGCGGTATGTTGGGAGTGTAATGTCCTCTGTGTCCTGTCCAAGTGCTTGCTGTTGGAGCCTAGGTTTATGACCTACGGCCTACTCCGTAGTCGCGTTGCCATGTCGTCTTTTACGTAGTTACCTCTGATTATATTTTATGTATTTATAGGCACAGTCCTTTTATAAAGGGCTGGGGCCAGGACAATATTCATCTGCTGGCATATAATTACGCAGTTTATATATAAAACAATCCAACATGGGGTCCATAAAATATATTTCACCGTTTTCCATTATCTACGAAACTATTTAAGCAATCAAACTGAAATTGTTTACAGTGATAGAGGATTATTAACTATGTACATATATGTGGCTTTCAAAGTCCTCCGAAATACAAAAACAGCACGGCGGATAAATGATTTTGAAATATTTCAAACGATATTTCTGGTGATCTAATCAACTGAGAGCAATGAAACTAAGAACAGCGAATCTTCATTCAGAGCTCATGTTCAATTCTTTTCAAAAATTCAGTTCGAATTTTTTAAACCTAAATTCTTATTTATCGTATCCTATTCAGGCGATAGGAGAGAATATTAGTATGATAGGCTTTTATAAAAATCATAATCTTAAGGCACTAAATGTTGTAGCTTCCTATCCGTAAATCATGGAAGTCGTGCATTTGAGTTTTCTTAAATGAATCTCCCGTGGCTCGTTATAGAACGATGCCATATCTCGGAAGGATTCTTAATTACCAATACTGAAAGTTATATATTCTAGCACATAATTTCTCATTGTGATTGTGTTGGTGGAGACATAGGTCGTGGACCAAATGCTACTTAGTACATCACATAATATAAATCCTTTTAATAGGTGGGAGAGTTTTTAATGGAAAAGACTAGTGGGATATATGAATATTGGCGACATAGTTCTTCACGGAACAACTTGTTTCTTTTATGTTTATCTAATAGGGCTTTCCCACATTCCCTCCTGGCAAATGCTGGAATAGTATCTTATTTTAAGTCTTGGGGCATAAACCCCATCCCTATCCCTAGTTTACACACACTACAAGTCATCCTCATCACAGATTATCAGACAAGTTCAACACACACCCAAGTACAAGTAACTGATGACCCTGATGTCCTAATCTCTAAAAGTGAATTAACAACAAGGATAGATCCAAGGGACTGCGGGAAGGTAAGTGTTATAATTTTTTTTCATGAATTAACTGATTTTCTACCACAATCAAGTTTCTAAGTATCAAATTGATAGTTACTTATTGTTATTTCGTCAAGTATCTTATTCTTCTTCTTCTTCTACTTCGCCTTCTTCATAATCTGAAACTTTACTTAAATAGTTTGTCTCTTTTAAGAATTAGGTTTCATTTTGTCTTATCTTAGAATCACTCCCTCCTGAGCCTCTTTCAGTCCTCGTCAACCTCGTCCCTCGATGTGACTACTGACCGTTCGAATAATACGATCAAGGCAGTGTCGGATTAAGACTCACAGTGGCCCTAGGCAATTGTTAATTTGAGGGCCCTTTTTCCCTTTTTCACCCCCCCCCCCTTAAAAAGTCAATCATAACTTTGAAAGAGATTTTATTTACAAATTTACAATGAATAATGAATACAATTTAGATCATATGTACATTTTCAGAAAAAAAACATTTTTCTGCATTATTTTTCGTAGAAATTTTCAATAACATCATCGAAGTTGATTTTCCGTAAAATGTCTGTATCTATGCAGAGAAGACTTAACATGTCCAGTCGTTCTTGTCGCATAGTAGCTCTTCGAGGCGATTTAAATCGTTTCAACTGTGAAAAAGAACGTTCCGCAGTACAGTTCGTTATCATTAAAGTTTAAAAAATTCGGAGAGCTACTTCTACATTCGGAAATACATATGCCAATTGGTCTTTCATTGAAATCTCATACAACTGACTATGAGATTTTTCGGCAGCGGTGTATCAGTTCAGCAGAAAATTCTTCCAAATCTTTATCATAAAAGCCAACAAAATTGTTTACCGCTTCACAGAGTTCTTCATCGCTCATTGAAAAAGTATTCAAATATGCAAATTTCTTGGAAACATCCATATAAATTTTTGCCCTTTTTTTATTTCGACGTTGAGTTTATCGATGATTTCGAGAAATCTTGTTATTATGAAATTCTCACGAGGTAAAAATTCAACTTCAGGAGCGCCACTGTCGTTCGGTTGTTTTTTTCTTCTACGCGACGATTTTTTAGAATACGATATATCAGGTAACAATTTCTTAGCTTTTTCCTCGAAAATATTGAACTTATCACGAAACTTGCCTAACTTTTCGTTTAAAGTTTTAAACAAGGCAGCACACGTTTGTAAGTCGATCTGTTCAGCTTGTAATTATTTACTAGTTGCACGCATAGAAGTCAAAATTGAATCCCACAAAATTCGAATTCGAATTTTTGCATTCTGTTTGCGATGCACCCCGCTTCATGCCGAGTGTCATTATTTTCCGACTCGTCATCTTCAATACTTTCTAAAGCCTCGAAAATTTTATGAAACGAATCATAAACCGCGTTCGTTGCATTAGCATGTGCTTCCCAGCACGTATCTGACAATGATTTCAAAGTTTTTGCGTTTTTTATATAAATTCTCAACGCGCCCCAACGGTGAGGGTTTGCAGAAAAGAAGTTATACAATGATTGCATTATCGAAAAAAAAAACCAACTGCGTAAAAACAGAATTTAACAGCAGATTGTCCAACTAAATCGAGGGAATGTGTACCGCAAGGAACATAAATCGCATATTTATACAGTTTCTATATTTTGGCTTGCAGACCCTGACACTTTCCAGACATGTTTGGTGCGTTGTCATAGGACTGTCCTCTACAATCTTGAATTTCCAAACCGCAATCTTCAGTGACGAAGTTCACAGTTTGAGTTTTCAAACATTCACTAGTATGACCTTCTGTTTCAAGAAAAGATATAAACCTTTCAACTGGTTTGTGATCTTTTGGTGAAACATACCGGAGCACAACTGACAATTGATCTATATTCGATACATCGGGAGTTGAATCAACGGAAAGGCTGTAATATAGAACTAGAGACACCTCTTCTAAAATACAGTATATGATCCAACTGTTTTGTCCATGATGTTTATTAAATCTCCGCAGATCGTTTTGGATAAATACGAAGGAACACCTTTTCCAGCTTTTCCGTATCGTACAATATGAATCCGCAAAAATGGATCAAACTGCCCAAGAAGTTCAAGTATACCTAAATAATTCCCATTATCCGGCTTTCCAAAGTGCTCGTTCGTGCCTCGGAATGACAATCCTCGTTCTACCAGAGTGATGATAACAGCAACTACTCGTTTTATAACATCGCGCCGATAGTTTTTTTTCTGCAAGTAGTCTATTTCTGAATAGATCTGGCAAATTTTCATGTTTCCGTTTTTCCAGGTAAATTAGCACACTCTCCCGATGATTCAAATTCTTCTCATGCTGCTGTAAATGAATCCCAATGATCTTCCAATCATCATACCCTTCACGCGCAAGTCTGTTCGATTTTTCTGGATGCAAAAATAACTTGCAAAAAAATCGATAGACTCGGCCTGAAAATAAAACAAAAAATATTATTATAATTTGAAAACAAAAATGAATTAAACGGTATTCAAGACATAAAACCCGTAACTGGAATGTTAACCCTTTTAGTCGAGAGATTAAAAAGTAGCATCGTACCTCTCCAAAAACGATGTATTTTCGATCATTTATTGATCATAAAATTTTCGATCATTTATTGAATTATTTAATAAATTTACCTGTTATTTTGCGTTGCGTTTTAAGTTTAATGAAAACGTTTATAAAAAAATGTTCCCTTTTGACTGTTTTTGTAATTTACTTTTTTGCGGTTCAGTTGTTTTTTGTGTTTTTTTGAATTTTTTGTATAATTGTATTCTTTTGGACTAAATGAGCGTTTTTTAACAATTTATTTGTTATTTCAAGTTTTGGTAAGATAGAAATATTCAAAATTGTTGTTGCAAGATTTGATTTGCCACAAGTGAAGTTAAATAAAAGCGTTTATAATTTAAAAATTGAAACGAATACGATTGGCTAAAATTCCGAAAAAAGCAAACAGATCAACAAAAATGATATAAAAATTGAATCTTATAAAATTCTAAAGTCTTGGTTGCGTTTTAATATACTTTGCGTGATACGCTCGTTGCTGATAATTTGGACCAAGCTACCAGAAGTACATATGGTGCTCAAAAATACCGCGTTGTTACACATAAGGGAGAACTTATTGAAGTCTGGAAAATAATAAAATTGAACTAGAATTAAAAAAACAGAAAAATTTAAAAAAAACATAATTTACAATCGTTTTTGATAAAAAATTGCATAACATTTCAAAAACTGTCAATGTATCATAAATATATGAAGAGCTCAATTGTTAATCAAAGCTTACCTTTCGCAGGTGAATAAATGAGCCAATCTCGTCTTGTATTCTCTCCATTCGGTTTCTTTCCAAAGAATAAATTTTGGGAGCAATATCTTAACGTTGATTCCTTATCATATCGACGCTTGGACGATTCAAACGGTCCAGTCAATTTTTGACAATTTGACGGACCCTGTGTAACCCAAGACTGTATATATTCACTGGTTAATTTTCCCCAATGTCCTGAATCAGTGAAACGGTTCAAATTTTCGGCACCTGGTTGTCCAGCTTCATTTTCATCCTCTGAAGAAAAACTCGATGTTTGAGACCTTGAGATGACCGGATATTATCCGGGTCTTCTGCGTGACCAGTGTTCGTTTTGTTTTGCTCCTTTGATCCATCGCTAGTGGCAGATCCTTGATTTTCCGATACATTTGAAGAGGTTTCATTCCGAAGGAAAACTTTAGTCAGTTTTGGCACTTTCTCTAACACCACACTTTCTCGGTAAATTTTGTCTTTGGTATGTTTTCTTTCTTGTGCACCACTCAAATATGTAGGCTACGTGAAGGCATGTTTGATTTGGTGTTTTAATTCAACCCGATACACAGATAAAACTGTTAATCGAATACTAACGAATTAAAATTATCGATCACAAAACCGTCGATTTGAAGTCTGAACTCAAGCGGGAGCACGTTACTTTCTTCAGAAATTTCTCTACAGACCGGAATGCCAGAATTTGGAAAAACTCTTTCCGTGCATATCTATGGCTAATAAGGAGGAGGGGATGGCGGGGGGGGACTTATCAGATAATTCAAATAGTCATGGCATTTTGGGAATTTTGGGACCCGACCGTGGGAGTATCAGTTAATTGCTTCCAATCCTTAAACAATAGAGCGAACAGAAAGTTGAAATTTTGATTGACTTGGAATGTGTCAAACAATAGTTAAGTTATTTATGAATTGGAAGCATAATAAGAAGATAAAGTTTATGGGAAAAACCCGGGCAGAGAAAATTTACGAACAGCACTTTACGAAGTATAAACCAAGAAATTAAACTGTAAAATTAGAACTGCAATTCTAAGTTTCACATTTTTTTCGGTACCAGTACCTAATTTATTTGTCTTTTTTCCAAAAAAAAAAACACAATTTTTGGTGGTATTTTTTTATTTTTCAGGGCCCTTTTGAGCCGGGGGCCCCAGGCAATTGCCTATTGTGCCTTATGGTTAATCCAACATTGGATCAAGGGAAAGATAATAGTGATCACTATCGTTTGCGGGAAGTGCTTGCAGTGCATTAGTACTATACAGGAGGCAAGCAGAGAAAAATTGACCTTCCTGATAACACACGTTACTTGGGCTGCATAAAACAATATTATTTGGGGCAGCTGATCCACCTGGTGTTAAACGGTAAGGTGTATGTTTCACAACACTCAAGCTCTTCAACCAGAGAGTTAAAAGGTGCGGTTTGTACCCAAAACTGCCCCAAATCATCTCAAAAGTACAGGAAAAATCTTGCATTTCTAAAAAAGTCGACGGAAATATATGTATTTGTTTATAAAGTGCATTAAAACAAACAAACAATTCGAGAGCCCCTGCCAGAACTGTGTCGCTTACTGACCGCATTACACATGGGGTGCTGACAGAGCATGAGCATTCATTAGAAAGAGAATTAACCCCAGCAGTGGGGAATTGTACTCTGATTTTATAAATATTGACAGTTTGTTTAGAAAGTGATAGTCTAGATTCAAACCTCTGATCTCCGGATCTTCTGGAGCTCCTCATCGTGGTCGTAATGCGTGATTTCACATGTACGGACGGCTATGCCGCAGTGTTTAAATTCACTATGATATCGCCAACAATCTATACAAATTATGCCAAAATTCTTCAGAAAAATCTGAAAGCATTTAACATGCATATGAATATAATGTGAGAAAAGTACAGATACGTCACAAGAAACTTGATGAAAACCTTAGGGCCCTTCAAGCCATTTAATATCAGGATCATTTATCTAAATATCTGTAAGGTGAAGTGGTTCGTAGCTGCAACAAGTTTTTATCGGTAATTGTTCGTTGCTGTTCCATGTATATGCGACATTTGACTTCTCAGAAGTACTTGTACATTCCTTGTTTCTTACAACAGTTCGGGAAACGTTGAGGTAATAAAAAAAACAAGATTTAAGACTGAATTCCTTGTAACAGCATCCGTTAGCTATTCCATTCCATCTAGTACAAGTTTCCAATAAGCCTCACTTGCCAGAGCTCGGAATGCCACACCAGCTGCGTGATGCTGGTCACTTGAGTTGTCTGGCGCCGGACACAGTCTTGACTTAACTTGCCTTGCCCATCACAAGCAAGGGTGGAAAGTTCCATCCCGTCAGGCATTCGAGCATAACATAACAAACGCACGTAGTGCAGTGCAGTGCAGTGCAGTGCAGTGTACTCACAACTGACCACGTCATATTCACCATGAAGAGTGGCACCTGTCAAATCATACTTCCTTTTTATGTGCATTAGCTGACATCCATTATGTTCCTAAATTATAATCATATTTATGTTCGACGATGTCGAAATGTAAACATTATATGTCAGAAAAATGTATCATAATGAGGGTCATTATAATACTATTCTTCATTATGAGTAGGGGAGAGCGAGGGGTTCTGCCCCCCCCCCCCCCCCCCCCACCACCACTACTCCCAATGCGCCGATAACTCCCGAACCCGTGGTCGGAGATTCACGAATGAGGTGTCGTTGGACTCGAGCTGACGGGGGCTTTCCTATGGACCACTCATTATATTTTTATATTTTTTTTGAAAATTTTTGTTTTCGAAAGTAGGTGATAGTTTGAAAACCAAACATGATAGAATGTTGTGCAATAGCTTAAAAGAGCGGGCTCTATATCCTTTATTTTTTATAATAAAACGTTTTTATTTTTTACATTTTTTTGAAAAAAGTTCAATTTTGAAATTTTTATATTTTGGAAACTAAAGAGTTTACAAAACATTTTGTTTGACATAAATGAATGGCCCTGATCCCCTCTACCCGCAAAATAAATTTCAAGCCTCTAGGACTAAAACTGTGTAGTAGTGCTGACTGGCCGGTTCTGAGTCGCCCCCTACTTTCATATAAAACTTTGCCGATATCTCCCGAACGCGTGGTCGGATTTTAACGAACGAGGTATTGTTGGCGTTGGGATGACGTTCTCTTGGCTAAGCATGTGTGTTTGTATTAAGAAAAAAATGAAAATTCTTGTTTTTTTTGGATTGGCACTATTTTGGAAACGGTGAATCGGAAAAAAGTTTGTTAGACGTTAATGAAAGGTGGGTATGCCCTCTAGGTGGACAGCAAGTTTCAAGGGTGTAGGAGGAAAAACAAAATGATAGCCTACTTTCTCGCGAACATTGGAGATCATTGGCGAACCGATGCTCCGATTATAACAAATGAGGTGTCGTTGGACTCGTGCTGACGTCCTCTTTCATATAGACTACTCGTTATTATTTTATTTATTTTTTTGAAAAATTTTGTTTTCGAAAGTAGGTGATAGTTTGAAAACCAAACATGATAGAATGTTGTGCCATAGTTCAAACCAATGGTCTCTATAACCTTAATATTTTATAATAAAACTTTTTTATATTTTGAGATTTTTTGAAAACCCTTAAATTTTGAATTTTTACTATTTTGTAAACTAACACGTTGACAAAAAAAATTGTTTAACATAAATGAAAGATCCCCTCTACCATGAAAATAAATGTAAAGTCTCTAGGACCAAAAAACAACAACTATGCATTTTTTTTAATAAAAGCGTGTTTGTAGACAGAGAGCCGGTAGCGCTTGACGTATGTTACAACGAGGCTATGATTGGCCATGGTGGATACTGGAAATGGCTATTTCGACGGTGGTGTATTCTTGGAATACACGGTAAGTTAGAGTATACTTTTAATGCTCTTTGCTTGTTCATTCCTTCCTTTTTCTCAAACACCAACAGTGACCTTCTAATTTCTCTTTGTTGTTGTTGGTCATGTCTCTTATGTTACTCGTGAGTCTGTTCTAGATATATATCTTCCATGACCCACCTAGCGTCATCTAGCAGCGAATCTCTGAAGTTCCTCAATTCTTCCCTGTGCAAGAGGACTTCCTTATCAATCTGGCCACCAGATCTCGTCGCCATCGCCAGCTATCATCTCCGTGATCAACAGAACTTCGTCTAATTTTTCACCCACCAGGCTGCGATAGTGTCGCCTACTATCAACTCTTTGAAGACCATCTCATCAAGAGAAATTAACTTTTCAATGTTGGTTGTGCTTATATGTTTTCCTTTTGTCTCCTACCCCCACTCTTTTCCCTTCCCTGGTTCCTCTGTGCTTCGCTGAGCGTGTCTCACTTGTACGCCGGCAGTCGATTCAGTCAGAGCTCAACTAGAGCTAGCCTCCTCAAATAAAGAGGCATTCTTTTAATTCCAAGCCATGTTGGAACTTTAATCTCAACCGTCAAAGGGAACTTCACCTTCGCCATGAAGCAAAGATAAGTACTGACTTCAGGTTTTAACCTCATTCTCATCGTCTTTTAATAACCACATGCTTTTAATGATCATTTTATAGGCAGTGTGAGATTATTATATTTGGGGCAATAATCATCCTTCGCGGAATTTCCTATGTTGGGCTTTTGTCTGTCTAAGCCAATCTTAATAGAAAGCAGCATTCCTTATGCTCATTAAATGAGAGATCTTCTTACAACGTGGGATACCAATGAATACCCACTGTCTATAAAATACTTAGTTCGTTCCACCGCTGGAATAACTTTTGCCCTATTCTTCAGTCAGGATTGCTCTGGAACCTTCCAGAATCTGTACTGTATCTACCAGTCATACCGTCATGTATTTTCCACTCACATGTGTGAATACTATTTCAAACTAAGGAATCTTCCTTATGAATTACTGCTCAATAGCTAATTTTTCTTCCTCCATTGGGATTTTCTCTGGCGTATTTAATGATAATCTACAACCTTCTCAAGCAATAGACTCTCGCCTATCTAGTGTAACTAGTTATTTTCCATAATTGCAATAACTTTCTTTGCCATAAACTTTTGTGCTACTACAGTGAACTTTTCATCTATTCCAACAGACTAAAGTGAAAAATAGTGTTTGTTCAATATTTCTTCCGCGTCGCGCTCGTCCGATGATTATAAATAAGGCCATGAACATTTATCCTCCATCCCATTTGATTTTTCCCAAACCTCTTACTAACAAACCATAATAATAAAATTGTTACTTTAGGTCTTTTTCAATGAGGTGTCACTCTCAACTAGTGCCCTCCCTTTGTTTTTAGTCCATATACAACGAATTAATATCTGCATAACTACGTGTCTTGTACACGTTTCAAATTATCTTGTTTCTCCCTTCTATTTAGGGAATACATTTTTTTCAACTCACAAGTGAGTTATTTCTAGGTTTCACGAAAGGGAAACTTGCCCTATTTGTCTCGTGATTCCTACTTAAACATAGGAGGTCTAGAAACTTCCTTCGACTTTCTCTTCAGGTTTCACAGTAAGTGACCTGTCCTATTTGTATAACTACTAAAAAGTAATTCAGCTTTAATATAAGAAGTTATAGGAACTTCTCTTTTGTTCTTCCTACTTTTTGTTATTGTTATTTCCGAAGTTGTTACTCTTTCTAAGATATTTACCTAGAAATTTCTTAAAGTACACACCTTGTACTTAATTTATTGTCTAACTTTAATCACTTTAATTGTCTTTAAATTTTTTATTTTAACCTCGCCATTTCAAAATCTTGCGAGGATTTTAAAACATACAAAGGTGTGAAACCAAAAGAATTGGTAATTGCCTGGAGCAAACTTTAGATGTTTTTTGGAGGTCTGTGACCCAATTTGTTAACAAAATTGAAATTATATATTTGTTAAATTCATTACACTCTTTTGCATTGTTAAATAAATTAAAGAGTTCCTTTTCGCTTTCTCATTTTCCTAGTATAACAGTTAGGCAAGATCCTGTCTTCCTTGATTCTTCCCGCTTAATGCAAATAAATCTCTTGATAGGGTTTTCACCACTTGTCGCATTTGAGCAAGAACTCTTAGTTGACAACTTGGTAAAGTCTCTCTTAGCTTTAATAGCTAATTCTAACTGGCCAGTAAGACAAGCATAGCTCGCTACGCCAGCTTCCTGCTTGTGGAGATTCTCTCCAACACTTATGGTTAGTTTTTCAAAATATAAGTGTTTCTCATTGTCTATACTTTTAGTCGGCTCCTTGCTGGGTAAAAGCTTAGCCATTTCCAAATACAACTCTTGGTGCACTTACCAAAATTATTCCCCAAGGTATAATTGTTTTATCCCTATCCTTCTTGGAATCATTTGGTCGCTCTTTAGGAATTCTACAATTTCGAAAACAAAAAATATCGAAACCTATTCAAATTATTGGCATTCTTCAAATTACTTGTCTAAAAACAAACTCCTTTGAACAGATACATAATAAATCTGTTACTCTTTGTCTTGCCAGACCATCACCCTTCCCCATAGTAGGCATATGTATGCTTGAGAGGGAATACGCTAAAGCCACTCTCTTGCAAACTCCCCATGTTCCAGCTGCGTCTCCCGTTAGCTTTGCCCAGGTCCCTACTCACTTTAGGTATCGGAGAGTTGATTTGCAGTGGCAGTCACCTTTTAGTATATTTAAAGTTAAACTTATAACTTTTGTAGGACTCTCCTCCTATTTCTCCATCCTTTTTCTTCAGTCCGAACCCCACTTCCTTTTCTTCATCATCTTCCCTTGGTGGTTAGGTTATTCCCAAGTCAATAATCTACCCAGGGGGCGATGTATGGCAAAACGAGGGGTCGCTTATCGCTATTATTTTTTCCTATGACGAACGAATGAAGGCGAATATTTCGAAAATCCCTCATGACGATCTTTAAACATGTTGGTAAACACTGACCAGTAACCAGACAAAATTCATAATGGTATGAGGGGAAGTTGTTAACAACAGAACTTGTTTTTCTATGTATGTCTAACTGGCAGCCAGAATGGGAAAACAGAATATCTGCTCGAGAGACCCGCTTGGTGCCTGGCTAGTCAGCTGAGAGAATGGAATGTGGGTGAGAGCTGACAACATTGCTGTAAGATGATAACAGGTTGCAACCATTTGACAACTCTGTAAAAAGGTGATAACGGCTAGCCAGGCGATCAGCAGCAGCAGCAGCAGCAGCAGGCTGGGGCCCCGCAGAGAGGAAAGGGGAAAGAGGGAAGGGTGAACACAAAGAGAGAACAGGAAATCACGTGACCACTGCAGAGCCTGCCAAGGGCAGTGAGGGACGAGGCCAGGGGACCGCGGGGAGGTTAAGGGGGGTAAGAGAGTATTGAGCATGTCACTGCACATTGCGCGTCGTTCCTATGGTAAACGTTACAGTGTTAACATAGGCTGTGTCTTATGTGTATAAAATTAATTGCATTCGTGTGCTCAACCCCAGTTGGTTACTATATTGGATACATTATATATTTGAGGTAAGTGTTGGAACAACACTGTTTAGTTTATTTTATGCTAATCAATGTTTACCATTTGATTGATGTATTGTTATTTTGTTTTGTTTTAGATAATTGGGATACCTGGTGTTGGGAGAGAGAAACCCCATTCCACTGAAGCCTAGGAGAAGGGAAAAGCAGGGCTTTTCACAAAGCAAGGTAGGATTTTTTGAAAATGAAATATATAAAACCTGTTTTTCTAATATTTTATTTTATTAATTTTTTTTGTTTATGAAAGATGCTATTGCGAATGGATATACTCATTGTGGTTTATTGTATTTCTTTTATAGAGTCTGAGCCTGACAACTGCTGTTGAGAACGTGTGTGTTTGGGGCCATTGCTGAAAAGTCTACGGCTGAAAACTGTGGTGAGATTGTTTCTTTTATAAAAATCATGTCTTTTGCCACTGCTACCGATAGCATAACTTGGGAACCCCTTGACTCTTGTTTTAAAAAGCGTGTTTGCTCTGGCCGCGTAGTGAATGTTAGAGAGAGTTTAATCCCAAAAGACTTTGTCGAATCATGTTTTGACATTTTTAAAGAACAAATTTGTACAGCGAAAAGGTTGCATACGGCTTTAAAGGTCAATACACAACTTGTGTGCGATTTCATTTACACAAACAAGGACGGTGAGCATAAAAACCATTTTATATTGGCAGTAAAATGCAAGAGCTTTTGATAGCTGATAATCTGACCGAGTGGTATCTACCCTTGCTATCAAAATTTGATAACCTGCAACAAGGACCAAGTGGTTTAGCGTTAGACAAAATCCATTACCTCCAAATCAACATTTGTCATTTCAACCCGTTGAATGCTGGGTCTAGCTATATTAAAACACCACCAGCAATAGCTTCGAAAAAGGCTGTGGTGAATATTGAAAATTTTGATGATGAATGTTTTCTGTGGGCTGTGGCTGCGTATTTGCAGCCAGTTCAAGACCGTCATGTTAACAGACCAGGAAAGTACAAGGCCTAGTTTGATGAATTAAAACAAACATTAAATTTAACTCGAGTGTCGTTCCCTATGGACTTAACCGAGATCCATAGGTTTGAACAAGATAACCAGGACTTTTCGTTCATGGTGTATGGCCTAGATGGTGATGAGATTGTGGGTCCTCTTTATGCCACAAAAGAACCGAAATGACATAACATTCATCTTTTATATCTGTCTTACGGAGAGGTGAATCACTATTGCCTGATTAAAAGCCTGAGTAGATTGCTAAGCAGTCAAATGTCTAAGAGAAAGTCTGCAAAACATATTTGTGATCGTTGTCTGCAATACTTTTGGACGCCTACCTCTTTGGAACGTCATAGGGTAGATTGTGTTTCTCAGGAAGCGGTGAGACTGATATTGCCACAAGGGGACAAGGCTGTGTTAAAGTTTAAGGACATTCATAAGCGTGACACTGTTCCCTATGTGGTGTACGCAGATTTCGAAGCTCTCACCACACCCATGGCGGGATGTGAACCAGATCCCACCATGAGCTCAACCACACCCATTCAAAAACATGAACCTTCTGCCATAGGATTTAATGTGGTGTGTGCCTATGAACCCACACAATCCGTTTACAAATACCGTGAGGGGCCAGATTGTGCCAGATGGTTTTTGGATGAACTTGTAAAGTTGGCCGACCATGTAGAGGGATTACTGGCCCACCCAGTACCCATGAGCCTAACGCCACAACAGCAGGAGCAGTATGAGCATGCCACGACATGCCATATCTGCGAAAAGCCACTGATCAGTGCTGAAGACACCGTTCGTGATTACTCGCACTTTACGGGGGAGTTTCGTGGAGCTGCGCATAGTAAATGCAACTTGAACTTTCCAGCTCCTCGTTTCATCAGTGTCTCTTTCCACAATCTGGCAAATTATGACATTCAGTTTTTGATTCGTGAATTGGGTCATGTCAACAACGGCTCGTTTACCATTATCCCCCAAAACCATGAGCGCTTTACAGCCCTGACATGGCGGTTGAGCAACTTTAGCATTCGATTTTTGGATTCCTTTAAGTTTATGGCATCCTCGCTAGGCAGTCTTGTGAATGGCTTGAATGAGGAGGAATTAAAAAAATACTAGAATGCATTTTAATGATCCTAAGCAATTTCAATTGTGCATTCGGAAAGGTATATTCCCGTATGATTTCTACAACAGCTGGGAGGTGTCAAGGCAAACAAAACTCCCACCACAAGAAAATTTTACTCGAAACTAACACGTAGTACCGTTTCCAATGAAGACTATGCACATGCATGTCAAGTTTGGCGAGTGTTTGACATGAAGACGCTGAGTGAATATGCTATGCATTACCTAAAACTGGATGTATTGCTGCTCACCGATGTGTTTGAAAAATTTCGTGAGTTGTGTCAGCACATGTATGGTCTTGACCCGGCTCACTATTATACGAGTCCTGGGCTCTCGATCGATGCCGCTTTGAAATACACTCAAGTGGAATTGGATTTACTCACTGACGTAGACATGGTTCTATTTTTTGAAAAGGGCATTCGTGGCGGCTTTGTGTCGCTTAACCAACGCCATGCCGAAGCGAACAATGTCTACAAGCCTGATTATTCACCAGACAAACCGGAATCATACTTAATGTACTATGGCGTGAATAATTTGTATGGTTACGCCATGAGTCAGCCTTTGCCCTATGGCAAGTTTGCTTGGCTGACATACAAACAAGTGTCAGAATTTGATGTAAACATGGCTAGCCAAGAAACAGGCCGTGGATATGTCTTGGTAGTGCTTATTGAATATCCCTCATCCTTGTATGATCAACATGCCGATTTCCCATTCTGCCTTGAGCAAATGGTCCCCCCCCCCCCCCGACAGTAAAGTGAAAATTGAAAAACTTATGAGCACACTTTATAACAAAAATCGGTATGTGCTACATATCCAAATGTTGGTACAATGCCTCGCACAAGGCTTAGTGTTGAAGAAAATCCATAGAGGTATTTCTTTTGCTCAAAAACCATGGCTCAAGCCATACATGCGACTCAACACAGAGCACCGACAAATGGCAACACAGCAGTTTGAAATTATTTTTTTCAAATTAATGAACAACTGCATCTATGGCAAGTCCATGGATAAAGTCCGCAAATACCGTGGCATTAAATTGGTGAATGTCTGCGAGGGGCAGTGGGGTGCCCGGCGGTACATTGCCAAGCCAAATTTCAAATCGATCAACATTATCGATGAAGATTTGGCCACTATTGAATTGAGTAGGACCAGCGTGACCATGGATAAGCCCATTTTCTTGGGCCAAGTCATTTTAGACTTTTCTAAATCGGTCATGTATCGATTCCACTATGAGTTTGCCAAACGCCATTTTGAGGACGTCTCTCTTTTGTATATGGATACGGACTCATTCATTTACCACATTCGCCACTGCAACCCCTATGACGTCATGAGGCAGCATAGTGACTGGTTCGACACCTCTTCGTATAGTGCTGACAACATGTTTCAGCTGCCCATAAAAACAAGAAGGAAATGGGTGTTTTAAAGGATGAATGCGGTGATTCCATTATGACGTAATTTGTAGGTATGGCTTCGAAAATGTATGCTTATCGCACACTAGACTGTAAGGAAGCCAAAAGAGCAACAGGTGTAGGTAGGGCAGTGGTAAAATTGCTACGTGTAGACGATTACTTAGCGGTTTTACGCACTGGCAAAGCTATGTCCCATACACAGTGCAGGATACAATCCAGCAACCATCATTTGTATCTTATAGAACAGAGATAACGCACCCTCGCCTCCATGGATAACAAACGTGTGTGGGCTAATAACTTGCTCACGAGCCTGCCCTGGGGTTATGACCGCAAGGAGGAGGAGGTGTGATTTTTCTGTTTGTTCGTTTAGGGACATGGCTTTTTGTAACTCGTTGATTTAGTATTTTGTATTTTGTAAATATTGTTTTTGCCATTGTAAATAGTAGATTTTGTAAATAGTGGCAACCCACTTGAACCTTTTGCTCATTAAAAGAAGTTCTATGCAATCTTATTTTTATTTTTATTTGAAATTTAACCGAGTTGGGAATTAGTAAATGGTATATAGTGTGATTCTTTTAAAGCTGTATAAAGTTGTAGTGTTTGTAAATATGAAATGAGTAATAGTATGTTTTAGTTACTTTATGACTAGTATTTATATTGTTTTTTGTAATGTAAATCGTAAATGGAAAACTAAAAAAAAGTTCTTTTGGGATGAGTGTGCATGTGGAGAATGTGCTTTTGGGGATAAATAAAGTGGTTGTGTTTGTTCCCAAAGACAGGTATGGTTGTGTGAGTAGAGAGAAAGCTGGTGTGTGTGTGTATGACCAGAGCAAACACGGTGAGGTAGGGTGGGTGGGGAGGGGGGAAATTTTCACTTATATACTCATTTTGTTTTGTCGATAGTTTTCTTTTCTTTGAAATGTAGCGGTGAATAGACATTATTTTTGTAAAAACAGTCTTACCTGCAGTGGTCGTAGACCTCAATGTTTCTCAAAACACACATAAACACATTGCAGCATTATCATGGTCAAGCACTCGCATCAACATCATTGACAAATCTCAACTTTCAGCATACACCAAATGGAAAAATGTGAAAACAGCAAAAGGAGAAATCCATGTTTCAATAACACCAAAATTTTAAAAACGTAAAAAAGTCATTTTAAAAACTGGAAATGGCCATGTGTGAAATATAAAAATTCAAAAACATAAAAGGGACATTTAAAAAAAGTGTCATCAACAAAATGGAAAATCCATATCATCATAAACGCAAAACTTGAAACAGACATTTTTTTAAACTGTAATTGCAAATTGGCAAATGACAATGTGTGAAAATGTGAAAATGAAAAATCAGCTCATCAAAATCATGATTTTTTTTAAATTAAAATGAAACATTGTGTTCTGGTAAACCTTTGTTTTTTATTTCATAACCATAGGGATTGACAAAAGAAAATATAGAATACAAACACATCCCAATTCCTCACTCCTCAATTCCTTAATGTTCATGTCCATGCATCATCAACTTTCATTTCATAGCACTCATCACAATCAGGGCTGCCATTCTTTCACGCACTGAGGCATCACAGGTTGTGAAACGTTGTTTAGCTTTTTTCAATAACAATTTATCTGCCACATGTCTTAAACCAGGATGACTATGGCGATAAGATAGGTCATGTTCTTTGCATGCTTGATCCAAAAGATTAATGGGCACATCACCACGCTGCAAACGTTTTTCAAGATGAGTTCCAGGGCCACAAAAACGATAACCTGGAAGATGGATTTCGAAAGGTAAGTATTGAATCACTTTGTCAATGACGCCACTGCCAGTACAGGTCTGGCATATCCTTTTACATTGATGGTGAAAAGGTTTGGTCTTCCTCTTCCTCTGTGGACGATGTTTGTGTTTGTTGTTGTTGTTGCTTGTTCTCGGGATGACACCCGTGGAATGATTCAACAAAGTCTTTACACGGACGTTTATGACCGTGATACAGTTTCACTAGCTGACAAGTCACGCACTGACGCATAGAGGGTATTTTTTCCATGGCCACTTGCTTATGGTGATCGTAATCCGTACAGGGTTGCAATTCACTCAACACAGGATCTTGAGTCCATGATTTTGGTACATGTTGCCAGATTTCTTTCACCGCGTTGGCGGCCACATAATAAATGAACGACTTGGGAAGCGCTTAGAGTTCCTCTTTGGTAAAACTGTCTAGTTTCTTTTTGCACACAAAGAACTTCCCGATGGCTTTGTCGGTAGCATTGCCTTTCTCCATGGTATCACGTGTTTTAGATGTTTACACGTCGCTTGTAGAAATCTCACTGGCGTCATTCACAGGTAAATCTTGAGTTATAATTTTGTTCAACAACTCCCAGCAGGCATGGGTTGTTAACCAATGAAAGAGATGCCACGCATGCGCTAGGGCTGTATGGGTAATGTTGCCACAGGAACAAATATCCATTAGCGTTTGCAGGGAGGGGCAGCCCAACTCCATGAGGTCGATACATTGACAGTAAAATGCCAAAAGTGGTTGCAACCATTCACGTTTTTCATTACCTTTCACAAATACTACATTGGCCGAGGACAAGTGTGCTTTCATGACCACCTCCAAATATTTATAGGAAATGGTTCCTTGATTCCAGTCTAGTTGCCTATGATTTTCAATCCACTGGGTTTGTTTGCGGTCTTTATCACACAACAAATCAAAAGCATGGGGCGGTTTAAATAGCAAATGCGTAGCTTGCGATATCCAAAACGTGGTACAATCGATAATGGCCACATGTTTAAATATAAATTTGTTGTCACCAATTTTAAACCCTTGGCAATCCACAATGAGTGTGCGCAACATGTTGCCGATTGCCTGGACCAAGTTCAACTGACGACTGACTGACAATCAATGACTAAGGTGTGGTCATGACATGGACTTACCAGCCATGCTAGTTTGAAAAAAAAATAAGGTTAGGGTAGGACAGGAGGACATGAAAAAAATAAGAATTTTAGAATTACCTTATTTTATTATCATAACACGTCTTACAGGCTTTTGTATTTTGGGATAAGGACGATACCAACTCATACAACAATATAGTCTCTTGTGTCTGTAACGTCCATAACACTGATGATATCCCAATGTCTCTAAACTAGGCGTTTTCGATGGTGAGCTGCTTACTGAAGCACCATGGACACCATACGGTCCACACGTATCGTAACTTGTTTTTTCATCACTCAGGGACACGAGTGAGGGATAGCTTGAATGACAAGGTATATTTCCCACCTCCATTCCGCATAGGTAGGGGCAGGCAAGTGACCAGCGCTGATGTTCCTGCATGGGTTCATCGCCCTCCTGCCATTGGTCTATGATGATGGGACAAAAGGCACATTTCACTTCATCTCTTGTTTTTAAATAGTAGAATCCAGCGGCCGCCAAGGCTTGAGGGTTTATGAAAGGCACTGGCCATGTTGCAAAAGTCTTGAAACGTTGTTCCTCAGAGTTTAAATTCATGGATGTGACTTCTCTTGATGCTTTAAAGCAAGACATGACTGAGCGGCTAGACGTGGGTTGACCTGTTATTTATACACTCGTCACTTGGTTGGACAGTGGATAATAGTTGACTTGTTTGTGATGAATAATCAAACAGTAGGCTGTCGTATTGGCTGGTACATTGTCATGCGTTTCAAAATCTAGTCGAATGTCAATATTGGATGGCTTGACAGACTCTTCCTGGTAAGAACAGTCAAAAACAATCAGTGGCACCCTGCCTTAAACGCTTGGGGTAGCAGCATGGGGCCGTTCTCTTTTTGATAATACGACCATCGAAATTTAGAAAACAAGTCGTACAGGAGGCCAAACTTATTTTTTGAAAAATCCAAATCCAGTCCTTCATAGGGAAACACAGCTCCGTTGAGGAAAAGACGTGCATTTCTCAATTGCAGGCGATCAAATTGCGTGGCATCTTTGGTTTGTTGATACTTGCGATTCGTTTGAAAACCCACGATAATGTAGAGAGGTCTCTCTGTATAGCGAGCTGTTTTTACAGACCAACTGTGTGTGTTGGTGGTGGGCAATAGCGGGTTCTCATGGAGTGCCCAGCTTCTAAATTCCATGGGTAGAGGCATATCTCTCTTTACCATCTTGAGTATGTCCAGTTTTTTGCTATCGTCAAGGGTCACATGGGGCACTTTCCATAGCAAGCGTTGTAGTTGAATTTTTGAATCCATGGGGGCATTGTCAGCTCCCTTGAGTGCATTATTATCACTCCTGTCTCTCACCAGATAAAGCACTTGCCTTGCGTTGACCACAATGCGCTGGTGGTCTTCGGCAAAGCCTAAAATCAGTTTAAGAGGTAAATATCCAGTAAAGGTCCCATCGGTGTGTACCATCCAGTCATTGGTCGAGTCCGGACACCAACCTGCCATGCAAAGTGTTTTACCTTCTTACTCACTATAAGAGGGGTATAGTTTCATGACACTGGAAATTCCCACATTTCGAGTGCTATCCACCACGATATCGTTAATGACATAGCGTACTTCAGAAAACAAAAAGGCCAAACCATGGTTGGCCAACTTGGATGTGGTGGGTGTAGAGCCATCGGCTTTGGTGAGCCGACCTTCGATCTGAATGACACTTTCATGTGGTAGGGTGTAAATATCTTGGTTGTTGATAACAAATTGAATTGCATCATTGTTATTGAGTCCAGGTGTTTGAGCTTGATTAGAATGGAGATCAATTCTTACCACTCCTGGTTGCTCCTCGATGCGGTTCGCTATCTCTAGGATAGAATTCATTATGGAGGTTGACGTGGTAACCCAAATGATGTAAAATCTGCTTGTTCTTAGATATTAACGTGTATTCACGTGGCAAACAACTAACACCATTCCTAGACAGTGTTGTTGCTTTATACACAAACTTCATAGTGGCTTTAGCACCAACTTGTAAGTCACTGGTGTGGTAGAATCCAGATCAATGAGTTGTTGCTCTCTATTGATCAGTCTTAAGTTATATTACTAATACTATCGACAGCCACAGAATGAAAAAGCACCACTGGAGGGTTTACACGAATAATATAGCCACACCGGGATCTGTTAGGTTTCTGCGTCTTGGAAGCTGAGTTGTCCTTGCGACTGGGAGAAGCCTTCTGTTGTTTGAAGTGTTGAGCGACGCTGACGGGCGTCTGTCGCGGAGTCGAGCCTGGTGTAGCCTTGTTCTTGCCGGCGGCTTTCGGTGGCATGCTCCGATGTCCCCTTAGGTGGGCCACTACGTGTGGCGAGAGGTACTGCTGCTGCTGGTTGCTACCTCCATGGCGGTCCTTGGCTCCTCTCGAGTACCCCAAGGGCCTTCCGGTTCCCGCAACTCAACGGGTATGGAACTTGGCCCAGGGATTGAAGCAGCAGCTCGTGTTTGTGCCAACAGGGCGAGACCACCACGACGCCCAGACGACTCTGTACCTGTTGTCCAATTGGCACCTCCTGGACCCAGGACAACGCAAGTATTGTTTCAGCAGGGCCAATCTACTCTACCCGGCCCTCACCAAGGGGTGGGGGTTCGCAATGCAACTCGACAGTGCTGGAGGGGACGAGGTGTTGGAATTGCCTCCCAACTTCCAGTACCAAGTACCTGTCCGCCAGCCCGCGGTCTCCCGCGGAGGACCTCAACGTGGGGTCGGCCGAGGACGGGGACCACGCAGGGGCGGCAGAGGCATCTGTTCACTAACTGAAGTTACTGAATCCCACAGATATTTATGAATATTTATGTTAAAACTTATAAAAAAGTTATAATTATCGTCGAATATAAACAGTCGTATGCAACTCGCCTATAATGGTAATTAAGACACTCGTATGGAAATTATAAACTCGCTACGCTCGTTTTATGAACATACTCGTGTCTCAATTATTGCCATTATAGGCTCGTTGCATAATGTACTATACTACTAATAATATTTCTTTTTACATGTAGTCCATCAGTGAAGCGCGATAGAACTTATTTTGCTAATGATGCTTTTTTTTCTTCTCCTAAAATCCCTTCATCTGGTGGGCGCAGTTAAATTGGGCCAGTTAATTACGCTGATAAAATCGGACAGACTTTTCTCGCCATCATGATCTGCCCCTTGGATAAGTCATAGTCCGATTCGTCCAGTGATAGCTCATTTGCAACCTCCCCTCTCTTCCCCCACTCTGCAGCCAACACATACCATACTGTACACACGTTCCAACATTTCGTCATTAAACTGTTGGAGGGGAGATGAGTCTCAGTTTGACGGTCCCAGGGGTGTCAATTACTATAAATTCACATCCTGTATGTATGGCATAGTGTTCAGGATATGGTGACAACTATAGTATGTGGAGGAGCTTTATACAAAGAATACGATATATCCTCAATAGTTTCACAAATATGGACATCCATGAGATTGTGTTCGATAAACTGACAGCTTTAATATAACCTAAGGGCAAGCTCTAATATTTTACCCGATCTTCATTGTATAAACTAATGAATGAACAAAATTAATTTTTAATAAACCAAGTGAACAATTTTCATTGAATAGTCTAACCTATTATATGACATTAAAACATACTTAATACCAGTACCGTAATTAATAGTTGGAGATTCATTTTAAGGGCTGGGGTAGCTTGGCAATCAGCCCCGTGTACTGAATGTTTAATTGGTGTAAATTATATTTATATACTAACCAAGGGTCGCAATATTATTTAGCAATTATATTTCGACCACGCAGCCAGACTGAAATGGGTTTCCGTGCTTTCCTATTTTCAACTCTATACAAATCGAGGAACTGTCTCTTCCAATAGGCCACGGCTTCTTCCTTCCAACTCCTTACTTAGGTTCATTAATTTCTTCTCTCAGTAGCTCATGTTGTGAGGTTGTCTCCAGGAAAGGCATCCGGCCGTCAAAGAAACCACCACGTTCATGGCACCTAATTCCCGTCGAGAAAAGGGTAGATATCCCAAGTAAATTCTACCTTATAAATCCTCTTAGTGATGACTAGAGGGCAGATGCTGTTGAAATGTCATATGTTTCCCTTTCAAATTACAGTAATACGACGCCTATTGCCGTAGAAATCCTTTATACTCAGTAGCAAAGGGGAATAACACACGCTCACTTCAACATTATTTTATATTTTTGCCATTTTATGATTCATGCATTTTAGACAATTTTACGACAATTTTTACCAATATGATATTCTTTTACATAGTTTTAATGCATCGTATTTATTTTCTCATACGATGAAAAATGTTAAAATATTCTTCATAGGCTAGTAAAGCGTCTTGTTCGGGGAATGTAGTTAATTTTGTAAATGATCTGAAAAAAGAATCCTACGAATGACACGAGTAAACGAGTTGTTTTAAGTTACATGAGGGAAGTGTTCTACATAATTTAAATTAATTCCAAAGTATTGCTGTATTAAATTACTGCAGCTAATCGTTTTTTTCTTTTTGTCTATCCGGGAAGTTTGTTTTAGAGATTTTAATTAATATGGTTCAAAGAAACACTAAGATTAAGAATGATATTTTAACTGCCATTTCCATGTTAAATTCATGTATATTTTAATGAGAGTAGGTAATTGAGTAGTTCATAAAACAGGATTGCTTCTATGAATCCTCTGTAAAACTGTCGCCATATTTCAGTTTGATGGAATAGTTTCTTTTAAAGTCGTTTTCATTCATTTTTGTAATATTTTTAGATGTCATTTCATTGAGCATTGTATGTCCGCCTCGTTACGTAGTGGCTGCCACCACGGAGGCCCGGGTTCGATACCCGGATCTGCCAAGAAATTTAATTCTGGTTTCAGGGCTGGAACGGGGTACACTTAGCCTCGTGAGTTAAAACTGAGTGGAGGAGGGTTCGTCCCACCTTCCCATCCTGGAAATAGTTTTCCGTGGTTTCCTACTTCTACCCCAGGCAAATGCCAGATTGAGTCCTGACTGGAGGCCACGGCTGCCTCCTTCCAAATCCTCATCTAAATTACAACTACACACAATAATACAGCCATCACAATGAGACAAGTTATCAGACAAATTCCGCACACACAAGCAAGTACACGGGGTTACATGTCGACGATGTCGCAAAACCCCTCAATGAATCAACAATAATGGCCTAACAAACCCGTGGTTGGGAGCACCCAAACATCAAGCCGACTGCAACCCAGCTCATAGCCTACAAATTGTGGGGAACGAATAACCTGCGCGACGACACCCTTAGCCACATCACCTCGATTTTAGGTCATGGGGCACTACTTCTCATATCAAGCAGGTACTTAATTGTCCTCATGAGGCTGAGTGTACACCTTTCCTTCTCCTGATGCAGAATTGAGAAGAGGCGAGTATGATTCCTAAGACAGCCATGCTGGAAATGGTTGTCATTGGTTTCTCATTTGTACTCCAGGCAGATGCCTTGATTGTACCTAAATTAAGGCCATGGCGCCCTTCTATCCTTATCCTAGCCAAATTACAAGTACACAATAGTACGCTACAGCAATTACAATAACACAGATTATCAGACAGATTTCACACACACCAAAGTACACAGCACTACATGATCGCAAAGCCTTCAAAATGAATAAACGACAAAAGACAACCCTTTCCAGCCCTCAAGTCAGATCTTAAGTATGACTGGCTGCGTTGCTCAGTGGTAAGGATCTTGCCCACAGTGCCCAAGGCTGCAGGATTGAATCCTGGCACAGACACTTAGCATTTGTGGGTGCGTAATTGCGATGGCGCTGTGTCAGTAGGTTCACTGGCACGTTAAAGATCTTCGGGACAAAATTCCGGCACCCCGGCCACAGTAGTTAAAAGGGACGTAAAATCAATTACATTATATAGATCTTAAGTTTATGGCTGGAATCTAATCCAGAGCCTCCTCGGTAAGAGAAAAGCGTGCTATCCATACACCACGGGGCACAATATTAATTAAAATAATAATAATAATAATAATAATAATAATAATAATAATAATAATAATAATAATAATAATAATAATAATAATAATAATAATAATGTAACGGGTTTAAGGTAAATTTTAACTGATGTGGCCTTTTAAAATAATTAAGGCAAAATTTTTGTTTCAGTGAATTGTGCAATTTGTACAGCCCTGCATGCAGAGTGTTTACAGGAAATTCCAGAAATTCTGCAAGAACAAATAAGTTGTCTTCTTTTGGGTTTTCACAATGGTAGTGGTGGGGGACGTTAGGGAGGATAATTTTAGCGGAAGGACCAGAACTTGGCCTGGGGCAAGTGGCGAAAAAGGACTGTGCGATGGAATGACAAGATAAGAAAGATCCACTCGGAAGATTAGCTGGCTCAATTCGCCAACACCCCATCTGGTCACTAAAGATCTTCCTCCATTCTTCCGTCCATGATCTCCTTGTCCTAGTTGCTATTTTCTCAGAGAAATGATGGTTATTGATTAATGTTCTGAACTGGAGTCGATCTTGTTAAACAAAACAAAACTAACGATAAACTCAACAAGAACCGGTCCTCGTCGTGTGGTAGTAGGCTTACACCTCATTCCTTAAAATTCCCAAATCATAATAAGTTAATGGACAGTGTTATACTATAAAACACTTTGTAACCATAATAATAATAATAATAATAATAATAATAATAATAATAATAATAATAATAATAATTGGCACGAATTCACCAAAGTACAGAAACAAACCTCTAAAATCATTAGATCTGAAAAACGCAAGTACGATCACTACAGATTGGCTGAAATTGAACAAGATTTTACTAAAAACAATACACGAAACTTCTACAAAACATTCAGAGAAGAATTATCAAATTATCAGGCACCCAGTCTTTGCTTCAAACGCCCGGATGGGACATTGGAAACAAATAATCAAGAAAATTGCAAACTTCTAGCAGATTATTTCAAGGATCTTTTAAACTGTGAATCCCCTAAAGAACAACTCATCTTTGAAAAAAAAACATCCAACCAAGATTCAGAACCCCCAACATTGGAAGAAATTAAAGAAATAATCCATGGACTCAAAAATAATAAAGCCCCAGGGGAAGATGGTATAATTGCCGAAATGCTGAAGATAGGTGGTGAGAACGTAGCCCGGAAAATCCACTCAATTATTGAGAACATCTGGATCACCGAAGAAATACCTGAGGATTGGAAATGTGCGCTAATCCATCCACTGCACAAGAAAGGGGATAAAACCAACATCAATAATTATAGAGGAATTTCCTTGATACCAGTTATTTATAAAATTTTCTCCAAAGCCCTGCTCACTAGACTTGAGAAACAAACAGACCGTCTGATTGGAGAATACCAGGCAGGTTTCCGAAAAGGAAGATCATGTACGGAACAAATTCTTAATCTCAAAACTATCCTACAAATGCGCAAAACCAGACAGACAGTCATTACCTTTGTAGATTTCAGAAAAGCATATGACTCTATAGATCGTCAAACACTTTTCAATACTCTAGAAGAATTTCAAGTGGATAGAAAAACAAGAGAATTAATCAGACAAACACTAACTGGCACTACGTCAAAAGTTAAATTCCTCGGCGAAATATCTGAGCCTTTTGCAATTAACACTGGGGTCCGCCAAGGAGACGGATTATCTCCGTTACTGTTCAACCTCGTACTTGAGAAGATAATCAGGACCTGGGAAAAGGAAACTAAGGGAATAACCCTTGGCAGACTACTCAAAGATAGAATTCATGTACATTGTTTGGCCTTTGCTGATGACATAGCAATCCTTTCTAATAACAGGCAAGAAGCAATTCATTCCATTGAAAAATTACATGAAATTGCCATCAAAACGGGACTTCAAATTTCTTATGAGAAAACTCAGTACATGGAAGGAGCCTCACGATACTTAGACGGACAACCTATGAGAACTAAATTCGGCAAAATCTTTCAAGTGAACGAATTCAAATATCTGGGAGAAATTATTCAGCCCTCTGGTTTAAACCGTGAAGCAAATAAAGAGAGAATTTCCAAATTACAGAAAGCTTACAGAATCACTTGGAATAGGTATAACAAAAAATCAATATCTCGGAAAGCAAAACTTAGACATTATAATACAGTAATCAAACCGGAGGCGTTATATGCATCAGAAACCTTAATCATTGGTGGCAAATCTTTAACCAAAGAGATTGAAAAACAAGAAAGGAAAATTTTACGAAAAATTTTTGGCCCAGTTTTTATAGAGGGAATCTGGAGGAAAAAGTCATCCCAGGAAATATATCGCCAATGTGAAAAAATGTCTCATACTTTTCGGAAAAGACGATTGAAATTTTACGGGCACATTATCAGAATGAACAATGGCAGATTGACTAAAAGAATTCTCAACTTGGCCCTCTCACTAAAAACCAAGAACAGCTGGCTACGTGAAATTGAAACAGATCTCCAGGAAATCAACATTTCAGACAATATTATACAGGACAGATGCAAATTCAGAACCCTAATCGACAATCACCAATTTGAAGACAAACCCAACACCAGGGCCACCATAACTTGGACAGAAGACCGAAGAAAGGCGCTCAGCGAGAGGATGAAGAGATTTTGGAAGGAAAAGAAGGCCAACACATCAGCTAAACAGGTTCAACCGTGCTCCTGAGTCGGGCATAACGATGCAAGAAGAATAATAATAATAATAATAATAACTAGTGGACACGTGCGTGAACTCTCGCAGAATTGATTGTGTGCACCCCATGTGTACAGACTACCCGCCCTGCACTAGTGCTATGCGCGCTATACGCGACACAGTTCTGCCATGGGCTATCGTCTTGTTTATTTGATGCGACATGTGGTAACAAGACTCGCCATCCACGGTTTCCACCACAAGATCTGTATAAATGTTAAATACCATGAACCGAATGAAGAAAGCATATGTTCTCTGTGCAATAACCCCTGCAACAAATACCACATCACATCATGGAGCAAAGGGACAAAGAGCATAGTTGAATACAGTAAAGATTAATCTACCTGCAATAATTATTTCTAAGCACACCTTGTAACTGTCCATTATGGCCACTTGGCTGCAATAAATATTTATTATCAGTTGATTAAGAGCACTTTATAAACAAATACATATATTTTCGTTGACGTTTCAAGAAATGCAAGATTTTTCCTGTACTATTGAGACGATTTCGAGGATTTTTGTACAAACCACACGTTCTAACTCCCTCTGGTTAAGGAGCATGAGTTTTGTGAAACATAGCCTACACCTTGGCGTATTATATAATAAAATATTAATAAGTTAATGTATGTCGACCCCTTATTATTCCCGTTTCCAATGCGATGAAGGTCTTTGTGGCAGGTGGTTTTTATGGCCGGATACCCTTCCTGATGCCAACCTCATGAGAGGGGGTTAATGAGAGTTGAAATAAATGATGGTGAATGAAACTGGGCAAGGATGTGGAAGGAAACGGCCATGACCTGTCAGAAGATACCGTCTCAGCATTTGCCTGGAGTTGAAAATCGGAAACCACGGAAAACCGTTTCAAGGACGGTCGATGGTGGGGCTCGAACCCACGTCTTGCCAATTGGCCAAGCGCTGTGCGTTAGCGAGCATAGCTACCGCTGTCGGTAAAATAATAATAGTAAATATAATAATATTAATAATTATAATAATAATAGTAATGTATGTCTACCCCTTATTATTCCCGTTTTCCAACGGGGTTGGGGATGAGATGCGATGGAAGTCTTTGTGGCGATGGTTTTTACGGCCGGATGCCCTTTCTGACGCCAACCTCATGAGAGGAGTTAATGAGAGATGAAATGAATGATGGTGAATGAAACTGGGCAAGGATGTGGAAGGAAGCGGCCGTGGCCTGTCAGAAGGTACCGTCCCAGCATTTGCCTGGTGTTGAAAATGGGAAACCACGAAAAACCATTTCAAGGACAGCCGACGGAGGGGCTCGAACCCACGCGTCTACCGAGTCAGCAGAGAGCTTGGCCCCATGACCTAATGCTGCGCTTTAGCCAGCGTAGCCACTACTGTCGGTAATAATAATAATAGTAATAATAATTATAATGAAAAAAAATGAAAATCCACAGTCTGCTTCCAGTCTCCGACCGGGTCAGGAATGGAATGAATGAAGCCCCCATCTAGCGGCGAGGATATGAACTGTGTCGGCTGCCGAGGCCTGACGCACTCCTCTGGGGCAATGAGTAAATGAATGACAGATGAAATGAAATGATAGTGGAGAGTGTTGCTGGAATGAAATTTTGACAGGGAAAACCGGAGTACCCGGAGAAAAACCTGTCTGCCTCCGTTTTGTCCAGCACAGATCTCACATGGAGTGACCGGAATTTGAACCACGGACCCAGTGGTGAGAGGCCGGAGTGCTGCCGCCTAAGCCACGGAGGCTCTTGTAATAATAATTATAATAATAATAATTATAATATCCAGTTATTGAATTACCAATGTCTAACCTGCAAATACTTCTTTAAGTTTGATTTGGAACTGTGATTGCTCTGTATTATTCTTCCACATGTGCACACTTTACATCCGATGTTAAGATATTAAATACGTACAGTACACCGTCGTATGACTGCTCCATAATAATGGCACTGGTCTAGACACAAGCACGTTTTAACTTCAATCTCACCAGCGAAGTAATACCTCACGGATGATTTTAACAAGGCTTTGGCACACATCATGAAAGTGACAAAGGTTCGATTCCAATTCCTCCCCCTACCCAAAACTTTTAAACAACCCCCAGGGGCTCACCTCTAGTGGGACGTGGGTTGGCGACCACAGGACCCCAGCTAAGTCCGGCATTACTTCCACTTACTTGTGCCGGGCTCCCCTCCGTCTTCTTTCCTGTCGACCTCCCTTGGTCAACTCTTGTTCTCTTCCGACCCCGACGGTATTAGGGTATCCAAGGCCTAGGGAGTCTCTTCCTTTCCCGCCTTAATTGGCCCTAGTCTCATCTTTCCTGATACCCACCTTCTGCGAGGGTTCAGCCTTCTTTTTCTTTTCATGTTTTCTCCTGCCTTCTGCACAAGGCCCTCAAGGAGGCAGGGTGTGTGTAGCCCCACCACTTCTGGTGCATCCTGGATAGTTCTAACCCCCTCAAGGGCTCACGGCTGGTGAGTATGGGAGTTGGCAACCCCGAGGGATTCCTGAGCTGGGTCCGTCTTTTTCCCTTTTTCCACTGACTTTAGGGTGGGCCCTCTCTTCTTTCCCTCTCCTATCTGCCTTTCATGGCTCTCCTTCCTTCCAAGTCCAGGGCATTTATTTTCTTCCTGTTCTTTATTTGCCTTAATCCTTTATTTGTTTACCATTTCTTCTTCTAGTCTGTAAGTCTGTAGTTAGTATTAATTATAGTTATCATTCTCATCTCATCTTTCACTATCACCCATACCATTAGGGGCCGATAACCTAGATGTTAGGCCCGTTAAATAACAATTATCATCATCATCATTCTATTAAACAGGTCGGAAGTACTTATACAATGTTCTATATGTTCTCAGGGCTGGCCCCGTGGTGTTGGGGTAGCTCGCCTGACTGTCACCCGCAGACCCCGAGTTCAATTCCCGGCTCCGTTAGGGATTTTAGAAACCGACGTGAAGCCTGGAAAGGGGTGCACTCAGCCTCGTGAGGAGAACTGAGTAGCTGTCTGACATTGAGGCAGCGCCCCGGTCATGAAACCCAAGAATAACGGCCGAGAGGACCCGATGCGCTGACAACGCATCACCCCAATATCTGCAGGCCAAATGGCTGGGCCAAAAGGAATAGGCCCTTCATGGGCTGTAGGGCCAGGTCTTATAGTTATGTGTTCTCGGGCTCTCTAGCGGAAAATGTGTTTCTCGGAATTGACTACAGAACATGTCCCAAATATAGCTGTTATTTTTACAGGTTTTACAAGAAAATTAACTAACTACAATACCATTCTACATGTTATGAAAAGAACAAGTCGCCTCCATAATGTCCCGTTAGTAGTTAGCATCGAGGCCTTCTCTGCTTCTCTATCCCTCTACAGCCAAAACTCATTAACCTCTTTGGTAATCTCTCCGTCCCCATTTTCTTCACATGCCGCCAACATCTTAGTCGGCTCATACGAACAGCTTCATCTAGCGTTTTCATTTCTATCTTAGACTTTATCTCTTCATTACAAGTATCTTCCTGCCATTGCTCACATCTATTTGTCCCAGCAATCATTCGTGCTACCCTGATATCAGTTGCCTCTAGCTCATGTATCAGATATCCTGAATCTACCCAGCTCTCACTTCCATGCAGCAAAATTGGTCTAAATACTGGGCCATGTAGGGAGAGTTTCGTCACTACACTAACTTCATTCATACAGAATACTATAGGTCACAACTGAGAACTCACTGCATTGGCCACAATATTTAAATGAGATGGCAAATTCTAATACTGTTTCTAGTCGAAAATATGTAGTTTAGCATAATTATATTGAAAATGAAAATCCACAGCCTGTTTTCAGTCGACCGACAGGGTCAGGAATGGAATGAATGAAGCCCCCATCTAGTGAAGAGGATATGAACTGTGCCGGATGCCGAAGTCTGTCGCACTCCTCTGGGGCAATGATTAAATGAATGGCAGAGGAAATGAAATGAAAGTGGAGAGTGCTGCTGGAATGAAATATTGACAGGGAAAACCGGAGTACCCGGAGAAAAACCTGTCTGCCTCCGCTTTGTCCAGCACAAATCTCACATGGAGGGACCGGGATTTGAACCACGGACCCCAGCGGTGAGAGGCCAGCGTGCTGCCGCCTAAGCCACGGAGACATCAGATTAGCATATATTAGAATGATCAATATGACAGGTTAGTTGCGTCCAATGGTAATAGTATTTAGGTTGCGCTTGATGGAAGGTTAACATTCTATGTCCAACTAACGCATTAATTCGTAATGAATTCCCGAATTGATCCCATTTCACATACACTCGTAGCCTACATACAAACCTCCAACTTAGAAAACTATGTACAAGTTGTCAGGAGTTGTAGGCTGTGGTCCACGCAGGATGTTATCTCCCGACGTTTCACTGAAAACTTTGTCCGGTGCACCCGTGATAATGCCGGATGAGATAACATCAGGAGATATCATCATGACTGGACCACGACCTACAAGCCCGGACAACTTGCGCATAGTTATAAACACCAGCCGTCAAAGCCTATTCTGTTATACTCCAGGTTAGATGTTTATTTCATCAGGAGTTGGCGGTGTTGAGTTTTTGAGTTACAGCATTGCTAGCCTACTAACCAAATTCTAAATGTCAAAGGTCATGAGACATACAGTACGTTGGAATTTTCAAAGTACCGGGGAATATAAGAAGCTTCTTGGTGACATTTGACATCCTTGGACTCAAACGAGTTAAGTGAAATGTTCCTAGGCATAATAATTATTAGCATTCTGTTCCTTTTCAGTAACTATTCTTTTCTTAACTCTAATACCTCATAATACGTTGCTCGGTGATGATAATCCTCCTCTTTTCTGTCATCAGATTCCTCCAAAAGCTCTTATTTATTACACTTTTAGGTCTTCCTTAGTATTCATATTAACGCGATCCTAACTTTGAACCTAGAACCAGGCCTATAACTATTAAGCTTAAACACGTACACGTTTAGAGAAGAACGATCAAACAACACACCCACTGAGGTCCTGAAGCATGTGCAATGCTTAATATTCACCAACAGTAGGGCTCACATTATCATATAAATTGTACAAGGGGCGGCCAAAATACATGCTTATAACACGAGAAGAAATCACTTCTTTCTGATGATATTTTGTAACTTGCGGAATTTGGTCATGAAGTAAGTAATTAATCATAAATTAAAACCTCGATTTAGTGGACCTCGATTCGACGAACTTTGGATTTAACGGACAGAATTGGACCAACCGAGATTCTTTTAAAATTAAGATTCGCGCGTCCACGTCCGCACGTTCACAAGGAAACGGAAGCGTTATCCACTGCGCGTGCGCCCGAAATTTTTCTCATTTACTAAGTACAGTAAATATTAGAGTACAACCTCATTAATTAGTGGTCGACACTATATAAACCAATATAGACATAACCTTACTGCTCTTAGGAATAAATAAACCCGCGTAGAACATTACTGCTTATTAGCGCATCCAAATGAAACTACAAAGTAATTATCCCAAAAATATGGTTTTATTGGCCATAATCGTGGATGCAAACACAACATACAGCCAATTTTGAAATAGAACACTTCTAATCGATACGACCCCCTGAGCAATAACAATCGTTTCATAATTCACAAATATCGATTATTCGTTAGTATGTCGATATTTTTTATCGCTAGAGAATTGCGCATTTGAGGAAGTGCATCTCAAAGCACTGGCCGATGAATTTTCTAAGATGAATCGCAGTTATTTTAAAGATTTTTTAAAAAAATATTTTGAATTAAAAGTTCTAAATTTAAATTCGTGATTTGACGGACTTTCGATTCACCGGACGAAGCTCCAGCCCAATTAGTCTGCTAAATCGAGGGTTCACTGTATTCATATTGATATCGTCCCAGTAGTTAAATGCTGTGTGTAACAGCACATATTGCCTACCGGATGATTAATTCATAATTCATAAACTGTGATTGGAAGAGGGTCAATTAATTAATTTTATTAATGCAGCAAATGGTCTTTTTTTTTGGGGGGGGGGGGGGGATGGATCAGGGAAGGGATTTTGGAAGGAAGTCAGCCGTAGACCTAAGGCATTTGCCTCAAAGTGAAAATTGGACACCACGAAAACCATATTCAGGACGGCCGAGGTAGGATTTGAAGCCACGCACTCCCGATGCCGGCGAGGCACGAGGTAGGGCGTCGTTACTGCTCTTGGTCGCCGTGGCTAGTAAGAGACTCAATTAAGCCCCTATTCTGATAAAAGTTTTCAAGCTCAAAGTTTTCAATACGTTATAAATTTAGGGCCAGCCTCTTGGTATTGGGGGTAGTGAGCCTGCCTTTCACCCGAGGCACCGGGTTCGATTACCGGCTCCGTCAGGGATTTTAGAAACTGACGTGAGGGCTGGAACGGGTTCCTCTCAGCCTCGTGAGGATAATTGAAGTGCTTATTTCCAAAGTGACGTAAATCCATGAAATGCAAAACATAGGAAATGGCGTTTTTGTTTCTTCGTTTAATTAAATCCAGATATCATAATGAATATAATGTAATTTCGTTCATCAATCTTATGCATATCCTGACACTGTGCTTTAAAAATCTTATTTCAAAGAAAATTGTGGTAATGGTCTCCTGAAAGTTGGAGTTAGGACGTTTTGGAAATAAATCATATATTGACATACGCTTTGAGTTACATTCATGAACATTTAAATGGTTTAAACACAACAAACACAAACTGATGCTCTACATATCCTTCAAAGTTAGCCATGGCCTTCATTTATTACTATGAAGCACAAGAAGTCACAAACCCTATTCCTCTGCCACCTGTAAGCAGCCATGTTTCCGCGTCTTATCACGTGATGTCCAGAGAGCAAGCGGATTGTTCAACATGGACATAAGACACATTGGAAATAAATAAACGTTAGAGTTACGTCACTTTGCGCATAAACTTAATATTTAGATCTCTGTTAATATGGGATATAAGACGTATTGAGATTTAAAACCAATGCTATACGTTGAGAGAACCTTTAAACTTGCTCATGAAAGAAAAACCTAAAAAACCGTCAACATTGGATTTACGTCACTTTGGAAATAACGTCTTCAATTGCATAGCTGTTTGACAGAGAGGCGGCGCTGCGCCCCGGTTGATTGGACCCGCAATCTATAGGCCAAATTACTGAGCACTGGTTGTATGGTAGGCCTAGGCCTTTCATGGGCTGTGGTGCCACGGGACACTTTAGGGACCAGGATACGAAGTTTCTTGCCCTTAAATTAAAGAGAAAAATCGGAGATTACAAAAGGTAACAAGATGGTCCATTATAGACTTCCTGGCCGTAAACGCGGATGCCCGGGTTCGATTCCCGGCTGTGCCAAGAAATTTAATTCTGGTGTGAGGACTGGAACGGGGTCCACTCATTCTCATGAGGCAAAACTGTGAAGAGGTGGGTTCGATTTCCAACCCAGCCATACTGGAAGGGGTTTTCTATGGTTTCCCAGTTCTATTCCAGACGAATGCCTGCTTGGTTCCTAACTGATGGTCACGGCCACCTCCTTCCCAATCCTCATCTGAATTACAACTACACACGTACAGCAATCTCAATACCACAGGTTATCAGACAAATTACACACACACACAAGTACACGGGGCTATATGACCACGATGTTGCAAAGCCCCTAAATTAGTTAACAACACCAACATTTTAAACTTAAAACCTACTTTCCGTATTAGAGAGGAATTAGGCTAATCTTTTACGCCTGAAGTACAGAAATGAATCATGTCTGGTGGTGATAGTTTCTTATTCTTAACTCCAGGCAAATGTCGGGGCGGTACATTCCATCTCGCCTAGATTCATAAATTTCATCTCACATTAATTCCTCTCACGAGGTTGGTGTCTGGAAAACCACCCGCCACACAGACTTTCATCGCATCTCATCCCGAGCCCGTTGAAAACAGGAATAATGAGGGCTAGACACACAGTTGCATGATTGTTGTCCTTCTTGATTCCTTTACGGATTTGCGGCATTGTGGTCATGTAGGATCTGTGTCATTGCAATGGCTATAATAGTATATTATGTACTTATAATTGAAACTAAGATTTGGATGATGGCTGTCGTGAGATCATGTTAGGAATCATCCAGACATTTGCTTGGAGTGGAAGTGGGATTCCTCGGAAAATCACTTCTGGGTTAGCTGAATTTGAATTTGAATTTATTATTTCCCTTATACAGGCCAGTGAAGCTACTAAGCCTTTTTATGCAGCTCTCTTCATTCAGAGGGCGGTTGAATACAATAAAATAAATGAAGAAAGAAAAAAACTTAACCTAAACATTCAGTTGACAATAGAAGTTCTTGTTAATACATCTGTTCACCTTGATCATGATCAGGGCTGGATTTACCAATAGGCCCCATAGTCCCCGGCCTAGAGGCGCACCATGCTGAGGGGCGCAAAATTAATCCACAATTTGTTTATGATTTAAATTAAACTTTCAAAATTTTAACACTTTTCCAATGAATATTGTGGCCATCATTTGGAAACAGCAGATTTTTCAACTTCAGCTTAGAACAGGAATCTTGTATGATTTATTGGGAGAAAATTTAAGTCTTGAATATTAATATCAGTTTAATTTGAAAAATTAATTATGCATAGTTGTAGGATCTATCATCATCATCATCTTCTTCGGCTTATCCCAATTAATTGGGGTCGCCGGAGCCAACCTGGCTCATTTTGGTTTTGGCCGGGGATTTAAGACCGGATGCCCTTTCTGACGCCACGTGATTTTTCAGGTGAAATTTTCTCCCAGCAAGTCACCGGGATTCGATCCCCGGTCGTCCGGGTGAAAGACGAGCAGCTAAGCCACTGCGCCATCACGCTCCCCAGTTGTAGGTTCTATGAAGTAGTGTATATGTACATCTGTAAGTGTATAATGAGTCTTAAATGGTTTAAACTTATTTTAATATCTCGTTTATATATACAAATTTAGAAGCAGTTGATTCACTCATTATTTTAATTGATTTTACTTCACGATACATTTGAATAAAATAAAAACAAGAAGTTCCGTGAAGAACTAAAGAGCCTACTTTTCTTAAAATTTAAGATTCATGCCAATGATTAATCTATATGGATCTATCTAGAATAATGACGAAATTAAGTTGGTAATATCGAAATTTCTAACTAGTTCGAAATACTGTATACCTGGCATAATGTAGCCTAATAGTGAACTACAGTTGGCAGCCCTGGTGACTGAATATATTCTTAGTTCCATCTCTTAAGGTACAGAATACAAAATTTGGTTGAAGTCCAATGGATATCATGGACGTTACATGCAGTTATACATTGGATATAACAGCGCACGTAAAATCATGTTGGCAACAACGACATACATGTATTAGTCAGATATAATCTGAAATAATATGATCTAGTTGCATGCATTTTAAAATTGGACCTATCAGCAGGCTTAGAATCATGTTGGCAGCACTGACGTATATTAGTTACTCCAAATTAATCTAGAATATCAGGTACTATACGTGTGCATAGTTTAAAGCTGTCGGCTTGCATACTTTCTGATATATGGGTATTTGGATTAAAACAATTGAGAGCATTTATTAACATTTGGCAACCCTGGTGGGTCTTAGGAATACGCACAGTCATATCTGTTTATGTACACATAGCACATACGAAATTTGGTTGAAATCCAATTGATAGTGTAGAAGTTATATGCATTTAAAATTTTGACCTATCAGCAGGCTTATAATCATTTTGGCAACACTGCCATATATGGCCTCCTGGAAATTAAACTGCAATATTATTATCTATACGTGTGCCAATTTTGATATAGCTCCCATTTATACCTTCCAAGATATCCAACATGGAGCTCAAATTTCAATTGCGATTTTTCAGCAGTTGGTAGCACTGACATCATTTTCAAATATGGCCGTGAAATATTCTGGTATAGATCTTTACTCCTACCAAATTTTGTTTCAATTGCTGAAGCCGTTTAGGAGTTGATAGGGGGGGGGGGGGGGGGCACACACACACAGCCAGCCAGACAGACAGACACACATTTGCCCGATCTCATAAGTCTACTTTTTCCTCATTTTTGCAAAATGTGAAAAGTAGGCTAAACATTCACAAAGACCTTTCTGGGGTCTAAATTCTCCCTCCTTCACGATGGTATGAAGAGGGGGCGGCATAAACCCACGGACCTAGGAGCGCATACAATCTAAATCCGGCCCTGATCATGATAATTGTATAGCTGATAGATTACCATGAAGGGACCGGGTGAGTTAGCCGTGGTCATTACGGCGTGGCTGCAGGCAGTTGCTCACATTCGGGAGGCGAGGAGGTTCGAATCCCCCCACCGGCAACCTTGAAGATGGTCTTCTGTGGTTTCCCATCTTCCTTCCAGGCAAATGCCGGGGTTGGTCCCTAACTATAGGCCACAGACGCTACCTTCTAAATCCTTGCCTAACATTCACACTTTCCTCCCCAGAGAACACTCTACACGCGACGGTACTTGTAGCTCACCCCATGGGTGTCCACTTAGAAGTAGCTACAAAAACTCTGGCGAGCCGAACATGTCCTCGGACACTCCCGGCATTAAAAGCCAAACGCTAAAAGAAACAAAAAAACATGAAGGGAGTGTTTTATCGCTCTGATGGGAAGTCCTGAATACTGGTGCAATTTATATTTATTCCAGAGAATACTAGCTGAAATACAGAGGTGATCATTGCCTCAAGAGGCTGAGTGTACCCCGTTTTAAACCTCAGACTAGAAGTAAATTTCATGGCAGAGCTGGAAATCGAACCCATGACCTCTGAATTAGAAGTCTCAATACGTACTCTGAAAGCACAGAAGGTGGCAACTGTGTGATTGGCAACACTTTCGACCAAGGGGTGACAACAACGGAACGGCGTAAAATTCTATAATTTCCGATCTGATCTACTGTATGTTCGTACAAATGTTAGTCAATATTGGGCCAGTCGTTTGCGAGAGTTTTAGCCGTAACTGTAAAGTTGGTACCACTGGTTTCTAACAACTAGCAAGAGCATGGTAATCGAAAATAACAGGTGCCGAATTTTCAAAATAATGCAATGCAGCCAAAATTAATAATTAACCATTATGGACTTCAAATTGGCAGGTGAAAAGATAAAGGAGGTAGGAGACTTCTGTTACTTAGGAAGAAAAATAACCTGTGATAGACGAAGCAAAGAGGATATAAAAAGTAAAGTTGTTTCAAGCACGGAAAGCATTTCTGTAGAAAAGGAATCTGTTGACATCGAATATATCAGTATTGTAGATTTAGGTATTAGGATATAAATTTTGAAAGCCTTTGCCTGGAGAATTGCACTCTATGGAAGTGAAATTTGGACTGTTGGCGCTGCAGAAAATAGGAGAATAGAAGCATTGAAATGTGATGTTACAGGAGAATGATGATCAGATTGGTAGGTAGAGTAACAAATAGAGATATTAAGACAAGTGGGAGAGGAGAAACGTTTCTGGTGACTGCTAATGAAGAGAAGAGATAGTTTGGTAGGACGCATTTAGACACCCAGGAATAGCAAACGTAGTTATGGAAGGAAGGGTTGAAGACAAGAATTGTAGGGGTACACCAAGATTAGAATACTTCGAACAGATTGTCTCAGATGCAAGGTTTGGTAGCTATGTAGAGATGAAACGATTAGCTCAGGACAGGGAGGCATGGAAATGTGCATCAAACCTTTCAAAAGACTGAAGTCTGAAACACGCAACACACATGAATTCTCAAATGCAACATCACCTACACCCAACATTTCGTTTGTTCAGAGCAGTCGTTGAGATGTAAATAAGATGGAAGCACAGTGACAGACAGATACATGCAATAACATAATACAATATTAGGAGGGTCAGAACAAAAATCGATAAGATCAGCAAAGCATTTCTTACAGCAAATAATAAACACTGATAACTTTGTGGCATTTCAGGCAACTTTATCAGGTAGATTTAGAGACTTTTCATAGAAGATGATTTTAGAATCACATTTGAAATAATAATTTACACAAAACAGCCCACCAGAAGCACAAGAGCTTGAATGCAGCAGAAATGGATGAATGTTTGAATGATTTTTTGGACTGAATACCGTATACGAGCGACTAAAGTAATGTAATCTTTTGTTGCTTTCTAGATTCTCAAACGTCACTTTTGTGTTACTTTTTGTTATTTTCTTTTCCGGTTTCTGAACTTTTTCTTCATCATCTTTTCATTTATGTTTTTCCGTTTTCTGTAGATAGTTTCTAATTTTCTGTAAATAATTATTTCAATGTTTCTTATACATATGGGATTGAATGAATGAAAGCTAGAGATAGGATGTTTGAGTGCGTGTCTGTATGGTGTTTCATAGATAATAGTGTCTCTGTGTTCGTGCTTGTAGTCTTTGTTCTGTTTGTACATGCAAATTGAGATGTTAAATTAATATATTGTCTCACGTTGAGTCTATCCGTCTGTAAATGAAGAATACATACAGTGTGTATAGAAACTCTCTCCGCAGCGAAGTCAAACGCTTGCGGGTCTGGTTAGTTGGCAACTGCGCACGCGTTGACGTTCGAGCCTGCCTGCCTGTTCACTGTCTCTGTTCGCTGTTCAGCCTGATACCTGAATGTGAGATCTGTGCTACAAGTGGTTGTTTAATTCGTCTGTTAATGCATTTCCTATAACAACAGTAGCAGAGTAACTGCTTGCGGGATCCGTTGCCAACTTAAATGCAAATGAGTGAGTGCGCTAGCGTATTCACGTCACTGCGGAGAGACTTTGTATACACCCTGTACATAGATACATACATACACATGCCAGGTGAATTAGCTGCCCCTAATAACGTTGTATTATGCAGCCCAACTAGCGTTGTTATCAGCAAGGTCGATATTTCTCTGCTTGCACTGCAAGCATATCCTGCAAACAATGAAATGAAATCCACAGCCTGCTTCCAGTCTCCGACCGGGTCAGGAATGGAATGAATGAAGCCCCCAACTAACAGCGAGGATATGGACTGTGCCGGCTGCCGAGGCCTGACGCACTCCTCTGGGGCAATGAGTAAATGAATGACAGATGAAATGAAATGATAGAGGAGAGTGTTGCTGGAATGAAATTTTGACAGGGAAAACCGGAGTACCCGGAGAAAAACCTGACTGCCTCCGTTTTGTCCAGCACAGATCTCACATGGAGTGACCGGGATTTGAACCACGGACCCAGCGGTGAGAGGCCGGCGTGCTGCCGCCTAAGCCACGGAGGCTTCCCTGCAAACAATACTGAACACTATTATTTTTCCCTCAATCTGGCTGCAGATTAATACGAGGGAAAAATAGAAGTGTTGAGTTTCGTTTGCGGGATATGCTTGCAGTGCATTAGTACCATACGGGATGCAAGCAAAGAAATTTGACCTTCCTGACAACACGCGTTAGTTTGGCTGCATAAAACAATATTATTAGGGGCAGCTCATCTTGTTTGAAAGCTCTTCACCTCATAGCCTTGATCCCTATAGTATTAATTTGCATGTGTGTATTTATTTTTGGTGGCGGGGCAAAGTCATTCAGAGCCCGAGACCCTGACTCAGATTCTAATAGTAACCCAACAAGATTGATGAACTCACCTTCATTGAGCTAAGAAAGGTGGCTTCACGCTTCCTGTTCTTATTTGATCTGCCCAATAGTGATCTACTGGTCAAAGGAGTACGTACGAACCTTGGAGGTAAGCACACAGATGACACATATCGTTTACTTTCCACTCAGTTAGCATAAGTATACAGATGAACTCATGTAGGCCAAACAACTGTCCCTTTCACATCGAGTGATCCTGGCAAAGGCACGCCCCACGATAGGACTGAGATGTTGGCGTCTGGAGCTACAAGGTTTCGAGAAGAAATATACACTCAAAAGTAGATTCTTTCTAATAGGTTAATCTGATAGCGACCACCTTCTGGTGTAGCAGCCAGCATTCTGAGCTGTCACCCCGGACATCCGGGATCGATTCCTGACTCTGCCAAGAAATTTAATTTTGGTCTGAGGTCTGGAACGAGGTACTCTGAGCCTCATGAGGCAAAGCGGAGAAGAGGTGGTTTCGATTCCTTTCTCATTTCATTTATCCTATGGCTTTTAGTGCTGGAAGTGTCCGAGGACATGATCGGCTCGCCAGAGGCTGTAGCTGCTTCTAGCGGGCACCCATAAGGTGAGCTACAAGTTCCGTTCAATTCCAGGTAGTTCCAAATTTCGCTACCAGATGTCAATGATACCTAGTGGTGAACTTTGGAACTTTGGTAGAGCGTTCCAACGAAATCTAACCTAGAAATTTAGCTTCAATCAAGTTTATTCTGTGGAAGGATCTTTAACATGCCATAAATATATGACATGGGACCACCGGCTTTAATTCTCCTCCGAAGGAAGGCATACTGAAGGATTTTAACGCTCTTAAAAAATCCGAAGACTTCGTCCAGGTTTGAAACCGCTATCTTGGGCACAGCAGTTCAGCATGCTACCAACTACGCCACCAAAGCCGCTACCTACCTCAGATATTCTGGAAGTGGTTTTACCATGGGTCCCTACTTCTACTCCAGTCAATTTCCGGGATGGTTCCTAACTTAAGGCCTTGGCTGCCTCCTTCCAAATTTTCACCTGAATTACAAATAAACACACTATTAAAGAAACCGCAATAACACACATTATCAGACCTTTTCATTATATACTGTATATGCCGGGTGGTCCAACAGCCCCTTACGATGGGTTTTATGCATCCCGTCACAGGTACTGCAATTCTGAAAGACATCGGTCCCTCTCTCTAAACTGGGGTTTTATAACGAGATATGTGTTTACGGGCTAGAAGACAGCAGGAATCGTGAGCGCCACTATTAATACAGTATGGGTACCTCGAAAACGAGCACAGATACGCAGAACACGTATTTTAAACCGGAGGTGCACGCACAGACAGAGAGCAGGTATTGTATAGACTGGGAAGTGAGCGCTGCAGGTCAACCGTCGTAGTAGCTCACATGGCACGCGTGTGGTAGGATGTGTGGTAGTTAACAGTGCTCGAAGCTTCAAGTCCCATGCATTTTTTTTTGTAACATGCAGTTGCATGGTATGCTTAGTTTCCACAGACTGATTTGTTTATTTGACCCTGTAAAAGACCGTGTCACCGCGGAAGGCCGGTTCAATTCCCGGCTCTGCCACGAAATTTAATTCTGGTCTGAGGGTTGGAGCGGGTATCACTCAGCCTCTTGGGGCACACAAACTGAGTAGATGCGGGTTCGCTTCCTGCCACAGCCATCCTGGAAGCCGTTTATCGTGGTTTACCCACTTCTCCTCCAGGCGATTGTTGGGATGGTTCATTCCGACAGGTCCACGGCCGTCTTCCTTCCCACTCTCTTCGCTGCCCTTTCCTTCATTAGATCCAAGTTCGTGGTCGTCTGGATGATTGGCAAGTCACCATCCCGAGTAGTATATGCTGACGCGTGTGTTCAGCTTCGAGACACCGTCCTGGAATGCGACGGTAGAGGACTGATCCCTCGCAGAGTCCAAGGGTGAAGCCGAGTTTGGAGGGTGAGCGATCAAAAATAAATAGAAAAATAAAACCGTATGTGTCGTCGCATAAGCTATGGTGCTGGGTTGGATGAGGATTAGGAGGTGATGGTCTGTGGCTAGGGCAGAGGTGACAAGTTAGCTAAGTCGTACATGTTCCAAACTTCGTAGACCACAGGTAGGGTAAAGTGTGCCCCATTGAAACGATAACAACATGCGGTGGCAGGTCAGTATGTAGCTGCGTGAACTCCCCTCCTTCTAAGCAATTCACAACACAAAGCTCATTCACTGCCTCGAGATGTATTCCAGCGACGAATATGTGGATATGTTACTTATCTATGAAGAAGCTTGACAGAATGCATACCAGGAATTACGCCTGTACCATTAAAGCTATCCGGATAGACGACAACCGACAGGCATGGCATTTCGGAGTGCGGAAAGATGCCAGCGGGATACTGCATCCCTGGGAAGGACACGGCCTGTTCGAGACAATGAAGAGGTTGTGTTTGACGCTATCCGGCGTAACCCTCGTGCTAGCAGACGTGCCATTGCACAGGAGACGAATATCAGCCGAGCGTCTGTTATGCGGTTATTGCATACCCACCGGTTTGACCCGTACCATCTGCACTTACAGTACACCAGGAGCTCCATGGTCATGATTTCGATGCCCGGGTGGCGCTCTGTCAATGGATTCAACAGCACGTGGACACTGATCCTGTTTTTCTAGCGACCATCTTATTTACGGACGAAGCACGATTCCACAACAATGGAAGCGTTAATCGCCATAATATGCATTACCGGAGTGTGGCTGATCCCCATTGGGTGTGACAGACAGCTTTTCTGGTACAGTGGGGCGTAAATGTATGGTGTGGCATCATGGATGATCACCTCATCGGTCCTCATTTCTTTGAGGGCCATCTGAAGGGACATCACTATCTGCGGTTTCTCCAAGATGAACTAGCACCGTTTTTTGAACATGTGCCACTCCTTGACCGCTGCAGGTTGTGATTTCAAAATGACAGAGCTTCACCGCACGCGGCGGTGGTCGTCCAGAAACATCTCCATGAGACGTATCCTGATAAATGGATAGGACGGGAAGGATCTGTCACCTGGCCCGCCAAGTCGCCCGATCTTACGCCCCTGGACTCTTTCTGTGGGGCCATGTAAAACAACTGGTGTATGCACAGGAGCCAGCCGGTCCTGGTCACCTTACACAGTTCATCACTGAGGCATGCTGATCCGTTTCGCCAGAGATGTTGCAACGAGCCAGACGGTCCTTACAATATCGCCCGCAGCTCTGTCTCGACCACGGAGGTCGTCACTTCGAGCAGGTGCTGCGTTAAACGCCATGGATAACTGAAATCCTGTCACATGTTTCCTAACCTCTATCAACCCTGCTCCATACCAACGGCCCTTTTCAGGGCCAAATAAACAAAATCAGTCTGTGAAAACTATTAAGTAGCCTATACAACATTCCCAAATCCCAGGCAACTGCATGTTACAAAAAGGATTGCGTGGGACTTGAACCTTCGAACCGTTGAGCACTGTCAGCTATCACACATCCTACCACGCGCCCTATCACGCACTTGCCATGTGGGCTATACGACGCTTGACCGGCAGCACGCACTTCCCAGTCTGTACAATACCTGTTCTCGGTCTGTGCGTGCACCTCCTGTTCTAAGTACGTGTTCTGCGTGTCTGTGATCGTTTTACGGGTTCATTCGAGGTACCCATACTGAATTAATAGTGGCACTCACGATTCCTGCTGTCTTCTAGCCCGTAAACACACATCTCGTTATCTCACCCCGGATTAGGGAGAGGGACCGATGTCTTTCAGATTCGTAGTACATGTGACGGGATGCATAAAACTGGATCTCAAGGGGCTGGCGGACCACCCGATATATACACATTCACAACCAAGTGCACGGTGCTAAATGGCCACGATGTCCAAGCCCCTCAAATGAATCAAGCAACAAAATTTGGAAAACAACGAAAACCCCTTCCAGGATGGCTGAGGATTCAACATAGCCCACTTCACGAGACTGAGCTTACCCCGTGCTAGCCCTCACACCAGAATTACATTTCTTCGAAAAGATGGAAATGGAACTGGCACCTTCAGGATGGCAGCCAATAGCACTATTCACTATACAGTGGAGACGATCAAAGCCTTTCATCTCCAAAATTTTGCAACATAGACCCACCCGTTCTCTCGACACCAGATGCCATTTAAAGGCACTGTGGCTGTATATATATTGTCTTGGAGAGAGAAACATAAGAGCCAATTCCGCTTGAAACCCCAAGCCCTCATTAACCCCCACCATTCTGGGCGAGAAACTCTTGCAAGGCTTAGAATCAATCGCACGACGAATTGTTTGAAACTGCCTGGGACTCCGTTGACCGTCCCGACTATACCAATCAACGGTCTAAAGGTACTCCACCACTAGCAAGTACGGTGTAAGTACCGATAAACAATCATAAAATGTCGCATCTCTTGAGGCATGAAAAATACTAAGTGTCACTTCGGCTGTTGTCAGCTGCGTACAGTTCAGTGGATATGTACTGCAACATGGTCAGTCCGTAATTCTCTCGCTCTCTCTCGCTATCGGCCAGCCCCTCGCCCCCCGCCACACGCACTGTGTCGAGGTAAAATAAGACATGATACACTCACAATGACGTGTGTTACGCTGTAGCGTAGTAGGTTAGCTGTCAGGTTGTATAGTCGTTCATCGCCGAGCAACCACAGTTCGAGTCACGCCGTGAATATTATTTTTGTGAAGTAACACACCATGATTTCATGCTACGAACACAACCGCGTTTGGCCGAGCTAACGTTGATGATAATGCGTCATTACATTCTGTCATGACTCAGTATACACACGCATCCAGAAAGCACTTTTCTGATCAGGACTCCATTGAACTGCTCGACTGGGTCCCTCAAACTCTAGACTTGAACCCCATTGAGCATGTGTGGGCAAAGTGGAAACGCCATATCAGGGAAAACTGACCTCACCCTCCCCCTCGTTCGCAGGATGCATTGTGGGAGATTATGTTGGAAGCATGGGAGGAGATTGCCCTTGATGAATAGCACTTCAGAAATCTAGTTCAGTCAATGCCACGTCGGCTACAGCAATTTGTCGAAGCCGGTGGATACTGGACGAGATATTGCAGAAGTACCTACAACAGTCCTTTTCAGGACTAACAATAAGAACATTCATTAAGCCAGATTTCCCTTTGTATAGAAACACACACGTATTTCGTTCATGAAACATTTGACATGTTTAAAAGATAAACACCGTGAGTACGATTCGAACCCCGGTTCATTTTTGTTTCACGCAACGCCTATTCCCCTGAGCTAACTAGCAGGCTGCAGAATGCTCATAATATTGTAATGATATTTCCGACATCTCATGCACGTCTATAACAGCTATCATAGACCCAGTGGTAATTAACTAACGGTTTATCGCAATATTTCGTTGTAAAACTTAAAAGGCGTCCAGTATCGTGTGGTTCCACAATGGTATAACGGAGGCCATCAAAACAAAAAGAATTGCCGATACCAATATATGAACCAGGGTGCTCCGGGTTACCAACTTCATACCTTTCCTCTACGCTAACACAGCTACTCTGTACGGCGTTTCTCATCCATCGTCACTTGGGACGCGTCCCTCACTTCACGCATATATTTACGCATTTGGGCAGTTTCTCATTAATTGCATATCATTCTTTTCTGTTATTCTGCTATGTACACAATGGCAATGTGTACTGATAGTTGCATTTTGTCACGAACATGTCGTTGAACAAAGATGGAAGAGCATCAATTTTGTTTCAACTGTACAGCCAAGTCCAAGCACGATGATACCCGAACAGTACTTTGATATTTTCCATGCGACAATAAATGATTGTCTATCTGTAAATTACAAACACTTAGCATACATACAGTACATATATTTTCATTTGAGACAGTTTTGCCTTTCAGCGCCCAGTTCCTGCTCATCTTACACTCCACAGCCGAACTCATTAACCTCTTAAGTAATCTCTCTGCCCACATTCTCTTCGCATTACCCCACCATCTGAGTCGGCCCATACGAACAGTTTCCTCTAGTAGGTTATTTTCTAACTTAGCCTTTATCTCTTCATTATGAGCACGTTCGTGCCATTGCTCCCATCTATTTGACCCAGCAATCATTCGTGCTACCTTCATATCAATTACCTCAAACTTACAGTATGTATCAGATATCCTAGATCCACCCAGCTCTCACTTCCATATATCAAGTTCAGTCTAAATACTGAGCGATGAATGGTGATTTTCGTCGCTACACTAACTTTTCTCTTGCAGAATACTCTAGATCGCAACTGAGAACTCACTTCATTGGCTTTTCCACACCTCGGCTCAATTGCATTCCCCATAGGCTACTACCATCATGAGAGAATACACAGCCCAAGTACTTAAAATGTTCCACCTGGTCCAATTTAGTTTTTCCTACCTGGCATTCTATCTTCTTGCATTCCTTCCCCACCGACATAACCATCATCTTGTAATTGCTAATCTGTATACTATACTCCCTTCAACTTTGTTCAAGTTCTGACATGTTGGCTTGCAAGCTTTTGACGATGTCCATCGTTACAACCAGGTCATCAACATAAGCCATATTGCTTACCTTCTTTCCACCCAATTGAATCCCATCCAGCCAGTTTATCCTTTCTGCAAATGATCCCTATATAAAATAAACAGTAGTGGTGAGGTGTTAGCAGAGTGCGATATTTCATTCGGACACTTATCAGGTTGCAATCAACAGGAAAGATCATCCTTTCCTTGATCACTGCCCTTGACGGCCTTCAGTCACTCCTTGCTGAAGTTGTTCGACAGGCAAGGGTCACGACATGGGGTCGCGCGACAGTGCATAGAGGAACAAAATATACTGTATATTCGCGTTACGAGAAGGGGAGGGGTGTGAACCTTGAGCGGAACGGTGTGTTAGTGTGGGTGGAGTGTGCCATAAAGCTGTGCTTACTTCTAACAGCCACCCAGCGCAGCTTGTAGCAGTGTATCGTGTCTGCATCTGTATCTCATGGCGAAGTGTTGTCCACTTCAATCTTCCAAAATAATGTGATCTCCTTATTAGATAACTTTATCATTAGCCTCAGAATTTAGCAGCACGGTATCTAACCCAGGGCCCCTACGTCTTGGACATCGGATTATCTTCCCAAAAACTGTACTCTAACAAACCTGCAAGAAACATCTTTGTCGGTAATCATCAGTACCTGGATACCACACTGTTCCTCCTCACTCCACACTTGAAACCTCTGACTGGCAGCGTGGTGCAGCGGTATCGTTCTCGCCGTGTGTGCCCTAGTCTGCGAGATGTTAGTTATTGTGGTTTTAAGGGGCGGAATTACGAGCTCATCTGGCAATTAAGGGTGCGTAAATGCGAGGGAACCGTGTATGTAGATTTACTGACACGTTAAAGATCCCCTTCAGGGAAAAATTCCGCCCCCCCCCTCCCGGCGTCTCTAAAAGCCAAAGCAAACAAACGTATCATTATTATTATTATTATTAATAATAATAATAATAATAATAATAATATTCTGCTGTATGGAGCGGAAATATGGGCAGATGCGCTGGATATGGAAATGTTTGGGACGTCTCTAGCGCAAGTGTAGAGGCGAGCTGCTTTGCGCGTGGCATCCGCATATCGCACGGTCTCTAAAGAAGCAGTTTTTGCTATTGCCTGGATTACTCCAATTTTATTTCTTGCGAAAGAATGCAAGGACATTTACTGGAGGAAATCTGAAGTGGGTTTACAAAATGCAAGACGAACAGCAAGAGTACAAACCTTTCATAATTGTTGTTATTATTGTTGTATTAAGGGGCAGAACTACGAGGTCATCTACCCCTCCTTTCATAATTAATAGATCAAATGGTAGCAAGGAGACCGAAGCCGGTGGTCTAAGAGAATGATCCCTCAAATGCAGGTTTGGACAGAGAGGAAACTTAGTGAGGTGGGTTATTATCTCACTCAGGTCTTGACTGTGCATGGATACTTCGATTCCTATCTTAAGAAGATGGGGAAGATGGACTCACCAGATTGCATCTACTGTATTAATGAACTAGACAATGCTAATCACACCTTCTTCTCTTGTGGACGTTGGATCCAAAATAGACAGCCTCTTCAAGAGCACATTGAGGTAGAGATATATCCTGACAACATTGTTGCGGTGATGTTACAGAATGAAGACAATTGGAAGCTGGTAGCAAGTTTTGTTGAAAATATCCTCCGCACAAAGGTGACAGATCTGGAACGCAACTGAAGATAATTCGTTACGGAATGATTATATAGCTCTAGCCTGAAGTAATGTGATAAACGGTTCCAGGCTAGTGCTCAGAAGTAACGGGAGGAGTTTTAGTCGGTAGTCTGCCACATACCATGCGTAAATGCATTTATGTTCGACCCTGACTATTATGTGTCTGAAAACTGTATCATAATGATGGTCATTATAACACTATTATTCATTATGAAACAGTTTCTCCCACCTATCACAGCTCAAGAAACAAATTTTTTGACCAATTAGATAAGGATACCTTCGCGCATGCTCTCAAAATCCAACATGTCTATATAAATTACCGAAAGTGCACCGTCCAAATGTTCGCGTAAATAAACTGGTGAATATGAGACAAGAAATAGCACTGTACCTTAATATACCTAAATCCAATTTCTACTCGGCGCGTTGATTTCAAACGACTACGGTGACAGTTTTGCTGAATACTGGTTCACGATCTGCACATCTGGCATTGAATCACACAGAGCGCATGCGTCGGCCGGCCAGAGAGCTTGGAACAGGGAGATGTGCTACCTAGCGCACCACCCGATCACAAAATTCTAGTTACTGAACAGATATTTATGAATATTTATGTTAAAACATGTAATAAAGTTATAATTATCGTCGAACATAAACAGTCCTATGCAACTCGCCTATAATGGTAATTAAGACACTCGTATGGAAATTATAAAACTCGCTAAAGCTCGTTTTATAAAGACACTCGTGTCTTAATTATAGCCATTATAGGCTCGTTGCATAATGTACTATTATGTTCGACCCTCACTATTATGGTTCAGAAAACTGTATCATAATGATGGTCATTATAACACTGTTTTTCATTACGATACAGTTTCTCCAGCCAATCAGAGCTCGTTCATTGACCAATTAGGTAACGATACCTTCGCGCATGCGCTCAAAATCCAACATGTCGGACATAAACACAACATCGAACTATAATAAATTACCGACATGGAATACGCACCGTCCATATGTTCGCGTAAATAAACTGGCGAATATGAGACAAGAAATAGCACTGTACCTTAATATCACCAACCCTAATTTCTACACAGCGCATTGCCTTCAAACGACTCCGGTGACAATATTACTGAGGGACGGCAGACGTAAACATATGGCCTGCATAATATGGCATTGCAGGCACACAGAGCGCAAGCGTCGGTCGGTCAGAGATCTTGAAAGACAGAGATATCATACCCAGCGCTCGCTCTCCGATCACAAAATTCAAGTGGCTGACTCTCAACAGATATTTATGAATATTTATGTTAAAACATATAACTAACTAACCCCGTGGCACTACAGCCCTTGAAGGGTCTAGGCCTACCAAGCGACCGCTGCCCAGCCAATTGGCCTGCAGATTTTGGGGTGACGCGTGGTCAGCGCGTCGGGTCCCCTCGGCCGTTAATCTTGGTTTTCGTGACCGGGGCACTGTCTCACTGTCAGACAGCTACTCAATTGTCCTCACGAGGCTGAGTGCACCCCGTTCCAACCCTCACGTCAGTTTTAAAATCCCTGACGGAGCCGGGGATCGAACCCGGGGCCTCCGGGTGAGAGGCAGGTGCGCTACCCCAACACCACGGGGCCGGCCAAAACATATAATAAAGTTATAATTATCGTCGAACATAAACAGTCTTATGCAACTCGCCTATAATGGTAATTAAGACACTCGTATGGTAATTATAAAACTCAGATACGCTCGTTTTATAAACATACTCGTGTCTTAATTATTGCCATTTTAGGCTCGTTGCATAATGTACTATTCTCCCCCTAAGATAAATATTATTATTATTAATATTATTATAATAAGTGTAATATTATTAATATCCAAGCCATTGAATAACCTCCCTTTCTCATAGCATCCATCTGGCACCAAGCTGACTGGCCTGTCACATGACGCACCTGGAATATATGCCCTGGAAATTCCCCGAAACACCTGACGTGGAATCCTCAGTCGGCCTGCTAAACGACTGGCCACCCCAAAGGAGGATCTTGAACGTACCAGGGAATCGACTGACACAGCTCCCTCTCATTTAAGCACTCTCATATGGCAATGAACTGTGCGAGATTCCATCCGACAACCCTGGGCACAGCAGGTGAGAACCTTAACACTTGTACCTTGCACATAAAAGCGTGTTATTTTGTGATCAATATCTTATGCAATATTTCTCTCAGGTTGAGGTATGTAAATACTTGTCTTTCCGCCTAATGGAATTGGGTACAATCTGAGTTGACCGACTGGAACTTTCTTAAATAGAATTAGGCAACATTGAAAAATGGCTTCTGGTACTTTAACATCCAGTTGCTCTGCAGTGCAGAACTCGAGAATAGATCTCCCACATGGCTGTAATTCTAGAGACTACACCAGGTAGCTTAGATCAGTCTGTTCTTCTTTCTTTCTTTCTTTCTTTCTTTCTTTCTTCCTTCCTTCCTTCCTTCCTTAGATTTTGGACAGTTCTGTACCATGATATTACTTGTTAACTTTACGTCCATTATTTATTTATTCACCATTTATTCTCGTGACACGATTTAGTTTTACTGCCTCTACGGGCAGTGTCCTGGAGCTTGGCATCTGGAAGGGGATACAACAGCGGAGGCAGGACTAGCACCTCGCTCAGGCGGCCTTACCTCCAAAGCGAACAGGGGGGCCTCATGAGGGATGGGAAGGGATGGGAAGAATGGGAGGGATAGACAAGGAAGCGGGAAGGAGGAGGCCGTGGCCTGTCGGTAGGTATCGTCCTGGCATTTGCCTGAAGACGAAGTGGGAAACCACGGAAAATCACTTCGAGGATGGCCGAGGTGCGATTCGAACCCCCTCTACTCAGTTGACCACCCGAGGCTGAGTAGACCCGTTCCAGTCCTCAGACCACTTTTCAAATTGCGTGGCAGAGCCGAGAATCGATCCTGGGACCTCCGGGGTGGCAGCTAAGCACGCTGACCACTACACCACGGAGGTGACAAGATTATTATTATTGTTATTATTATTAGAGAAGCTTACGGCCTGGCCATGTCGAAACACCAGATCCCATGAGAACTCCGCGGTTAAGCAGCATTGGGCGTGGTTGGACCTTGGATGGAAAGCCGGTTCAGTGTGACCATGCGCTGTTGGCGCGTATAGAAGGAGCTGAAATGCCCTGGCCACCCTACCGCATGTAAACTCCAGCTGAGGATAGCCTCTTCGGAGGCACGGACCTGACTTAAGGCAGAATATCAATGTTAATTATTAGAGGTGAATGCCGGGATGGTTCCTATAATAAAATCATGGCCGCCACCTTGCCAATCCTAGTCTCAGTTACAAATAGCTTGCCACGGTGGGTGAGTGGTTAAAGTGTCGGTCTACTAACCCCCCAAGCTTGCAGGTTCGCTCCTGGCCGTGGTAAATGATTTTTGAAAGGCAGCAAAAATTTACGACACGCATGTCATACTACGTTGGCATGAAAAGAACCCATTTGAATTCAGTAGGCCGTGTTCATAATGGCAAAATTAATCTTGGGTGTTTCCGCCAACACAAAGTTCCTCATTTCTCTACTAGAAAGCGCTATAGTGTTAAAGGAGCTTAGACATCTAACCACCTCGTCTTTCATAGTGCTTCAAGGAACAACGAAATTCGACATGCAATCTACCCTCTGGGTGTCAAATAACCCGGCACCCGAGGCCATACGATATTATTATTAGTTACAAATACACACTCTATTACAGACACCACAGTAACAGAGGTTATCAGACACATCCTAAACACACGCCCAAGAACATGGGACTAAATGAGCACGATTTCACAATGAATCAACAATTACTATAAATGTACGGCTCCCTCATAACCACAGTAATTCCAAGTGACGTAAAGCCTATAACATGTGGCTTGTGAGTTCCGCCTGGTATTCTCGTGACACGATTTAGCTACCATGTCGTTCCCTGTTATATCATGAAGGTCATTCTTAAAATAAGTCGTTTTTAGTAAGCAGAACACGGCCGGCACTTGCATTATTGACGACAATCAATTATCTCTCTGCAGCAAGCAGCTCAGAATTATGCAAATGTAGACCAAATTTGTTTTCCATTAAACTGAGCTAAGTGTGGACTGAACTTGCTTGCTAACCACTGAGCTTATCCATTACTGTAAGTATGCAAGAGCACACGTGGAAGCTTCCTTGCTAGAAACACGTAGATAAATCTAGCAAGGTCATTACCACTGCGTAGCACAGCCCGGTATCATATACAGGCTGAGTCAACTAATACTTGCACCGCAAATATTTCGGAAATGGGAAGTGCTATTGATGTGCGGTTTTCACAGACTGGCATGGGAGTTGAGGGCTCGTATTTTCGGCCTATAAATATATTTGAATAATACTTCAAACGTGTATTGTTTGAGCAAACATACACTTGTATCATTTTAAATGATCTTGTCGACTTCGTCGTTACGCTGAGGTCTGGCGTTACGTTACGGTGACGGGACGAAATGTACCGAGAATGCACTGAGGTGTGTAACGTCATAGTACGATGTATCAGCCGAGTACCAATAAGGCAGTGCGAGAACAGAGTTTCTAGAAGGCAGTGCGAGAACAATAAAGTAGGCAGTGAAGAAACAAAATAGAATCTTGAAACTCTGTTCTTGCACTGCCTTCTTGGTACTCGGCTCCTAGCATTTAAAATTATATAAAGTCCAGTCTTTCAGACTGACTATCAGTCTCCTTTTAAAATGGAACAATGCCTATTGACATTAACAAAATAAAAGTAGGGTAAATTAGAATGTCAATGGTGTTTGTTTCAGGATTCTAGTACAAGTGGTTTGCGAGATATCGTAAGTTGAAAAGGTTCCTCACCGACACTTGTACATACCTATGGTAGCACATACTAAAGAAAAACAAACGTCAATACACTACTTATGTGGGGTCTGACAAGTAAAGAGCACGCTGACCTTTAAAGATTGTGTTCAAAATGATCACCGACGGTGTCAATACTCGCTTCCAGTCTGCCGTGGAAAGACCGCTGCACAAGTTCTAGCATTCCAGCGGAAATGTCAGAGCAGGCAGCAGTAATGCGTCGTTTCATATCATCCGGTGTAGTTGGTATGTCCTTGTAGACAGTGTCTTTCAGCTTTCCCCACAGAAAAAAGTCTAAAGGAGTCAAATCCGGTGAACAGGCCGGCCAACCTTTGAAGGTCAGTGTTCTCTATACTTGTCAGAACCCGCATAAGTAGTGTATTGACATTTCATTCATTTTTTCATTCATTCGTTTATTTGCAATTGGGGGTGTGTCCCCCGGTGGCAAATTAGTTATACATAACAAATAAATAATTGTACATAACAATTCACTAACAATTAAACTGGAGTATTTACACATATAGTCAGTCTTTTCTTAAACACACCTATATGTTTGGGAAAAGGCTCTAAGACTGCGGCAGGTAGAGAGTTCCAATTATCAATGGCACGGTTTACGAAAGCATATTTACCATAATTTGTTCGCTGTGGTCGGCCCTTAACTTTGAAAGGATGATCGCTCCTACCCATGTAAGTAGGCTTTTCCATACGTTTGCTAAGCTCACCCCATGCTGGTTGATTTGTATGCGTGTTGTACATAGCGCAGAGTCTAGATTTCATCCTCCCAGCCTCCAGTGATTCCCACCCAAGTTTCTTTAACATACGGCTCACACTGCTCCTGGGATTAAAGTCACTGAGCACAAATCTAGCGGCATTTCTCTGTACCATTTCCAACTCATTGATGAGCCCTACTTGATATGGATCCAAAACCGCCGAGTCATATTCCAGAATAGGTCTTACAAGTGACAAATAGCCTAATTCTTTAGCAGAGGTACTACTTCCTTTTAATACCCTCATTACAAAGTGCAGGGATTTGTAAGCTTTTGAAACCACACATCCTACATGACTACTCCATTTCATATCATTCCTTACGTGAACGCCCAAATATTTGCAAGAATCTTCTTCTACAAGTATTTCCGAGCCAATGTTATATTGAAAATCTTGCCTTCGCACTTTCCCTATTTTTAAGAGACTACATTTTCTTGTGTTTATTTTCATTTTATTTTCAATCGCCCACTTATAGACCATCTTGAAGTACTGCATTGTCTTGTGAGTCATGTATCTTTCGATATATTACACAATCATCCGCAAACAATCGACAGTCACTGCAAATCCCATTTGGTAAGTCATTTATAAACGCCAAAAATAACAAAGTTCCGACTACGCTGCCCTGAGGGATACCCGACGTTACGGTAATTTCATCCGAGAATCGGCCTTCAACTTTCACTTTCTGGGAACGACCCGTCAAAAATTCTTGAATCCATAACATTACTCATCTATCAATCTTCGTCGAAGCTAATTTATGGAGTAGCATGTCATGCGGCATGACATCAAATGCCTTCGCAAAATCTATAACTACGGCGTCGACTGAAACTCCAGTGTCTAACGATTCGCTAATATCTTGAAAAAGTGATAGCATCTGTTTACAAACGATGGACGTAAGACTAACCGGCCTGTAGTTGCCCAATTCAAGTCTGCTCCCTCCTTTAAATATTGGGACTACCGTAGCTCTTTTCCAGTCATCCGGGATTTGCGCATTGCTTATGGACACATTAAACATCATCTCTAAGTATCGTGCCACGGCCCTACCTCCTAGTTTAAGTACTTCACTAACAATATTATCAGGACCCTTCGATATATTGTAACGTAATTGTTGTATTAGCTTTACAATTGCTGACTGGTTTATTTGGAGAAGTGGAGCCCCTGATTCTCCGTTAAGGTCCAACACACAGCTATTGGATTTATTGAACACACTACCATAAAAGACATTTAATTCATTAGCAATGGCCTGCTTCTCAGTAATTAATTTACCGTCACCGGACATTATCATCGACAAATTATTTGAATTTCCCTTTCTTCTCCTAACAAAACTGTAATTTCTTTTCCACCCATCGCCTCCCGAACCAAGTAAACCTTGCATATAATTGTCATGAGCAGCCCTCTTTTTTAAGACGAGCTCTCTTGACAAAGACCTAAATTTCAACATATACTTGTCACTATCATGTCTTTTATTGTATAATTTCCTAATTTTCCGTTTAAAACTCCTGATTTGCCGTGTGTAATACTCAGGATCTGGGTTTTGTTTCAGTAATTTAAATGGAACAAATTTATCAATAGCAATATTTAAAATTTTCAAAAAGTTTGTCCACAGGATATTAATGTGATTTCCTTCCGATGCCCATCCTACAAATAGCTCATTCAAATACACCTGAAATTTGCCCTGATCCGCCCTGCGATACTGGAATATGATCTTATTTGCTACATCAGAGACTAGTTTTGTAATGTCACCGTATCTAATTTTTAATTCAACCCCAGAATGGTCACTAATTCCTGGTACTTTCAGACAATTAATATACAGCTCTACAGGCCTTACGAGATAAACATCTAAGGTATTATTGCCTCTAGTTCGGACGTCAACTACTTGGGAAAATCCCCCCTCCCTTAAGAATTTGTTTGCAGCGCTCTGAGCTTGACCACAGCTAGTTGACTCACCAGACCAGTCTACTATGGGGAGGTTTAATTCTCCGGCAATTATTATGCTCTTTTTCATAGCATTACCCGTACAAGTTTTATCATACAGTGTGTCGAGAAGCGAAAAGTTATCTTTCGGTGCTCTATACGCCCCTATCACCTGAAGAGGGAATTTATTCCCTTTATCCGAAATTTGTACACATAACATTTCATGATCCGTATCAGCCCACTTCAAGAAACTAGCTATATTTTTGCGCACACAAGTAAATAGCCCACCTCCTCGCTTCCCCCGATCCCTTCTGTACATTTCGTAGGTCCCTTGATTTATTTCATTACTATTTATATCCTCATATAACCAAGATTCAGTAGCAATGACAATGTCCGGAGAATACGTCTCTACAAGATTTCAAAATTCAATTAATTTATTTCCTAAACTCTGACAATTAACCTGCAGTAATCTTAGAGTCTTACCTCCGCGGCAAATATCCCGAAGTAGCTCCTTCTGTTCCCGTCGGCTGGCAACCTCTGGACCTGCTCCTCCTCACAATTGCCAGCACGAACCGATGACCCTGTCATGTAGGCTCCCTAGGTTGAAAGAGCCCCGTCGATCTAAATGCAGCCCGTCTCGGGCGAAGTCACGGCCACCAATCCAGCAGTCAGCATCTACGTACACTAATCCCAGTTGTGCACAAACCCAGTCCATGCGGTCATTTACAGTCTTAACTCGCATTAACGGAACATCTCCCCGCCGAACAATGCCACTCATTATAATTTTTGCATTTCTAAACTTGCTTTTAGCTTTTCTGCCTAGTTCGTAGAGCTCCCCCATGATGTAATCAGCTGTAGCCCTCTTCTTCAAATCGTTCGTCCCAACATGGAGCAACAACACTTTAACTTTGTCACAGTCCTCTACATTTGCTTCTTCCACTTGTTGGGCAAGCTGGTCAATTGTAATCCCTGGATAACAACGCACTTTCGCACCTGATTTCCTCGAGATATTCGCACTCCATCGTATCATAGAATCACCCATTATGATAACGCCATCCTCAGTTTGTTCCTGCACGCCCTCTTCCACACTGATCCCAGTAGAAAGCCGTTCAGCCACATCCTTCACCGTTTCCTCTGATTCACGAAGCTTTGCTCTAAGTTCCTGTATTATTTGATCCCTTGCTTTGATTTGCACCCTCAAACAGTCCGGCGTATCACATACTTTACAAAACCAATTCCCGACATCACAATCCTCCTTCTTGACCCTAATACAGCCGAAGTGAAACCATTTCTCACATAGTCCACACTGAACACCGTTCTTCAATGTTTTACTGCACGTCGAACACTTTAATGCTGCCACTGGATCATTTGCGTGATTCACATTTGGAGTAACAGGGCATGGATTCACTTCCACTCCACCAATAACTAACAATGCTGCTATCACTAGGGCTATAACCCACAAGTTACTAGGCCCCGTACGCACACACAAACACCGGAAATCCCGACTACCCTTCGCATACCACAGTCCGATCCTCGCGCGATAACACTCCAGATAACAACCCATTTCAGCACACCTGAGAGCTCGGGAAAAACACGACCTTTCACTTTGACTGCCAACTGCAACTGTTTTTCTTTAGTTTGTGCTACCATAGGTATGCACATGTGTCGGTGTGGAACCTTTTCAACATACGATGTCTCGCAAACCACTTGCACTAGAATCCTGAAACAAACGCCATTGACAGTCTAATTTACCCTACTTTTATTTTGTTAATATCAACAGGCATTGTTCCATTTAATGAAGTGTATGTTTGCTCAAACAATGCACGTTCGAAGTATTATTCAAATATGCTTATAGGCCTAAAGTACGAGCTCCCAACTACCAAGCCAGTCTGTGAAAACCGCACATCAGTAGCACTTCCCAATTTCCAAAATACTGTATTTGCGGTGCAAGTCTTAGGTGACTGGCCCTGTATAGTACAGCAAACAGTCATAGCTAATCAATGAATCAATGTTCTTCCTTCTGAGGCCTCGGAGTACGGGTACCGCTCTCAAAAGTCCAGGGTTCTAACAAGAAATTTGATTCTGGTCTGACGGTTGGAAGTGAACACAATCAGCCTTTTGATGCAGGACTGAGAAGAAGCAGGTTCGATTCCCATATCAGCTATTATAGAAATATTTTTCTGTGGTTTCCCATTTCTATTTTTGACATATGCCGGGATGATACTGTACCCGTATCCACGTGGTCTTACCTGTTGGAATCCGATGGAAAAGCTGGATCGTAGAATCTGGAAGTACCTCGCTGATATAACCCCCAAAACTCTACCAACTAGGATCAACCAGGGATAAGGATACCTCAATATAAAAGAATGTGATAAGAAGATGCCAGTGGTCGACGAAATGAAAACGAAAATCAGCTCAAAATGAACTAACAAGACTCTTAAAATTAAATTAATCTCGGGAGTAAGGCTAAGCATTCAATAAAATAACCCACTGGTCCTCGTAGCACATCCTGGTTCTAATATAAATCACCAAATCATCCGAAGAAAATTTAAAATTGGATCAACAGTTTATTGTCTAAGAAACTGCTGCATTGAGGAAATTCTCACTCAACAAAATATGTGTTTGCTTCTACATGAAGCACATGATAGTCAAATGTGACGTCAGCCTGAAATTTGGCTAAATTATGCTGTTTAAATGGTACAGCATTTTAAACGAAGTTCAAAATAAATGTCTTTGAATTGTACAATATCATACAAATAAACTTTACAAATACAGAAACCCTAATAAATTCGTATTAATCTATATAGTGTGCCCGTTAGACGAGAATTTCGGTGAGTCTTAGACCTTAAATGACCCTTCCTAAACCCCCATCTCCCAGGAAGACATATAGGACGGGGAGGAATGCATTCCTGGACTGGGAAAGCACTCAAGAATCTGTACTCGGGGGTTGTCGGGTGTAATAAGAGGTGAAACTACCAGTCCAGAGGAATACAAACTCAAGAAATACAATAAAGAGGCAAGGCTTACATTTAAATCGCACTCAGTTTATTCAAAAAAGTGGCAGACCCCTAACTACTTCAGAAAGGTGGAAACGGCAAATCCGTGCTAAACAATGTTGATAATAATATAACTCGTCTTCGTGCGAAAATCCTAATAATTTAAGCCTCTCGAAGTCCTACGCAAAAATGGAGAATCAAAGAATGCAAGAATGCAAGGTTTCAGTTACATTTACAGCATAATAAGTTTAAAGCGACGCTATGATGGTGTCATCTCCAACATTTAACGTTATAGTCATTTAATCTAACACCTATCGTACGTTAATAATAACAATGATGTAAACGAGAAGCGTTTCATCCAAAATTTATTTCCAAGCAAAAGCTATGCACTTTCTGAACCTAACAGAACGCATGAAAATCTATTCTAATAAACAACACAAATGAGTAACATGTAACCCTCTTAAAAAACTGCGCAATGGGCGCCACAGATCCTGCCAACCTACATCGCAAATTCACTGTTCGTGAAATTGGGTCATGATTTGTGTGGGGAGAGAAAAATTAGGTCGGCGACTGCATGAGTAAAACATATCTAACGTCACATTATCAGGTTAGCTACCGCGTTTAAACACGTAACTAACTGATTGTCGTCTCTCAATAGGAATAGCTATATTTGTATTTAAGTGTGTCGAAGAATCAAGTCTAAGTAATGGTCATCAAGGTTCATTTAAGTTTATAGGTTTATTTACGTTTTATTAGACTTCCTAGTTCTTTGTTTATGTTCATTTTTAAATGGAAAATCCTGATATTTGATTATTACTTTCTTATTTATCAGATTAGTTCAGTCCTTTCAGTTTCGTTGTATTGTTTAGTGACCATGTTAATTTCGTAAAGTGTGAAAAATTGGTGTGACAAAGCATCCAATATCAAACTCATCATTGGAAGAAAAATCAATCCCAAACATCAAATAGCATCTCTGTGTGCTGATCAATACCACTGATCCATCGATCTTCTGCTGCAATAACGAGACAAAAGTCGTTCACGTCATCAGCTCATACAGTACCAAAACTTGTACTAGGCAACTAAGGGTAATCATATCCTACCTCTGTAGTGCGCATAACATGGGTTTGACTAAATTTATACAATCCAAGCTTGTGGACAAGATTTAACTCTGCTGTAATGACAGCTGTGCATTCTGAACTTATAGAAAGGTGCATTATTTACTCATATATCAGACATCAAAAGTTTGGGAAAACTTGTATTAATAAACCTGGGTCTTTTGTTTACAGTCCTAAAATGACCCCTCACTTCGAACTCAAGATAGCCTGCTCAGCTCATCTTACAAAATATACAGTTCATAGCTTGTTTGGCAGTCGTCTGAATGTCGAATTTATTAAAGTTACTCTTTCACTTCTCCACGTATCGTAAACAGGTTTGATGCAGTATTGTCTAGTGCTCACTCCACTCACAGCCTTCTAAATGAATTTATTAAGAAAATAGTGCGCTGTAGTCGCGTTTACCAGGTCAATAAATAAAAGAAAAATGTGACATTGGCTTATTTCACGGCCAACAGGTGGTCGCTGGGTTTAATGTCCTAGTAAAAATGCAGTTATTCAGACATGATTATATAACAAAAATCCTACACGTTAAAGAGTGTGGGATCGATGCACTGTCGAACTAGAAAATGTTTATTTACAAAAAAGTTGGCAAAAGCGTTTGTCCCAAGCTATTGCAAATGATGCTACATAACTTGTGGTTGCTCCACCACTAGGAATACATGTTAATAATTAATCCTACCTAAGAATGTGCGGCGTAAGGTCTTACTAAACTAATCCCCTTTACGAGATCGTACATAAAATTATGTTTCGGCTTTCAGCCAGACTCACGTGCGTGCTTCACATTTCCTCAGTGAGATGACTTGCCTGGTCTAGGTAGCAAGTAAGGCATGGTGGTAAGATGTCTATGATACACGTGCCTTCCTTCATAGTGTGATCCAGCCATCACTAAACCCCGCCATCCTGGGGTTTCAACTCCATTCCCAATTCCATTATAAAAGGAATAATTGGCATTTCATCGGCATGAAAATGTGTGTGATTAATGCCATGATGACGTAGTATTCGTAGTTTGCACTGAATTTATCATTAGATTGTAATTAGCAATTTCACACTGAAGCTACACTTGTATCCGCGGGTAAGCAAATAATAATGGCCATGGATTTTTTCCGCTCACAGATTTTAATTTCAGCAGCTTTTGCTACTGTGCACACTAAAAACTTGGTGAATTAAATCACACGTGATTTGTTCATTACCGTATTGCACTGTACCTGGTAATATCGTAGCACTTTAGAAAAACGTGGTTGGCGGCGTGTTCGAAGCCAGCGAAGATAAATTTCTTACAATATCACAAATATCCAAAATTTGCCTTCACTAATTATCTCAATTCCACTTAACAGCTTTGCTGCACGCAAAAGCGTATCACAGTTCGTTGGATTAAGTCACCTTCGACAGATATTTGTCGATGTTGATAAGCACAAATTTCTACGTTGTCACAGGACCATGCCTGCAATAAGAGTCGTACGTTATATCTAGACCATGCTTGCGGTAAGAGTCGTTTAGCAAGAAGCCAGATGCACTATCTAGCCATCAGTCAAATGTGCGACTGTGAAATATTTATGGCATTCTTTGCGGGTTTTAACATTCATGTTTCCTTTACATAATAAATCAAATCACTCTCTGGTGCAACAAAAATATGTACAATATTGGTTAATAAATACAGTCTTATGAAATACACAAAATTATATACATCCACGGCGCGGCAACTCATATAAATCAAATGAGCGCTACTCATGCCTTCTCCTTGGAAGTCTCCGCTTCTCTCAAGGATGGTAAATTCCTCATGAGCAATAGAGGTCACATGGCAGATGTGATTTCGGGCTCAATACATTTATACATTTAATTCGTTGTTCGAATCTCTCCTACATTATTCATCAATCCATTGACAGGTGTTCTATTTAGTTCTATTATAGTCTTATTTGGTCATATCCGACGCACAATGAAGTTAATCGAACGTTATATCGATTCAGTAAATTATAACAATTCGTTTTAAATCATTCACACAATGTTTAAATTATCATCTCTTAAACTTTCACTTATTATTATTACACTGCTATACAATTATTATTACACGTCTTTCAAATCGTAACTTTCCACTGAAACGTATGCTACTATTGGCAATCCATTTTAGATTAGTTGTTACAATGCATAACTTGGTTTTAAATGTTGGTTTCAAAAGTTTACTAGATTTCTGGTAACTGAAATCGTGACTGTAATTCACGTTCAAATATACACATTAATTCACTCAGTAATAGCTTATCAGCTTATTTAATACTGGAAATCTGATATTGACCATCCATCGATGTCTAATATCTGTCTCAATATAACTCAATTCACGCACACATTAATTGCTTTACTCGTATATTAGCTCTCAATAGCTATAAATAATCACCAAACATTTTTAAGATCCATAAAGCTTTTATACAACAATCGTAAAATACCATGTTTCATAATAGACACAAGTTAGAGTGTCATGGACAATTTTTATCCGAACTGTGTTAAATATGTCGTATTCACATGTTCAAATAGTAGTATTTGTGATTTTCCAAAATTGTCATTTCGTTTCATGACGGTGGGTGAGTGGATAGCGTGTCGGTCTACTAACCCCAAGATTGCAGGTTCGCCCCTGACAGTGGTAAGTGATTTTTGAAAGGCGGAAAAAATACGATACGCATGTCATACGATGTTGGCATGTCAAAGAACCCATTTGAATTCAGTAGGCCGAGTTCATAATGGCAAAATTAATCTCGGGAGTTTCCGCCAGCACAAAGTTCCTCATTTCTCCACTAGAAAGCGCTATTGTGTTCAAGGAGATTAGATATCTAACATCTAACCTCCTTGACTTTCATAGTCAAGGAACTACGAAATTCGACATGCAAGCTACCCTCTGGGTGTCAAATAGCAAAGCTTGCACCAGGCACCCGAGGCCATACTATATTATTATTATTATGACGAAAATATTTTATATATAGATTTCTTTTATTTCAATAATATTTCTCATTGTACTTTCATGTTTCACAAATATTTCTTTCAAAGAATATTGAGTGATCACTGTAAAAAGAATAATTCAGTTTTCGCCTAGACAAAATTCGAAATGGAAATCGTCCTCTAAGGAAACACGTAAGAAACTACACCATGAAAAATAGTCTGTCCTATGAAGGTACAAATAATCCATTAGAATCAAACGCTTAACCAAGTTGGAGTATTCCAAAAGAATAAAGAAAATTGAAAAACTGAACGAACTCGAAAAAGTGACTATATTCAATAAGAAATTCAAAAACGTGGATCGCGAAAGCCTAATCCAAAAATCGTAATTGTTCACACTAGAAATCACTATATTTCCAAGTCTATATCGATTTCGATGGAAAATAGACTAACACATCTCTCAAACAATGTTGCATGTAATGGCAAAATATTCTGTTTCGTTGCTTAAATAGGCTCTAGTGTTTATTCCGTATAATGTTCAAGTATAGTGGAATATCTGTCATCTTCTTGCTAACGATTATTCTTATATAATTTTATCGTAGTCTTGGTCCTGTCTCTTCTTATATCGTGTCTTCACAACCAACAACCAATTATAATGCTCAATTTATCGCCAAAGTAAATTTAGGAAAAGAAAAGTAATGCTTTAAATATAACATCACATTTAATATTAATATTAACTACAAATAAAATACATGCTTGGACAGAAATGACAAAAGTATCAAGTCTAGCCCTAGAATGCACTATCTACTGAATAAAAATTGGTGAAAGAAGGACATTCTAAAGTATGACCAATTCATACTGTCTACTTATATGAAATATTTCCAGCTACCTTGTTTGTAGTCATCTCGATGAAAATGGAAAAGAATGTTTGAAGCACAGATTCCTGGTAGGGACTGAACCCTTGTCCATACGTTGCGTAGATCTCGTACCACCGGGAACTGCGTGGAATCGAACCCCGTTCCCGTCCAGCTCGAAAACACAGCTGTCCGCGTTGCAAAGTTCATCATATCGACACGTCTTAAGTTTGTTCGATAGCCTAGTTGAAAATGCCATTGAAAGTTCATATTTTAGAAGTACGAATGTAGTGTCAATATCTCAAAAGTGCCTTCAGCCTCTTTTTATACAACATTCTGTTATTGAAATCCATAGTTGAGCTTAGTAATCATTCCAAATGCTCAATTCTGCTAAGGTGCTGCATTCCCATTATTCATTTAGTATATCTTCATCATCACCGTAGTGTATCGAAGTGTATTTCCACACAATATAATATCAATGTTCATTGCAGCAGTATATATTGACCGTACTATAATGTTCAAAAGTCTTCTAATGGCAGTAGAATATAACCAGTCTATATGAAAACTGTATTCACTTTCATTACACTCAAATCTAACACAATGGGCTATTCGTTCTTCCCATGCGTTTCTAACACTCGTGTCTTGCTGTAGCAAGTCAAGACTAATGGTTATGTACCGGACAGTTCTCACTCCGCACAAGTTTAAATTTCATTTGATATGCCTACTTTCAATCATGCCAGCGGACACGTTCTTGGCTGATTCAAAAGTAGTATTACCAACGAATGAATATCTCTCCCGAGCAAGATATTTCATACTGACTGACGGTCTACCCACAATACTCCTGGGTTCAAACGATATAATAATCGATGTCGACGCAGCGTGATCGCGATAATCACCTGGTATTCTGAGATGTGCATTTATAATGTCAATATCATTCTCAAGTTGCTTCTACATGAAATACAATGTATTTGCCAGTAGTCGATCTCTTCTGTCATCTCCGTATTACTATATAACAGCTTATATTGGAGTCACGTTTACACGACATCCATCTTGAAAGCAATAACTGTACCTTGGACAAAGCACGTGGTCAAGATTGCAATGCGGGTTGCTAGTACAACTCCTAAGCTCGCGCCACGAAGTCATCGCTGCTGCTTGTAGTTGAAATATTGCCATAAAATTATCATCATGTCGCCTCCGTAGCGTAGCGATCAGCATGGTTAGCTGCCGCCCCGGAGGTCCTGGGTTCGATTCCCGGCTCTGCCACGAAATTTGAAAAGTGGTATGAGGACTGGAACGGGGTCTACTCAGCCTCGGTTGGTCCAAATGAGTAGAGGGGGTTCGATTCCCACCTCAGCCATCCTCGAAGTGATTTTCCGTGGTTTCCCACTTTGTCTTCGGGCAAATGCCGGGATGGTACCTTCTTCAAGGCCACGGCCGCCTCCTTCCCTCTTCCTTGTCTATCCATCCTTCCCTTCCCTTCCCTCATGAGGCCCCTGTTCGCTTTGCAGGTGAGGCTGCCTGGGCGAGGTGCCAATCCCACCTCACCAGTTGTATCCCTTCCGATTCGATGTTCCCAGCTCTAGGACACTGCCCATAGAGGCGGTAGTGGTGAGTTCCCTCGCTGAGTCCGTGGGAACCACCAACCTAGAGGGTAAATTGACTAAATAAAAATAAAAAAAATAAAAATTAAAATATCATCTGTGTTCTTTCTAACATGACCAGGTTCCAAATCAATGCAAAATACTGGCTCAATACCTTAAGTTAGGGACGGCTGTCCCATTTCATTCTAGTCTCAATTTTTTTTTTTATACACACATTTGCACTGATACAACCATCACGGTCATACAGGTTACTGTAAGGATTTCATACGCACCCACGACATGGGACTGATGACCATTATGTCAAGAATCCCTGAAAATAAATCATAATCCATTAAACGCTAACCATTGTGATTACTGCTATAGACTGGCGGGGGGCATGATGGCGCAGTGGTAAAATTCTTGTCTCTCACCAAGGCGGACAGGGTTCGATGCCCGCTTAATACTCACGTCTTGTGGTTCCGATTCCTCGTAAAAATGAGGTCGCTTGCCTCACGATGACGAGATTAACTGTCATGTAAAACTACGAGCTTCCTCGCTTTGACATATCACTGCTCTCATTAACATGCGTGCAGCCATAGTTCACTACTGCCTTCATTCCCGCGACCGGGAACACCAGATGGAGAGGGTGAGTATTTTTGAGTACTGGTGTTCATTGAATCTCAGTTATTGCTGTTGTTGATCCATTTATGGACTTTGCGACATCGTGGTCATGTAGTCCAGTGTATCTGTTTGATAACTGGTGTCATTATGATGGCTATACCATTGTCTAATTGTATTTGAAGCAAGGATTCGGGCGATAGGTGGTACTGGCCTTATATTCGATGCGATCCCAACATTTGCCTGGAGAAAGTGAGACACTACGAAAAACCAATTCTGGGATGAGTGAGGTGGAAATCGAACCTACCTCATTTCAATTGTGCTTCATGGGACTGCGTGTACACCGTTCCAGCCTTCAAAAAGAAATATCATTTCTTATCAGAGCCAGGAATCAAACCTCAACCTCAACTCACTACACCAAGAGATGGACAAAGTAGACCACATAGTAATTCATTTTCAGAGAGTAAGACGAGCCAAGCCAGTCTCCCTGTCTCTCTCTCAAAACAACGAAGTCTGAACGAGGCAAGTGGATCCAAACTTAAAACATTTGAGAGGATGGTACATTGTATGAAATTATTACGGTGACACACAAAATCCTGTTTTCCACACCTGACTTCCGTGCCGCAGGGCGTAATCTTCATCCACGTGGAACAGAGGATACGATTATTTGTACCATTGCCAGTGGTAAAGGGCTGTTCTTTTTCACAAATCACATTCTTTCCATGATGAAATTCTGATGTACATCCTGCCTCATGTGGTCACATTAGCTTACTGGCTCGGCTGCTGTATACAGGGTGCACCACGTAAATTGAGACTGTGCAATATCTCAAAAAGCGTTGTATAAAGAACTGTCTGGAATAAAAGTTGCGTGATATTAAGAGGGAAATAACATGCTATATGTCGTAGTTTACTTGGAGAACGGTTGGATGGTAATTTGATGGTCACGTGACGGTTTTAAATGGGAACCAACAATTTTTATTTTGTTTCCTTATTCCTAATACAAAACTAAACAGCATTTTGTGCACCAATTTTATAAGTACATGGTTCTGTCCCTCGTGTAGACAATGCAATATTGATGAGAAGTAGGTACACAGCGTAATATCGGTTATTGAAAAATCATCGGACCTTAACGTAATAAATGTTCGAAATGATGGCCTTCCACCTCAATGCATTTTCCAACTCGTGAAGAATGATTGATGAGTCCGTAAAAACATATCTTTGTCAATACTGGCACAAGCATTTCGTATCCGTGCATTCATGTTTTATGGAGTCATTGGTTTTTCACAATACATTCAATCTTTCAGGTAACCCCATGAGAAAAGTCCGGGGATGTAATGTCAATTAACGGGACCTATCCAACGATCATGGTAATTGTTATTTAAGACATCCCCAGCAGGGCATTCATGTAATTCGTTTATACTTGACGTTATTATGTACAGTACGTTGGTGTACGAACAAGTATTTTATACAATAGTTGTTTATGTTTGTATGAGAAACAAGGAAACAAAACAAAAATTGTTGGTCCACATTTATAAAACGTCACGTGACCATCAAAATACCTTCCAATTATTCTCCAAATAAACCACGACATACAGCATGTTATTTCCCTCTTAATATCACGCAACTTTTATTCCAGACAGTTCTTTATACAACGCTTAGTTTTTGAGATATTGTACAGTCTCAACCTACGTAGACCACCCTGTATACTGTATCTCTGTATGCGACTGTGACTTATGAAGTAGGCTATCTCATGTGGTCATATTAGCTTACTGGTTCGGCTGCTGTATATACTGTACAAGCCGGACGTTTGTTTTAGACGATTGCCCTTGACCTTGAAGCTTGCAGGTGAGCCTGTACAAAGTCACTCTCTTGCCTTTCCCTTCACAGTTGTCACCACCGGTCTGATGTAATGGCATTCCAGACATGAGCATGTGACGACCCCACCGTGCAGAACAGTACAGTCCACGACGAAGTATTGTGTGACGTGGAAGTACTAGTAACATAGTTAAGAACAGAACGCCATTATATTTGCCAATGACTGTACTTCAGCAGTAGTGAAGATTGTTTTGTCCATCATTGAACCGCATGGGGCAGCTGACAACAACACAGGTACTATAGTAACTCGCCTCCAGGCTTCCATTATGATTTTTCACTCGCCTAAAACAAACGTCGGGCCTGTATCTCTGTCTGGCGGGATGTTGGCTACAGTAACTTGTGAAACAGGCTGTAGCGGCATCTCTGTGTGTTGTCCACACGTCCCTCGCAAGCCCAGCATAATGCTCAATCACCACGCACCATGAGATATTGCCTCTAATTGGAATATTCGTTGGGGTGGGCTCACTGCCTTTCTCCTACTGTACCAACATAGCCCTCTGACGAATTTTTAATTCGAAATCCAGTGCATTCCGAAGAGTAAGCAAATGTATTAAGAAAGTTGAGACCTTTAAGAGCCACTATTGAAATGCTGATGCATTATTTTCAGGCCATCATAGCCCCTCCCTCACTGCACAGGACCTCGTGACCACCCAACCAATATTTAATACAACTTACGACAGGGACTGGGATGTAAAACGATCCAGCACACCATTATTTAAAAAAAAGAAATTGTTAGTTTGATCTGGGTGATTTAATGGCTAGAATACCCTAGTTTGGTATTATTAGCCAATTTTCATGATATGAAACAAGTAGTTCCGTGAAGAACTGAATAGCCTATTTTCATATATCGCACTGATCTTTTTCATTAAAACTCTCCCGCTTTTAAAAGGATTTTCCATGCGATACACTAAATAGCTTATGGTTCACGGCTTATGTCTTCACCAATACCATTACAATGTTGTTTCACGTCCGTAGCTGAAACCTTAAAATACCCTACACGTGTCCCCTGAGTGGTGCTAAGAAAGCAACAATGACTCAGATGCTGCCGTACTGCCCTTCAGGTCCTTACGGTCACAATTGGGAATCAAGTAATAGTCCTTTTCAGGACGTACAGTTCCAAACACGGACAATGGGTCCACAACTTACGATATGTAAATTAAACATTGAAGGCATCAGTAGAGCTAAGAACGAATATCTTGCTAAGATCTTGAAGGAAAATACAGTTGATGTTGTGGCACTGCAGGAAAAACACACCGAAAGGGCCGAAGAACTGGTAGCTCGAGGAAAAATACCTGGTTATAAAATGATAGCATCACACCACCATGCTCAGTATGGCCTTGCCAGGTACATTAAGAGTGATAATGCCAGTACACTGTCCTTCCAAACAGTGAGTTTAATACCTACTTCTCCTTGTCTGTACAATAATTAGAGAATATTGTAATTACTAATATCTACAAAACTGCAGCCACAATTGATAATATTATCATAAGGGATTTCAACAGTCATCGTACGTCCCGGGAATACAATCAGAGTGACGAGAACGGTACCAAACTGACTGAATGGGCTGAAGTTTATAACCTAACTCACAAGGGGACCCTACGGCAATCGGTTTTTTGTAATTTTTCCTGCTTCGGGTACGTAAAGTTCAGACCTCGAACAATAATTTCCCAAAGCCGTTCGATGCCATATTCATAAATTCTCGAGAAAATCGACTTCGAAGTTTTCCGAGCACATCATATCCAGTAAAGATGTTACCGAATTCGTGCAGGACGCGTGGCTCACCCGGTAACGTTTGGGCTCATTAATCGCCGGGACGCTAGTTCGAGTCTCACTTCAGGTGTTCTATATTTTTTTCTTTCAATTCATGTACTACTAATGTGATTGAAATATAAAAATCATCAATATATGTTTTTTTTGTCGTTTTCCCTCCAGGTTGGTGGAATCCACGGACTCAGCGAGGGAACTCGCCACTACCGCCTCTACGGGCAGTGTCCTAGAGCTGGGAACATCGAATCGGAAGGGATACAACTGGTGAGGTAATATTGGCACCTCGCCCAGGCGGCCTCACCTGCAAAGCGAACAGGGTCCTCATGAGGGAAGGTAAGGGATGGTTAGGATGGATAGACAAGGAAGTGGGAAGGAGGCGGCCGTGGCCTTGAAGAAGGTACTGCCCCCGGAAATTGAATTATATTGAGACCACGATGGCTGTATTGGCAAATATGAGTAAAGTTATGAATGTCATAGTTATGACGTGGATATTCATGACGTAGGCACGGATGACGCAGACTTGAGGCAAGCAGGCTAGTTGAGCTGAGATTCTTGGTGAAGTCATGATTTTGTTCGAGAAAGATCTTAGATTTACGACGCAGTCGCAGGAAACAAGGTATTGTGCTAAGGAAGAAGCTACGCTATTGGAGGAGAGACTCGAACCAATGAACGATAGTTTGGAAGGAAGACGGAGATTGCTGAAACTACGATATTTAATTACTTTTGGCATGCAGATTTGTGGAAAACTATTTTCAGTTATGGCATTGATTTGGAATTTTGAAGAAATTAATTTTGAGTTTTTGAAATTTGAAAATCCGTCAAGTATAGCCAAAGTTAAAACTTCTAGCAATGACGCAGCAACAGGCTATGGAAGGGATGGATACGCCCCTTAAGAAGTTGATAAAAGGTCGTGCACAGGAGAGAGGAGCTCTCAGATCTCATATGTCAGATCGCATATATATTTCTGGTGATATATAGTTATTTTCAAGTGATTCAGTGAAGTAAGTTGTCTTTAGCGTGGTTAAAGCCCGGCGCATCGAACGAACTCGGAGCAGTTCCATTTTACGCTGCTCGAAACTAGGTGAAGTTGAAACGCTCACATTAACGTTTCCACCAGTCAAGATATCAAGCGCTAACTTCAGCCTTTATTATAGTTCTATTGGGCAGTATAACATTGAGGTGTGTAGAAGATTTGAACAATTTCACAGTTATACTTCGAAAGATATTGAAACTTTAAGGCTGCCAACAAAAGTGATTTTCTCGCCACATGAGAAACACTTTTAAAATTCCACATTATACACTACGGCTGACACGTGGAGTGCAACAGTGATATTGGAGAATACGTTTGGTATTACAACGATACATTCGACTATGGAACATTATAATCTTGCAGTGCTTTCGATGATTATAACAGTAGTTGAGATGGAAGGCTAAGGCTTTAATGCAATTGGGACATATATCATTGGAGTAAAGTAACAGCATGGAACTTCGTTAATCGTCTTTCTACAAAAGCGAGCATGTAGTGAACATCCAACTACACTCATGCATCGTGAATCCATCGCTGAATTATACCAGATAACAGTGGAAATATTTTCATACTCCACAACTATGAATATTTCTGCGGAAATAACTTCAATAAACTTCATGGCGAATTCCTGCAAGAACTTCAGGGAACTTTCAAGAGAGGCCAGGGTTGTCCCGGCGCACAAAGAAGAGTTTTGCCGGAAGGATGTTTTTCGTATCCACGGAGCAGTGCAATTTCGGAGGAGGAAGCAGTTCGATTCTCCGAGGACGCTGATTCCAAATTCGAGGACGGAGCACATCTTTACGCTGGTGAAATGGAACCAACAGCAGTTTTCTTTGAAAACTTGCCTCTAGATCTTCAACCAACAGATAAGGTAGTCGTGAACGTTTCTTGTATTATTTGAGTCTTGTAGCGATATCTGAACAACCATTCTTCCCATATTTTCTGTCCTATCTTTTGCCCCATTTTCTTGATTGATATTTCTGTACTCAGTACACTTCGATGATTTATGCCTTTTTCTTCGATTTTTGAGACATTGCTATGTCATTGGCATACTTAATAATTTTGGATCAGTTGAGACTGATGATTTAGATTCTTTCAGTAATTTGCATATTTTTGTAGTCACGATTTGACTGTAAAGTTAACGATTTGCTATGGCAGATTTGAATTCAGACAGCGTGTCATTTTATTAAAGTAATTCTATTCAGTAAATTACTTTGACCAATTTTCTGTCATCCTCAAGAAAGAAGAATGATTAAAAGATTTTAGAGCGTTAAAATCTATTTCGATATCGACGATCTTTGAAATACTAGTCGTCTTATGAACATGATTGCAACATAGACATTTATCATTGCATTATAGACAATTTTATGAAATATGAACTTTTATTTCGGTTTATTGAATACACTATAGTAATGAACATTTGATAGGAGTTTTTCTCAATTCTAGATTGGAACAATAATGTTTGCATTCCACAGTCTAATTGTGTTCTATTCGACTATTCATGCAGTTTAGATGAACTTTGTTTGAAGATAGTATTTTTATACTGCGTTACTTTGAAGATGTTAATCTCAATTTTGATAGACCAGGGAGGAGTGTCTAATCGTATTTGCTATTAAATTTATTTGTGATTGGCAAATTTTTACTTCATATCGATTCATGAATGAAACCCACGAAGGTTAAATAATAACAGTCATTATTACAATTGATGAATATAAGAATTTTTAAAGAGGAACAATGGATGTATAATCGTTAGTTCAGTGGACGTGTAAAAGTCACTGTTGAGTAATGCCCTTGAATAATGAAGGAGGTTCCCACAATAATTAATGAAGTTGATGAATTAATAAGTGGAGGTTTTTGTGTGTAGTTTGAAGGATTTTTATGCCATATATATGAAGATATATGATGAATTTTGGGCCAATTTTTGTGCAATTTTGTGCGTTATAAGCGAAGTATTTTCTCCGCTGAGTATTGTTCTTGTTCTTTGAAAGATTATTCATATGAAGATACTGTTAAAATTAACAAGAGTGTTAAATAATTTGAGATAAAGATTTTGAATGGAGGTTACAGTCACAAATATTAATAATTATTATTAAACCTTATTAAACCTGAATTTGACAGTTAAATATAACTAACCTTCATTGGTCGATTATATCACCACGATTTAAGTAATTATCAACCGGATAAACGTGTGGTTTAATGTATTTCTTGTATAAATAATATAAACAATATAATATTGTAAAATAATTTTGTAAATATCTTTGTTAAATAATTTAAAATGATAGTGATTAATACAGGCGTGTATAAAATTTTCAATTGTCATTCGACATTGTTATAAACAATTTATTATTGTTATAAATAATTAATGAACTTTTGTTATTAACATTTAGAGTTTTGTTTTTTATACTCTAAACAACGCAAGTTAAGCAAGTGGTTTGAACAAATAATCATGATTTGGGATTGTTGGAGTAATCCACTGGTGTTTGAATGAAGCATGTAAGACATTTGCGTGATAATATTTCAGTTGAGATGTGAACATTTACGTATTTGAAAAGGAGAGCCAAGCTCTGAGGTAACACGCTTATGCTAGGGTTGAACGAACGGGAGTCCACTTTGACGATACAGGTGCATTGCAGCTGGCCCGGACAACTGTGTTACAGAGGCCAAGGACGTTCCATAATAGCCTTGTGGCTATAAATAAAATGTGAAGTATATAAACACGCAAAACAATTGATATATGTGTCTCATCCCAAATCCCGTTTCCATTCCCAGTGCATTATTATTTTTACGTTGCTATGAGCTTGAGAAAGCTGAAACATTATATGTAGAGAATACAGGTCCTACAGGAGGACATGGTTATGTGGTCGATGGCTTCTGATTGCCACGTTGATTTTGTTGGTTTTTTTTTGTTAAAATCATTCTTTATGTGAAATAAATTATTGTGCAGTTTAAAGTTTCTCGTCTCCGTTCTGGTTCATTTTAAATATCATGGTGGAGGTTATTGTGTGGGCATACTTTTAAGTGATCCAGTTGACAACCCAGTCCCCGAGATAAATTTAAGAGGTAAGTAAAGGTAAGTATGAAACCCCGTATATTTTGGTGTGTTCCACAATAATTTTCTTGTTAACTATTGTGCTCTAATCTCGATAGTATCTGTCAGTGCCATTTTCATTGATGTAGCTATGCCGGCGCGTTTGATTATTGGCAATCCGATTGAGGGGGCGGATATCTGACAGCCTACTATCCGGGTTATCGGGTACAGTAGGATTGGCGACCCTAAAACGTGGGGCTTGTTCTACAAAACTGGATTACCAAGTAGGATTGGCGCCGCAATTCGGTGGGGCACGATAAGCAAAACATTGGATTACCAAGTTATTGCAGTAGAATTGACACCGCAATTTTTGTGGAGTGTTCGAATAACATTGGATTACCAAGTTATCGATGTCAAAGGGATTGTGAAGACTCAAATAAAGAGGTTGATTCTTTGTTAGATGTCTTAGCCAATTGTAGAATTTGAGAGTGTGATTATATAGGAATTAAATGTTGTGTTGTATTAGGAAAATTACACTCAGAAAGGATCAGATCTTATACAACTTGAGAGAGGTTAAATAGGCTGGAAACTTAGAAAAATCGCCTATGATCTGGAATCTTATTTTATTTGACCGGCTCATGACATGTATAGTCATATTAAAGATAAATTTAAATTATTTGGATTATAAATGTAAATTATTTGTGTTAGGATATTTTAAAATGAACCAAAGAAACTTGAACATGTGCTTGAGTTTATTTCAACATGAAATGTCTACGAAGGTTAACTATAAGGTAATTATAAGTTAAATTTAAGACAGAAAATTGCTCAAAACTTATATATGGTGAAAAATGTTGCTCAGATGTTGTTATTTTGCTCTGTTTGATGTATGTCCCTAAAGCAGTTTATTATTGAAATATTATTGAAATGGCAGATGAAAGTCTGAGAATGATGTTAGAGGAGATGTCTGCTAACTTGAAAGCTAGCATGAATGAAAGTGTGAGGGAAATGGAAGCTAGGAGTACTAGTCGAATGGAGGAGATGGAAGCTAGGAATGCTAGTAATTTGTCTATTAAGCTTGGTGAAAGTTTGAAAGTTCTTCAGACCAGTTCTGCAAACCTAGAAAATGATATGTCGCGTTTACAGATCAGTACCCAGGGAATCGAGAATGCTGTAACTGTCATACGCACAGGCGTGTCCAATGTCCATAAAGATGTCTCGGAGGTTAAAGTAGACTTATCAAATGTGCATAAAGATGTGTCTGATGTTAAATTTGATGTGTCTAAGGTACAAAAAGATCTTACCATGTTGAATCTTGATGTTGCTAATGTCCGGGGTGATATTTCATGTGCTAGAGCTGAAGTAATTGTTGTTAGGAATGATGTTGCTACTGTACAGGATAAATTAGAAGAAGTTCAAAGAGAGGTTAGTAATGTTCGAACTGATGTGTCAAATGTTCAAGTTGACATCAATAATATTCATTCAGATGTTAACGATATGCAAAGCGACATCAATAAAATACAAGTAGAAGTCAATACTGTTTTTGTAGACATTGCTAAAGTTCAGACTGATGTTAACAAAGTTAGGGAGGAAATTGAAACTTCAAAAATGCTTTGTACTCGTAACATTAGTGCATTAACAACTCGATTAGTTGACGAGTCTGTTAGGACAACAGCTTCTTTAGCTGGTTTAAAATACGATGTAGAGGTCATGAGAACCCAAGTATTAGATCACAATCGTTTACTTAAGGAAGACATCGAAGTAGATATTGCGGAAATGTTAACTGCAAATGTAACGGTGTGGAAAGATGAATGGAACAGGTCAAGTGGGGAACATGTAGATCAGATTCAGGAACGAATTGAAAGAAAACTTGCCAGTACACAAGTAGACATTAACAATGAAGTAGTTCAGATTAGGAAAGACTTGAATGTAAGGATGGATTCGCTATCCGAAAAGCAGGTAGAGGATAGAACTCAAATGGGTCAGGACGTGCAAGCATTAAAAACTGCGTTAGAGGAACAGATTCATAAGGTTGTCTCTGATGTTAATGAAACTACGAGCAAGCTGCAGAATTTGAAACTAGGAGAAGCTAGCATGATGGAAACCTATAAGGAAGAGTTGATTAGGAAAGTCATCACGGAAATCACAGACAAGGATACCGAAGGATTGACTGGTGAAGAGGAGAGAAATTACGTGAGAAGAGGTAACCTTAATACAGAAGAGAGAGATATTAGTCCTGAGGAACGTATATCCAGATTCAGGGAAGAAGAAGAGGATCGGAATATTGAACCCGAATGGAAGTATCGTGATAGTGGGAGGAATTATATGGATTCATATCCGAGAAATGTGACAGTCATCCGGAATTTTGAAGACAAACCTCAAAAATTTAGCAACACTGATAGTCTCACACCGATCGAATATATCAGGAATCTTAGAGACTATTTCATAGAAGCCCACATTCCTAGAGAGAGAGAGATGAGAATCGTAGAAAGATTTCTAGCTGGAGGACCCCTTGAATGGTTTAGAGCATTTCGGTACACTTTCAGCAATTTTGACGAATTGGCAGAGGCACTGATTAAACGATTCTGGTCAATAGAAGCTCAGAATTCACTAAGAGCTGAGGTATACTCGAGGAAGTATTCAGGTACTCTTCCAACACGGTACGCTGATTTCTTCACGAGCCAACTATCACGCTTGAGATTTTTGCAACCCCCATTGTCAACAGAGCAGTTGATAGATGCGATTTCACGTATGCTGCCTGTGGAGGTAAGAAGACTGATCATATCGTCAAACATTAGAGATTTGACAAGTATGGACGAATTGTTGAGAAAGCTTGACTACACGAGTCCAATGCCAAATTTGGTACAAAAAGGTCAGAGGCACGAATTCAAAGACGTTAATACGGTCTACATGGATCAAGTGCAACAAACTGATAAGCCTGAGGAAGGAAAAACTGAAAATGTAGGTCCTCACAGGAATAATTATTTCCGCAACCACAGATCCCAAGGTTACCGTCCATATCAGCAAAGACGAGGCTGGAATAATAATAGAGGGAATTACAACAACGGAAGAGGTAGATACTACAACAATGGTTATAATCGAAATTGTAACAGAAATAACCAGTACCAGAATCAGAATCAGAATTCTCAAGGTCAGGTTATGACACCCGACAAGTATCAAGAAAGAGAGAAAGAAAGTCAGCAGTATCTGAAGGAATTACGAGAAAAGGAAGCTGAAAATCAAAAGAAAAGACAGGATGTAGTGATCGATCCTGGTCCTTCTACAAGTCAGCAGGGGAACTTTGAGATTGGTAACACAAAAAAAAACCGCCGATTTCTCAACGACAGTGAGAAACCATGAATACATTGCCACACCACACCTGATTACCATTAACGAAATTTACGAAGTAACTGATGAGGATTTATTAGAAGAGAGGGGAATCGTCAAAGAGGAAAGACCATGTGCATTACCTATTATTTCTGTACTGATAGATGGTCAACAGTATAAAGCTCTTATGGATACTGGTGCAATTATTTCTATCATTTCTGATGAATGCTATCAAAGTCTGTTAAAAGGAGAAAACATGACAGTTTTACCTGTTTCTACCGTCAAAGTGAGAGGAATTTTCCAAGACAAGGCAGTGAAATGCAAGATCCAAGTGCTGTTGAACTTTGAAATTAATGGAAGGAATTATGAACAGATCTTCATTGTGGTTAACAAGATCCATTTCGATATTGTGCTAGGAATCGATTTTATATCGAAAGTTGGAGCCATTATTGATATGAAGAATAGGAGTATTAGCTTTAATGATGGGTACATGATCACAGATGAGATCGAAGAACAGGACGTGAAAAACAGTCTGGAGATAGACCTTAGGGAAGAATTTTTAAATACCATTATTAACGACGTAGATAATATAACAGAAATACCCAGTAGAAAAACTGAAGGATTTGAAGAAATTCAGGGGGAATTTGAGGATTTGATAAAGGAATTCCAAGATATTTTCGATGAAAAACCTGGATTGATTAAAGACTATAAGTATAAGATAAGGCTGACCGATGAAACCCCTTACCAAAAGAGAATATACCCCATACCTGAGAAATACTATCAAGAAGTACGAGGGTTGATCAGAAAAATGGAGGTAGACGGGATTATTAAAAAACAGGTGTCGTCTTACATAAACCCCATCACTGTAGTGAAGAAAAGTAATGGTCAGATACGTCTTTGTCTCGATGCTCGGACCATCAACTTGAAGATTCTTCCAGAAAATGACCGACCACCTAAGATCAGAGATCTGCTTAGAAAGTTCAAAGGGAGAGCATGTTTCAGTGTTCTTGACTTGACATCTTCGTTTTACCAAGTTCAACTGGAGGAAGAAAGTATGCAGTACACTGGATTCCTATTTGACCAGACGTCATGGGTCTTTGTGAGAATGCCTTTTGGTATGGTCAACAGTGGACCAGCACTCATTCGAGCACTTGATAGCAAGCTCACTGACGAAGTAAAGGAAAATGTAATCTGCTACATTGACGATTTAATTGTATCTTCACCCAACGCCGCAGAACATTTAGTGCACTTGAGAAAGTTGTTTGAAAATTTAAGGGAAGCCAATATCAAGGTCAATTTTGGAAAATGTCAATTCTTGAAGAAGGAGATCAATTACTTGGGGCATACCATTGATAAAGATGGATATCATCCAAACATGCAGAAAGTAGATGCAATCACAAGATTCCCAAAGCCAACTAAGGTGAAACAAGTCAGAGAATTTGTAGGCGCATGCCAATTCATTAGCAGCCACTGTCCGAGATACTCTGAAATTATGGCTCCTCTGTATGATTTACCCAAGAAAAATAATAGATGGAAATGGAGTACCGCCGCAGACGAGGCTTTTGAGAAAGCAAAGGAGATGCTCAGAAACAACGTCAAACTGGAGTACCCAGACTTTGAGAAGGTGTTCTATATAGAGTCTGATGCATCAAGAATAGGCATTAGTGCAGTCTTATACCAAAAAGACGAGGCAGGCAACAAGCACTACATTGCGTTCACTAGTCGGAAGTTAAAGAAACACGAGGAAAACTACTTTACGACAGAACTAGAAGCGTTAGCTTTTGTAACAGCTTTGCAAGCTTGGAAAAAAATGTTGCTGGGACATAAGGTTATCATTATTACAGATCACAAAGCACTTCAGTTTATGCTGCAAACTGACATGTCTAGTGATAGATTGACACGTTGGGCTTTGTTCACCCAACAGTTTAATGTCACTATCGTCCATCAGCCTGGGAAAGATAACTTACTGGCTGATGCTTTATCACGTAACCCTATAAAAATGTGCAGATACACCATGTACAATTGGAGCAGCAAGATCAAGAGACCGTTAGGAGGTTAGCCCGAATCGGTGTGTCACAGAAGAGACACGCTCCAATCAGGAAAATGTACAGGTTTCTTAAGGGTTACATGAACAATACTGATGTTGACTATGCAGCTACACAGAGAGATTCACGACACTTTGTCTTGAGTGGATACATCGTATGTAAGTATGCTGACTCTGCGCATACAAAGCTTCGAATAGTCGTGCCACCTAAACTTGTTGTCAATTTAGTGTGGGTAGCTCATCACGCAACTGGACATGCGGGTTTAGATAAAACTCTTGATACTCTTAAAGAGAGGTTTATTTGGACTAACATGCGTTCCAGCATTGCTAATGTCATTCGTTCATGTGATAAATGTCAAAGAGCAAAGTATGCTTCCGCTCTATTGAAAGGAAAACCTAAGGCTATGATTCCCTCTAAACCGAATGAACTCATGGCGACAGACATATTTGGTCCTTGTCCTAAGGGATATCAGGGTAATCAGTATCTGTTGGTTACCGTGGATGTCTTCTCAAAATTTGTAACAATGAGTCCCATGCAAAAAGCTAACACGAGGAACGTTGTAAGCAGACTGGAACATGCTGTATTTCCAAAAGCTGGTAAACCAGAATATCTACTTTCGGATCATGGAGCTCAGTTTACATCCTTAGAATTTGCTGCAGATATGGAAAGGCTTGGCATTAAGCACATATTTTCAAGCGTGCGATATCCGGAATCGAATTCTTCGGAAAGATATATGGCTGAATTTTCGAAATTCTGTCGAATTTTCTGTCCGAATGATCATTCTGGTTGGGTGAGATTTGTACCCCTTATTGAGGAATGTCTAAATTCTACAGTGCAGGAGAGCACAGGAGAGGTGCCAATGAGACTTCATCTAGGAAGAAACCCAGAAAGGCCGTGGGATAATCTTTTTAACCACGTTCCTAGAGATCCCGACTTAGGAAGGCAGCAGAGAATAGACAGAGCGAAGGAACAACTCCAGAAAGCAGCACAAAAACGACTGAAAAGAGTTGCTGGAAAACGTTTTGGTGCTCCCTTAGAAATTGGAAATCTGGTATTATTACGCAGACCTGTCAAGGCTGACGTGGGTAAGAAAATCTATCCCAAGTTTGGAATAGTATTCATGGGTCCGTTCAGAATTACGAATGCCTATGGAAACAACTGTTATGAACTTTACGATGATGAGAATAATGTCGTTTATGGCAAGTTCAATGCTGGGAACTTGAAGAAATATTATCCAAGAGTAAGCCAATAATAATTCAATTTCGTGTTCAAGTGAATTGAGATATTTATAACACAGAGTTTAAAAACAATTTGCAACTGTTTTTAAAACGTGGTGAAGGGAGAATGCCCCCGGAAATTGAATTATATTGAGACCACGATGGCTGTATTGGCAAATATGAGTAAAGTTATGAATGTCATAGTTATGACGTGGATATTCATGACGTAGGCACGGATGACGCAGACTTGAAGCAAGCAGGCTAGTTGAGCTGAGATTCTTGGTGACGTCATGATTTTGTTCGAGAAAGATCTTAGATTTACGACGCAGTCGCAGGAAACAAGGTATTGTGCTAAGGAAGAAGCTACGCTATTGGAGGAGAGACTCGAACCAATGAACGATAGTTTGGAAGGAAGACGGAGATTGCTGAAACTACGATATTTAATTACTTTTGGCATGCAGATTTGTGGAAAACTATTTTCAGTTATGGCATTGATTTGGAATTTTGAAGAAATTAATTTTGAGTTTTTGAAATTTGAAAATCCGTCAAGTATAGCCAAAGTTAAAACTTCTAGCAATGACGCAGCAACAGGCTATGGAAGGGATGGATACGCCCCTTAAGAAGTTGATAAAAGGTCGTGCACAGGAGAGAGGAGCTCTCAGATCTCATATGTCAGATCGCTTATATATTTCTGGTGATATATAGTTATTTTCAAGTGATTCAGTGAAGTAAGTTGTCTTTAGCGTGGTTAAATCCCGGCGCATCGAACGAACTCGGAGCAGTTCCATTTTACGCTGCTCGAAACTAGGTGAAGTTGAAACGCTCACATTAACGTTTCCACCAGTCAAGATATCAAGCGCTAACTTCAGCCTTTATTATAGTTCTATTGGGCAGTATAACATTGAGGTGTGTAGAAGATTTGAACAATTTCACAGTTATACTTCGAAAGATATTGAAACTTTAAGGCTGCCAACAAAAGTGATTTTCTCGCCAAATGAGAAACACTTTTAAAATTCCACATTATACACTACGGCTGACACGTGGAGTGCAACAGTGATATTGGAGAATACGTTTGGTATTACAACGATACATTCGACTATGGAACATTATAATCTTGCAGTGCTTTCGATGATTATAACAGTAGTTGAGATGGAAGGCTAAGGCTTTAATGCAATTGGGACATATATCGTTGGAGTAAAGTAACAGCCTGGAACTTCGTTAATCGTCTTTCTACAAAAGCGAGCATGTAGTGAACATCCAACTACACTCATGCATCGTGAATCCATCGCTGAATTATACCAGATAACAGTGGAAATATTTTCATACTCCACAACTATGAATATTTCTGCGGAAATAACTTCAATAAACTTCATGGCGAATTCCTGCAAGAACTTCAGGGAACTTTCAAGAGAGGCCAGGGTTGTCCCGGCGCACAAAGAAGAGTTTTGCCAGAAGGATGTTTTTCGTATCCACGGAGCAGTGCAATTTCGGAGGAGGAAGCAGTTCGATTCTCCGAGGACGCTGATTCCAAATTCGAGGACGGAGCACATCTTTACGCTGGTGAAATGGAACCAACAGCAGTTTTCTTTGAAAAGTTGCCTCTAGATCTTCAATCAACAGATAAGGTAGTCGTGAACGTTTCTTGTATTATTTGAGTCTTGTAGCGATATCTGAGCAACCATTCTTCCCATATTTTCTGTCCTATCTTTTGCCCCATTTTCTTGATTGATATTTCTGTACTCAGTACACTTCGATGATTTATGCCTTTTTCTTCGATTTTTGAGACATTGCTATGTCATTGGCATACTTAATAATTTTGGATCAGTTGAGACTGATGATTTAGATTCTTTCAGTAATTTGCATATTTTTGTAGTCACGATTTGACTGTAAAGTTAACGATTTGCTATGGCAGATTTGAATTCAGACAGCGTGTCATTTTATTAAAGTAATTCTATTCAGTAAATTACTTTGACCAATTTTCTGTCATCCTCAAGAAAGAAGAATGATTAAAAGATTTTAGAGCGTTAAAATCTATTTCGATATCGATGATCTTTGAAATACTAGTCGTCTTATGAACATGATTGCAACATAGACATTTATCATTGCATTATAGACAATTTTATGAAATAAGAACTTTTATTTCGATTTATTGAATACACTATAGTAATGAACATTTGATAGGAGTTTTTCTCAATTCTAGATTGGAACAATAATGTTTGCATTCCACAGTCTAATTGTGTTCTATTCGACTATTCATGCAGTTTAGATGAACTTTGTTTGAAGATAGTATTTTTATACTGCGTTACTTTGAAGATGTTAATCTCAATTTTGATAGACCAGGGAGGAGTGTCTAATCGTATTTGCTATTAAATTTATTTGTGATTGGCAAATTTTTACTTCATATCGATTCATGAATGAAACCCACGAAGGTTAAATAATAACAGTCATTATTACAATTGATGAATATAAGAATTTTTAAAGAGGAACAATGGATGTATAATCGTTAGTTCAGTGGACGTGTAAAAGTCGCTGTTGAGTAATGCCCTTGAATAATGAAGGAGGTTCCCACAATAATTAATGAAGTTGATGAATTAATAAGTGGAGGTTTTTGTGTGTAGTTTGAAGGATTTTTATGCCATATATATGAAGATATATGATGAATTTTGGGCCAATTTTTGTGCAATTTTGTGCGTTATAAGCGAAGTATTTTCTCCGCTGAGTATTGTTCTTGTTCTTTGAAAGATTATTCATATGAAGATACTGTTAAAATTAACAAGAGTGTTAAATAATTTGAGATAAAGATTTTGAATGGAGGTTACAGTCACAAATATTAATAATTATTATTAAACCTTATTAAACCTGAATTTGACAGTTAAATATAACTAACCTTCATTGGTCGATTATATCACCACGATTTAAGTAATTATCAACCGGATAAACGTGTGGTTTAATGTATTTCTTGTATAAATAATATAAACAATATAATATTGTAAAATAATTTTGTAAATATCTTTGTTAAATAATTTAAAATGATAGTGATTAATACAGGCGTGTATAAAATTTTCAATTGTCATTCGACATTGTTATAAACAATTTATTATTGTTATAAATAATTAATGAACTTTTGTTATTAACATTTAGAGTTTTGTTTTTTATACTCTAAACAACGCAAGTTAAGCAAGTGGTTTGAACAAATAATCATGATTTGGGATTGTTGGAGTAATCCACTGGTGTTTGAATGAAGCATGTAAGACATTTGCGTGATAATATTTCAGTTGAGATGTGAACATTTACGTATTTGAAAAGGAGAGCCAAGCTCTGAGGTAACACGCTTATGCTAGGGTTGAACGAACGGGAGTCCACTTTGACGATACAGGTGCATTGCAGCTGGCCCGGACAACTGTGTTACAGAGGCCAAGGACGTTCCATAATAGCCTTGTGGCTATAAATAAAATGTGAAGTATATAAACACGCAAAACAATTGATATATGTGTCTCATCCCAAATCCCGTTTCCATTCCCAGTGCATTATTATTTTTACGTTGCTATGAGCTTGAGAAAGCTGAAACATTATATGTAGAGAATACAGGTCCTACAGGAGGACATGGTTATGTGGCCGATGGCTTCTGATTGCCACGTTGATTTTGTTGTTTTTTGTTAAAATCATTCTTTATGTGAAATAAATTATTGTGCAGTTTAAAGTTTCTCGTCTCCGTTCTGGTTCATTTTAAATATCATGGTGGAGGTTATTGTGTGGGCATACTTTTAAGTGATCCAGTTGACAACCCAGTCCCCGAGATAAATTTAAGAGGTAAGTAAAGGTAAGTATGAAACCCCGTATATTTTGGTGTGTTCCACAATAATTTTCTTGTTAACTATTGTGCTCTAATCTCGATAGTATCTGTCAGTGCCATTTTCATTGATGTAGCTATGCCGGCGCGTTTGATTATTGGCAATCCGATTGAGGGGGCGGATATCTGACAGCCTACTATCCGGGTTATCGGGTACAGTACCATCCCGGCATTTGCCCGAAGACGAAGTGGAAAACCACGGAAAACCACTTCGAGGATGGCTGAGGGGGAATCGAACCCCCTCTACTCATTTGGGCCACCCGAGGCTGAGTAGACCCCGTTCCAGTCCTCGTACCACTTTTCAAATTTCGTGGCAGAGCCGGGAATCAAACCCAGGACCTCCGGGGCGGCAGCTAACCATGCTGACCTCTACGCTACGGAGGCGACCACAGATATGTAATTATAATTTCCAATGAAACAACGCACGTCTCATTTCTAGTTATCTCCCACACAGCTGAATAAACACAAAGGATTTGTGGGTATTCCAGGACGGGTGGAAGGGATACATACCACGCCATTCGCAAGGGATGCCTGTTCGAAGTAGCATTTGAACGTTGGTTTCCAGAGAAGCAGATAGTGTTTCTTGGCGTGGTGGGTGATTTCTTCTAAGAAACGATAAAGAAGATCATAATGTCGGGCGTGGAGGACGACAATCTGCCTGATGATGATTATTATATTTTAATCACATTAGTAGTATATGAATTGAAAGAAAAAATGTAGCAGCCGAAGTGAGATTCGAACTAGCGTCCCGGCGATCACTGGGCCCGAACGTTGCCGGGTGAGCCACGCGTCCTGCACGATCATGGTAAAATCTTGACTGGATATGAAGCGCTCGGAAAACTTCGAAGTAGATTTTCTCGAGAATTTATGAATATAGCATCGCATGGCTTTAGGAAATTATTGTTCGAGGTCTGAACTTTACGTACCCGAAGCGGGATAAATTACAAAACTCCGATTGACATAGGGTCCCTTGTCAATTGTATGACCCTCAGGATAGGGGAACCTTTCACTCAGCTCGTTGGAATAGAGTCTCTGCTTTGTCTCCTCTGGCTTAATAACGCCTGGCTCTTGTATTTGGAGGCAAGTGCTTCAAGACTTTCCTCATAGTCAACGTATGCCAATAATCCACAAAATTGGACTGCAGATCCCAGTTATCCCCTCCACACCAAGGCCGCACTGGAATGTTCAGAAAACAGACAACATATGCAATTTACTCTGAAGCTAATATTAGATGGATTAAACCAGAACCGCAAAACTATTTGCGGTTCATGGGACTAATAAAGGCAGCAGCCAAACGAGCTATTCCAAGAGGTTTTAGAAAAGTGTATATACCAGGCTGTAATGAGGAGTCCAACAGATTGAAAGAAGAATGTGATGCAAATAGCAGTAGGGAGAAACCTACGGAACTATTACAATTTCTTGTCAGAGCTAGAAGAGATAGGTGGATAAATACGGTCGAAGGTTTAAACTTCCAACATTCTAGCAGACAGGCATGGTCTCTGTTAAGGAAGCTAGATTCTGCTTCCATAGGCCTACCACCAAGAAAACCTTAATCTACTAATGTAAATGAGATAGCTAACCATCTAGTTCAAACCTCCCGAACGGGAAAGGACAAGAAGTTCACCAGACTGGTGAAATCACAACTTAGTCACGCCAAATCCACTACTCATATAGTCTAGGCTATTCTCCTTGCAGGAAGTGGAGGAAGGCTTAAAGTCTCTTAAAAATGGGAAAGCTGCTGGTTTGGATGGGATTTATCCGGAATTATTAAAGAACTGTGGTCCAGCTACAAGGCGTTGGCTGGTACTGTTTTTCACCTCTATACTTAATATCAGGAAAGTTACCTGCTTTATGCAAGAAAACCAAAATCAGTGCTCCTTTGAAACCTGGGAAAGACCCTACCATACCTCAAAGTTACCGTCCAAAATCATTGCTCTATGTGACGTACAAACTTTTGGAAATAATTATCCTGAATAGCTCCAACGATTGAGGCATTGATTCCTGTTGAGCAAGCAGGATTTCGACCGGGCCATTTTTGCAGTGACCAAGTTCTTTCACTAACCTCCTTTGTGGAAGCCAGGTTTGAGAAAAAATGAAGAGCGTATCAGTCTTTCTGAATCTCACAGCAGCGTACTTCGCCGTCTGTAGGGACGGTCTACTTCTCAATCTAACAAAGCTCATAACATTGATAGAAATCATGCTAAGTAACAGATTGTTCCAAGAACATGCTGATCTCAATAGAAGTCAGTTCCGCAAATTGAATAATGGTCTCCCTCAAGGGTCAGTTCTCTCACCTACTCCTTCTCTTGTCTCGAAGAAAGCTTTCTATAAATTGTGTAAGATTCTGGCGTCAGAGAAGAGTTTCGCGCCATGAAGATGGCAGGTTGGCTTTTCGTGTCGAGTGATGCGTCACTTCAAAATTGAAATGTGCTAATAGATATAACATTGTTCTGATTTGTAGCCGTTTCAAGCACATTCTAAAGCCATGCATGCGATAAGTAACAGTTTCTCTAATTAGGCCTACACCAAATAACTAGAACTCGACCTCTCTTACCAGATGCTAGAATTGCAATGGCATGTCTCCGCCAGGGTAAAGATACCCTCCAACCCATTAAAAATACACCACTAATCTCGAACCCATGTATATTACTTACAACTCATCATAATGAAGAGAGATTTCCCGATGAATTGGTGTTATATTTGATTAGTCGTTATACCACGTTGCATAACAGATAAAGTGCGAACGGAGTCTTCGATGAGACATGTAGCCAGAGGCCGCACAGCGAGGTGAAATTCTTTACTGTATTTAAATAAAGGCATATTGTTCAAGAATGCGATATTTTGGGGCAGGAAATAATTGTGCAGTCACAATGGAAATTGTTGTGATAGCTTTAGGACCCTACTAATTCTCTGAGATTGTTTGGATTTTTGATATTACGCCCAAGTCGCCTCCGTAGCGTAGCGGTCAGCATGGTTAGCTGCCGCCCCGGAGGTCCTGGGTTCGATTCCCGGCTCTGCCACGAAATTTGAAAAGTGGTACTGTACCCTTTTACCTACCAATACCTGTTGAATCCGTGGATAGCAGCTGGATCGTAGAACCTGAAAATGCCCCGGCTCTAAAGACCCCCCAAGTTCTACCAACAGACACAGGGATAATAGGGCCACTCGAATACCTAACAGGATGTATTAAGACTGACCAAGGCTCAGAAAAAGAAAAAAAAACTAGCTCAAAACACGAGAATTCTTCAAAAGGAAGAAAGAATCTCAAAGGTGTGGTAAACACTAAAATACCTAGCGATGGCCCCCTTAATACACCCTTCCATCACCTCTATAAAGCATCACGCAATAATTAAAACCAAGTAGTAAAGTGATTTATTGTAAGAATAAACAAGACAGAAGAATATCAATTTCGTCGATACCACGACCAATCAAAAAAAAAAAAAAACAATCTCATTGATTATATTGGATTATCTTCCAGAAAAAAAAAATATATATTATCCATTATCACAACTAACTTTTAGCTGATTAAAATATAAGGCATATTAATAATAATGATGATCAATCCCATAGGGTAAGCATTTACAAAAAGAGAAATATTATAAGACTTGAATACATAAAATTAATTTCGGTTCCTTTACGGAAATAACATCTTATACAAAAATATCCTGGTTATAATTACTAATCCTACACGACATCTTCAGTAACTTTATATGTTCTTGTTATTGAATGAAGAAATTCATATGGCCTATTTACAGAATATAATTTACACAAAATTCCAGAATAATTTCAATTATTCTCTTCCTACTGACTTGAAGTCACGACATTCCTTTCTGTTTAATATTATTTCAATTCTTGTTTTAGGGAAATTCTGCCGAACAGTTAAGCTAAGCAAAAATTAATTGTAAAGTCAGTCTTAAATAGTTATCGGTTTCCTTTTTAAACATACATCTTATGACAAAATTGTTATATTAGTTTTACTGGAAATATTTAACCGAATATCCACTCAAGATTCCCAACAATACTGCTCGGAAAAATATTAATCTTCACACAGGCATTTTCACGATAACAGCGGTAAAGTTCACAATGACCAATTATTAACCATACTAGGTTAAAACAACACCTCTCTGGGTTAAAACCCCAATCAATCTAATCCTGATTGGCACACCTAGCTCAATCCTCAACAAGAAAAATATGCTTTATAAAGCATTGCATCAATATATTTAAACACAAAGACATTACTCATAGTATATGCCTCTCTAAAGACCAATATGCACCTATAATAGGAGCCTTACTGTTATAAATCCACAATTATGCGAATCAGCTGTTTATGGTAAAAATCCTGAACTCGAAAAATATGATCCCGTAACAGATTACCAACAAAGCCCAGTGGATTTCAGAAATATTCCACCTAACTTTAAAAACTTGCCTTACATTGATTCATTACAAAATCCATAGTTCTTAAACGTATGACTTATAGTAAGTTGTCCCTGGGATTATCCTCGCAATTTTGGATGTCGTTCAAATACCCTCTTAATAGAAAAAACTATTGCACTAAAGGCAATGATATCAATTTAATCCATTGTTAACTTCAAAAAAAATATATATATATATAAACTGTATATAACGCTGCCCAACCACACAAACTGAGGTTGTAAAGAGGTCTATAAAAATATAAATTCAATCTCAAAATAAGATCCTCCCTGAATTTCCCGAACGCGAAAATGTCGATGGATTAGACCTACAGCATGGATCTAGGTTAGCAACAAAGGCTAAGCGACTAATGACCCATTAGGCAATCCATTTCGAAAATCACGCTCAGAAAACACAAGTTAAATCTGTTATCAAAAAAAACTGAAGAAAATATAGTCCAAGGACTCGAAGTAACATTTAGAATAACTGGGTCCGAAAACTTCCTAATATCTTAATCAAAATACGAAAAGGAAAATTCCCCTCCAAAGAATACGATAATCCAAGCGAAAGTGCTTAAAGAACAATGCACTAGAATATGAAAACTCAACCAACGTTCTCAAAAGAAAGTTGTGTTACTAAAAATGTTCTTACACAAGAAAAACTGTAAATCTTCCTCCTACATTTGCTTCTCGACAAATAAGAATGAGCATCTCATTTTAAATACTGTAAAATACTACTGAAATTATTAATTTATTCATCAAAATTACACAAAGGATGCACTCATTTTTATGAGTCAAAATCCTGGCATCATAGAAGGTCAGTTTCGAAATAAACATCGAACCTGCACTTTCTACTGAACCATTTAAACTACAAAATCAAATATGGCAAAGTGGTATTTATAAATGTCCACGCTACACTACTGTAACAAGTTGAAGTGATCAGTACCTTTGGCGAATCTAGATGAGGAAAAAAGGATATCGTTGGCCATAATCAGCTCCGGACCAACAGAAAGTATGCTGGACTTCAACTGGGTTTCCGTAGAACGAACCAAAGTCCTCCCAGGCTCGAACAACACCCGGTCGGTCGAAATAGTTCCAACATATCCTGGCGATATCTTCCCATACATATTCGAACACCAACGGAAGGACCGCACACAGTTTATCAACTCGTCACGACGCGAAAGTGAACTCGAACCGTCACTAACAAGATCCAATGTGAGAACGCGCGTGTGAACAAGTTCACGAGGGTCGACGCGGCCCCTCTTGACACGAGAGTCGCGTGCACACTTCATGCTAAAAGAAAGTTGCCTTCGACAAGTCCCCGCTGTACCCTGCTAATGCAGTATTCTTAAATCAATTTAGCCTACCATCGTAGTGGATATAAGCTTCATATTGTCCCTTCCCCTTGACACCTTGCTTGAGAATGTACTCTTTTCAAAAAGTATAATCACAGTGAAGAGTGAATCAAATCTAGGCTGCATTTCCACGACGGTTTATATGCAGAGTTTCGTGACACATCACGGCTGAGCTCGCTGTCGTGATTATAAAAGTATCCATCCGCATGGCCCGTTAGTTGCTGTAGACACACAGTCACAGAGGTAAATTATTACATGCTTAAGACCATGTCTGAGCCCTATTAAACACGTTTCTACTTCACGTAGAATGCTCAACGAACTAGAATACACTTCAGCACGGTCACACGTTTTTACAACTCCCGTTAGCTGGCGATTTTACTTTCACTGATTTCCAGCTCAACCCTCTGCGCTGTCAAGTTCTATATACATTGAGCTCTGCACGAGGTCGCCTGAGTCTCACATCTGCTTCCCCCACCACCACACACACGTCATGACTCGATACGAAATATATCGCAGTCGAAACGTGATCAGCAGTGAGTTAACATATCATCTTCTGTTCTTCATACTTTCTTAATAATGGCTTTCTTAATAATGGCTTTCTGCCATGGAAATATACATATAGACACATGTATCTGCTTACATAAAGCGCTAAATATGCATTAATTTGTATTAATCACTCTCAGGTGAATCGATCGATATGGTGTTAGACACAGTCAACATGGTTATTATCGATGAGCTTCGGGTTTCTCGTCGGAGACACGAGCTCTGCCGATCTCTTTCATGATAGCATGGCTTTTCCTTGCTGCAGACCAGCTGTTATGATCGACTTCAGAGGCAAGTTAGGAAGTTACAGGGTGTTCCCAAAATACTGTAACCATGTCTGTACTTAAGCCCTTTTATGAATAATGGTGCATTTTCCCTTTGATACCTTAAATAAAAGTCTCCTCAACTTTTATTTACACCATTCCAGGTAATCTCGGCATATGTAGCATTATTCAGTCAACACTCAGTCTATCTTCTTCACATATCTTTTCAGGTTCTTTGCATTGAAACGACCTATCATTTCTCTTCCATTTAGGCTTACAACCTCATAACAATTATTTCCGAACGACCTAGCAATCTTATAGGGTCCGTGGAAGACATAGGAAAACTTGGTGAATTGCTTCTTAGCCACATCTGCTTTCGTCGGTTTCTTGACGAGAATCATCTCGCCTACTCTCATCGGTGGCCGATATCTTTTATTTCTGATTCGTTTATGCCGCTTCTCGGCTGCATCCATCAAGCTTTCTCTAGCTGAATTAATTCTTTCTTGGACTGTAGGCTCCCTGTCCTTAGGTAGAAATCTCACGATCTCTGTCCAGGCTCTTTCTGGCCTCTTATTATGGTGAACAACCATAGGTATATCTGATAAGCTCTCATGGAATGTGGAATTCATGCATCTTTCCATGAGTGGGATGAACTTCACCCAGCTCGCATGATCCTCAGGACAGTAAATTCTCGCGAACTTGCTAATTTCTGCCATAACACGTGATCTAGGATTTCCATTCTAGGGATATCTCTATTAATTTCGTTTCCATCCATTTCCTCCATCACTACATCCTCTATACTTTCTTCCTTGAATCTTATTATTCCTTTGTCCATGTCGATGATTGCTCTAGCTTGAGTAATAAAATCGATGCCTAGTATGACGTCAAAATTAATATTCTTAACGACTATAAAAATATGTTCATAACTTCTCTCATTGATCCAGAATTTCATTAGAATCTGCACTTTGCATTTCATAGTTTTATCCTTAAATATCCCACGAATTTTTGTTGGAGATGCTGGAAGAATGGTAAATTGATTTTCTGGTTTCAATCTTTCAAAACAGTCCTCGTCAACTATTGAGATCATAGCACCTGTGTCCATCAAGGCTTTACAATGTTGTAGACCAATTAGTATATCAATAACGGGAAGTTCAACTATCCTTCCTCTCGGTTTCGTTTCTGGTTCAAATAGAAGGTCTTCGTCAGTAGCTTCAAATATTTCAAAAATCGTGATATCAGAGGAATGCGTGGCAACGTCAGTTATTAATTTCGCCCGGAAATTGGCGTTTTTTTTTCTCGATCCGGAGCTCTTTCTGAACTCCGACCTTCCCTGCTAGTACTGGGTTGTGACTTATCTAGATTTTCATCCTTTCTTTCCTTCGATTTTCTTCGTCCAACCTCCGTGGACTTATCTCGCCCTCTCTTGAGCCTCTCCTGTTGCACTTTTTTATCGGACGCCTCCGTTCGATAATTGTTGTATCTCGAGTACCCTTGATTTTGTCTGTTATCTCTATTGTCTCGGGTATCTCTATCATTCCTATTATATCTGTTATCTCTATTGTCTCGGGTATCTCTATCATTCCTATTGTATCTGTTATCTCGATTATTTTGATCATATCTGTAATTCCTATCATAAGGCGTTTCTCGATGATCATTCCGGTCTCGATCATTATCTCTTCGATAAAAATTTCTCTCCTCGTAGCGACGTTGCCAAGGCCTCTCCTGGGCGTCCCTACGTTGGTTTTCCCATCTCCTCTCTTCCTGATGGGTATTTCTAATAGGACCTATTCTATCATCTCTTCTTTGTTCGAAACGATCCGTCTGCTGTGTACGGTTCATCATTACCGCGTTTACAACTTTCGATTCCTGCCTGGCATTTTTGACTATAGTAGGTTGCGTCATCATACTCATGTGATCTAATCGACGTAACAGGTCATCTAACGACGTTAAAGACGATACTCCGGAGGAAATAATTGATTTCCTTACTTCCGCAGGCAATTGACGTGAGATAGCTTCAAGGAGTTCTTCCTGTGTTAACGGCGGCTGAAGAAAACGGAGTTTTGCTAACTGACACGCAAAGTATTCAGCGTAGCTGGTTGGTCCTGTACTGGAGTACTTGCGTGAATAGACTTCTGATCTCACATTCTGTTGGACCTCGATCGACCAAAATCTTTGTATGAAGGCTTCCGAAAACTGCTCAAAGTTGTCAAATGTGTAACGAAAAGCCCTGAACCATTGTAACGGAGCATCGGTGAGAAACCTTTCCACCATACGTAGCTCACGCTCACGTGGCACATGTGACTCCAAAAAGTAATCTCTTAATGTCCTGACAAATTCGATTGGTGTCATTCCATCCAAATTGCTAAACTTCCTAGGTTTGTCATCAAAATTTCGTATTATGGTTACATTCGGTGTCCTTTCCGATGATTTCGAAGTATAGTCACCCACGCCTACGTTGGGGTTTGGAGAACTAAAAGTTTCCCTGCTTGTTCGAATGGGACTCGAATGTTCCATTTGACTGAGCCGAACGTTGGGTTCGTTGTTGGAAGATTCCTGTATCATCCTTTCCCTACCATCAGGTACTATCACTTCAGGTTGTTCAACTACAACTCGAAAATCGGACTGTAAAAGTGATCGCAATTGATCTTTTAGAGTATCTAAACTGATATGCCCCTCTAGATTAATTTGCTCGAGACCCTTTCTAATTTCATTAATCTCGGAAGTTTTCTTCTCCCTGACCTCATTTAACTCTATCTTACTTTGGTCGACTTTAGTTTCAACATTGTTAATACGCTTCTCTAAATCGGATATGTTATTAACCTGAGTATTTTGAATTCCATCCATTCTTTTGCTTAGATCTTCCCTAACATTTATTATGTCTTTGCTATTAGTTGCAAGACCAGTGGCAAGTTTAGATTCTAACTTAGATTTCTCAACTTTAAAACATTCCTCATTAATTTTCATAATATCTTGACGAAATGTTACAATATTATCACTTATGATCCCTTTCAAATCGATGTCAAAATCATCCCTGAGAAGTTTCGTATGATCAGTGACTTGAGCTCGGAGTGTCCCCATTTCACATTTCAACTGTTCCAGGCTATTCTGGGTCTGATTAGTGTCATGGGAAAACTGCAGCTGAAGTGTTTCTAAATTTTTTTTACTGAGCTTCACACTCTTTTCAAAGTCTAGTCTAATCTCAACTTGAAATTCTTTATTAGATTTTTCTAGCTCCATTAACTTAACCTCCGTCTGATTTTGACTAGATTCGATTTTTCGGACCTCTAGCTCCATTTTATTTTGACTGGATTCTATTAATCCCACATCTGTTCTTAAATCATTGATTTGGGATTGCATAATCCTTACATTAGAGTTTACATCCTTTACAGTTTCCTCAATTCCCCTTTGACTAGTCTGAATATTGTTAAGATCTGTTTGGATTGATGTTTGACTAGTTTGCATATTGTTAAGATCTGTTTGGATTGATTTTTGACTAGTTTGCATTGATGTCTGACTAGTTTGCATATTGTTAAGATCTGTTTGGATTGATGTTTGACTAGTTTGCATTGATGTCTGACTATTTTGGATTCTTTCTTGGGCAACCTGTACCAATCCAACATTAGCCCGTAATGTACTGATATCTAGTTGAGTTTTTCTATTATCATCCTGGATATCTTCGATATTAGATTCTACACTGGTAACCTTCTTTTCTACCCTTTTAGAACTGTCATTGATAGCCTTCAATGAGGATTGCATAGTATCAATTTCCCCCCTGATACCTTCAGCAACTGCACCCTGCACAGTTTCAGACATATGGTCTAATGCAGATCTAGTTTGGACCTTAATATTTTCAATGTCCTGATTCAAATTGTCCATTTTATGTTGAAGAATTTCAAACATCTTCTTAACGTCACCAACAGTCACCATATTACCTTCAGACATGCTTCACTACTCTTCACAAGAAATAAGAATACCACACCAACAAAGCACAGCGAGAACATCTACAAACAACCACCATTTACCATATATGCTCATTCTTATTGTCTGGCGTTACCTTAAAATAAACTTATGTCTAAACACAAAGTGCCCCATTTCATTTGGGATCGACCATATACAAGTGCGTGTTGGTTTATATCGGTGAAGGTCTATGATTCTACCATTACTTAAATTTTAAATTTACTACAAATACTTCTATTTTTAATGATGTCAGCAATGATCATCAGCCGGAAACAAGTAGAACAAATTATTAACAAAGCGTGTGGCACCACTCCAATACATAAAATAATATAAAAATTAATAATGGTTGCAATACCACTTGTGGGTCAAGTAGCTCGAGTATCCTCGTAATTGCTTTGTTCCATAGGAATTCCAATAGTTCGTGCCAAAATATTGGTTTACCATTATTTTATCGCCTTGATTCATAGTCACACAAGAAACACGGTGTTCCAATTCGCGATCTGTGTTACATGATCATAAAACTAATTTCCACTTTGTACTTTCAGTTTCAATTTTGGCAGAATTATGGCATTCAACTCCCTGGTATTCGCTCTGGTATTCCAGTTTTTCGAAGCCCCTGAGCTGGGCGCCACCTAATGTACCCTTTTACCTACCAATACCTGTTGAATCCCTGGATAGCAGCTGGATCGTAGAACCTGAAAATGCCCCGGCTCTAAAGACCCCCCAAGTTCTACCAACAGACACAGGGATAATAGGGCCACTCGAATACCTAACAGGATGTATTAAGACTGACCAAGGCTCAGAAAAAAAAAAAACTAGCTCAAAACACGAGAATTCTTCAAAAGGAAGAAAGAATCTCAAAGGTGTGGTAAACACTAAAATACCTAGCGATGGCCCCCTTAATACACCCTTCCATCACCTCTATAAAGCATCACGCAATAATTAAAACCAAGTAGTAAAGTGATTTATTGTAAGAATAAACAAGACCGAAGAATATCAATTTCGTCGATACCACGACCAATCAAAAAAAAAAAAAACAATCTCATTGATTATAACAAGTGTTTAGTGCTTTTCAGTCGGTCAACACGAATGTACCCAAAAGAGATGGGTTATGCCCTAATCCTGAAATAAATTACATGAGATTAATAAAACACTAGGATGACCAGTTTCGATCGTCAAGCGATCATCATCAGATCCATTACACTTAGGCTATAAAATCTATGTTTGAAATACAGGTGAAAATATTTACAATATGTACAATTATTTAGTTGCAGTATTGGTACTGCAACTGTCAGTGTATGCTAAATCCAGTATATATGTTAGGTGAAATGCTAAATGGTGATAGCTATCCGGAGATTGTACTTTAAGAGAGATTATATGGTTGTAAACTATGGTTAAACTATACAATTTTAGGCTAACTACTTATCTGTTTGTCTTCCGTACTACAGCTACTCGCAGTTTTCGTGTTTACTAGAACTCACTGTGTGGTCGACTGCGGTGGTTATCTTAACGACTGGTTTTTCCCTCCCTTCTCCCCCCCTACCCCTACGTGCTGTGGGGAGTGATCGCGATGTGTTTATGTGAGGTGTTGCCAACCTAGATAAGATGTATGTTATTGAATGAGGTGGGTCTGCAACTATTAAAGACCGTGGATTAGCCCTCGCCACGCGTGGAGCATAACCCATTCGAACTAAGCGTTGACGGTCTTATGAGGACAAGCGAAGAAACAATTCTCCAATCCATTAATCCATTAATCCATTAATAGCCTTCACCACTCTATCAAATTCACTAAGGAATCCGAAATAGACCGGAAAATAAATTATCTCGATATAACTATTGAACGTAAAGACAACGACCTTTCATATTCCATATTCCGGAAAGCAACACAAACCTCGCATGCAATCGACAATCAGTCTAATCACCCCAGTACGCACAAACTAGCGGGTTTCAACTCAATGGTGCACAGGGCTTTAAACATACCCATGTCAAAAGACAACTATAATAAGGAAATAAGAACAATTATGCAAATAGCTAAGGAAAACAACTTCTCGCCAAGCAAAATAAACCAAATTATAGCCAAACATAAAAATAAAGATAAAACGATTCCCAAACCGGACAGTAATGAGAAAAAATTTGCGCGTTTCAACTATGTGAATGCGAATACATATAAAATCACTAACCTATTCAAAAAGCAAGGCATAAAGATAGCTTTCACGATGAAAAACACAACCGCTAGGCACCTCCTAAATAGTAATCTAAATAAACGTGACCCGTATTCAAGGTCAGGGGTATATTCTATAACGTGCCAAGACACCGATTGTCAAGCTAATTACATCGGGCAGAGTGGAAGGCGATTAGACACACGTTATAATGAACATAGGAATGCGATAAGATACGGAACACATTCAGCCGTGTGCGAACATATGTGTGACGCAGGGCACAGCTTTACCAACATAGAGTCGGACCTTAAAATAATCCATCACGAATCGAAAGGCAGAGCTCTTGACATAAAGGAAGCAATCGAGATACACCTAGCCAAACGAAACAATCCCAACAATCTAAATGAACACACGTTCATGGAGAGCTCACCCCTCTTCACGCTACTAAAAAACACACCCTGTCGGAAACAAAACACAATTTAGCGACACAGCCAAGCTAGATAAAAAAGGGGGGAAATTAGGGGGTTTTTAATAGGTAAATGTTATCTGGATCAGGTGTACGATGTACTTTTCGTCTGCAATAAACCAAGGCCCATATTCGCGGCAGTATTAAAGGTGCCGGGACGTCCTCATAAGACCGTCAACGCTTAGTTCGAATGGGTTATGCTCCACGCGTGGCGAGGGCTAATCCACGGTCTTTAATAGTTGCAGACCCACCTCATTCAATAACATACATCTTATCTAGGTTGGCAACACCTCACATAAACACATCGCGATCACTCCCCACAGCACGTAGGGGTAGGGGGGGAGAAGGGAGGGAAAAACCAGTCGTTAAGATAACCACCGCAGTCGACCACACAGTGAGTTCTAGTAAACACGAAAACTGCGAGTAGCTGTAGTACGTAAGACAAACAGATAAGTAGTTAGCCTAAAATTTTATAGTTTAACCATAGTTTACAACCATATAATCTCTCTTAAAGTACAATCTCCGGATAGCTATCACCATTTAGCATTTCACCTAACATATATACTGGATTTAGCATACACTGACAGTTGCAGTACCAATACTGCAACTAAATAATTGTACATATTGTAAATATTTTCACCTGTATTTCAAACATAGATTTTATAGCCTAAGTGTAATGGATCTGATGATGATCGCTTGACGATCGAAACTGGTCATCCTAGTGTTTTATTAATCTCATGTAATTTATTTCAGGATTAGGGCATAACCCATCTCTTTTGGGTACATTCGTGTTGACCGACTGAAAAGCACTAAACACTTGTTTACTAAGGCAACACTGAAAATATGGCTTCAAACACCACAATGTTCACGGCTAGTCAGGCAAATCGTGAAGCCAAGAAATTCAAATCACTCAGGCTTAAACTCATGAATTTAGACAAGTCAATTTGGTTCAACAAAAAATGTATAGAACTAAACCTCACACCTAAATACGTACCAATTAAAACCGTACCGAACACACCAGCCTCGATCATTTCAACTAAACAAGCCAAAGCGCTTTGGATAAAAAACGAATTAAGATTTGCATACATAAGAAAGCAAAAAATTAACCAACAATTATACGACATTCAATTGCAACTAAGTAATTTCTGGCACGCAGCCCAATGGGACAGCTTCACCGAGCACCTACATGACGCCATCAAAATCAGAGCAACGAGGAAGCATGAAACGCTAGAAAATAAATTAAGAAAACTAGGAGAAACACAGAACCATCAATCTAACGAACAACACACGAATAACAATGAATTCAATTTCCACAGCAGAGTAAACAACAGAACGAACGTAACCTTTTCTCAAGGTGAAATGAATATGTTAGACAAAGGTTTGAAATACAACTGCACAGACGCACACACGAACCACAATATAAAACAGTTGATCACAGATATTGAGATAGCCAGTCACAAGCTCCCAGCAGAAGACAGGGAATTAACCAAAAATCTCGCCACCAACGAAGCCAAGAAAATCCTCAAACGAGAGGGCGATAGCAATAACATTCAAAACAACAAACAACTCAAAGAAATAAAGTCATTGAAACAAAAAATAAAAGAACATGACTTAATCATCACAAAAGCAGATAAGGGAAACACTACAGTAATTTTGAACAAAACAGAATACATTGAAAAAACAGTCGAATTCCTTAACAACAACGAAATCAAGGAATTAACAAAAGACCCCACCAACAAATTCCAAAAACAAATAAAAAGTGCGCTAAAAGAAACAGAATACATACTGACCAAAGCCGAAAAATCAAAACTAATAAACATGAACCCGAAAATACCGTCATTGAGGGGACAACCAAAAATACACAAAAAGGAATGCCCAATGAGACCAATAGTCAATTGTAGGAATGCCCCTAATTACAAAATCAGCAAAGAGTTACTAAAAATCTTAAAATGCCGTCTTTCCAACGACAAAAACAACTCTGTAAAGAACACAACAGAACTAGTAACAGCATTGAACACCCTACAAATGAAACCTAGCTTCAGGCTAGTATCCTTCGACGTAACTAACATGTACACCAATATTCCGATTATTGAAGCAATCAACACTATCGAAAACAACTTAAAATCCAACAATTCGGTAAAAGAAATTGAAGAGATTGTGAGATTACTGAGGGTCGTTCTCAACCAAAACGTGTTTCAATTCGACAATAAAATATACACACAGAGAGAAGGCCTAGCAATGGGATCGCCACTAAGTGGGTTAATCGCTGACATCTTCATCAATGCACTAGAAAATGCGTTCTTAGAAAAGACTTCAACAAAGGGAATAGTAATATGGAAAAGATACGTAGATGATGTAATTTGCATCTACGATACTGAACTAACAAGCGAAGAAACAATTCTCCAATCCATTAATAGCCTTCACCACTCTATCAAATTCACTAAGGAATCCGAAATAGACCGGAAAATAAATTATCTCGATATAACTATTGAACGTAAAGACAACGACCTTTCATATTCCATATTCCGGAAAGCAACACAAACCTCGCATGCAATCGACAATCAGTCTAATCACCCCAGTACGCACAAACTAGCGGGTTTCAACTCAATGGTGCACAGGGCTTTAAACATACCCATGTCAAAAGACAACTATAATAAGGAAATAAGAACAATTATGCAAATAGCTAAGGAAAACAACTTCTCGCCAAGCAAAATAAACCAAATTATAGCCAAACATAAAAATAAAGATAAAACGATTCCCAAACCGGACAGTAATGAGAAAAAATTTGCGCGTTTCAACTATGTGAATGCGAATACATATAAAATCACTAACCTATTCAAAAAGCAAGGCATAAAGATAGCTTTCACGACGAAAAACACAACCGCTAGGCACCTCCTAAATAGTAATCTAAATAAACGTGACCCGTATTCAAGGTCAGGGGTATATTCTATAACGTGCCAAGACACCGATTGTCAAGCTAATTACATCGGGCAGAGTGGAAGGCGATTAGACACACGTTATAATGAACATAGGAATGCGATAAGATACGGAACACATTCAGCCGTGTGCGAACATATGTGTGACGCAGGGCACAGCTTTACCAACATAGAGTCGGACCTTAAAATAATCCATCACGAATCGAAAGGCAGAGCTCTTGACATAAAGGAAGCAATCGAGATACACCTAGCCAAACGAAACAATCCCAACAATCTAAATGAACACACGTTCATGGAGAGCTCACCCCTCTTCACGCTACTAAAAAACACACCCTGTCGGAAACAAAACACAATTTAGCGACACAGCCAAGCTAGATAAAAAAGGGGGGAAATTAGGGGGTTTTTAATAGGTAAATGTTATCTGGATCAGGTGTACGATGTACTTTTCTTCTGCAATAAACCAAGGCCCATATTCGCGGCAGTATTAAAGGTGCCGGGACGTCCTCATAAGACCGTCAACGCTTAGTTCGAATGGGTTATGCTCCACGCGTGGCGAGGGCTAATCCACGGTCTTTAATAGTTGCAGACCCACCTCATTCAATAACATACATCTTATCTAGGTTGGCAACACCTCACATAAACACATCGCGATCACTCCCCACAGCACGTAGGGGTAGGGGGGGAGAAGGGAGGGAAAAACCAGTCGTTAAGATAACCACCGCAGTCGACCACACAGTGAGTTCTAGTAAACACGAAAACTGCGAGTAGCTGTAGTACGGAAGACAAACAGATAAGTAGTTAGCCTAAAATTTTATAGTTTAACCATAGTTTACAACCATATAATCTCTCTTAAAGTACAATCTCCGGATAGCTATCACCATTTAGCATTTCACCTAACATATATACTGGATTTAGCATACACTGACAGTTGCAGTACCAATACTGCAACTAAATAATTGTACATATTGTAAATATTTTCACCTGTATTTCAAACATAGATTTTATAGCCTAAGTGTAATGGATCTGATGATGATCGCTTGACGATCGAAACTGGTCATCCTAGTGTTTTATTAATCTCATGTAATTTATTTCAGGATTAGGGCATAACCCATCTCTTTTGGGTACATTCGTGTTGACCGACTGAAAAGCACTAAACACTTGTTTACTAAGGCAACACTGAAAATATGGCTTCAAACACCACAATGCTCATTGATTATATTGGATTATCTTCCAGAAAAAAAATATATATATTATCCATTATCACAACTAACTTTTAGCTGATTAAAATATAAGGCATATTAATAATAATGATGATCAATCCCATAGGGTAAGCATTTACAAAAAGAGAAATATTATAAGACTTGAATACATAAAATTAATTTCGGTTCCTTAACGGAAATAACATCTTATACAAAAATATCCTGGTTATAATTACTAATCCTACACGACATCTTCAGTAACTTTATATGTTCTTGTTATTGAATGAAGAAATTCATATGGCCTATTTACAGAATATAATTTACACAAAATTCCAGAATAATTTCAATTATTCTCTTCCTACTGACTTGAAGTCACGACATTCCTTTCTGTTTAATATTATTTCAATTCTTGTTTTAGGGAAATTCTGCCGAACAGTTAAGCTAAGCAAAAATTAATTGTAAAGTCAGTCTTAAATAGTTATCGGTTTCCTTTTTAAACATACATCTTATGACAAAATTGTTATATTAGTTTTACTGGAAATATTTAACCGAATATCCACTCAAGATTCCCAACAATACTGCTCGGAAAAATATTAATCTTCACACAGGCATTTTCACGATAACAGCGGTAAAGTTCACAATGACCAATTATTAACCATACTAGGTTAAAACAACACCTCTCTGGGTTAAAACCCCAATCAATCTAATCCTGATTGGCACACCTAGCTCAATCCTCAACAAGAAAAATATGCTTTATAAAGCATTGCATCAATATATTTAAACACAAAGACATTACTCATAGTATATGCCTCTCTAAAGACCAATATGCACCTATAATAGGAGCCTTACTGTTATAAATCCACAATTATGCGAATCAGCTGTTTATGGTAAAAATCCTGAACTCGAAAAATATGATCCCGTAACAGATTACCAACAAAGCCCAGTGGATTTCAGAAATATTCCACCTAACTTTAAAAACTTGCCTTACATTGATTCATTACAAAATCCATAGTTCTTAAACGTATGACTTATAGTAAGTTGTCCCTGGGATTATCCTCGCAATTTTGGATGTCGTTCAAATACCCTCTTAATAGAAAAAACTATTGCACTAAAGGCAATGATATCAATTTAATCCATTGTTAACTTCAAAAAAATATATATATATATATAAACTGTATATAACGCTGCCCAACCACACAAACTGAGGTTGTAAAGAGGTCTATAAAAATATAAATTCAATCTCAAAATAAGATCCTCCCTGAATTTCCCGAACGCGAAAATGTCGATGGATTAGACCTACAGCATGGATCTAGGTTAGCAACAAAGGCTAAGCGACTAATGACCCATTAGGCAATCCATTTCGAAAATCACGCTCAGAAAACACAAGTTAAATCTGTTATCAAAAAAAAACTGAAGAAAATATAGTCCAAGGACTCGAAGTAACATTTAGAATAACTGGGTCCGAAAACTTCCTAATATCTTAATCAAAATACGAAAAGGAAAATTCCCCTCCAAAGAATACGATAATCCAAGCGAAAGTGCTTAAAGAACAATGCACTAGAATATGAAAACTCAACCAACGTTCTCAAAAGAAAGTTGTGTTACTAAAAATGTTCTTACACAAGAAAAACTGTAAATCTTCCTCCTACATTTGCTTCTCGACAAATAAGAATGAGCATCTCATTTTAAATACTGTAAAATACTACTGAAATTATTAATTTATTCATCAAAATTACACAAAGGATGCACTCATTTTTATGAGTCAAAATCCTGGCATCATAGAAGGTCAGTTTCGAAATAAACATCGAACCTGCACTTTCTACTGAACCATTTAAACTACAAAATCAAATATGGCAAAGTGGTATTTATAAATGTCCACGCTACACTACTGTAACAAGTTGAAGTGATCAGTACCTTTGGCGAATCTAGATGAGGAAAAAAGGATATCGTTGGCCATAATCAGCTCCGGACCAACAGAAAGTATGCTGGACTTCAACTGGGTTTCCGTAGAACGAACCAAAGTCCTCCCAGGCTCGAACAACACCCGGTCGGTCGAAATAGTTCCAACATATCCTGGCGATATCTTCCCATACATATTCGAACACCAACGGAAGGACCGCACACAGTTTATCAACTCGTCACGACGCGAAAGTGAACTCGAACCGTCACTAACAAGATCCAATGTGAGAACGCGCGTGTGAACAAGTTCACGAGGGTCGACGCGGCCCCTCTTGACACGAGAGTCGCGTGCACACTTCATGCTAAAAGAAAGTTGCCTTCGACAAGTCCCCGCTGTACCCTGCTAATGCAGTATTCTTAAATCAATTTAGCCTACCATCGTAGTGGATATAAGCTTCATATTGTCCCTTCCCCTTGACACCTTGCTTGAGAATGTACTCTTTTCAAAAAGTATAATCACAGTGAAGAGTGAATCAAATCTAGGCTGCATTTCCACGACGGTTTATATGCAGAGTTTCGTGACACATCACGGCTGAGCTCGCTGTCGTGATTATAAAAGTATCCATCCGCATGGCCCGTTAGTTGCTGTAGACACACAGTCACAGAGGTAAATTATTACATGCTTAAGACCATGTCTGAGCCCTATTAAACACGTTTCTACTTCACGTAGAATGCTCAACGAACTAGAATACACTTCAGCACGGTCACACGTTTTTACAACTCCCGTTAGCTGGCGATTTTACTTTCACTGATTTCCAGCTCAACCCTCTGCGCTGTCAAGTTCTATATACATTGAGCTCTGCACGAGGTCGCCTGAGTCTCACATCTGCTTCCCCCACCACCACACACACGTCATGACTCGATACGAAATATATCGCAGTCGAAACGTGATCAGCAGTGAGTTAACATATCATCTTCTGTTCTTCATACTTTCTTAATAATGGCTTTCTTAATAATGGCTTTCTGCCATGGAAATATACATATAGACACATGTATCTGCTTACATAAAGCGCTAAATATGCATTAATTTGTATTAATCACTCTCAGGTGAATCGATCGATATGGTGTTAGACACAGTCAACATGGTTATTATCGATGAGCTTCGGGTTTCTCGTCGGAGACACGAGCTCTGCCGATCTCTTTCATGATAGCATGGCTTTTCCTTGCTGCAGACCAGCTGTTATGATCGACTTCAGAGGCAAGTTAGGAAGTTACAGGGTGTTCCCAAAATACTGTAACCATGTCTGTACTTAAGCCCTTTTATGAATAATGGTGCAGTACGAGGACTGGAACGGGGTCTACTCAGCCTCGGGTGGCCCAAATGAGTAGAGGGGGTTCGATTCCCCCTCAGCCATCCTCGCAGTGGTTTTCCGTGGTTTCCCACTTCGTCTTCGGGCAAATGCCGGGATGGTACCTTCTTCAAGGCCACGGACGCCTCCTTGCCTCTTCCTTGTCTATCCATCCTAACCATCCCTTCCCTTCCCTCATGAGGCCACTGTTCGCTTTGCAGGTGAGGCTGCCTGGGCGAGGTGCCAATCCCACCTCACCAATTGTATCCCTTCCGATTCGATGTTCCCAGCTCTAGGACACTGCCCGTAGAGGCGGTAGTGGTGAGTTCCCTCGCTAAGTCCGTGGGTTCCACCAACCTGGAGGGTAAAAAAAAAAGATATTACGCCCATTTAATTAATACCTTTTTATTTTCTTTCGAGGAGGCTGAACGAATCTGGTGGCAATTAACATTCATTAGGAGATCATGTCGTCATTAACTTTGATGGATGCTTCTGTGATAGGAGGTGGAGTAGTATCAGAATTTCACACCTGATGATGAATATACTGAGGTTTAGTAATGTTCAGCCTTAACTAGAATTAATAGAATTATACGTATGATAAGTCTGATTATGCTCATCAGTTGGCCGAGCAGTTTTAAATATGTTTGGAGATTTCCTTGGATGGCATAAAACAATGTTGTTGTTGTAATTCTATTGACGGGCTCAGCCATCGTGGTCATTCATCCCCGTATACTTGGGAGTGTGTGTGTGTAGAATTTGTCTGAAACCCCCTAATAGTGTGGTGTTTGTATAAGTGTTTGTATTTGTAATTGAGGCCAGGATTGGGATGGAGGCTGGTCTTAAGTTAGGTAACATCCCAGAAATTGTCTGAAGACAAAATGGGAAGCTACGGAAAATCACTTCCAGCTGATTTTGGATTCAAACACGTCTCTTCTCAGTTTTGCGTCACGAGGCTGAGTGTACTCTGATCCAGCCCTCAGATCCCAATTAAGTATCTTCGGCAGAGCTATAAATCGAACCCGAACATCCGGGGTGATATCGAAGGATGCTAGCCAATACACCACAAGGTGGCATATAAAATAATTATGTGACTGTGAACGCATGTTAAAGAAATAATATTGACTCTTATTATTTCACTGAATCAATTCTAAAGCATTGTGGGATGGAATGACGGGACAACCATCCACAATTCTGGGAGGAACAGCCACATTATAAAGTAAGCTTTCTCTCTTCATTTTAAATTATCGGCTAAAACTTTGGACGCACATCAAAAATAGTTTTGCATATTGCTGGCCGAGAGTCGTACTAGTCTCAAACCCATTAGTCGTTCTTGCGTGCGTGTATATCGGCTGTGTACACTCGCCAGAGTCAATGAGGATAGATCTGTGTGAGTGTGGAGACGACCCGGTGAACGTATGCACGACCAATACATCCGATATCTAAACCATCTCACCCCTGACTGTAAAAATAATTTTCAGCCAAGTGCTATTGTAAGAAAGCCTTCTATTTGATACCAATTCTTATATGAAGCAAGAACATTAACCATATTGGTAAATACTATTAATAGAATTAACATATATCACCAGTAATTTCATTACCAATTTTCATCTCATTCGCTAATTAAATAGTTTCGATGTGAATCGACATATTATTCCTGCTTTGTGTTTTCAACCAAAAGTGTAGATGGTTATAAATCAAAATCTGTAGTCTATCACATTATACATTCATTAAAATCAATACGTGACATGAATGGCATATTAATAATAATATTATTGTTACAAAGGAATGCTAACAATTGAAGTCATTTGTCATACTATAAAGAAGTATCGCCTTCATCCAATTCGATGTAATTTGTAATGGTTGAACTGCTGGCTTGAGCTTGGAGTATTTGGTGAAGATATTGGTGCCATGGCATAGGTACGTAAGTTAGCAAATCTCTAATGTCGTTCAGCTTAGCCAGAGGTACAGGGATAGGAGCGTCGTATACATGCTTTAAGTCTTCAGATTTTAGGCTGAACTTGTCCCGATAATAGCATGGTCTCTGTCGAGTTCGCCTTTCTGGTCCACACAGCTATCGATCGAACCGAACAACTCTGATTTATTTCTGTCCATTTTTCATAGTATATCAGGGTGAAATTAACTAAATTAATCTACAACAATATTCACTGTTGCCCATCGGGACAAACGCTTAAATAAATAAAAATTCACCTGTCGAGTTCATCCTTCTGGTCGGGAACGCATTTTCTGCATTTCCTCAGAAACGAACTGACATTGATGACACGCCGCGTCGTGTCGTCCGTCATCGTATGACATGTGCAGGTGATTAATACGAGTAGGCCTACATGTGTTCCCATCAAGCTCCTTAGATCATTTTTCTGCTGGCCGGTGCAGCGAAGAGATATGTCTGAACTCACGCTTGGTTGCCGGTTTGAATCCACCCACGTTCATGGATGTGTGTGTTCCATTGCCAGTACATTTCTATTCTGAGTCAAAATAATTATGTATCAGTTATCACAGTCCATCACAATAAATCATTAAAATTCAACTAAAATGGAGATGGCTGTGTGGCTTAGACAAAAGGCCGATGATCAAAATATTTTTTAAAATTTCTTATGCTTGCTGGCTGATTATTTCTCTTAACAACTCTCAAATGTGTAGTGATGTCAACGTAATTCCTATTCTTAATCCATACCTAATTCTAACGAAAAGAATGTACCTTCGTATAGGCAAGCTAGGTTAAGGTACAAATTACGAACTCAAATGTGATAACTTAGCCACAGTCCACCCTAGCCCCCAGTTTTGTTAGCGTTGAGGATTAATGAGTAAACTATTTTCTTTACCTCTATAGCACAAATCCGTCAATTGTGAGGACGAAATGCCACTAAATCAAACGGCATGTTTGAGCAAATTATGTTGTAACGAGTGAAATAGACTCTTTGGGTATCATGATACTTGTTGTGATTCCTTTTTTATGACAGCTAAGGGCACAGTGGTGTACAGCAATTCATCGTCACTATGCCTCACCAAATAGTACACAATTCAGATTAATTTGATATTTTTCAGACTAATGCCATTACGATCATCAATGTCAACTTAAAATCAAAAACCAGAGAACTGTTTCCATCTGCAGATACACATGCTCTCCAGATAGCTGGTGCCACTGTCTTGAGTGCGGATGTATTGCAATTCCAACCCCATTGAGAATATTCAAATAGCTTTTTGCAGATATACTGCAGTTCACAATGCACCAAGCACATTGCACTAGCTCTGTTTAGATATATTGCAATCCCCACTACACACAATTTTTGTGTCGACAGCTATGTCTACCTTACACTTCCTGCTGCACTAGCTTCATTACGCACGTGTTGTGGCCAGTCATGCCGAATTTTTACTTGGCATTCACTTTTCACACATTATTATCACTTAATACCCGTCTATAATCAATGTCCAAGGTATTAAGAGAGTTGCTTGGGGCTATTACCTTAAAGGAACCCCTGAAAATTGTTTCTCTTGGAAAATTCGTTCCGCGGTAAATTGGTTTATAAAGTGGTAAAAAGCCCGTCGTTAGGTTTTTGTCGGTACTGTCTTGGTGAGGAATCCGTGGAGTCACCACAATGACATCACCAGGTGGCAGCAATTCCGGAAGAGAGAGCCATAATTCAATAAACAATTCCAGTTGAAATTTCCTTTCCAAATGGTGACCATGAAGTAAGCAACGTGATGATCGTACGCTGGCCTGAGATCACCAAAACGGCCGTGGTAACTACCAGTGTTAAGATTCAGTAGTACTAAAAACTGGTATGAAATATGTGCACATGTCTTGCACTTGTGGCAGTTCCTTCATGGTTTTGCTTATATTCCTCAAATACTTGTTCCTATGTATAGAAGCTCCTAAATTACTTACCGTGACACATTGTTTGTCATTAACATCTCTGTGTTCTTACTTTTGGTGGTAGAGCTGCTGATGACCTGCGTTCTTATTGTGTCTGTTTGGGATTCTAGTTGGACCAATTGTTATTGACGATGAAGATGTTTCCTTTCATATAGGCACCATCCCCATATTTCTCTGGGATTGAATGGAAAAACCACGAACAACCATTTCAAACATCACTTTCTCACCTTGGACTGGGTTCGATTCCAGGTCAACTCATGTGAGATTTTCGATGTGAAATGCCATGTTTTGTGGTTCGGATTCCACGTGAAAAGGAGGTCCCGTGGCTCATAATCATACGATTCACGGTCACGTAAAACTACAATCTTCCTTCTTTCTTTACTTTCTCACCTACTGTATGTTCTTAGTTTGTGGATACAGACCTTGATGCATTGAGTTAACTTGGCGGGTTGGTTTTCTTTGACTTTCCGAATACATTCACCGCTAGGTCCTTTAGAGACTGAGTTCATTTTGTAATAGTTTTGTTCTTTTCTCGTAAGTGCATTTTGCACAGAATTATTACAATTAAAACAAACGAATTTTGTTTTTGAGGTAAACAAAGTGATAGCAGTGCCCTTGTTGTGAGAAGTGTGCTTTCCATGAATACATATTGAATGAATGAATAATAATGATAATCATTATAATAATCATAATAATAATAATAATAATAATATACCACATACAATTTTAAAAATCCATATCACAAAAATCAAAATTACGATACTACAATACAGTCGTTAAACCAGAAGCACTTAAAACATCTGAGACTTTCATAATTCTGACATATCGGGTGCCTAAAGCAAGTGACCCATGTTAATAGATTTACCGACGCAAAAAAATGCCTACCGTACAAAATCCGGCACTCAAGTTCAAAAGAGCAGTAAAATATGTAACATTTGTATTATTATTATTATTATTATTATTATTATGATTACCGGTATTATTATCATTGTTTTTATTATTAGTATTATCATCAGTATTATTATTATTATGATTACCGGTACTAATATTATTATTATTGAAGAATTCTATTAAGGTAAGAATGAACTGAACGAAACATACAGGAAAATCACGCGGCATTTTAAAATTGTTACGAACAACAATTGACTTTATAGTAATTTCGTGCTTATTCCTACTTACTTCATGGAAGTTGGTTATTTCGGCTGTTTCATTACGTGGCTTGGATTCATGGACGTTTACTAGAAGAAGAATTCAACCGATGAAACATTCTTGTACTGCACAGCATAGAAATATGGGTGATATGCTGGCCTCCAATTTGCATCTTAGTTGTCTGCTGTCTGCATGAAGCGTTTGCGTGCACAACCAGCATGCTTTTGTTGAATTATCGTGGAAGTAGTCAACATTTTGTGTCTGAATACCAAAAGAAAAGTCAAGTGGAAATTGTTATTGTTAGTGTTGCTGTTTCACGAGCATGGGCCATCGTGATCATCAGACGCATGAAATTGACGTGAATTAATTTTAAAAAGAAACCTATGGGGCCCATACTACTGTAGTGTGAATGTTAATACTTAGGGCTAGGACTATCTACGAGGTGATCGTGCGATTTAGACAGGTAGGTTACCATCCTGACATACACACACCTTACTCGTTTAAAACATATGTCTACGTTGATGCCCCCATACATTATATCGTGTAATCAATTGATTGTGATTGCAAGGTATGATGAATATGATAATTGTTGTTTTAAGGGGCCTAACATCTAGGTTATCGGCCACTAATGGTTTGGGTGATCGTGAAGATGATAATGAAATGTAAACTATAACTAAGACTAACAACTAACTTACATACGGTACTAGAAGAAATGAAAAATAAAAAAGAGAGAGAATAAGGCAAATAAAGAATAGGATGAAAATAAATGCCCTCAACCCTCGAAGATTGCGGATTGAGGGACTTGGAAGGAAGGAGAGCCATGAAAGGCAGATAGGAAAGTGAAAGAGGAGAGGGTCCACCCCACAGGTAATGGTTAAAAGGGGGAAAACCAGACCCAGCTCAGGAATCCCTCGGGGTCGCCAACTCCCGAACTCACCAGCCGTGAGCCCCTGAGGATGTAGCAATAGCTAGGGTGCACCAGAAGTGGTGGGGCTACATACACCCTGCCTCCGTGAGGACCTTGAACTGAAGGCAGGAGATAACAGGAAAAGAAAAAGAAGGCTGACCCTTCGCAGAAGGAGGGCTTCAGAAAAGATGAGGCAAGGACGAATTAAGGTGGGAAAGGAAGAGACTCCATAGGCCTCGGATACCCTAATACCGTCGGGGTCAGAAGAGAACAAGAGTTGATCAAGTGAGGTTGACAGGAAAGAAGACGGATAGGAGCCCGGCACAAGTAAGTGGAAGCAATGCCGTACTCTGCTGTGGCCCCGTGATTGCCAACCCACGTCCCACTAGATGTGAGCCCCTGGGGGGTGATTGCAAGGTATTGAAGAATATGTACAACGTACAATGACCAGAGCTGAGGTTTACGTCAATTTATGAATTTTAAGAATCAATTATTGTTTTCATTTTAGTGCATATCCAAGCCATTTTAATGCATAAATGCATGCACATGTTATCATATTTAGTACCTACAAGAACTTCTGAGGACTATTGATAAATCAGTATATTAAACGCTCTTATGGACTATACCTAGGTATAAAATAATCAATAGTACACATACTGTAAACTATATGAAAAAGTATGTCTATGTGAGCCCTGAGTGCCTAACGTTACCATTTAAATTAATATTGGTATAGCCATCAAATATTAACGTCTACTGTTAAATGCTTGCGTTGGCTGATAAACCGTCATCGCCTCTTCAAACAACAAGAATGTTCAAATAAGAATGCAATCTTCTACATTCTCAACAGTAGCAGCGAATAGCACCTTCCATTACTGTACTACATTAGACGATGTGTTGGAGGGAACTGCTCTCTGGTAACGACTGAGTGCACAAAATGAGTACCGGTACTCGATTGTGTTTCATTGGAATCATGCAGAGCGAGTGAATCAGGGAGGCTGGAAAGTTCATTACAAACATCAATACGAAGTGTTGCCTGTACCACTGCTGGACAGATGTTGCGGAGAGGTCAGCTGTTCCTCCAGTCACAATACTTGCATGACGTGCAAGCCCAAAGATACGTTATATTTGTTTTTACTTCTCGTTTTTTTGAAGCTCAGAAAGACATTGTGTCAAACAAAGTCGGTTACCATTCCTCCCAACTACTCTGTGGTCTGTCCTACATCCTCCAATCATACGCTCGTCTTTATCCTCATTTACTCCACAGTGTATCTTGTTGGTTGTTGTTAATTCAGTTTAGAGGCTATGTGTGTGTTGAACTTGTCTGATAACCTGTATTGTTGTGATACTTGTTGTAGTGTATGAGTAACTGTAGACTTATTAGGGACATGGATGGGGTAGGTGCCCCGGGACTTGAATTGAGGTTCTATCCCGGCATTTACCTGGAGAGAGTGTGGAAAACCCCGGGGAATAACCACACTCAGAATAATCGCTGTCAACGCCGGGATACGAACCTGCGATCTCCGGACTCGCTGCAGCTGCCCACGTGGCCATGGTGCACGATATAACAAGCAGGACTACGCTGTGGGAAGAACGTATCTACACGAGCCAATGTGCATTAGTATAGCAGAATTTCAATTGTTGTTATATTTAGAGGCTTGACCGTCCTGATCATCAACACCCTGTGATAAGATATAAGAATTTGTCTGATAGCCTGTGTAATTGTGGTGTAAATAGAGTTTTGAATTAGTAAGGAGATGTCCCATGGCCTTGAGATGTGAACCGTCCAGACATTTGTGTGAAGAAGAAGTGCAAAAGTAGAGAAAGAAAACTTCCAACATGGCTGAGGTGTAAACCGAACGCACGTCTTCCTAATTTTGTCTCACCTCACGAGGCTGGGTATACCGCCTTCCAGCCCTAGGATCACAATTCAATTTCTTGGAAGAGTTGAGAATCGGACCCGGACTTCAAGGGTGACAGGCAAGAGAGCCAGCCACTACACAACGAGGTGGTCTAGTATTCAAGCTCTAATTATCTGTGCTGTCGTCCCCAGATGTTTGAAAGTTGCTGTGCACTGATCATCAAAAGCAATATCCGAGGGCGCATACATAAAGCTCTCCGTCGACATATTCCAGTACGTGGGGTAATTGGAAGCTTTTGTGAAGGTTTGCATATTGTTTGGTGACGATGGTGGTGATTGCTGTTTTAAGCGAACTTACTAGAAAAAGAAATGGAAACACAATTAAGGAAATAAAGAAAAGGTAAATTAAATGCTTTCCAGCCTCGAAGAACGAGGATTGAGGGGCTTGGAATGAAGTAAAGCTATGAGAGACAGAAATAAAAGGGAAAGGGGAGAGGGTTCGCCAAAAAGTCACTACAATAAAGAAAAGCGGACCCAGCTCAGGAGTTCCTCAAGAACGCCAAATCCCGAACTCACTAGCCGTGAACCATTGAACATTAAGGGCTATTGTACTCCCTGCCCCTCAAGTCACCTCTATGCGGTCTGTCCCCTCAAAAACTCAGGCTATCCGTAAAGAAAGAATACAGGCCAATTAAGGTAACAAAATGAAAGACAGTCTACTTCTGTTTGCCTAATACCGTTGATGTTAGAAGAGATTAGAAGAGGTTAGCGCGCTAGACTTTGGCCCGAAGTACCCCGGGTTCGATTCACGGCCGAGCCATCAGGGATTTTAATCTTCTGGTGTTAATTCCCGTAGCTCGGGGACTGGGTGTATATAACGTCTTCATCATCACTTCATCCTCATTACGACGTTCAGGTCGCCCACGGGTGTCAAGTAGAAAGACCTGCATTCGGCCTCTACGGAGGCCACACGATCATCGTTAGAAGAGGAAAAGAGTTGGCCAAGGGAAGTCAACAGTAAAACTGACAGAGAGGTTAAGTAGCCTATGTGGAAGCAATGCCATGCCATCCCGCGGTCGCCCCCTCCCGGAGGGAAATATATTGTCTGCTATGTGGATCGTCAACTTCAGACCTTTGTGTAAATTCTTCTCATGAAGTACAGTACAATAATTCATCTGTTTCTTAGTTTTGTGTCCTGGATTAGTTGTATTTGGTACGATTAAAGTAAAATAGCTAGGTATACCTACACACTATTATGTTGATGAATTTACTACTTACGCGTAGTAATCTCTAATACGACTCTAATATTATGTCAACCTTCGACACTGTAAGTTTACTAGATGTTAGATGATTCTTATGTGGTTGTGCACTATGTTAACCTATAATTCTCTTGATTATAGTACAGTAACATTTTTATACGATACATTCCTCTTCCAAAGGTTCGTCACTATCGCTCTTTAGCAGTTTGTGTTATTGATTTGAAGGTTATATGCATCCAAGACAGTGGTTTGGGATATTATTCACTCTATTGTCCAAGTGATTTGTGTTCACCCCGGTTCGTGGTAATTGTTCGATTGCATCGTGATTTATAATCATGATCTTGTAGTACGAATAGACTTGAATGTATGAAGTCGTTGCACTTCTGTCATCGGTAGAGTTGATTTCTTACATAATCTCTTGCCAAGCTTCTAAAGAATTTTATTAGATGGCGGGTAATCAATTTAAAATTTTCTATATCCCAACTGGCGGTTGCATGTAATGTTCAATCTGATTTGCTAGTGACTTTTGTAAGTGAGGTCCCCCCTATAAGCCTTCTATTTCGCCAAGTCTCGTGGCAATTCTGTATTTAATGTTTCAATTAATAATATCGTGTGGCCTCAGGTGCCGGGTGCAAGCTTTGTTATTTGACACCCAGAGGGCAGCTTGCATGTCGAATTTTGTTGTTCCTTGGAAAACTATTAAAGTCAAGGAGGTTATATATTTAAGCTCCTTGACACTATAGTGCCCTCTAGTAGAGAATGGAGGAACTTTGTGTTGGTGGAAACTCCCGATATTAATTTTGCCATTATGAACACGGCCTACTGAATTCAAATAAGTTCTTTAACATGCCATCAACGAATGACATGCGTGCCGTGATTTCTGTCGTCTTTCAAAAAAACTTATCTCGGCCAGGAGCGTATCTGCAAGCTTGGGGTCTGTAGTCCGACACGATAGCCATTCACCCACCATGGCAAGCCAATGTTTCAAGAGTACATATGTTCGCCATCTTGATTATATGATATCCGTGCACTTATGCCTTGTACAGAGTAAATCTCAAATTCAGTACCGCCTCCATTATGACAACATTCGAAATCCTAAATTTATTGGAAGGTCTGAAATCGATTTCACATATAGGCCTATTCAAGATGGTTGATGCACGTAATATTAAATGTGATAGACCTCTGAGTCAACTGAGATCTCTCATACAATACCCCACATACATAACCTTTTGTGGTGGTTGCTAAATTGCATCCTAAATTATCGATTTTAGTGTTCTAATTGCACGATAAAGTACAGCGATAGGAGGATAATCTATAATCTATACAGAAACCAGAAGGGAGTTATTCGTTCCGATGGATATGGGTGAGAAGCTGGTATTCAGAAAGGTGTAAGTCAAGGCTGCAACTTATCACCCATACCATAGCGTATAGAAGAGAAAGTGACGCGACTTGTGGAGTTTGTATGGTCCAGCCGCTAGGTGGCTCTAGCGTCGCCTAGCGCTGAGTGAGGACGGTATCAATACAAGCAGTTGAATGTTACTTTTCAGTAACTGAATGTTATCAGCTTACACTACGTTGTATTAGACAAGATGATTCAAATATAAAATTCTCCGCACTGAGTATATACAACGCTAACGTCCGTTGTGTTAATTATGAAACATCAGATTGCGTCATAGGTTCATATAATAAGGAAATAAAACATTCTGACGGGGGACAAAATGTAACTGAATGTGTGAAAATCGTAAAGCTGCAGACCATTCACTACTGCACAAATAAAGTAAATATAATATAATACAGTATAATGACAAACTCACCCATATAACTTATAGGGCCAACGGCCTAGCCGTGTTGAAACACCGGATCCCATGAGAACTCCGCAGTTAAGCAACATTGGGCGCAGTCAGAACTTGGATGGTATGCCGGTTCTAGCCGGTTCTAGGCACAGCGCGCTGTTGGCCAACATAAGGAGGAGCGGAAAGACCCTGGCCACCCTACCGCAAGTAAACTCCGGCTGGGGGTAGCCTCTTCGGAGGCTCGGACCTGCCTTCGGGCAGAATACCAATTAATTAATTATTAATAACTTATAGCTCTCAGTTGTCCGAAGCTTTGGACAGCGTACGCGATGATTTTCCAGACTTAGAAGTTGACTGCTCTTTCCTAATTTCTTTCGTAAGAAAGAAAAAGCGCACTTCATGAAATGAAAAACGAATTTTCCAATAAGGTCCAGTTTATGTTCCATACACCATCAAAAAATCACGGCCCTAAAACAATCTCATCAATGCTGTCCTAACACTCATAAAATATATCAACCCACAAATTTGAAAGGGAAGATAATTCCATTTCAACGACTACTTCGACCTGTAAAAGAATGTTGAAGACACAGTCAGACGGTTGAGTTAGGTAAGTAAGGGCATTTATTGTGCCAAAGTCCTTTATATTAGTGAAAGTTGCAGCTGTTGTGTCCGTCGGCCTTTTCACTTTGAACGGTCGTTGCACACTTCACACAGCTGATCCCTTTCCTTAGTTGCTTGACAATATACCCGGCTAGATAGTGTGGGAGTGCACCAGGCTTCAAACTCCATCTCATTCTCGCCATTTCGACTGTCTTTCCTTCTATAATGAAAGTGTCCGTTTTTATAAGGAAATTATCGGAGCAATGTTTGTCACATAGCCTGCATATGACTTACTAGACAATTTAATGTCTTTCCTCGGAATGGCCTTAGCCCATTTAAATAAATCATCTTCGGCTTTTGGAGGTCTAAAAATGTGCCTACCTGTTGCAGATGACTTGTCGTATCCAGATCGGCACCCGGGAACAAAACAACACGGCATATTCACTTACACAGTTTTGTTTGACGAATCTTACCAGGTTATAATTCACTCGACAGCACAAACGTAAAGAAATAAGTGTAAAGGCTTACAAATACTAAACACACCAGTGTCATAACGTATGTATTATTTCACTATCGCTTCTTGATCGCATACACTTTTCAACACCAAGAAATAAGGACTAAACACGGCAGCATTTCCATGTTTTCAAACTCGCGAGCGCTTAGAAAGTGTCTCCAGCCAGCCACAACCAACCGCTGCGCAGTCTACCGGCGGGCGCTGCAACTACCCATACTAAAGATACGGCAAACTCGGGAGTCGGCACACTTTCTCTTCTAAACGCTATGCCCATACTTTTCAATCTATACATTGAATAAGCAATGAAGAAAATTCAAGAAAAAACAAGAAGTTCCATGAAGAACTAAAGAGCCTACTTTTCTTAAAATGTAAGATTCATGCCAATGATTAATCTATATGGATCAATCTAGAATAATGACGAAATTAGGTTGGTAATATCGAAATTTCTAATTAGTTCGAAATACTGTATACCTGGCATAATGTAGCCACTTAGAAAACTACAGTTGGAAGCCCTGGTGACTGAATATATTCTTAGTTCCATCTCTTAAGGTACAGAATACAAAATTTGGTTGAAGTCCAATGGATAGCATGGACGTTACATGCAGTTAAACATTGGATCTAACAGCGCGAGTAAATTCATGTTGGCAACGGTGACATACATGTTTTTGTCAGAAATAATCTGAAATAATATGATCTATTGTTGTCTCAATTTTGAATGAAATCCATTAGTTAGTATATAAGTTACAATCATTTTAAAATTGGACCTATCACCAGGCTTAGAATCATGTTGGCAGCACTGGCGTAGGCCTATATTAGTTACTCCAAATTTATCTAGAATGCCAGGTACTATACACGTGCAAAGTTTAGAACTATTGGCTTGCATACTTTCTGATATATTGATATTAGGGTAACAAAAATAGAGACAGTATTTATTAACAGTTGGCAGCCCTGGTTACTCTTAAGAATCGGCATAGTCATATCTGTTATAGTACACATAGCACACACGAAATTTGGTTGAAATCCAAATGATAGTATAGAAGTTATATGTATTTAAAGTTGGACCTCTCAGCAGGCCTAGAATCATGTTGGTAGCACTGAGGTATATAAGTTACTCCAAATTAATATAGAATGTCAGGAACTATACGTGTGCATAGTTTCAAGCTGTCGGCTTGCATACTTGCTGATATATGGGTATTTGGTTTAAAGAAATTGAGAGCATTTATTAACAGTTAGCAGCCCTGGTGGCTCTTAAGAATACGCCCAGTCATTTATGTTTATGTACACATAGCACATACGAAATTTGGTTGAAATCCAATTGATAGTGTAGAAGTTATATGCATTTAAAATTTGGACCTACCAGCAGGCTTAGAATCATTTTGGCAACACTGCCATGAATGGCCTCCTGGAAATTAAACTGAAATATTATTATCTATACATGTGCCAATTTTGAGAAAGTTCCCATTCATACCTTCCAAATTATCCAACATGGAGCTCAAATTTCAATTGTGATTTTTCAGCAGTTGGTAGCACTGACATCATTTTCAAATATGGCCGTGCGATATTCAGGTATAGATATTTACTCCTACCAAGTTTTGTTTCGATTGCTGTAGCCGTTTAGGAGTTGATAGGGGGGGACACACACACACAGCCAGACAGACCGACAGACAGAAGGACAGACAGACAGACATTTGCCCGATCTCATAAGTCTACTTTTTACTCATTTTTGCAAAATGTGAAAAGTAGGCTAATAACGTAGGAGTAAAGAGTCAAGGAGAAATAATTCCAACTCTGTTATTTGCTGATGACATCGTCGTCTTAGCCGACTCACCAGAGGATTTGAATGAGTTTTAAATGGTATTGACTCCGTTATGAGGAGGAAATTCATGACGAAAATCAATAAATATAAAACAAAAGTAATGGAATTCAGCCGAAAGAAATCAGAAACCCCTATTGACATAAAATTTGCAGGTGAAAAGATAATAGAAGTAGGAGAATTCTGCTAATTAGGAAGCAAAATAACCAGTGATGGACGAAGGAAAGATTATATAGAAAGTAGGGTTGCTTAGGCAAGGAAATCATTCCTACTGAAAGAAACCTCTTGGCAGCAAATATAGATTTAGGTAAGAGAAAATCAGTTTTTAAAGACTTTGACTTGAGCTTGGCACTCTATGGAAGTGAAATATGGACTGTTGGTACTGCAGAAGAGAACATAAGCAATTGAAATGTGGTGTTACAGGAGAATGATGAAGGTCAAATGGGTTGTTAGTGGAACAAATGAAAAGGTATTAAGATGAGTGAGAGAGGAGAGATGTTTCTGGCGGGGTTAGAATATGTTGGAGAGATAGCCTCGAATATAGGGTGTGGGAGCTATGTATATATAAAACGATAAACTCGGGATAGGGACGCGTGGACAGTTGCATCAAACCAGTCAAAAGACTGAAACCTCAAACAACAACAATTGCACGATTGGCCTCCATCTTGCATATATGAACTCGTATGTTCTTGTGCCTTCAGCAGTATAAAATGCCTATCAATTTGCGACGTTCTGAGGTTCTAGGTTTATTAGATGGCGAAAAGTCGTTTCAAATATTATTCAATACAATTATGCTTTTAACTCGGTCAATAAAATTATGTCCATCACATAACATTTCTTTAATGCCAATTTTGTTGAGCATTCAACAATTCAAAGGTAAGTTACCTATTATAATACTGTATTTCAAAATTACGCACGGCCTCCATATAGAAATCAATTAGCCAAGAAATTTGATAAGTTGGGTGTTCAATTCCCCTATTGGGATGGTACGGTAGATTGGAATTTAGTTGGGAACCGATGATCGATTCAGCCCTCAGCTGACTAAGCAATGAAAATTGAAGTTACTGCTATTTTGTTGACGCTAAGATGGCAGCAAATTATTAGAAAGGTCTTTTCATGAAATCCGGCTACAAATATGAATCGTCTCTGCATTGTAAGTAGCCTACAGATGTGGCTATATTATTAGAAAAATGTTCTAGAATAGTTTTCCAGATAGAGAAATTAATTCTGAATCAGTTCTTTAATGATTTATTTTCATACCAGTACATGTATTACTTGAATTCTTTTAAATATATCGGGTGCATATTATTGCTCTCAATTATTAATGTTACAGGATTATGTGGTCAATATTGCATATACCTAGTCATTAAAGCATCTTATTATATTTGCTTTGTTTATTGACGGTGCGACATTTCATGACAATAATGTTATGGTTTTTACCTGAACAGAATACGACCAAATAGCTAAAATCTGTCACCGTGGAGGCCCGGGTTCGATTCCCGGCTCAGCCAAGAAATTTAATTCTGGTTTGAGGGCCGGAACGGTGTATACTCAGCCCCGTGGGGCAAAACTAAGAAGAGGTTGTTTCGAATCCTACCTTAGCCATCCTGGAAGAGGTATTCCATGGTTTCTCACTTGTACTCTAGGTAAATGCCAGGATGGTTCCTAAATAAAGGACACGGCCACCTCCTTCCTAATCTTCATTTGAATTACAAATACACACACTAATACAGTCATTGCAGCAACACAGGCTATCAGACAAATTCCACACACACCCAAGCACACGGAGCTCCATGACCGCAATGAGGCAAAGGCCCTTAATTAATCAACAACAACAACAACAAAAACAATAGCTAAAAGCTTCCAATTCTCTTCAAAAAATGTTAAAATATTTGTATTACTTTTGTGGCGACACAATTCATATACACTAAAATTTTCGGTACACCCTGGTGATAATGTTAGTTAGTTAGTTATTGTTGTTGTTGTTGTTGTTGTTGTTGTTTTACAAGGTGGAACAGCGAGGTCATCTGCCACTAGCCATATTGCTTCTTTTTTGAGTTTTCACTACTAGTTTCACCACTAGAATGACACTGGGATCATTCCACGACCACCAGACAGTGCTAAGGAGAGAGACCGTAACGTCACGTCCGCTGTGAGGAGAAGCCATCGCATCGTGGGGCGCAGTCTTAACAGTCCACCTGACGAAGCTGCCACTCGGTAGTGAAACCAGTAGTGAAAACTTGGCGTGGAGTACCAAATATTTAATGTACAAAATCTCCCCAATGAGTGGCTACCAAAAATTGTAGTTGTTGTTCATTTAAGGAGCTTGGACATCATAATAATTTAGCCCCGCGTACTGGGTCAGTGTATAGAATTTGTCGGGTAACCTGTGTTGTGTTGTTTGCAATAGTAAGTGTATTTGTAATTCAAGTGAGGATTGGTAAAGAGGTGGCCGTGGCCTTAAGCTCGTAATCTTCTCGGCATTTGCCTGGTGTAGAAGTGGGAAACCAAAGAAAACCACTTGCAGGATATCATGTGTGGGAATTGCGCCTACTTTTTTGCCTCACGAGGCTGAGTGTACCCGTTTCTGCCCTCACAGCAGAATTTAATTTCTTAGCAATTTATACTCTTCAGTTGGTCAACACGCTTTTGCCCAGTTAGATTAAACGGAGTAACTATATGTATAATATAACACTATTCCTGAAAAATATTACACATATTAATATAATTGAATATTAAAGGGAGATTTTAGGATTACTCGTTTTGATCATCACACGGGCATCATCAGATCTCGATCAGCAGGGTTAAAGTTTAAAAGTATAGGCTACACATATTTAGAAATATATTTTTGCTATGCTTTGTATAGGTTGTGTAGTTAATGTTAACATTTATGATTCCCAGTGAATCTCGTTATTTCAAAAGGCTAGTCTATTCTATGATATTGTATTAGGCTATTAGGTTTGCGATCTGTGTATCAATAATAGTATCCTCATCAGGCCTAGTCACCGCACCTGATAGATGACAGCTAGTCAAGTGTGAACACTCTTTTCTGTAGAAATGCTTTTCTTGCCAACCTACATTTCACTTCCAAATTACTTTTAATATACTCTTTCCTTCGTCCGTCACTGGTTATTTTACTTCTTAAGCAGTAGAAAACTCCTTCTTCCTTAAGCTTTTCACCCGCCAATTTGACGCCAATAGAGGTTCCTGATTTCATGCTGCTGCATTCCATTATTAATAAATGTACTTTTTTTTTGTTCAGGGAAGGAAAGGAAGCTTGTTGTTTTACATGACCGTTAGTCTCACGATGATGAGCCACGGGACCTCCATTTTTACGTGGAATTTGAAACCACAGGAAGTCATATTTTACTTCGAAAATCTCATATGCATTGACTGGAAATCGAACCCAGTCCTCCTTGGTGAGGGAAGGCAGTTCAGGGAAGTGTAGTATATACTGTATTTACATATAAAGTTGTCCCGCCTAATCTAATTGGGGAAAATCGTGTTGACCGACTGAACAGTATGAATTGTTGTGTGTACAGGCAACACTGAAAAAATGGGTTCAAATCGTCTCATTAAATATCTTGGAAAAGCCAGGATTCGTTCTGGAGCTTCGGGGCGAACACCCAAGAATGCTCGCCGCTACATTACGAGGTGGGCAGCTAGCAAACATTTGGAATAAGGATGTTGTCGCCTGTAGTACCTTCAATGTACAACATTGAGTTTCTTGATTTCACTGTCCAAATTCAAATAACATTTGTAAAATCCAAGGCTCAAGGAATCATCTTGCTCCTATAAATCGTACTGTCCCCGTTTACCCGGATAGTAGGCTGTCAGATATCCGCCCCCTCAATCGGATTGCCAACAATCAATCGCACCAGCTCAGCTACATCAATGAAAATGGCACTGACAGATACTACCGAGGTTTGAACACAGAAGTTACCAAGAAAAATTATTGTGGAACACACCAAAATAGACGGGGTTTCATACTTACTCTTACTTACCTCTTATAAATATCTCGGGGATTGGGTTGACAACAGGATCTTTAAAGTATGCTCTCACAATAACCTTCACCATGACATTTAAAAATGAACCAGACCGAAGACGAGAACTTTGAACTGTACAAAAGCTTTATTTTCAAATAAAGAGCATGATTTTAACAACTCAACAAAATAAACGTGGCTATCAGTAGCCCATGTCAATCTGACTACGTCCTCCTAAAGGACTTGCAAATTATCAAACAATATGTTAGCTCCCATGAGCTCAAAATAACGTAACATTTTATAACACATTTGGATTGGATGAGGAAGTCAGGGTACGACATATATAGAGCATTTGGTTTCTTTCAATAAACATAACACCTTTATTAATAGGCACAAGGCCGGAGTATCGACCTCACCCGCTTGTAACCAGATGTCTGGCCGGCTGGTCTACTCTTTAACCTGGCTCACACCTGTCAAATGGGGCGCACTCCTCTCCCCCCACTTGCGTAAGAATTCAGCTCCTTTTAAAGCTTTAAATGTCTACAAGACAACTCATACATATTGACGCAAATCTTTCAAATGCTTAACTTCCATCCCACTGGATTATTTTAACATTACTTAAACTTGTTAAGTTATCATCCAAATGTTTAATCAGCATAGTTTAGAGTATCAAACACACTCTTAAATGTTTATAACAAAATCACATAAATTATTTATAACAATTAGAAATTGTTTATAATATTGTCGAAAATAATTACAAAAATTTTAAACACGCCTTTAACATTACTTTCGTTCCACATTATTGTCAAAGATATTTACATCTATTATTTACAATATCAACATTTAACATTATTTAAATTATTAATTTAAGAAATACATTGAACCACATGTTTTATCCGGTTGGTAAATTCATTATCGTGTTTAATATAATCGACCAATGAAGGTTAGTTATACATGTAAATGTCACAATCTGGTTTAATAAAGGTTGTAATAATTTTAATTATTTGTGACGGTAATCTTCATTCAAAATCTTATCTCAAATTCTTTCAAACTCTTGTTAATTATAACAGTAAATTCACTTGATTAATTTTCAACGAACTATGACAATACACTCTAGCGGAAAATACTTCGCTTACAAAATAATGCACAAACTGCATTCAAAATAGCCCAAAATTCATCATATATTAAACTATATGGCATTAAAACTTCCACCGAACTTACAAAACTTCCACAAATAATTCTTTATCATTATTACTTACTGTGGGAATCTCCTTCATTTATTTAAGGGCCTTATACATCAGCGACTTTCAACATGTCCGCTGCACTATCGATTATACATTCATAGTTCCACTTAAAAATTCTTATATCAATAATTGTTTCAAAACTGTTGTCATTTAAACTTCGTGGATTTCATTCATGAATCGAAATGAAATAAAAATTTGCCAATCACAAACAAATTTAATAGTGAATACGCTTATATACGCCTGTCTGGTCTATCAAAAATTTAAGATTAACATCTTCAAAGAATTGTAGTATAAAAATACTATCATCAAACAAAGTGCGACTAACTGCAAAATAGTCGAATAGAATCCAATTAGACTGGGGAATGCAAACATCATTATATAAATCTCTATATGAGAAAAAACCTAACACAAGTTTCACGAATTTAATGCATTCAATAATTCATAATTAATGTTCATCTTTCACAAAATTGCCTAAGATGCAATGGTCGTTCATAATCGACGATAAATGTCTGTGTTGCAATCAATTCAAATAACGACTAGTATTTCCAAGATCGTCGACAACGTACTGGATTTTAACGCTCTAAAATCATTTAAATGTTGTATCCTTCTTGATGATGACAGAAAATTGGTCAAAGTAATTAAACTGGGGTAGAATTACTTTAATAAAGTGACACGCTGTCTGAATTTAAATCTGCCATAAAAATCATTAACTTACAGTCAAATCGTGACTACAAAAATAAGCAAATTACTGAAAAATCTAAATATCAGTCTCAACTGATTCAAAATCATTTAACTATGCCCATGACATAACAACGTCTTAATAAAACGTCGAAAAAGGCATAACTCATCAAGGTGTACTGAGAATAGGAATCTCAAACAAGAATATCGGGCAAATACATGAGGACAAAAATATAGGAAAAATGGTTGCTCAAATATTGCTAAGAAACTCAAATACAATAAACGTTCACGACTACCTTATCTGCCGATTGACGTTCCAGAGGAAAATTCCCCAAAGAAGACTGTTGATGGATCCATTCCACCAAGTTAAAGCTGAGCTCCATCCTCGAAACCAGAAACAGCACCATCGAAGAATCGAACTGCTTCACGAAGACGAACGACATCCTTCCGGCAATAATCTTCTTTGTGAGTCGGGACAACCCTGACCTCTCTTGAAAAATCCCTGAAGTTCCAGTTGAAAATCGCCATGAAGTTTTTGTATAAATTTCCGAAGAAATATTCATATTCAGAAAGTATGAAATCATTTCTATTGCTGTTTGATAGTATTCAGCCTTTACTCACGAAACATGGGTGTAGATGGTTTGTTCACCACATGTTCGCTTGTATGGAATAGCAATTAGCGAAGTTCCATGTTGCTATTTTACTCCGTTGAAATATGTCCCAATCGCATTAAGTCCTTTAGCCTTCCATATTCTCTTCGGTAATAGTATTAGAAGAACAAACTGCCATATTAAATTGCTCCATTATACTGCAGTGTTGTGTCACAAAAGCAATCTGAAGTCTCCCTATTTCACTAGCCCTGTCAGCCGTAGCGTTGAGTCTGGCTATACAAAGTGTTTCTTCTGTGGCGAGAAAATCACTTTTGTCAGTCGTCTAATATTGTCAATAACTTCCAAAATACTTCCTCGAAATTGTTCAGCTTTTCTACAGTCCTTACTGTAGCAATGCACAAGAGAATTAGCTTATATGCGACCGCTAACTGTTCACAGCTAATCTTGTAGAAGCGTTATAAGTGTCGTTTCAACTTCACCTAGATTTACTTCACAGTAAATCTGCACTGCTTGTATGTTCGACTCTCGTTTCATGCAGTGGCTTCGCCACGCGTTACAAAGACGACTTTTTCACTACTAAACTCACTCGACGTTTCACTGAAATGACTATTTGAAATCTGACAATTGAGAATGAGCGAATGAGGCTCCTCTCTTCTGCGCAAGGCCTTTTATGAACTTCATGAGGGGCGTATCTATCCCTTCCATCGCGTGTTACTGCGTCATCGCTAGAGGTTCCAACTTCGTCAATACATGACGGATTTTCATAATTCAAAAACTGAAAATAAATTTCACCAAAATTCCAGAACAATGCCTCTATTGCAAATGGATTTCCACAATTCTGCATTCCAAAAAGTAATAAAAATACCATAGTTTCAGCAATCTCCGTCTTCCTTTAGACTATCGTTCATTGGTTTAAGTCTCCCCTCCAATAGCATAATTTCTTCCTCAGCAGAATTCCACGTTTCCTGCGACTGCGTCGTACATCTCGGATCCTTCTCGAATAAATTGCTGACGTCACTGAGAATCTCAGCTCAAGTAGCCTGCTGGCATAACGTCTGCGTCATCCGTGCTTACGTCATGACTACCCACGTCATAACTATGACAGCCATAACTTTCGCTATAATTTCCAAAATAGCCACCGTGGTCTCTATATAATTCAATTACGGGGGCATTCTCCTCTCACCACGTTTTAAAAACAGTTGCAAATTGTTTTTAAACTCAGTGTTACAAGTACCTCAACTCTCTTGAACACGAAATTGAATTATTACTGGCTTACTCTAGGATAGTATCTTTTTAAATTTCCAGCATTGAACTTGCCGTAAATGACATTATTCTCATCATCGTAGAGTTCATAGCAGTTGTTTCCATAGGCGTTCGTAATCCTAAACGGCCCCATGAATACATTTCCAAATTTGGGGTATATTTTCTTGCTCATATCAGCCTTGACAGGTCTGCGTAATAATACAAGATTTCCAACTTGTAAGGGTGCACCAAAGCGTTTTCCAGCTACTCTTTTCAATCGTTTCTCCGCTGCTTTCTGGAGTTGTTCCTTCGCCTTGTCAATCCTCTGCTGCCTTCCTAAGTCGGGATCTCTAGGAATGTGGTTGAAAAGATTATCCCACGGCCTTTCTGGGTTTCTTCCAAGATGAAGTCGCATTGGCACTTCTCCTGTGCTCTCCTGCACTGTAGAGTTCAGACATTCCTCTATAAGGGGTACAAATCTCACCCAACCAGAATGATCATTTGGACAGAAAATTCGACAGAATTTCGAAAATTCAGCCATATATGTTTCTGAGGAATTCGATTCTGGGTAACGCACGCTTGAAAATAAGTGCTTAATGCCAAGCCTTTCCATGTCCGCTGCAAATTCCACGGACGTAAACTGCGTTCCATGATCTGACAGTAGATATTCCGGTATACCAGCTTTAGGAAATACAGCATTTTCCAGTCTGCTTACTACGTTCCTTGTGTTAGCTTTCTGCATGGGACTCATTGTAACAAATTTTGAGAAAACATCCACGGTAACCAACAGGTACTGATTACCCTGATATCCCTTCGGACAGGGGCCAAATATATCCGTCGCCATCAGTTCGTTTGGCTTAGAAGGAATCATAGCCTTCGGTTTTCCTTTTAATAAAGCAGAAGCATACTTTGCTCTTTGACATTTGTCACATGATCTAATGACCTTGGCAATGCTGGAACGCATGTTAGTCCAGATAAATCTCTCTTGAAGAGTATTAAGAGTCTTATCTAAACCGGCATGTCCAGTTGCATGATGAGCTACCCACACTAAATTGACAACAAGTTTAGGTGGCACGACTATTCGGAGTTTTGTATGCACAGAGTCAGCATACTTGCATACGATGTCTCCACTCAAGACAAAGTGTCGTGAATTTCTGCGTGTAACTGCATAGTCAACATCAGTATTGTCCATGTAACCCTTGAGGAACCTGTACATTTTCCTTATTGGAGCGTGTCTCTTCTGTGACACACCGATTCGGGCTAATCTCCTAACGGTTTCTTGATCTTCTTGCTCCAATTGTACATGGTGTATCTGCACACTTTTAATAGGGTTACGTGATAGAGCATCAGCCAGTAAGTTTTCTTTCCCAGGCTGGTGGACGATAGTGGCGTTAAACTGTTGGGTGAACAAAGCCCAACGTGTCAATCTATCACTCGACATGTCAGTTTGCAGCATAAACTGTAGTGCTTTATGGTCAGTAATAATGATGACCTTATGTCCCAGCAGTATTTTCTTCCAGGCTTGCAATGCTGTTACAAAAGCTAACGCTTCAAGCTCCGTCGTGAAGTAATTTTCCTCGTGTTTCTTCAACTTCCGACTAGTGAACGCAATGTAGTGCTTGTTGCCTGCCTCGTCTTTCTGGTATAAGACTGCACTAATGCCTACTCTTGATGCATCAGACTCAATATAGAACACCTTCTCAAAGTCTGGGTACTCCAGTTTCACATTATTTCTGAGCATCTCTTTTGCTTTCTCAAAAGCCTCGTCTGCAGCGGTACTCCATTTCCATCTGTTATTCTTCTTGAGTAAGTCATACAGAGGAGCCATAATTTCCGAGTATCTTGGACAGTGGCTGCTAATAAATTGGCATGCTCCTACAAATTCTCTGACTTGTTTCACCTTAGTTGGCTTTGGAAATCTCGTGATTGCATCTACTTTTTTCATGTTTGGATGATATCCATCTTTATCAATAGTATGCCCCAAGTAATTTATTTCCTGCTTCAAGAATTGACATTTTCCAAAATTCACCTTGATATTGGCCTCCCGTAAATTCTCGAACAACTTTCTCAAGTGCACTAAATGTTCTGCGGCGCTGGGTGAAGATACGATTAAATCGTCGATGTAGCAGATTACATTTTCTTTCACTTCGTCAGTGAGCTTACTATCAAGTGCTCGAATAAGTGCTGGTCCACTGTTAACCATACCAAAAGGCATTCGGACAAAGACCCATGACGTCTGGTCAAATAGGAATCCAGTGTACTGCATACTATCTTCTTCTAGCTGAACTTGATAAAATGAAGACGTCAAGTCAAGAACGCTGAAACATGCTTTCCCTTTGAATTTTCGAAGCAGATCTCTAATCTTGGGTGGTCGGTCATTTTCTGGAAGAATCTTCAAGTCAATGGTCCTGGCATCGAGACAAAGACGTATCTGACCATTACTTTTCTTCACTACTGTGATGGGGTTTATATAAGACGACGCCTGTTTTTTAATAATTCCGTCTACCTCCATTTTTCTGATTAACCCTCGTACTTCTTGATAGTATTTCTCAGGAATGGGGTATATTCTCTTCTGGTAAGGGGTTTCATCTGTCAGCCTTATCTTGTATTTATAATCCTTAATCAATCCAGGCTTTTCATCGAAAATATCTTGGAATTCCTTTATCAGATCCTCAAATTCCCCCAGAATTTCGTCAAATCCTTCAGTTTTTCTACTGGGTATTTCTGCTAAATTTTCCACTTCATTAACTATAGTATTCAAAATTTCTTCCCTAAGGTCTATTTCCAGACTGTTTTTCACGTCCTGTTCTTCTATCTCTTCTGTGATTATGTACCCATCATTAAAGCTAATACTTCTGTTCTTCATGTCAATAATAGCTCCGACCTTCGATATAAAATCGATTCCAAGCACCATATCAAAGTTGATCTTGCTCACCACAATGAAGATCTGTTCATAATTCCTTCCATTGATCTCAAAGTTCAATAACACTTGAATCTTGCACTTCACTGCCTTATTTTGGAATATCCCTCTCACTTTGACGGTAGAAACAGGTAGAACTGTCATGTTCTCTCCTCTTAGCAGACTTTGATAACATTCCTCTGAAATGATGGAGATGATTGCACCAGTATCCATCAGGGCTTTATACTGTTGTCCATCTATCCGAACAGAAATAATGGGTAAGGCACATGGTCTTTCCTCTTTAACGATACCCCTCTCTTCTAGCAAATCTTCATCAGTCACTTCATATATCTCATTAATCGTAATCAGGTGTGGTGTGGCAATGTATTTACAGGTTCTCACTGACGTTGAGAAATCGGCGTTTTTTTTTTGTGTTACCGACCTCAAAATTCTGTTGGCTCGTAGAAGGCCCAGGATCGATTACAACATCCTGCCTTTTCTTTTGGTTGTCTGCTTCTTTTTCCCGTAATTCTTTCAGGTATTGCTCGCTTTCCTTCTCTCTTTCCTGATACTGATCGGGTGTCATAACCTGACCTTGAGTATTCTGATTTCTGTTTTGGCTCTGGTTATTCCTGTTATAATTTCGGTTATAACCATTATTGTTATAATATCTGCCTCTTCCATTGTAATTTCCTCGGTTATAGTTCCAGCCTCTTCTCTGTTGATACGGTCGGTAACCTTGCGATCTGTTATTTCGAAATTGATTATTTCTGTGAGGACCTACATTGTCAGTTTTCTCCTCATCTGGCTTATCAGTTTGTTGGACTTGGTCCATATATACAGTGTTTATTTCTTTAAACTCCTGCCTTTGACCTTTCTGTACCACGTTAGGCATTGGACTTGTGTAGTCTAATCTCCTCAGTAATTCATCCATGCTGGCTAAATCCCTGATGTTGGACGAAATTATTAGTCTTCTCACCTCAACTGGCAGCATACGAGAAATCGCATCAATAAGTTGCTCCGTGGACAATGGGGGTTGTAAGAATCTCAAGCGGGATAATTGACTCGTAAAGAAATCAGCGTACCGCGTTGGAAGAGTACCGGAGTATTTTCTTGAATACACCTCCGCTCTTAACGAATTCTGCGCTTCTATGGACCAAAATCGTTTGATTAATGCCTCTGCAAACTCATCAAAGTTACTGAATGTGTATCTAAATGCGCAAACCATTCGAGGGGTCCTCCAATCAAATATCTCTCCACTATCTTCATCTCTCTTTCTCTGGGAATGTGAGCTTCGATGAAATAATCTTTGAGGTTCCTTACATATTCGATAGGTGTCAAACTATCCGTGTTACTGAATTTTTGCGGTTTATCTTCAAAATTCCTGATGACCGTTACGTTCCTCGGATATGAATCCGGGTAGTTTTTCCCACTATCTCTATAGTTCCACTCAGGTTCCATATTCCTCTCGTCATCTTCCTCCCTGAATCTGGATATACGTTCTTCAGGAGTCACGTCTCTCTCTTCTGGATCTAGGTTATATCTTCTGGCATAATTCCTACTAGTTTCGCAAGCCAAGCCTACTGTATCCTTGTCAGTGATTTCCGTTAATACTTTCTTGATTAACTCTTCTTTGTAGGTCTCCATTAAATTAGCCTCTCCTAACTTCAAATTCTGTAGTTTACTCGTCGTTTCATTCACATCAGAGACAACTTTATGAATCTGTTCCTCTAATGCAGATTTTAATGTTTGCACATCCTGATCTAATTTTGTCCTATCTTCAACTTGTCTTTCGGATAGCGAATCCATCCTGACGCTTAAATCTTTCCTAATCTGTACTACCTCATTGTTAATATCAATTTGAGTACTGGCAAGTTTCCTTTCAATACGATCCTGAATTTGGGTTACATGTTCCCCACTTGACCTAATCCACTCTTCTTTCCATATTGCTACATTTTCCGTTAACATTTCTGCTATGTCTAATTCAATATCCTCTTTCAATACTTTATTATGGTCTAATACTTGGGTTCTCATGACCTCTACATCAAACTTTAAACCTTCTAAAGACGCTGTCGTTCTAACTGACTCATCAACTAGCCTAGTCGTTAGTGCACTTATATTACGTGTACAAAGAGTTTTCGAATTTTCTATCTCTTCCCTGACTTTATTTACATCCGTTTGGACTTTAGCAACGTCTACGAAAACTGTGTTGACCTCTATTTGAATTTTATTTATGTCGCTTTGCATCTCGTTTACATCCGAATGAATGTTATTAATATCAACCTGAACATTGGACACATCAGTTCTAACATTTAGGATTCCTCTTTGGACTTCCTCAACCTTGTCTTGGACAGTCGCAACATCATTTTTGACAACAACTACCTCAGCCCTAGCACAAGAAATATCACTACGGACATTAGCAACATCTAAATTCAACATTGTAAGATCTTTATGCACATTAGCAACATCTATTTTAACATCAGCAACATTTTTATGCATATTAGACACATCTATTTTAACATTGGACATGTCGGAGCGCATGTCAGTTACAGTATTCTCAATTCCTTGGGTATTAATCTGTAAACGCGACATATTATCCTCTAAGTTAGCAGAACTAGTCTGAAGAGTTTTCATATTCTCCTCCATCCTTGCTTTCAAATTACTAGTATTCTCCTCCATTCGACTAGCATTCTCCTCCATTCGACTAGTATTCCTAGCTTCCATCTCCTTCATGCTTTTTTCTAAGTTAGCAGACATCTCCGCTAACATCATCTTCAAACTTTCATCTGCCATTACAATATTATTCAAAAATTAGACTGCTGTAGGGACATACATCAAAAGAGCAAAATAACAACATTTGAGCAACACTTTTCACCAGTTATAAATTTGATCAATTTTCTGTCTTAAATCTAACTTATAACTACCTTATAATTAACATTCGAAGACACTTCATGTTGAAACAAACTCAAGCACATGTTCAAATTTCCCTGGCTCATTTTAAAATATCCTAACACAAATAATTTTACATTTACAATCCAAATAATTTAATTTTATCTTTAATATGACTGAAATGTCATAAGCCGGTCAAATAAAATAAGATTCCAGATCATAGGCGATTTTTCTAAGTTTCCAGCCCATTTAACCTTTCTCAAGTTGTATAAGATCTGATCTTTTCTGAGTGTAATTTTCCTACTACAATACAACATTTAATTCCTATATAATCACACTCTTAAATTCTACAATTGGCCTAGACATCTAACAAAGAATCAACCTCTTTATTTGAGTCTAATCGAACCACACGTTTTAGGTTTGCCAATCTTACTGGCGTTCAACCTGGTGATCCAGTTATGTAGAATCGAGCCCCAACGTTTTAGGTGCGCCAATCCTTCTGTCCCCGTTTACCCGGATAGTAGGCTGTCAGATATCCGCCCCCTCAATCGGATTGCCAACAATCAATCGCACCAGCTCAGCTACATCAATGAAAATGGCACTGACAGATACTACCGAGGTTTGAACACAGAAGTTACCAAGAAAAATTATTGTGGAACACACCAAAATAGACGGGGTTTCATACTTACTCTTACTTACCTCTTATAAATATCTCGGGGATTGGGTTGACAACAGGATCTTTAAAGTATGCTCTCACAATAACCTTCACCATGACATTTAAAAATGAACCAGACCGAAGACGAGAACTTTGAACTGTACAAAAGCTTTATTTTCAAATAAAGAGCATGATTTTAACAACTCAACAAAATAAACGTGGCTATCAGTAGCCCATGTCAATCTGACTACGTCCTCCTAAAGGACTTGCAAATTATCAAACAATATGTTAGCTCCCATGAGCTCAAAATAACGTAACATTTTATAACACATTTGGATTGGATGAGGAAGTCAGGGTACGACATATATAGAGCATTTGGTTTCTTTCAATAAACATAACACCTTTATTAATAGGCACAAGGCCGGAGTATCGACCTCACCCGCTTGTAACCAGATGTCTGGCCGGCTGGTCTACTCTTTAACCTGGCTCACACCTGTCAAATGGGGCGCACTCCTCTCCCCCCACTTGCGTAAGAATTCAGCTCCTTTTAAAGCTTTAAATGTCTACAAGACAACTCATATATATTGACGCAAATCTTTCAAATGCTTAACTTCCATCCCACTGGATTATTTTAACATTACTTAAACTTGTTAAGTTATCATCCAAATGTTTAATCAGCATAGTTTAGAGTATCAAACACACTCTTAAATGTTTATAACAAAATCACATAAATTATTTATAACAATTAGAAATTGTTTATAATATTGTCGAAAATAATTACAAAAATTTTAAACACGCCTTTAACATTACTTTCGTTCCACATTATTGTCAAAGATATTTACATTTATTATTTACAATATCAACATTTAACATTATTTAAATTATTAATTTAAGAAATACATTGAACCACATGTTTTATCCGGTTGGTAAATTCATTATCGTGTTTAATATAATCGACCAATGAAGGTTAGTTATACATGTAAATGTCACAATCTGGTTTAATAAAGGTTGTAATAATTTTAATTATTTGTGACGGTAATCTTCATTCAAAATCTTATCTCAAATTCTTTCAAACTCTTGTTAATTATAACAGTAAATTCACTTGATTAATTTTCAACGAACTATGACAATACACTCTAGCGGAAAATACTTCGCTTACAAAATAATGCACAAACTGCATTCAAAATAGCCCAAAATTCATCATATATTAAACTATATGGCATTAAAACTTCCACCGAACTTACAAAACTTCCACAAATAATTCTTTATCATTATTACTTACTGTGGGAATCTCCTTCATTTATTTAAGGGCCTTATACATCAGCGACTTTCAACATGTCCGCTGCACTATCGATTATACATTCATAGTTCCACTTAAAAATTCTTATATCAATAATTGTTTCAAAACTGTTGTCATTTAAACTTCGTGGATTTCATTCATGAATCGAAATGAAATAAAAATTTGCCAATCACAAACAAATTTAATAGTGAATACGCTTATATACGCCTGTCTGGTCTATCAAAAATTTAAGATTAACATCTTCAAAGAATTGTAGTATAAAAATACTATCATCAAACAAAGTGCGACTAACTGCAAAATAGTCGAATAGAATCCAATTAGACTGGGGAATGCAAACATCATTATATAAATCTCTATATGAGAAAAAACCTAACACAAGTTTCACGAATTTAATGCATTCAATAATTCATAATTAATGTTCATCTTTCACAAAATTGCCTAAGATGCAATGGTCGTTCATAATCGACGATAAATGTCTGTGTTGCAATCAATTCAAATAACGACTAGTATTTCCAAGATCGTCGACAACGTACTGGATTTTAACGCTCTAAAATCATTTAAATGTTGTATCCTTCTTGATGATGACAGAAAATTGGTCAAAGTAATTAAACTGGGGTAGAATTACTTTAATAAAGTGACACGCTGTCTGAATTTAAATCTGCCATAAAAATCATTAACTTACAGTCAAATCGTGACTACAAAAATAAGCAAATTACTGAAAAATCTAAATATCAGTCTCAACTGATTCAAAATCATTTAACTATGCCCATGACATAACAATGTCTTAATAAAACGTCGAAAAAGGCATAACTCATCAAGGTGTACTGAGAATAGGAATCTCAAACAAGAATATCGGGCAAATACATGAGGACAAAAATATAGGAAAAATGGTTGCTCAAATATTGCTAAGAAACTCAAATACAATAAACGTTCACGACTACCTTATCTGCCGATTGACGTTCCAGAGGAAAATTCCCCAAAGAAGACTGTTGATGGATCCATTCCACCAAGTTAAAGCTGAGCTCCATCCTCGAAACCAGAAACAGCACCATCGAAGAATCGAACTGCTTCACGAAGACGAACGACATCCTTCCGGCAATAATCTTCTTTGTGAGTCGGGACAACCCTGACCTCTCTTGAAAAATCCCTGAAGTTCCAGTTGAAAATCGCCATGAAGTTTTTGTATAAATTTCCGAAGAAATATTCATATTCAGAAAGTATGAAATCATTTCTATTGCTGTTTGATAGTATTCAGCCTTTACTCACGAAACATGGGTGTAGATGGTTTGTTCACCACATGTTCGCTTGTATGGAATAGCAATTAGCGAAGTTCCATGTTGCTATTTTACTCCGTTGAAATATGTCCCAATCGCATTAAGTCCTTTAGCCTTCCATATTCTCTTCGGTAATAGTATTAGAAGAACAAACTGCCATATTAAATTGCTCCATTATACTGCAGTGTTGTGTCACAAAAGCAATCTGAAGTCTCCCTATTTCACTAGCCCTGTCAGCCGTAGCGTTGAGTCTGGCTATACAAAGTGTTTCTTCTGTGGCGAGAAAATCACTTTTGTCAGTCGTCTAATATTGTCAATAACTTCCAAAATACTTCCTCGAAATTGTTCAGCTTTTCTACAGTCCTTACTGTAGCAATGCACAAGAGAATTAGCTTATATGCGACCGCTAACTGTTCACAGCTAATCTTGTAGAAGCGTTATAAGTGTCGTTTCAACTTCACCTAGATTTACTTCACAGTAAATCTGCACTGCTTGTATGTTCGACTCTCGTTTCATGCAGTGGCTTCGCCACGCGTTACAAAGACGACTTTTTCACTACTAAACTCACTCGACGTTTCACTGAAATGACTATTTGAAATCTGACAATTGAGAATGAGCGAATGAGGCTCCTCTCTTCTGCGCAAGGCCTTTTATGAACTTCATGAGGGGCGTATCTATCCCTTCCATCGCGTGTTACTGCGTCATCGCTAGAGGTTCCAACTTCGTCAATACATGACGGATTTTCATAATTCAAAAACTGAAAATAAATTTCACCAAAATTCCAGAACAATGCCTCTATTGCAAATGGATTTCCACAATTCTGCATTCCAAAAAGTAATAAAAATACCATAGTTTCAGCAATCTCCGTCTTCCTTTAGACTATCGTTCATTGGTTTAAGTCTCCCCTCCAATAGCATAATTTCTTCCTCAGCAGAATTCCACGTTTCCTGCGACTGCGTCGTACATCTCGGATCCTTCTCGAATAAATTGCTGACGTCACTGAGAATCTCAGCTCAAGTAGCCTGCTGGCATAACGTCTGCGTCATCCGTGCTTACGTCATGACTACCCACGTCATAACTATGACAGCCATAACTTTCGCTATAATTTCCAAAATAGCCACCGTGGTCTCTATATAATTCAATTACGGGGGCAGTACCAATGCTAGGAATATCGACTGGGCAAATTTGTCTGCCATCTCTAGAGAATACGTATGCGCTGCGGTCTTTCGCGAAATCAATGACGAATGTTTTTGTTGTGTTAGACAAAGAGAGGAAATGGGGAAATACAAGAGTACAAAACTAATTTGGTGATATAGTTTGTAACGTATTTCTCAAGCTGGTTGTTGACAAATGTAGTCATACGGGTCTGTGCCTGATGTATGAAATAATTATAAATGATTAAAAGTGATAATCCTGATAAAGAATGACTATAATGATGTTAAACTGTTTAAATGTTGGGCGCCAAGGTCACAACTCCCAGTTGAAGACCAAATAATTAATATACACACTTGCCTAAAGTAGAGCACCTTGAGATCTCCTTACCTCAGCTCGTGGTAAGTCTCCGCATTTAACCAAGTTGGCGTTTGCTTCGGGAAAAGTGGTAGGCCTATACCTATTTCTAACTACGAGAAAGGAAAGGCTATGCATTGAATACAAGATACTGAATTTAATTATAAAAAACAAGAGAAAATAGTAAGTCGATAATAATAATAAGGAATGCGTCTACTGAATCTACTGCTAGCACGGCGAAAAGATGAATTGGAGGTGAGTTAAAAATTACGTTATTACCTAAAATTTGAATTTATTTGCCGTAAAAAAATAATTAAAAAGAGAGCATTTGCGTAGTTTCGTCATGGAGCTCACCAACTTTGATCATCGTTCGGTCTTGTACATTTCCGTGGTGGAGAGATGTTGTGGTCCTTGGTTGGTGATCGCCTTCTTCTTCTTCTTCTTCTTCTTCATCTCCTTCGTTGGCGTGATAATTTAATAAATTTACATTTTATAAATCAGAGACGAGATGTAAGCTCTGGTTTACTGACTGTGATGGAATCTGATTTCATAAATCACATTCATATACATAGCCCCAGAAACGACTATCTACATGGGTGCGAGAAGACGAAAATTGCCTTTCTCACTTTGCCAGACTTAAGTTTCACTGATGGCCTCCCCGACAACCATAGTGACGTTGCACTTCTGATGATAAATTCAAGTAGAAAATTGTGAGGTCGGATCCTCTGTGCACCCGTTTTTATAACCGGGTTTCTCCTTCCATTCAGTAGTTCGATCAATTTGAACTCCCGCTCCATCTTATCCAATCGTGGGGCATCATCCCCCACACCATTCCAAGCACGCCACAGGTCCTTCTCTTCTATAGGATATTCCTGAACATGTGACCTCGCTCAGTCTACCATGTGCTTGTGACGTCACTCTGAATTTGAAGTCGGAAGCTCGCTGACTCAAGCGAGGCTCCCCCTTCCACCGGACTCCAAACGGTCGTCTGCTTCATTGTCTCTGGCCAGACAGATTTCCTCATTTTGGTCTAAATTGGGATCCCTCCTGTGGTGATTTGTCGTTAATGTTATCCTACTGGCGCTAACTCTCTCTGTCTCTACGTTATGATATACCCTACGACCAATTTACCTTGTTCTCTCGTGCCAGCGTAAAATGAACCAATAAATCGTAATATGAATTTGATTTACATTAGACAAGATTAAATTGAAAGGTAGAATAAACTATCGAATAATAAATAATTAATAATAATAATAATAATCAACGATACGTTATCACGCATGAGTGATAATAATAATAATAATAAGGTACACATTATAAATCATAAGTAGCCAACTGTTCGCCGACTATATATCATTAATAAATAATGAAGCAACGCCTCATATAAATCTAACAGTAGGCGTATGCGCCTCATGAAAAATGCCACAAGGTGACACGGACCGTTTTCTTGTCATTGCATGAATATCAGTTATAGTCCACTAACAAAGCAACACAATGTGAAGACAAAAGTAAATTTTCTTAGGCCAGTGATGGTGGGCGTAAGAACAAGGTTACTTCAAAATACACAGTCTATGGTGATTTCAGAACCGTAGTCATAAATAATAGGGGTTACCAGTCAAACAGACGTAATATGGGCCTCTGAAGATTGACGAATGTGAACTCAGAACGTAATGGAATTACTAAATCGTATTCCCTTTGTTCTGCATGATTTTACATATCTTGAATACACGGATGTTCACAATGATTTCAAGAAAATTTGAAACCTGAGGTGACTTTGCCATATATTTATATTTAAACTGTCAGGCATGCGTAACTTGGACCCGTGTCACCGTTGAGGGCTCGAGTCCGTCATTTGGCAGCCATTCCAATTCATCCATCTAAATGGCTTTTATTTGTGCAAAACACGACTTCATAGCCAACAGCCTCCGTTTACGACAAATGCGATCGTGAACATGCAATTCTTGATTATAATTTATTATTAGGTCTAGTCAGAATGTAGTGGTAGTTATGATGCTATGCCACGTGTACTCATCATCATCTTCATTTCCCCCTTTCCAGCTGACACTGGGTGGGGGCAAATATGGTTCCTCTCCACTTTGTTCTGTCGTTTCACCATTCCTCTTCCGACATGGTGTTCCAATCCAGGTTCCGTTTACTAATGCTATTCTTCACCGAGTCCATCCAATGCATTCTTGGTCTTCCTCGTCCTTTCTTCCCTGTCATCCGTCGATTCAGTGCTCGTCTTGGTAGCCTTACTTCATGCATCCGTTTGACATGTCCAACCCATCTCAAGCTGTTTTGCTCCAGTTTGTCATTTAGTTTCTGTACTTCCAGTTCTATCCGTATATCTTCATTTCTCACTCTGTCTCTCCTCGTTTTCTGGACCATACCCCTCAGGAATCTCATCTCAGCTGCCTGTGCTCTGCTCTCATCCCTCTTAGTCATTGTCCAAGTTTCTGCTGCGTATGCTTTGTACATAACTTTTTTAGCCTTAATTGGTATATCCTAGTTCCATACTAGTCCCCGTATCTGTTGGTAGAAAGCACGCCCGAGTTGTATTCTTCATCTAATTTCCAAATCTAGTCTTCCATCTTCAGTCAGTTCACTTCCAAAGTATTTGAAGTGTTCCACCACTTCCAATTCCTTATCTCCTACTTTGATTACTCATTTTCCTTCTTTCTTATCTCTACTCACCACCACTGTTTTACTCTTCTCCACATTTATCTTAAATCCCCATTTCTCAATATTTTCATTTATTACGTCAAACTGTTCTTGTACCTCCATCTCATCCTCGCCCCAGATCACAACATCGTCACCAAACAACATTACCTTCATCTTTGCCCTACTATAGTCTATCATTGCTGCCTTCATGATGTCATCCATCACCATTAAGTACAATAAGGGTGACAACACACTTCCTTGCATTAGTACAGTGACAATTTTAAACCATTCCGATGTTCCGACTCTAGTCTTCACACTACTGTAGCAATCCATGCACATTCCATTTATCATGTTTCTCAGTTCAATGCCTATCCCCCTATTTGTTAAGCTTTCCCAAACTTTTGATCTAGGGATGCTATCATAGGCCTACTCTAGATCAATAAAAGTAATTACCATATCCTTCCCAAATTCTCAACTCTTTTCGATGTTCTGTCTCAGAATGAAAATGGGTTCCACTGTTGACCTGTCCCCTCTAAATCCAAACTGCTCCTCCTGTATTTGGTTTTCTACCTTTACTGTAATTCTTTTTTCTAGGATTCTTTCCATTACTTTGGCAACATGCGAGATGATGGTGATTCCTCGTAGTTGCCACACACCTTCCTGTCTCCTTTCTTGAATATTGGCAGTCTTCCAGTCTTCAACAACTTTCTTCTCTCTCCACACACTCCTGAAAAGTCTGTATGTCCACTGCAATCCCACTGGTCCTGCCGCCTTGATCATTTCTATTGCCACTTCGTCGATTCCCACAGCTTTCCCCATCTTCATCTTCCTAACTGCCCATTCCACTTCTGCCATAGTAATGTCTGGTTCTTCTTCTGTTTTTTCCTCCACCGTTTTGGCTGTTTGCGTAACTTCTCCGCATGTCTGGCGGCTCACATTCAACAGCTCGCTGAAATATTCTTTCCATATGTCCGTTATCTCTTTTCGTTTTGTCAATATTTCACCTTCTTTGTTTTTCATGAACCCAGTGTTCACCTTTTCATTTCTTCTACTTTTTATAATTCCAAACAGCAATTTCTTTCCACAATTTAAATCCTCCCTTATTTCCTGAGTGAATTCTTCCCATCTTTTCTTCTTTTCCTCTGCAATTACTTTCTTGCAATCTCTGTTTGCTTCTGTATATTTTGCTCTACTTTCGTCAGTCTTTTTTGTTTTCCATTCCTTCCAAGTTTTCTTCTTCTCCCTTACCTTTTCTTTCACTCTGTCATTCCACCATTTAGTCGCCTTTTCCCGTACCTTTCTTGATGTTCAACCACATGTTTTCTCTGCACTGTTTATAAATGCACTCTTGAACTTTTCCCATTCTTGTTCCACATGGGTAATATCCGTCCTTGGTATCTCTTCCTGCAATTCGTTCTTAAACTCTTCTGCAACCTCATTTTCCTTTAGTCTCCAGACCATAATCTTTCTTTCCCTTTTTCTGGTAATCTCATAACTTTTCGTACTTTTAATTTTGCTACCGCTGCCCTATGGTCTCCTCCAAAAGCTTCGTCTGGCATGGCTGTGACATCCATTAGCTCTTTCCGATGTCCGTTTTCGACTAAAACATAGTCTATCAGAGTTTTCGTTTGTATATCTCCCCATCCATACCTCGTTATCTTCTGACTATTTTTTTCTTTCTGGACCACGTATCCCCTATAATTAATTGGTTCCGCTGACAGAAGTCCATTAAGAAATTCCCTTCTGGATTCTTACTGCCATAACCATATGGTCCCAAAATCTCCTCTCTTCCTTGTCTGTCTCTTCCCACTTGCGCATTCAAATGTTCCATTACTATCATTTCCTTATCCTCTGTATATTTTTCCACCTCTTCTAGGAATTCTAAGTTCTCTTCTTTATTCCCCGTTTGTGGAGCATATACTTGAACCAGATCTTTTGTCCCTGTCTGCAACTGAATCCTTCCTATGATCATCCTGTCACTTATCTTCTTCACCTCCTCCACATACTCTAGAACATCCTTTCTTATAATCATTCCTACTCCATTTTTTTTGCCTCCTGTCCTCCACTGTAAAACAGCCTATATCCTTCCTTTAGTTTTCTTTCCCCTTTTCCTTTCCATTTCGTTTCACTGAGACCAAGGATGGCTATATCCTTCTCTATCATGAAGTCCACTAACTCCTCAGTCTTGTCCGTCAGGGTTAAGATGTTGACTGTCCCTATACGGATGTATTGCGATGCTGGTCACCCATTTCTCACAGCTCCCCCTGCATCTTAAGAACTGCGTTTCGCCTGTAGGGGACGCCCTAGCATTTTCCGAGGCTGAACCATATTTGCTTTCATTTTAGGCTAGTATTAAGATGTGGTCAGGGGCGTGGTGGCGCAGCGGTCAAGCTGTATGCCTCTCACCAAGGCGGACCGGGTTCGATTCCCGGTCAATGCATGTGAGATTTTCGATGTGAAATGCCATGTCCTGTGGTTCGGATTCCACGTAAAACGGAGGTCCCGTGGCTTATGATCGCGAGATTAACGGTCACGTTAAACTACAAGCTTCCTTTTTTAAGATGTGGTCGCCACTCCCAAATGCATTTTATGACCTACTGCCAGGTATGAACTAGGCCGGTCCTAACATGGAGAACAGATGCCTTTTGTTGCCGCTCCTCTGGAGTACAGACGCTACGAGTGTCCATAATATGAACTGCACGTGTACTATTCAAGATTAAATATACAGTATTGTGTTATTTTGCTATTATTTTCCTCTAGAAGCAATAACGTTTTACCAGATTAAGTATGCTTTGTAACGTGATAATGACAAAAGTATGGCACTGTGAGTCATGTCGGAACTGGATTCATGAACACCAAAAATTCACGTATTTGCTCCAAAGTTGGCGCACAGGAAAAGGATGATCGTGAAACATGCCATACTTCAATTGGTAGTGTATTACGTCATAGACATCAGTAAAAGTGGTACTGCTACTGGTATCCCGAGCCTTCTACACGTCTGTGGGAAGCGTGCAAATTTTTACAATGAAAACCTATAGAGGTATGGTGGTTCTACAATAAATGGTGTTGCATATATTCTCACTATTGCCATTACAGTCCTGGTTCTTACGGTAGGTAGACACTATAATGATAACACTCCTATTAATGTTCTTATCAGAAACACGCTCCACAAGTTCTCTGTCCAGAGAAATATGAACAAGATTGGCTCAAACATTATGCTCATTTCAGGCGCCATGTTATAGCAGCCCATTACTAGAAGCTTTTTGCACATGAATTGGTCATTGATTATTAAAGTTGTTCAAGCGTAAAATTTCCCCTTTCATGCTTACTTTAGCACAGGCAGTAGTAACATGCATTACCGTGCACCTGCTCATGGGGTCAACAGAACTTGCTCAGTCAATCTTGAGACAGCCCTATCCCATCCCAGTACAGAAATTAATACGTATCCTAGGAGCAGGGTGTTAAAATAGGGGGCCCCATAGCCTTCATTCCCTAAATCCAATAAAATGTACCCTGGAGGCAGGACGTTTAAGTGGAGACCATCCTAGCCAAGACTCCCTACATCCCTGGAACTGTATGATACGTACTGCAACCCAGTGTTTCGCAACCTTAATTAAACCGCGGTCCAGTAATTTCACTTTCAAAAATTCTGCTGCCTGGTGCAAGAAAAATACCTCAAATTTTAGTTCTGAAGTATTTTGTATAGTTCATTACCAAATCTGTGAGCCTCCGTGGCTTAGGCGGCAGCACGCCGGCCTCTCACCGCTGGGTCCGTGGTTCAAATCCCGGTCACTCCATGTGAGATCTGTGCTGGACAAAACGGAGGCAGACAGGTTTTTCTCCGGGTACTCCGGTTTTCCCTGTCAAAAATTTCATTCCAGCAACACTCTCCACTATCATTTCATTTCATCTGTCATTCATTTAATCATTGCCCCAGAGGAGTGCGTCAGGCCTCGGCAGCCGGCACAGTCCATATCCTCGCCGCTAGATCGGGGCTCCATTCATTCCATTCCTGACCCGGTCGGAGACTGGAAGCAGGCTGTGGATTTTCATTTTTCATTCATTACCAAATCTATGTAGTTAAATTGTCAAATATGATGTCAAGAATGATTTCGTACAACCAATGTCTGCAAAAACATATTTGTTACATAACGACGAATATTACTGCTGTTTTAAAAATCCTATATTTTCTCGTAATTCTGTGGATATTTCAGGAAAGGCTGCAGCTCCATCAGATACACTAACCCCCGCACTCCACATTCATACGCACCTGAATAAGATGATTTTAAAGTCTGAAACTTCTGAAGTAATTTTCTTTTTCCACTTTGAGTGCAAGAAACTCAATAGGTTTTCTTATTCACCAACTCAGAATGTTTGCTGATCAAATGTTGGATTAGTCGTAACCGAGAACAGTATCACAAATTGGTGCTTTGGTAATTGTTCACCCAGGGCGCTGCATATAGTCAATATTTAAATTGCTGCCACCGTAATTAAGAATAAAGGTTGATTTCTTCGGTGTTTTATTGCACTTCTCCCTACCCATTGCATCCTCGAGGTCACTGTTACATTTAGCCTGGTCTGAAGAGCGTAAGTCGCACAATCTTGCATCACTATCACATTAGGTACGAAATGATAAAAATGAACGTCATATGATAACTAGAAAAAATGGCAATATACAACACCCACGTCACGATGTCTTGATATACAGTACATACACACACACACACACAATATCAGTGACGATCTGGTAGGGGTACATTTGTGTCGAGCACATATGAAAAGACATGTTTTCCAATGTCTTCCTTGTTCTTCGGGACAAATCATAAAATATGTATCTTAAAATCTGCCTTTCTCTCTCTCTCCTAACGATACTGGATATCTTTACTCCTATCCTCTTAGCAGGTGCACATAATCCGCACCCTGGCAGGTTCGAAGTCCTCTTCAGGCTTTCTGCGAGGTCAGGTCGCTAAATACAAGAAAAAAGTAACCAAGTAGGCCTAAACGTGCCTCAATCCTAGTTGTCACAATAAACACTTTAGAAATGCGTGCTTGAATTACGTTCAGTTTGTTACTGATCTCAGTGAATTGTACAAATACGCGTGTTTAATGTTTTCAATTCATTGAAGTTATTGTTTACTGTGAGACCATCCTGCGGCCAGGATACGATACCGAACTGTGGCTTGGCAGTTAAGAATTACTTATCTAGCCGATACTATCTGCGTGATATTAGATTACATACTCCTTTTAAACAGGTTGAACTTATGCGATCTAGGCTATGTCTAATTCCACGATGCGAGCTGAAAGCCCACTGTTTTTAGTAGAATGGTTCTGAAAAGAAACAATATTTGGAAACATTCATTCATTAACTTCTCTTTCACTGATCTTATTGTTACTCTCTTATCACCACCCAGGAGACACGTGCAGAGTAACAAGCAGTAATTCCTGCGGACGTGAGCAACGTTCATCCACTGCCGCATCTAATGAGGAAGCAGACCCCCACTGAAAAAAGCTAACAACCCCACTTTTTATCATACACCACCTCAGTGGCTTAGATCTCGGAGACCATCCCTTGTTACTGTTGGAAGACTCAATCCTGGCAGGATTAGTGATCAAAGAGTACCCGTGGGCCTCCGGCGCATGTCTTACATCGGACAAGAAAGCTGAAGGGTTCCTCCATCAGTCACAACGCGTGGGATATATGTTCTAAATCAGAGTTATCCAGTTAGTCACTATAATGGGCCTCAACAGATCATAGGCATAGTTATTGTTGTTTTAATGGTTCGAACAGTGAGGTCATGTGCCCTTCTCAACAGATTACGGCCGGTGTAACGTACTTCGTCATTAGTGGGGATGGAGGGACTGGGGTGAGGAAGAACAGACCATGTAGCACATTATCCAAACTGGCCATCCAATGACATGTAAACTCTTACTCATTTTGTTGTTAACCGGCTACATAATTTCAATGTTTACTCGTAATCTAATTTTCATTTTCTTTGTATAATACTGTCACATGATTAAATATATAAATGGGCCACGTCGTGGTGTGGCGGCTAGCATTCTTGGCTGTAGCTCAGGAGGTCCGGGTACGATTCCCGGTTCTGTCAGGAAATGTGTTCTAGTGTGAGGGCTGGAACGGGTACCTCAGCCTCTTGAGGCAAAACTGAGAAGAGGAGGGTTCAATTCCCACCCTAAGCATCCTGGAGTGGTTTTCCGTAGTTTCCCCACTTCTAGTCCAGGCAAATGCTGGGATGGTTCCATACTTGATGCCACGGCCACCTCCTTTCCAATCATATCCCCAGTTGACAATTACACACACTGTCACAAAGCCCCTAAAATAAGCAACAAAAATAAGTAAATATTAAGTTGTGTCATCTGAACCAGCTCTTTAACAGCAAGATAAAACGCATGCGCACAGCATAGCGCACGAGAAGAAACAAATAGAGCACGAGACCACACTAACAATGAACGAGATTCGGAAGGCCGTGAAAAGAAGAGAATAGTTTGCAAGGTAAAACCGCCTATGAATACAGTATAATTACCTTGCAGGAACAACAACCAATCAAGCTAGATGACGCTATACATATAACGGTAACTGAAACAGAAGTGTACAACTAATTTCTTTTCCGAGTCTTTATATTACAATGATATTTTTAAATTTACTAGAAAATAATTCATTGACGAGGTATGCCAGAATTTAATTAGGATATTGTTCTAGAATTGATTCAGGCTGATTGTTGAAAACTTCTGGGGCATTATTGAGGCTCGAGAATCAAGCATGACCGAAACACATGTACCATTATATCAATGTCTCGTGGGCTTCATTAGCAAGGAAATTACCTTAAAACCAGCATCGAATGCAAATCTAAGACACCGAGTATTATTCCAGTGGTGCAGTGTTCAGGCTGAGGCCAGAATTAACTGTCATGGTAGAGCTGGGAATCGAACCCAAGACCATTGGGATCAAAGTTTCAATAAGGTTACTGGAACCACAGAAGGAGGCCATATTACACTTATTGTTAGTTGTTGTTTGTTAATTCTTTCAGGGGTTTGGGACAACGTGGTCATTCAGCCCCGTGTACTCGGGAGTGTGTAGAAATTGCCTGATAACCTGTGCCACTGTGATGTCTGTACTAATGTGTGTATTTGTAACTCAGGCAGGATTTGGGTGGAAAGTGGCCGTGGCCTCAAGTTATGTATCAACCCGGCATTTGCCTGGAGTAGAAGTGGGAAACCATGGAAAACCACTTCCAGGATGGCTGAGGTAGGAATCAAACCACCTCTTCTCAGTTTTAACTCACGAGGCTGAGTGTACCCCGTTTCAGCCCTCAGACCAGATTTACATTTCTTGACAGAGCTGGTAATCCAATCCGGGCCTCCGCGGTGACTGCCAAGAATGCTAGCCACTACGCAACGAGGGGAACTAATACTGTTATTATGAAGCGCATAATACCGAGGGTATCTGACTATCAGCAGGTGGGATGTAATATCCCCGGTCTTCTCTCTCTGTAGCCCTATCACCGGTTCCGGTAAGAAAGTTATCTCGTCGTATCAATCGTTACGTGAATCGTCGGGTGTGGTCACAGCTCGAGATGCGGTGTGCTGTGGAAAAGAAAAGAAGAGAAAATGAAGATGCGTGATGAGAAAGAGCAGCAGGCTGTAATGCCAGACAGCAGGGGATTATAACGCGGAAGACATTGTTCATGCGATTAGAGACGGTGGCTTAAACTCTCCAGGTAATTTCCTGATGGATGGAACGGGAATGTGGTGCAGTGTCTACGTTCCTCCATCAGTCACAGAGTTATCCAGTTAGTTACTCAACTGGGTCACATCATAGAATCTTAATATTGGAGTTTCACGACCGCAATGATGAAAATCGAGTTATTGTTAAATAATTTAAGGGCTTTGCTATATCCTGGTCATTTATCCCTGTGTACCTGAGTATGTTTAGGATGTATCTGATAACCTGTTTTATTGTGGAGTCTGTTGTAGTGTGTGTATTTGTAATGCGGGGGAGGGTTGGGAAGGAGGCGTTGTTAGGGACCATCCCGGCATTTGCCTCAAGTAGGAGGGGGAAACCACGGAAAATCACTTCTAGGATAGCCTACGTGGGAATCAGTTTTACCTCATGAGGCTGAGTGTACCTCGTTTCAGCCCTAAGTCCAGAATTACATTTCTTAGCTGAACCGGTAATCAAACCCAGATCTCCGTGGTGACTCCCAAGAATGCTAGCTGCTACACCGGAAGGAAGGTGGTCATGACAGACGTAGGCTTTAAGCTATTGTGTCATGTAATGCACAAATGAAGCCACAGATGTGACCCATGCGGGATTTGAACCCTAGATCCTCATATTTCTAAGTCGATGCTCTGACCAGAGACCAAATGAGAGGGCAATTTAAATTCTTGATGAGCAATGATACATACAGCCTATCATATTGTAATTTTAGCGCGCTGTGGGCTGACTAGGCTATATATTTTGTTGTTGTTGTCATTTCCCTCACAGGCTTGGATATCAGCCCTGTGTGCTTTGGGTGCGGATGTATAGAATTTGCCAAATAATCTGCCGTATTGTGGTGTCTTTGTGTGAGTATTTGTAACTGAAGTACGGATTGGGAAGCAGGAAGCCGGAACCATCCCGGCGTTTGCTTGGCGTAGAAGTGAAAAATCACTGGAAAACTTTTCTAAGATTGCGGAGATGGGAGTCGAACCCACCTCTTCTCAGTTTTCCCTCACAAGGATAAGCGAACCCCATTCCATCCCTCACACCAGAATTAAATTTCTTGGCAGAACCGATAATCGAGCACGAATTTCAACCAATTCGTAGCTTCAGATTCCATGAATTGGATTTATCCCGACTGCAAAAGTGCCAAATTTTAGGTAGTCAAATGCAATCTGATGACTTAAAGCCTTCAATTGAAGCGGTTGGAAGAAAGGGGGGACAAGTAATGGCTGTGAAGCGTGGGAGAAAGACCTAAGGGGGATTTTCCAGATGAAATAATGTCACATAAGTTGTATCCTTTGTCTTCTAAGCGCCTCAATTGTTACCATAATATAGATCGCAATCCAGGTGTTTTATTGCAAACAATTTCGACTTGATCCTTGATTATGTAATCCTTATTTGTTAATTTATTTCAGTATGATAGTATGATTAAAACATAGTTTGTGAATTTAGAATAATTTATAAAATGTTGAATTATTTGAAATATTGATAAAATTAGCATAATTAAATGTAAAAATTATTATATTTATTTTGGAGCAACTGCGAGGATTATAAGGTCCAACTATTTAGTTTTAAGAAGTTTGTCTTATATTTCATAGCTGTGTTGCACTGGAATTTATAATTTAAATCATAACATTTAATTCCATCATTTATTCCAAACTATTTAACGACACTGCAAACAATCTCATTTTTCTTTTGATATATTGTTTCTTCAATTAGTGAATTGGAACATCATTGGTCATCAGTCCCTTATATTTGTCTGATAACTTGTGGTTTTGTAATACCTGCAGTAGTCTGGATAGCTGTATTACGGACAGGGATGGGGTAGATGCTCCTGAACCTGATTTAAGGGACAATCCCATCATTCGTGCGAAAGTAAAGTCAAAAACCACCGGGGAAAACGTCACTCAGGATAGCTGCTGTCAGTGGCACGATGTAAGTGGTGAAACATCCTGGTGTTTTCCTCCATAAACAGGATTCTGCTAACGGATGATACCATGTCCTGTCTATATCTCTTAGTCGTCGCATGTTCGTTCTTTGCTTTCGATATCGGAAGCAAATCATCAGCTCCTAATAAGTGCACAAACTGTGTCCTTGTGCAGAAAATTGAAGTCCAACTGCCAATATAATCAATCAATCAATCAATCAACCAACAACAACAAACCGTATTGTTGTTAAAGTAGGAATTTTTTAGCGTTACAGTGTCATTAGCAAAACGTAGCAAAGAAAGAGAGCCATAAATAAAAATGTATATGTGTACAACAAACGGGAGAAAGATGAAATTATTTTGATAGTTCACTTGAACATGTTAATATACACGTATGTTTTATGTAAAGGCACCCCGCTGTGTAGCCGTGCTGTTAAGTCGCACACCACGTCCGCGACGGGGAACTGCAGCAATTCTTGATCTCGGAAGTTCGAATCCCGGCGCTGGCAATGGCTATCCTGAGAGTGGTTTATCCCATCCACATTCCCTCCAAGTGCATGCAGGAATAGTACATTATGGCAACTACCATAACTTCTACCCAATCACTGTCCCTAACACATTACTACAGTCATCAGATAAACACAGGTTAACAGACAAGTTCAATTGACTCGGGCTGATGGCCAAGGTGTCCCAAGCTCCTAAAGTGAATTAACAGCAACTTTATGCGATGGATGCCAACCTCACTAGGAGGCCTGCAGTTTAATTCCCGACCTAATTAGGGATTTTCGAAACTGACGCGAGGGCGGGAATAGGGTACCCTCAACCTCGTGGGGACAATTGAGTAGCAGTCTGATCGAAGAGACAGCGCCCTGGTCAAGAAAATCAAGATTTACGACTGAGGAGACCTGACGTGTTGACCACGCTTCACCCCAGGGCTGGGCAGCGGTCGCTTGGTAGGCCAACGCTCTTCAGGGGCTAAGTGCCACGGGTTTCTTTTTTATGCGAAGGAAAAGTATTTATGCATTAGCAACCGAAATACCTTAACAAAGTAAACATATAGTGAATAAATTTCATTTTTTTAAACTCGCCGAACATTGTAAGCAAAGATATACCCTAAGTTGTTAAAGGTACCTGTTAAATAAAAATCAACCTTTAAGTCAACTTGCGAGGTCTGGTTAGCCTATAGATGTTGTACCCTTTTAAGCTACTGCAGCATTAGTGACACCCTGGTGCTGTAATTTTGCTCTAAAGGGAATTGTAGCGTGCCAGAGAATATGCTGACACGGGACTAGTGTAGTTAGGCATCAGCATAGCTGCTAGCATTCTTGACGTCACAGCGGAGACCCGGGTTTGATTCCCGGCTCTGTCAAGAAGTTTAATTCTGATCTGAGGGCTGGAACGGGGTACACTCAGCTTAGTGAAGCAAATCTGAGAAGAGACGGGTTCGATTTTCACGTCAGTCATCCTGGATGTGGGTTTTTGTGGTTTCCCACTATTACTCCAGGCAAATGCCGGGATTATTCCTAACTGAAAGCCACAGCCGCTTCCTACCCAAATCCTACCTGAATTACACACACTAGTACAGGCATTACAGTGACATAACAGAACAAGAAGTTCCGTAACGAACTAAAGAGCCTACTTTTCTTAAAATTTAAGATCTATGCCAATGATTAATCTATATGGATCTATCTAGAATAATGACGAAATTAAGTTGGTGATATCGAAATTTCTAATTAGTTCGAAATACTGTATACCTGGCATACTGTAGCCTAATAGAGAACTACAGTAGGCAGCCCTGGTGACTGAATATATTCTTAGTTCCATCTCTTAAGGTACAGAATACAAAATTTGGTTGAAGTCCAATGGATGGCATGGACGTTACATGCAGTTAAACATTGGATCTAACAGCGCGCGTAAAATCATGTTGGCAACAATGACATACATGTATTGGTCAGAAATAATCTGAAATAATATGATCTATTGTTGTGTCAATTTTGAATAAAATCCATTAGTTAGTATAGAAGTTACATGCATTTTAAAATTGGATCTATCAGCAGGCTTTGAATCATGTTGGCAGCACTGACGTATATTAGTTACTCCAAATTAATCTAGAATACCAGGTACTATACGTGTGCAAAGTTTAGAGCTATTGGCTTGCATACTCTGATATATTGATATTAGGGTAACAAAAATAGAGACAGTATTTACTAACAGTTGGCAGCCCTGGTTACTGTTAAGAATCGGCATATACATATCTGTTATGGTACACATAGCACACACGAAATTTGGTTGAAATCCAAATGATAGTATAGAAGTTACATGTATTTAAAGTTGGACCTCTCAGCAGGCTTAGAATCATGTTGGTAGCACTGACGTATATAAGTTACTCCAAATTAATATAGAAAGTCAGGTACTATACGTGTGCATAGTTTAAAGCTGTCGGCTGGCATACTTTCTGATATATTGGTATTTGGATAAAATAAATTGAGAGCATTTATTAACAGTTGGCAGCCCTGGTGGATCTTAATAATACGTTCAGTCATGTCTGTTTATGTACACATATCACATACGAAATTTGGTTGAAATCCAATTGATAGTGTAGAAGTTATATGCATTTAAAATTTGGACCTATCAGAAGGCGTATATACATTTTGGCAACACTGTGATGTATGGCCTCCTAGAAATTAAACTGCAATATTATTATCTATACGTGTGCCAATTTTGAAATAGCTCCTATTCATACCTTCTAAGATATCCAACATGGAGCTCAAATTTCAATTGCGATTTTTCAGCAGTTGGTAGCACTGACATCATTTTCAAATATGGGCGTGAGATATTCAGGTATAGATCTTTACTCCTACCAAATCTTGTTTCGATTGCTGCAGCCGTTTAGGAGTTGATAGGGGGGGACACACACACAGCCAGACAGACAGACAGAAGGACAGACAGACAGACAGACAGACAGACAGAAGGACAGACAGACAGACAGACACACATTTGCCCGATCTCATAAGTCTACTTTTTCCTCATTTTTGCAAAATGTGAAAAGTAGGCTAAATATTCTACCCATATACCCAAGTACACAGAGCTACATTACCACGATGTAGCAAAGCCCGTAAGGAATAAACAACATCAAGATAAGCACCTATCGCGTCCCACGTGCCTAGTTTGTGCATCACATGCGATGTCAATGTTCTGAAGCAATGCAAACATTGCCCACTCTAAGCTTTGGTATCCACACTGCCACCTAATAGCGCATTGTTTGCTTTCAACAGCAGTTATCGTACCAAGAACTGAGTGTCACGGAGCATGCAGCTGAAAATCAACATACCTAAGACCGTGCACACATATTGACTTATCCAAGTTATTTGGAGAGAGGAATTCAATTTCATTAATTGGGTGCCTGTGGCGATAACTGCAAGTACGGGGTGAGCTTCTAGGACCAGTATTAGGCTTGTGACTGCTAGATTTCAAGTAAAAAGAACCTCTACTAACTCCTGAGGAAAACTAACATGTTTCATGGCAATATGTGGTCTTGTATTGCATCCAGCAGCATGGATAGGACTGCATATTGAGCTGGAACTCGGGCAATCAAAGGTTCGAATCCCTGCGCATACATCGGCCATCCTGAATGTGGCTTTCCTCAGAATTTCCTATACTCCCTCCAAGCAAATGCCGGGTTGGTGCATTGTTTCAGGTCCATTTGCACGTAGACTGGACTTTACAGTCAGACACACTACAATAGTAGTCACAGAAACACATGCTATCAATCAACCAAATACAAGGGGATGATGACCAAGATGTCCCAAGGCTCTAATGTAACAATGCATGTTGGTCCTAAGGATTAATAATTCACTAATCTGATTCCAACCGAGTGTCAGGTAAGGGATGCTGTTCCATTCAGCCTCAAAGAATGAAAATGTACCAGATGTCGAGGCCTGTCACACTCTTTCAGGGCATGGATGCATGAATGGTGATAGAGTGTAACTGGAATGAGTTAGACAGGTAAAAACAGAACGCCTGGAGAAGATTTGTTCTCGCCTCCACTTTGTTCAGCATAAATTTCACATGCACCGACCATGATTTTAACTCGGGATTCAGCAGTGACCATCTTAGTCATAAATCGGCTGTTTTCCCAACGAATCAAATGAAAATTAACTTGTACGAGGCATGGCTTACCGACATTCCACTCTAACAGAAAGGAACAGGACATAACTTTAAAAATATTTTATTTCCATTGGGCTCCAGACACCTTACATTACAAGAGAACTGTCCATACGGTCATATCGAAACCGACAATGACATTTCGTAGAGATGATGAGGAAACTATAAATTAGCGATGTACAAAAAATTAGCTGCCATTTCGAACTTGAAGATCCTGAAATCGGCACCGAGATTTCTAATAGGATTGCACGCGCTAGCATATAGCTCGACGTGGACAGCCCTGGTGATCGGCTGAAGCGCCCGCGTAACCCTGAGCGCTCTGTGCTAGGCAGTTAACATACTGTATGTTCCTTTGAGAGAGCAGTCAGTCATGAATCCGGCCAAAGTTCTAGAGTACCATGCATTTCGTTATTTCCGTGAAAAAGACGCTTGATGAAATTTAATTCCTTTTACAGAAACAATTAAAATTGAAACGTAAAAAAATAAATATGATGAAAAAAAATTGAAAATAAATATGCTTACAAAAATTAAAATTACAATCAAAATTAAGTAAGCTTTTACAATTTAAAAAAAAATAAGCTTACAAAACAGGAATTATAAAAATAGATCATAAAAAATATACAAAAATAAAATTATAAAAATATATAAACATAATAATTAAAAAGATAACACAAATAAATTTTGTAAATTAAAATTAGGATAAAATAATTAAATAAAGACAAATAAATTATATTAATAATATTTCTGCCCTATAAAGGGTAAATGCAGTACATGTTATTCAGATAGCTCAATGGTAGTGATGTGATAGTGTATAATGCCAATGAAACAGGGGAGGGAGAAACGATGTTGTTGTTGTTGCTTATTTTCGGTGCTGCGACATCGTATTTATATATATATATATATATATATATATATATATATATATATATATATCCCGTAAGTATCTGCAAGAAGAAGACGAAAATGATCAAGTCGCAAAGAAATTTGTAGAAGCAGCTACAGAGCGTTTTATCGACTACAACCCTTCTTCAATATACAATACAGAGTGGTTTCGTGCGCGAAATGAAAGCGAAAAGGACTCTATCGTTTGTGAGAAACATACAGAAACTGTTGCTCAATCAGTTCATGCACTCACCCATTCGTACACAATTATGCCTTCAATTAGTATGGCCGGTACACTTTTCCCGAAATTATTCATTGTACTACAGGAGGCAACTGGAACATTCGGTCCGCGAGTTTCCAAAGAAATGTGTCATGCCGGTAACAGCCACAAAATCAGGAAAAGTGGGGAAAAAGGAATTAAAATATTGGTTTAAAGAGTCCCTTTTCCCATTTGCGGAAGAGAAGTGTTTGCTACTATTAGATTCCTGGACTACTTATAGTAATAAAAGCTGTCTTGAAGACATTCCTCCAGGCAACAGTATAGAAATTCTCCAGATTCCTCCCGGCTCTACAGGGAAAATACAGCCCTTGGATAAGTTTTTCTTCCGGCAATGGAAAGCTTTGTATCGTAGTTTAACAGACATTGTGTCGGATTGTGAAGACGTTCAGTTTGATGTATATCAGAGAAACATCGTACTGAAAATGCAATACTTCATTAATTTTCAATTTTCTTCCCCACGGTTCAAGGGCATGGTTAAATATTCGTGGTTCGCAACCACTAGTGGGACGTGGGTTGGCGACCACGGGGCCCCAGCTGAGTCCGTCATTGCTTCCCCTTACTTGTGCCGGGCTCCTCTCAGTTTTTATCCCTGTCGACCTCACTTGGTCAACTTTTGTTCTCTTCCGACTCCGACGGTATTAGGGTATCCGAGGCCTAGGGAGTCTCTTCCTTTCCCACCTTAATTGGCCCTTGTCTCATCTTTTCTGATACCCTCCTTCTGCGAGGGGTCAGCCTTCTTTTTCTTTTCATGTTATTTCCTGCCTTCTGCTCCAGGCCCTCGAGGAGGCAGGGTGCACCCTGAATATTGCTACACCCTCAGGGGCTCACGGCTGGTGAGTTCGGGAGTTGGCAACCCCGAGAGATCCCTGAGCTGGGTCCGGTTTTCCCCCTTTTATCCCTTACCTCTGGGGCAGATCCTCTCCTCTTTCACTTTCCTATCAGCCTTTCATGGCTCTTCTTCCTTTTCCTCCTGTCCTTTATTTGCCTTATTCTCCTTTTGTTTTCCATTTCTTCTTCTAGTATATAAGTTAGTAGTTAGTTTTAGTTATAGTTTCCATTTCATTTTCATCTTCACGATCACCCAAACCATTAGGGGCCGATAACCTAGAGGTTAGGCCCCTTCAAACAACAATTATCATCATTATCACAACGGAGAGACCTCCCAAGTTCGAAGTACCGGTACCTGCGAAATATTGCCTTCAAATAAGTAAGGAAAACTGTGAAGAAAAATGTGGCCTCAAAGTGCATATTCGTTGTGCATGGTGCCAAAAATATTTCTGTTGTTATCATGCGATTAACGGATCCCATTTATATTTCACATTCGTTCCCTAACAATGAAGTGTCCTTGGCGCGTGGTAGCCTGCCAGTTAGTTCTCTCTCTCTCTCTCTCCAGCACAACTGCAACTCCACTCCGTTGTGCGCCGCACGAGCCAGCAAGATGCAAGGGTTGTCCAGTAGTTATGTTGTCACACGGAGTTTGTATCAAGATTTCGATACCTTGCAGTTCGAAATGGCAGCTAATTTTTTGTACATCGCCAATTTATGGTTTCCTCATCATCTCTACGAAATTTCATTGTCGGTTTCGATATGACCGTATGGACAGTTCCCTTGTTAGCAGTACTCTACCGCAAAGGTATTAGGATATTTGACATTGGTGGGGCCAATCTTGGAATACGGCTCTGCGGTTTGGGACCCATATCAGGTAGGGCTCATCAATGAGCTGTAGATGGTACAAAGGATGGCTGCTAAGTTGTTCTCGACGATTTTTATGCTAGAAGTAGTGTAACTCGAATGATAGAAAAACTAGGGTGGGAATCTCTGGAAGATAGAAGGACGAAATCCGGACTATACGCTTTGTTTAACACATACACTAATCGGCCAGCATGGGGAGAACTAAGCAAACAACTGGGGAATCCCACCACCTGAGCAGGGCAGATCATCCACATAAAGTCAAGGTCCGACCACAGCGTACAAATTATGGGAAATATTCTTTCTTTAACCGTGGTATTGATAATTGGAACTCATTACCTGCCTCAGTCGTAGAGCCTTTCCCCAAACATATTGATGTGTTTAAGAGAAGATTGAAATTTTGTGTAAATACTGCGATGTAATTATTATAGTTCCTAATTGCGAATTGTGTATATTGTGTTTGATGGTATTGTTGGTAATTTTCTGTATTTGTACAACTTGCCTCCGGGGAATGACCCCCATTTGCAAATATTATATATACTAATAATAATATGATTATTTCTCCACACAGTTACCAGAGCGCCAATTTCCTTCCTCGAATGTCCCAACCCAATGTGATGCTGCTTGAGTATAGGAGTAGCGTGGAATACCCATATCTCGTCACTGGCAACAATGTCGTTTAACACCTCTTTCAGCAAATTGTATGAGAACTGTCAATTCAGAGACGAATCGTAATGTTGTGTGTTCCTCAGAGAGAGAGAGAGAGTTCCGTCACCCATCTTGTGCACAATTTCCGAAATCCTAAGTGATCTATGATGGTATTTTTTTTACTACGGACGAGATAGAGTATCCCACCACACTCCTAAATAGGAATCCAAGCAGCTATCCATGGAGTGGAGGCATTTAACATCAGCATTGAAGAAGAAGGAGAAGAAGAGGGAAATGAAGAAGAAAATTGGTGCCTGGTTACGATAAGATCCTCAATAATGGCGGTAATTATGTATGGTAGTCTAAAGTGTGTAGTGAGCCCGTATAGCTCATGCTGGTGATAGCTTTTACGAGAGCAAAGGAATTTATTATGTCAGAGAGTTGTGAACGCATCCCAGAAGCATGTTACCGCTTCAGATGTACTTTTGACTCTGTTAAAATGCTCCGGATAATTTTCTCTTCATGATTAAAGAATATTTCCTTTAATGTGCAAACTAAACTAATAATTTACAGTCATGCAGCATAATTTGCCACATTTTTATGGGCTTTTATTTAATTTATGGTATTTGAGACAACAGGTATGCCATCGCGGGGATGCGAGTGGAACGGATTTAGTTGCTAAATGACTAGGGAAGTGATCCAGCTTGAACGCTTGCTTCCGTGAGGAAATTAATCCCTATCGTGCGATTGACCGGCACGCACGTCAATTTTGGATATCTAAGTAGACCGGGATTTGGAAACGTCGTGATCAGTACAATCTGATAGTAATCCGACATCATCAAAGTATTATTTTTGCACGACGTGTGCTGGTGAGTTGCGTGTTCCCAGTGAAGTAACTAAACCAGTGATATTTTGGAAGGAAATCATATTTTCCGAGTTTTCAGTGAATCAGCACATGGTCTCATTTCAATGCCAGATGGCCGACCATTGTGATACTCAGCAATTGTTAAACACGTGCAACGACAAAGAAATCCAGTGATAATATCACGTGTCAAATATTCTGTTCAACCGAGCTGTGTAAAAGCTGGAATTTTTGCCACAAAGATTAAGCCGATACCGGCAGATTCATAATTTTCACGTGAAGTGATCCATTATGTGAGCAGACACGTGCCCAGTGTCTCATAGCTTCAGTGTAAAAGCAGACAGGGCCATTTTAAAATATCGTCTGCAAAGCATAAGTGTAGATGCAGTGAATTTATTAATGCACGCTAGAAGCAGGAGAGCCATGTTTTTCCGTTAGGCTTCTTTGGTTTGCCAAAGCAATTTTCTTTACGCCATCTGCGGATGCATAACTCTCCTGTCCTGACCAAGAAGATGATGAGAACTTAAACCATTCCTATGGGAGGAACACCGAACATCTGAGCGTCACTACAGCTATGGAGGAAAGCTGGTGGATAGCCATGCTTATTGCGAATCAGAGAAGATATCCCTGGATACCATGGATAAAGGAAATACCCCTCAATCCTTCTCTTTTGTGTGAGGTGATCATCGCTAAACTGTGAGTCATGATCTAAAATCTATTCTGTACGGTGAATGGTCATGGGAGGATTAGTTAGTAGCAACCGTAACTTTTATATCAGTCATCAGGTAGGATTTTTCTCTCTTTAGCCACCACCTATGGTGATTTTTCATATTTCCAACACGCTTCTACACAATTTGTTTCAAGATTGAGTTAGTCACCAATTTTGTGTGGTTACACACGGTGCAATACTGGTAATAACTGTAATTCCGCATCACGGAACATGAATTTCGTCACACTTGACGGGAGCAATATTTTTAATTCAGCTCAAGCTGAAGTTTATGTCATGTTTTTCTAAAGCTCCTTTTTTGGTAATGATCTTGTACGCCACTGATTATCGGGCGTATCGTTGAGGTATGGGAGGTCCCCAGCCTACATTGTTATTGTAAATACATTTTTATTAGAGTGAGCAGTACGCCACTTGATTCAAGATGAATCAATATCGTTGTAAATGAGCCAAGTCATGTGTTAACTTACTCATAAATCCCGATTACACGATAATCGTATCATTTCTACAATCCCACCAGAGGTTAGAGGTTAAGGTGTGGAGAACATTATAAACAGTCATTTAGACGTGCCTTGTGAGCACGAGGGTATTTTTGTAACCGACAGTGGTGATACATCTTTTTCAAAGACTCTAAGCAGGAGAGCCATGATTTTCCGTTAGGCTTCTTTGGTTTGCCAATGCAAACACATCATTATTCTTGTATTTTAATTGTCTGGAACAACATTATATTCCTTACTAAGTGTGTCATATTCTACAGAGTGCATACAAGGGTCACTCATGGACATTGTTGTAAACGCAGTGTTATTTGAAACAGTGAAAAACTTTTTCTTTAAGCATAATTCACATACATGCAGTATAGCGGTTATCGCAGAGCGCCTAGCAGCAAATGACAGATGCTTGCCGAGGTCGTGGCCTGTTATATTTCCCAGGCTACCTTTCGATCTGGATTGCGAGACAGTTGACAAACGACACACATTTCTCTAGACACACTGCAATGAATGTTTCTTAACGAGCAAGGTCTTGTAAATGCTCGTACTATAACCTTGATCAAGTTTTGATTATTTTTAAGGAATGTTGCAGTACAGGGGGGCTGTAAAGTCATGCATTATTTTGAATATTCTCGCAGATATTTGTAAGCGAGCCCAGTTTATTATTATCATGAATTGTATTAATATGAGTAACCATTTGAAAGGTTTGACGATTTGAGGCCATTGTTATTCTCACTTGAAAGTGAATGTTTTCCCGGGTTTTGATACACGATGTAGGGTTGGTTACCGTATTTGTTATTGTGAAGGCCGGCAGACCCATGTTTCAGGAACAAGGCTGTCCGAGGAGTTTCCTCATGAGCTGCAGTGCCATGTAGACCTCTTTAGAATGGTAACGGTGTCTCTAATGAGCTCCGATGTGTTATTGCTGACGTGCTGTGTCACGTGAACTTTGTTGAGGTGTACCACGAGATGGTAACACACTTGTTAGAAACCTTGCATTTTGGTCAACCATCATAATTAATTAACTCATCAATCTACAACAGTAAACTTGGAACTAACTCAGGAATGTCAATTTTTTTCCTAAACCGACGATGCTAAAAATACCGTTAATCATTAATCAACGTTAAATCTTGATCTTGTTTAGTCTAGCAGACCAATGCACTGAGCTTAGGTGATCTATTCCTGCGTGAATGCCTAGTAGCTGACATGGATAGACTTTTCGACGGAGATCGTAAGCGAGCCAAGAGTTCAGAACTCATGGGCCGCGACTCGATTCAGAGAATACTGTTGATGAGCAGTTTCATTCTCACACGTTGATGCACACTAATAGATGACGGTGAATAACAAATAGTTGTTCATCTGGTTGTAGGCAGGAATAATAAGATTCTTGTTGAGTGTTATATTTATTTCATTGTATGTAATACTAATGTTTACCCTATTTTTCATCTACTATTGTAAACCTTGTTGTTGTACAGATCTGTAAACTTGTATTGTAAAAGATGACTGAAAATCACTAGATCTTTGTTTAGTTTGTCATCACGGACGCCTAACTCCGTTGATTATTTAATGCAGGATTAGTTCGAATTAAATAACTGTAAATGTAAATGTGGGATGATACCAGTCTGTTAGCTTTTCTATAATGTATGACAAGTTTTTCTGACCTTGATGTCTTCTCCCTATATGCATCATCTGCTCTTGTATTTTCATTTTGTTTTCGTACCACTCCCCTAGCTTTGATCTTTTGTTTGTTGTATTTAGGACCTGTCGAGAGGTTTCTTCGTTAAACTTATGGGTCGTTTGTCTTGTTTTTTATTTAGCTTATGGATTAGCCGTTTTTCCAAACCCTCCGACTGTATGATAGGGGGTTGGTGTTGACAATAAACATCCTACGAATATGTCTTAAGCCTGGATGTTATTATTTAGTAGTTTGAACTTTTGGGGGTGCATTTCTTTGGGTGTCTCTGACAATCACTGTGTCGGGAACCTAATCCTTTATGGATGCAGAGCCTTGTGCCAGCTAGTCCCACGAGGAATGCATTCCGATCCCCTCCGACGATGTGTCTTGGGGAAGGGGTCATCTGGGAGGCCACATACGGTTGGTGGTGAACAGATAGCCTCCTCCAACGGGCACAGTAGCATCCGGAGAAATTAAAATATTTTCTAAATAATTCTGTGTTTCGTAGAAAGAAACGCGTCGGGGCTTCATTTAAAGGAAAGCACCCGGTAAATATAGAAATCAAAAATCTCTGAAGTCAAAAATCCCTGAATTAATGACATTTCCTGTTATTCATATTGTTACGTGCCACCCCCTAGTGGCACTTACGTTAACTGGATTACGGTGGGTTTAAGCACAAACACAATTGTTCCTTTAAAGAAATATAATTTTATTGCAGCCCACAAACATACACAGTGCACACACATACACACCCTGAATCTAACTTCAGAAAACACTACTAGTCACTATTAGTTTCCACATTTATGTTCTCTCTGTCTGTGAGGATTTACAGTGTTCCAGCTTACACTCACACGTGTAGTCTACACAGGTTCTCTACAGCCTTGTCCTGCCACTTCACTTACTTCAAGAGTCCTCTTGCTGCTCCTTGTGCGCTGTTGCTCGTCTTGTGTCGATCCCACGACCACGTATTCCACGAAGCACCGCGACACCTCCAAGCAATAACAGTCCTGACTCAAAGTTGCACCCTGGCAGACAGGCTTCCACTCTGTTACCGTAGACGTCCAGTAGTAATCGCTGTACTGCTGCACACTCACTCACTCGGCCACACTTCAATACACCCTAGCACTGACCAATACTGTCCAATACACACCAATACACTGCAATACACACTGCCTCCTCGCCGCGGCTCGCTGGTTTATATGGGATCAGTCCCTGACCTGGAAAGTTCGAATGTCACAACCCATTGCCGCATTGAGTCTGTTCTGGTTGGTTCCACATCCAGAATCTTCGCGTATTCTCTGGCCGGCTCGCACCGACTCACAGGTGCTTTGTTAATGTATGGCCGTGGGAGGAACCGAGAGGGTGTGGGCACTCTCTCCCTCCCCCTGCGGGGTTTGGCCAAGGCCACTATACTGTCACACTGCCCCTCTCCCCGGGAGCCTCCTGCTGGCCCGCGGCAACACGCAACAATATTTCCCTGTACAGAAATCAAGGTACGTTCCTTGTTTCGGCGGAGAAAGACGAAAGTTCTGTCCTTACGCTAATATGAGCCTAGTTTTACTTAATACTGCATGACCCTGATTACTACTCAGATACGGTACCTTACTGCCATTGCTCCCTGATATGAACCCAGTGGTTACTCCAATTAAGCGAACTTGTTATTGACTAGGAGCAAGGCCAATTCAACATTCGGCTCATTTAATGTAATTTTCTTTCACACATCATCGCTCAACTTCTAGAGGCCGTCATTATAACATCCCAACAAACTGAACTCCACTGTACCAATGTCCATCCTTCAGCAGATCATACACACATACCATAAATATTTCAACATTGTCTGCCCAGTTATAGGGTACCACGCTTGTAAAAGAACTGGAAATTTGAAGAGAGGATGTTCAAATCTCGACACTCACAAGGACAGTTTCCTCTCGACAATTGGCAGCATGGAACCTTGGCACCTATACCGTCGTGGACCTAAGTAATTACAGTTACACAGTCTCCACAGACAAGCAGGTTGTAGAAATACAGCACTACCTGAGCTAATGAATAACGAATTATCTACTAAAATAAATTAACAACAAAACCACAGCTGGTCTGACACCTGTAGACACTCAGGGCCAAGAACTAGCACTGATTGTGTGTCAACAAACTCCATGAGGAGGGACATTACTACCTCGATCCCATCTCATCATCTGAAATATTGTATATTCCACCACACGTATTTTTAATTATTCCAAACAGAGTACTTTAGTCTCACGTTGACAACTATTAGCGTTTCAACACACGTCATTATTTTCCTCACTGTATGGCAACGGTTCCCAGCTAGGGTTAGGGGGAACCACGAACTTGCCGCCATATGTAGGTACTAGACTACTAGCAACTTTAATTCTTGTAAATGCATTTAACACAAGATAAAACATATACTGTACATTAAGATCTGACACATTTGAAATGTGACCGCAGACTGATCATTAAACTCATGGACACATTTTCATATCAGCTTTTGATTTCATTCAAGAAAGAATATAGGCTACCGGTATCCTTCAATTTACTTCAATTTTGAAGTAATTAGGAACTGTGGATTTTCAGTCCTATACATGAGAACACGCATCTTCACTACCGCAATGATAACAGGCAGAGGCTTTGAGCTACTGGACCGTGCATTGACCAACATTCTTCTCGCATCCTTGAAAATGTTGTACACTTGTGAAGGATTAAATATTATGTAACAATTGCATTTGTAAGACTATGTGTATTATTTTCAGTTTGTAAGAAGCAGAAGAAGAAGAATACTGTGGAAGGAAATATAGTTTGCTTACATGGCCATGGTGTCAGTAGTATTAAATGTATTTAGAACTACTGTTGCCGTATTTTAAATCATTAAAGAGTTTAATTCTGTAAGGGTTTTGCAAAGTACAAAGAACAAGGACAAGGGGTTCTGCGATAGAAACATTGCTTTAGTGGGAAATACCTGCGTGAAGTGATGATGATGATAATTGTTGTTTTAAGGGGCCTAACATGTAGGTTATCGGCCCCCTGCGTGAAGTAGCTTAGAGAACTCCTGCTCCGCTCTTATTACAATGAGAGACATCGAGTCAGTCTATGAAAAAGGCTCAGTCCAATTCACATATCTCATATTTTGGAGTGCGATACGATTGTTATAATAATAATAATAATAATAATAATAATAATAATAATATCGTATGACCTCGGGTGCAGGGTGCAAGCTTTGATATTTGACACCCAGAGGGTAGCTTGCATGTCGAATTTTGTTGTTCCTTGAAGCACTATGAAAGTCAAGGAGGTTAGATATCTAAGCTCCTTGAACACAATAGCGCTATCTAGTGGAGAAATGAGTAACTTTGCTTTGGCGGAAACTCCCGAGATAAATTTTGCCATTATGAACACGGCCTACTGAATTCAAATGGGTTCTTTGACATGCCAACATCGTATGACATAGTGTCGTAATTTTTGCCGCCATTCAAAAGAATCACTTACCATGGCCAGGAGCGAACCTGCAAGCTTGGGGTTAGTAGACCGACACGTTGACCACTCACCCACCGTGGCAAGCATTATAATAATAATTATCTCATTATATAATACGCTAAGGCTAATGTGTATGTTTCACAAAACTGGAGCCCCTAAACCAGAAGGAGTTAGAAGGTGTGGTTTGTACCAAAATATTCCAAATCGTCTCAATAGTACAGGAGAACTCTTGGATTTCTTGAAAAGCCAACGGAAATATTTTTTTATAAACAAATAAACAAGACGATAGCCCCTGCGAGAACTCAGTCGCCTACAGCCCGCATAGCACTACAGCCGGGCGGGTAGTCTGTACACATGAGGCGCACACAACCCATTATGCGAGAGTTCTCGCGCGGTCCACTAGTTATTATTATTACTGTAATTAATATTAGAAGGACTTGGCGTATTATGCTTCGAAACTGTTCATACGACTTTCAAATAACTTTTCAGCATACATTCTCTATTGTTCTCAATGCAATCGAAATGCACAGCCTACTACTGCATGTTCACTGCGATTCAGCTCAACATTTCTGCTATCTGTTAAATGAAAATCGTTTACGCACCAACGGAACGGCAACTTTCTAAGAGAAGTGACTGTACTTGAAGCTCGATCAGGAAGTCCACATTACAAATCTTCCCCACTAGCTTACCGGAAACGTTGTTGTGTCTACTCTTCATGTTAATGACATGGCATCTATATTGCACCACATTATACACTTTTATTACCTGCGCTGAAGGCTATAATTCGAATTGCGTGTCTGTGGAGTGTGAAGTGTGAAGTGTGAAGTGTGGCCTGGCCTACCGTGCCACGAGCTTTGTGCTAATTTTTACACATCAGTCTTCAAGTAAATACTCGTACAAACATCCCAAATCCATCAATTGCCTGGGCTGATCATCTGGATGTTAAGTCCTTTAAATCTATCTATCAAACTAAAATGTATCCTATTTCAAAACCTTTGAAGCTGATTAACGAGCTGGATGTGATTTGGTAGCCATGTGACATATAACAAGCCACACCCAGGCCCGAAGGCAAGATTTTCAGGTCACTATTCTCGAGGGAATTAAATGAAAATTGGTTCTAACCCAGGTTAAAGGGGCTTCCATGTTCATTTCACATATAAGCTATCTTAAAACTCAGCAAATCGTCTAGGCTTTTGCCATGTCTTCTGCGGGGTTTCGCCTCTTGGTGACCTTGACTTTCCGGGACGCTAATCCCAATCCAGGGGATGAAGATTGTTGTTGTGGAATTTTTAGGGGCTTTGCGACATACTGGTCTTTGTAGCCCCGTGCATATGGGTGTGTGTAGAAATTGTCTCATAACCAGTGTCACTGTGACATATGTTCTAGTGTATTAGTATTTGAGGTAGGATTTGGTAGGAAGCAGCCGTGGCCTTACAGTAAGTTAGGAACCATCCCGACAATCGACTGGAATATAAGTGGGAAACCACGGAAAACCACTTCCAGGATGACTGAGGTAGGATTCAAAACTCCCTATTCTCAGCTTTTACAGACGAAGCTGAGTGTACTGTTCCAGTCCTCAGACCAGAATTAAATTTCTTGGCAGAGCCGGGAATCGAACTCGGGTCTCCGCGGTGACAGCCAAGAATGCTAGCCACTAGGCAACGAGACGGACAGGGAGACGAAGAAATGAGCTGATCATTTCAGGTCAAGGAGCAACAGGAGCAATGTTGTTTGGCCTAGGATTATAAAGAAGCCCCAAGTATACAATTCACTGATTTAATTTCCGTATTTTGTTTTGAAATTACTGCAACTAGAAATTAGTGTGTAAGATGAAGTGAAGGAAATATCAAATTATTTTTGGAAATGGCTATTATGATCTCAGAATCACTGCCAGGATAGTGTCAAATTTGCCTGGTTCACAACTTACAAAATACTTATTATAGGCCGGAAAGTTCCAAAAGTATTCCAGCTATTTATTTCATGCTTGCAACCCGGCCCGGCTTCGCCCGAGAAGAGTTGTGAATGCATTACCTGATAAGCGCTTCTTTACGATGTCAATGAACTACGATCTATATCCGTTTTACGTCTCGGCATACCGACAGCAGTGGCTCAGCTGGCTAAAGCGCAGTGTTAGGTCATGGGACCAAGCTCTCTGCTGACTCGGTAGACGCGTGGGTTCGAGCCCCACCGTCGGCCGTCCTTGAAATGGTTTTCCGTGGTTTCCCATTTTCAACACCAGGCAAATGCTGGGACGGTACCTTCCGATAGGCCACGGCCACTTCCTTCCACATCCTTGCCCAGTTTCATTGATCTCCATCCATTCCACCTCTCATCCCGACGCGCAGGTCGCCCACGGGCGTCGAATAGAAAGACCTGCACTTGGCCTCTGAGGAGGCCACACGACAAAAAAAAAAAAAAAAAAAACGTCTCGGTATGATGGGTTAAAACCACTGACTGGACTATTAACTATATTATCATGGAGATGCATGTGCAACAAATTCTTGTCAGACGAAATTTAAGAATGGCGAGGTGCATGTAACACAGATCCCCCTTCCGTCCAATCTAAAATCACTTATAGTGGACGATATATTGAATGTAGAGATGTGCTCCCCCGTACGTTTTTGTAGAACGTTTCATGCTGAACAATGCTTACACTCATTGTATATTGATATTTTAACGGTTTGCCCAGCGTAAGCTTAAAAAGCGCACGGACGCCAGGATTTTTTCCGACCATTTCCCTGAAATCGTTACTGCTTGGCTTCCTTTGATCATAAATAAATTATTTTCTACAGAAACCTTCCTCGAGGTATCCTTTACAGAATGGTGAAAACTGCATCAAAATCCATGCAGTGGTTCTCGAGATTACCCGTGACATCCAAGAATCGGGGACTTTGTTTCATAGTAAGTAGAGATTGTACGCCAATCAGTATAATTTAATATAATATAATCCCCCTTCCGTCCAATCTTAAATTGACTGTGAATTTTGCGGAACAAAAGATTCATAGGCGAAATGAGAGTGCACTTCCAGGGAATGGCGAGGTGAATGAAACTCAAATCCCCCTTCCGTCCAATCTTAACTTAACTGTGTTTTACAGGGGAAATGAAGAAAACCCCAGTTGCACTTCCAGTGAAACTCCAAACACAACCACCCTTCTCAGAAGTCTTAACTCAACACGACTCGACGGTTTGCTGCTGGCTATATCTGGGGCAATAGGTTCGCTCGCTAGCTAGGCTGTAACAGGGATGATAGAGTCGCCCTTAGCTAGCTCGTAAACTATCGCCTCAGTTGTTGTATGGACATGGTTGGAAGAAATTAAAACGTAAAAAACACTCATAGTGGGCGATGTATTGAAGATAGACATATGCTCTCCCGGAAGTTTTTGTAGAACTTTTCATGCTGAACAATTCTTACTGTCATAGTATTTAGATATTTTTAGCGGTTTGCTCAGCGTAAGCTTACAAAGCGCTCGGACGCCAGGTTTCTTTTCGACTTTTCCACTGAAGTCGTTACTGCTCAGCTTCTTTTGATCATAAATAAATTATTTTCTACAGAAATCATCTCGAGATATCTTTTACAGAATGTTGAAAACCGCATCAAAATCCATCCAGTGGTTCTCGAGTTTACCCGTAACATCCAAGAATCGGGGACTTTGTTTTATACTAAGTAGCGATGGTCCTGTAGGGCGTTCTTCTGTTGAGTGTAGGTCTATGGCTTTCAATGAGATACAAAGAACACTACATTTTAAATACACCTTGGTCACGAAATATGTAAACAAGATGATCATTTAAGTACATATAGCCTACTTTCTCCTATGTATGGTTATATTTATAACTTATTGTCATTATCAAGGAATATAACTGAATGTTGGTTTTAATAGCTCGTTGAAATACAACGCGGGGTATTATACGTTGAATGATTGTGTATTAAGGAACGGAAAAGTGAGATTATCTTCCCCAGTTTTATGCCTATATGTTATACTATGCTGCAGATTTTCCTTATTTCCATACTCTATGGTACTTTCTGAACCTATTTTCGACTTCTTAACTCAATGTTGTACTTTGGTCGAGTGTCCTAGATGCTTGGCATTCACTTGTGTAGCCGGGGTACGAATCTGTAAAGCATGTTGTTTATACACAAAGGAATTGAGTAACAGAGTGCATGTTTGTTTGTTTGTCGTGTGGCATCCTGAGAGGCCGAGTGCAGATCTTTCTAGTCGCCGCCTGTGGGCAACCTGCGCGTCAGGATGAGAGCTGGAATGGATGAATATGAAGGAACCTGGGCAAGGATGTGGAAGGAAGTAGCCGTGGCCTGTCAGATGGTACCGTCCCAGCATTTGCCTGGTGTTGAAAATGGGAAACCGCGGAAAAACATTTCAAGGACGACCAACGGTGGGGTTTGAAAGCACGTGTCTACCGAGTCAGCAGAGAGCTTGGCCCCATAACCTAACGCTACGCATTAGCAAGCGTAGCCACTTCAGTTGGTACCAGAATGCTTAGTTGATGGTATTGTTTTATGAGCTTCCTTTGGAACAGATAAACATGGCCCTAAACAAGCTAGAATCACGACATTCATATTGAATACCTAAGAATGCAACGTAAAGCCACTCCTAGGATGTTTGAGAGCGAGAACCGGACCATCTTCTTTCTCTCCAGTTGTCCTCACTAGCTGATTGTTCCACGCTTCATCCCTCATACCATAATTTAAATCCGCATGGCAGAGCCTAGAAATTAACCTCTCAAATTGGCACAAGAATCAGGAGCTGTTACACTGAGATATTTCAATCTCCACTTCCAGTCACAGGTCAGACAGCCCTCAGGCACATTTAAGGTGCGTGCGGAGGTGCACGTCGCGTCGACCGCGAGAAGTATGGTTGGGTCAATGCAGTTCAAAGACTCCGACTGTGTCTTGACATTGACAAGGAGACAATTAAAGTATAGCTCTTTATTCTCACATACTGGAACTCCAGTGGAGTGGTTATCACAGCATCTCTCTCGAGTATCCAATGAGTGGGCTCTTAGTCAAACTAGGCATCCTTCAATACAGAACATATTCCTGGTAGCAGTAGGAATTGCAGGCATATCCAGATCGACTCAGCCAGCTGCTAACAAAAGCACCAGAAGGAGGGTGAATTCTCTTATGGTGTAAGTTGTAAGGGACAGTCAAGTTCAAGCGCTGATTACAGTACCCTCATCTTTCATACTGGAAATAATTGGAGCCTTACATTCCACACCTCGCAGTATCCAGTAGGTCACATTACCTTACGTTGGAAAATAGGTGAAGTGTTTAGGAACAGAATATACTGTAACATTGATTAAAATACATAATGCTGTACGTTAGTGACACACGCTAAATAATAATAAAAACAATAAACAAGAGTTTAGTGCTTTTCAGTCGGTCAACACGAATGTACCCAAAAGAGCTGGGTTATGCCCTAATCCTGAAATAAATTACATGAGATTAATAAATACACTAGGATGACCAGTTTCGATCGTCAAGCGATCATCATCAGATCTATTACACTTAGGCTATAAAATCTATGTTTGAAAATACAGGTGAAAATATTTACAATATGTACAATTATTTAGTTGCAGTCTGGGTACTGCAACTGTCGGTGTATGCTAAATGCAGTATATATGATATTAGGTGAAATGCTAAATGGTGATAGATGTCCGGAGTTTGTAATTTGGAGTGATTATATGGTTGTAAAAAATCAACTATGGTTAAACTGTAATATTACAGGCCACTACTTATCTGGTTGTCTTCCTTGCTGGAGCTACGCGCAGTTTTCGTGTTCACTGTTACTCCAGGTGTGGTCGACTGAGATGGGCTGTTATCTCAACGACACTGGTTTTTCCCTTCCTCTCCCTTGTTCATATGTGCTGTGCGGAGTCAGTGCGATGTGTTTATGTGGGGTGTTGCCAACCTAGATAAGATGTATGTTATTGAATGAGGTGGGTCTACAACTATCGAAGACCGGGCAGCGCTTAGTTTGAATGGCTTGATGATCGCAACTGGTCATCCTAGTGTATTTATTAATCTCATGTAATTTATTTCAGGATTAGGGCATAACCCACCTCTTTTGGGTACATTCGTGTTGACCGACTGAAAAGCACTTAACTCTTGTTTACTAAGGCAACACTGAAAAAATGGCTTCAAACCCCACAGAAAACAATAAATATGAAAAGGGATTTACAACCTTTTTTTCTACCCGTAAGGCTTTAGAGACGCCGGGGTGTTGGAATTATCTACTGAAGGGATCTTTAATATGCCAGTAAATCTCCTGACAGGATAGTCTCTTATCTAAGCCACCTTAAATGTCAACTGACTGCACCGAAATTCCATCTACAACTTCGGGAACAACAGGTGAGAACCTTACCACAGCTTCCATCCAATCACGAGAGAGAAGAGACAAGTAAATAATATGAGTTAATAGTAACAATTTTTAAGTTATCTTAAAATGTGCATAATTATTTGTAACTTGGTCTGGTAAATCAACAAGATTAGGCTATAAATACGTTCACAGTAAGAAAATGGTGATTAAAAATTCAAGTTAAAGATATTTTCTCGTTACACATTCTGTGAAAATTTCCTCCAGACAACGGATCAGGCTATTCAGCAAGAGATTTGGTGATGAATGAGGGAAATTAGTGCAATCCTGGGAATACGAAGATTACACTTCTTCTAAATTACCTCTGCTATTGATATCAGGGGCAAGTATGATACCTACAAAGACTTACGAGGATGGAAATGGGCTAAGGATTGAATTGAGAAATTTCTCCTAAGTCACCTTTCACAATGGATAGTAGTGGTGATGATTTTTGTTGTGTAACATCTTTCCGCTCGGTTGCTGGATAGTCTTGTGGGAGTGATTTTGAAAATTGGAGACGGAAGTGGATCGGAACGATCGAGCTGGCAGTGGTGGATCAAACGGAAATATGCACTGCCCGCTCGATCGATCAAACCGAAGTGTACTAGCTGGCAGTGGTGGACAACGGAAGTATGCACTGCCCGCTCGATCAATCAAACGGAAGTGTACTAGCTGGCAGTGATGGACAACAGAAGTATGCACTGTCCGCTCGATCGATCGAATGGAAGTGTGCCCTAGCTGGCAGTGGTGGATCGAACGGAAGTATAAGACGCACTGCCAACTCGATCGATCGATCCAGCTGGCATTGGTAAGAGAAACAATCAGCGCACGGTGTCGAAAATTGATACCCTGACGCACTCTCGGCCATGTGGAATGTATATGACATACTGAACGGAAAACGCTCATGCAAACTCTGGTGTCAAGTGATTTAAACAAACGACATGGTACATGTTCGAAGTCTTCGTATCAGTATTTAAATGGTAAAATGCCTTAATATCAAACATTGTAATTAGTCTGCATTGCATTGGCATAAGGCATTTTAAACTCAATGTCACTCAGGAACATTATCGAAACAAGCAAAATATAAATGAAACTTAATTCCGTAATGCAGTATTATTGGAACGTGGAAATAAGTCACCATCCTGTGCACAATATTTGCGTAGTCGAAATAGCCGTGGGGTTATTGCGTATGACTGTGAATCTAGAGCTCTTGGGTTCGAATCCTGGGCGGGGTAGATATTTTTGCTACCAGATTATCATTTTAAACGATATTTATCATATCAATATGACTCATTTTAACAGAATCCATATGAAATTACGTGTTGGTCTGTGAATGAAGAGGACCTTTTTATAAGGAATTTAAGGTTATGAGCGGTGTCGCGTCTATTAATCTAGTTGATCCATATCGTATTCTTTATTTAGGCTAGTGCTGGTGGAAGCTACAAATCATCTAATAAAATGAGTTCCGTATTATAAACTACAATATCTGTAAAACACTCCCTTTTACAATAGATTAATATTTGTGCCAATAATACTATAAAATACTGATGTATCAACAATTTCACGTGAGGTTTCTTCTATGTCAGATGTTACACATCATATGCGACTACTGTAAGGCTCATAATTTTTTATTATTATTCTTTGATGGATGGATCGTCGAGGGCATCTGATCTTCATAACATACATTACGACGAAGAACGTAATATAGAGCTCTTACCGTTCAGAAATGAAGGCATCGGGCAAGGATGAGCCATGAAAGGAAATAAAATGATTGACTTAATAACGCTCAGATCGGAAAGAACAGCAGTTTGCCAAGAGAGAGAATAAGAGGATCCTGGCTCGAAGCAAAGTCAGAATTGGATTGGTTCCTTTGGACGCAAACCTACGTCTCACAAGTCATGAGTTTCTCAAGGGGAGGGTAGAGTGGAATCTAAAGAAAGAATAGCAATCTAAAAGGTAACGGACAAGATTTTATTTATTTATTGCGAATTAATCATAGATCATAAGCATGCTCAATTCAATTTGTTACGTTGTTGGCAAAAGCCTTTAGGGGTATAGCAACCACGGTAGCAATTTTATGATGATCCGAGTGGTACAATACAGGTATATTACATGTTACATGCGCCTGTGAGGTTGACAACTCACATGACGTGAGCCTGAGTTTCATAGTGCTGCCATGTTGAACAACTTGGATTATTTTCCAATGAATTGATTGTAATGATAATTGTTGTTTTGGGTGGCCTAGCATCAAGGTTTTTGCAATTGAAGGGCTTGGTGAATGAACCCCAAATAACTTACAGATTGATCCTCACATACATACATTACCTATATACATTTTTATTTGAGACTGTTTTGCCCTTCAGCGTCCAGTCTAGTCTGCAAGCCTCTGTTTGCGAACAAGTCACCTGCATGATTCCTTATTAGCAGTTAGCGCTGTGGCCTCTTGTGCTTCTACACTTCTCACTTTGAAGTCATTCAACACTAACTCTAACCATCGCCTCCTAGGACTACCTCTGCTTCTCTTACCCTCCACAGACGAGCTCATTAACCACTTAGGTAATCTCTCCTCCCCCCATTCTCTTCACATGACCCCACCATCTGATTCGGCTCATACGAACAGCTTCATCCAGCGTGTTCATTTCTAACTTTCTAACTCTTCATTAAGAGTAGAGGTTATGAACTGGCCTGGAAACTCTCCGGTCCTCAACCTAATTGAGAACCTTTGAGAGCTAATGAAGACGAAGAATTCCACGGAGATTGTCCTATTGATCGCTGGAATCATGAATGTGTAGCTACATGATGATAGAATAAAATATATATTGTGACTGAATGGGGTGTGAAGTGATGTGGATGTCAGTACATGAACTCTCGGAAATCAGCTAAATCAACAAAACCACATTAGCAACTGCTACATTTACCGTATGTGTTTCTTTAAGTGTTTAACCTAACTAAGCAACTGAAGAAACTCACTACATGAATTAAGAAATGTGAATAGTAATGGTTACTAACAAATCCGGCCAAAAACCATGGTGTGAAATGTATCTTCGGCTTATCCGAAATATTCGTGTTCCCAGAGTGGCTTGGGATTTAAGACTGGTTGCCCTTCCTGACGCCAAGTGAATTTTTATGATGAAGATTTCACCGTATTGCAACCGGGATCGAAACCCTGGCTGTCTGGGCTAAGGAAGAACAGCTACGCCATTGTGCCACTACTCCCTCCCTCCATGAATTTCATGATACTGTACCGCAGAAATTTTGAGGCACACTGTTCTCTACTCCAATCATTCCCCTCCCGTTCCCCACACCGTTCGGCCAGTACAGGACTCTTCTCTTACGCGGAATTCATCGATTTGCGGTTATGAATAAGTGTGTGATGAAAATGAAGATAGGGTTGTGGTTTGGAAAATCTTATCTTCCTCACACGGGTTCATTAAGAATGCAATTCATGCTGCAATGTACGATTACGTCTCGACCACAGAGGAACATGTCTTTGAGGAAGGGGGCCAGTGCGGTGTGGACATTACAGTTACCCACAGAGCAGTGCTTCTGTTTTTACACCTATGGAATAGTGATATTAATACAAGCACACAATGGGATGTTCGGGTAACCCTGCCATGTGGAAACTGATTTGATGGGCTATATCAATGTCAAATAGACGCCAGATATGAGCAGATAGATATTTTTGAGTGGTGCATTGTTTGTCTCAGGAAAAAGTATCCATTGTTATATGCATAGATACTATCGTCTTCCTTTACATTATTCGGTCGGGTTGATAAACGCACTGAGGTGTGATGCCATACGGTCAGGCTATCTCCAGACTCAGCAAACGAGTGATTGTTTATCCCATCATCTGCCATCCACGAGATGGTTTTCCATGATTTCCCATTTTCAACAACAGGCAATTCCCAGTAATATACTGTGCCAATTTCCTTCAAATCTCTTACACAATTTCGTTGTTATTTATTTCATCTCTCAGTAATTCTTCTTTCCGGCTAGTTGCGTAGTGGCTAGCATTAATGGCTGTATCCGTGGAGGTCCGAGTTCAATTCCTGGCTCTACCAAGAAATGTAATTCTGGTCAAAAGGCTGGAAGGGAGTACACTCAGCCTCGTGAAGCAAAACTGAGAAGAGGCGGATTAGATTCCTACCACAGCCACCCTGGAAGTAGTTTTCCGTGGTTTCCCACTTATACTTCATGCAAATGCCGGCATTGATCTTAACTAAAGGCCATGGTTGCTTCCTTCAAAATGCTCATCCTAATTGGATATACACACTTACAGCCATCGCAATAAAACAGGTTATCAGACAAATTCCACACACCCACATACACAGGGTTACATGATCACGTTGTCGTAAAGCCATCAAAGAATCAACAACACGAAGAAAATTAATTATTTTGATAAGTTTGGGATCAGAAAGGGCATCCGGACGTATAATACAACCTGTGACAATAAAGTTCGGTGAATAGTCCTGTACTATCAACACAGATGAACAATGCATGACAGTGACCCTACTGTCCTTCGAAATAGTCCCCTCCCGTAACTATGCAATGCTGAGATCGGCGATACATGTCCTGGAAACTTTTCAAGAAGGCGTCCTTTGGGATGGTGTTCAAAAACCTCGTCACGTTGCGTTTGGTGAATAAAGTCAGAACGGTCGACCTGGCAACATTGGCGACACACAATGCAACGGGTAAGACCTGTTTGACACAGTGCGTGTTTAGAAGGATGAATTTATGCAACCTACCATGCACACCTGTTCGGCGGGTGGCAGTGAGAAGGATGAATTTATGCAACCTACCATGCACACGTGTTCGGCGGGTGGAAGTGAAAAGGGTGAATGTTCTGTGGAAACGAATGGCTCGGAAAACCATCGTCACGGGCGACGAGACCTGGTGTCTGAGGTACGACCCCGGAGTCAAGCGTCAAAGTATGGAGTGATGGGTCCAGGTCCATGGTCACCGAAAAGTCCTTAAGGGCCAGAGGTTTTCGGACATTTCGGATATCTAACGTAATGTGACGACCCAACTGAAGGCTTTTGAACACCATCCCAAAGGGTGTGCATGGTAGGTTGCATCAATTCATCCTTCTAAACACGCACTGTGTCGAACAGGTCTTACCCGTTGCATTGTGTGTCGCCAAGTTGCCAGGTCGACCGTTCTGACTTTATTCACCAAACGCGACGTGACGAGGCTTTTGAACACCATCCCAAAGGACGCATCTTGCAAAGTTTCCAGGACATGTATCGCCGATCTCAGCATTGCATAGTTACGAGAGGGGACTATTTCGAAGGACAGTAGGGTCACTGTCGTGCATTGTTCTTCTATGCTGATAGTACAGGACTATTCACCGAACTTTATTGTCACAGGTATATCCGTTACATAGAGAACTCGTCTTAGCGTATTCCCAAGCCCGAAAAACGGGAATAATAACCGGTATTATGATGATGGTTGAGCAGAAGGGGTAGATATACTCCTTCCAGTGTTACAATATGACGAGTTTAAATAAGAGCTCCTTATCAAACGTTTAAACGTTACGTTTCCTTACTAACCACGTCTCGTTAAACGTTTTATTAAATAATCATTTTCTTGAGAAACATTTAAATGAGGGGAAGTAGTTATCTGACTTTGTGTTTGGAACTATAATAATTAGTTCCCCCTCTTGGTGTACTGTATGCCCTATCAATATCTAGAGTGTATACTTCCTAACAACACCAGTTCTTGTATATTAAGTGCAACATCCCTAACTTTGTCTTCGCTGATGGGGAGATGAGGAAATGGCGTATTCCCCCTGTGGTTGTTAGGAGTAGGACCATCTCATACATCTTACTTTGCCAATAGATAAGCCTGTGTTCTCACTCTGCTGGAACCATCAGAGACACAATTTTCAATACTGATTCGATTTTCACGCCAGGTTAAAGATTACGCAGCCGGCCTTATCGTACGGCACTTGCCTCTCACCCGGCGGCCCCGGGTTCGATTCCCAGCTCCGTCATGTATTTCAGAAACCAACGTGAGAGCTGGAGTGGGGTGCACTCAGTTTCGCGAGGAGAATTGAGTAGTTGTCCAACAGTGAGACGAAAACCGATATTATCGGCCCTGGAGACCCAACGCGTTGACCACGCGTCACCTCAGAATCTACAGGCCAAATGGTTGGGCATCGGTTGCTTGGTAGGCCTAGGTTATTCATGGGTTGTTGTGCCACGCGTTCTTTTTTTATTTTTTATTTTAGCGTACGCAAAGGAAGTGCGAAACCCTTGACCATGTCCTGTACTGACAGAAAAGGCCGGTAGTAATTTATACAGTACGTAGTGTGTGCGATTTTTAGCATTTAAAAAGTCCAACATTTTGAATTTTAAATTACGAATTTAGCGTCTTTTTAGCATCTGTGATTTTCAGATTGTCTATTGTATAGCAGCTATGATTTATCGCATTTATTTCGCTAAAACGAATTATTTCTCTCCAGTTTTGCCTTATGAAGCTGAGCGTACCCTGTTCCAACCCTCAGACAAGAATTATATTTCTTGACAAAGTCGATAACCAAGAACGTTATCCAGTACACAACGAGGTGGGCTATAAATATGGGCTTGACATGAGCTCCTTAGCTGATATATACAACAAACATTATGTGCATATTCAAGCACATTAATGTCCTAATGTCACATATATCTAATTCGTTCCACACGTAGAGTCCGAGTAGCAACCGCAAGCATTGTAACCACTGAATAACAAGCGATGCTAATAGCTTAAGCTCAACGTGTCAATTAAGATGTCACATGGCGCAAACAAAGTGCGATGAAAATGACGACCTTCTCAGAGATTTATTTATTTATTTACTTATTTATTTATTTATTTATTTATTTATTTATTTATTTATGGTACACAACAGGGCTCAGTGTGTGCCAAAATAACAGTGCACCTTTACAGTAAAATACATTACCAGGTGTTTCTACAATGTTAAGTATTAATATCTAAATGCAAATCTTAACGCTAGGAAATTCACACAGATGTCAAAATGCATAGTAGTAAAATGCTAAATTTAAATATAATGAAAAATCCACAGCCTGCTTCCAGTCGACCGACCGGGTCAGGGAATGAAATGAATGAAGCTCCTATCTCGTGGCGAGGATATGAACTGTGCCGGCTGCCGAAGCCTCTCACCCTCCCCTTGAGTGTAGTGTAATTTCATGAAAAAATGCATTTCTAGTTTTCAACTTAATAAAATTCTTCGTTCTTTTACGAATAATTTGATGTATAATTCATTGTAAATTGTTTACATTTAAGCCTTGAAAATTAATTTTCGACTAAGTACTGCACAGCTATTGCTCTGAAAGTGCCACATCCACTTTCACTTCAATACTTTCTTACTCATTGCATTCTCATTTTTTCACTTAGGTGAATTTAATTTATGCTTGGTAAAGTTTAGCTTCATACAGTACTTTGTATGTTTAGTATTTTGATATTGTTGTTTGTTTATTTACTTTCCCGGGAGTGTTTTTTTACATGGGTAGAAGTCTGAAAGTGTATATGAAATGTAAATTCTTTGGCAATAGACATGCTGTAAATATAATATAGAGAGTGAACAGTGATTCTTTATTGCAGTCACATGTTAGTGTTGATTCTAACCCAACTTCTCCGTATGGTATTCCTGAAAATAGTTCATGCCATCTAGTTCATCCAAAAGAAAACTTTCTAACGATCAATTTCATGATATGGATAGCATTGAGTATATATCACATTCTAATTCTGGCAATGTAATTAAGGGATTAAAAGTTCTGTCATATTTTATACAAACACAGTGTGTAAAGATGGTGTATTGGTGGTATATTGGCTTTCACGGCCGGTGAATTAAAACCTAGAAGAATTGCTGAGTTTTACATTGTGTAAAGTTTGTAAAATGAGTGATAGTTTATCAGATGTGAAGGATGTTTGTGTGAGGAATGGTGTGTCCTCCAAGTTAATTTTGAGACCTTCAAAATAGGGGTAATAGAGGCAGTACTTACATTTAATGATGGTGTGATTTCAAGGAATCATGTATTAAAGGAAATGTGTGTGAGAGTTGGGAAAAAATGTCTAGAGTCATTGAAGTCCATCGACCAGAAGCGTTTATATTAAGCTAATAGAGCTGCTTAGGCTATGCAAAAGGAATTAAAAACCAAGCTGAGGTTCAAAAGGAAGTATACAAAGGGAGGGGATGAATCCCAGGATGATTATCTTCCTGGGATGTAGTGAGATTAGACTCCAGATTCTGTCATAATGTTTTTTGAGATTTTCTCAAAAACTATATTTTTTGAAACATATGTACCTTTTTCTCAGAACTGGGTAGGACTATCAAGCTAATATTTTGTATACACAACATAACCATGCCTTTGAGTATTGATGACTAGGATTATTTAAATTGATCCAGTAGTTTCTGATAAACAGTAATTAATACCACCAAATTTTCATGAAAAATGAATTTTTATTTTTTTACAAATTTCAAAAATTAATAATTAAGAACTTGTTTAACATAGAATTAAGATTCTAGTCATCATAATAGAACAGGGCAATAAGTTTATCTGTGTAAAATTACATCCCCACATAACTATTAGTTTCTGAGAAAAAGGTACATCAATGTAGGCATTTTTTGCGATTTTATTTACATATTTCAGTGTATTATTAGTGCCCTTATGACAATACCGTACAATTGTGCTCAATGTAAATTACTGTGTATGCTCATATGTCTATCTTATACAAATGACACAAATTTCAAGATTCTAACTTGAAATTGTTGTGAAATATTGAGATATTTGTTACGTAGTGCGTTATTTGCCAGTTTCACAATACACGGTTACCTTATAAATGACAGATTAAATTAAATGATAGTGGAGAGTGTGGCTGGAATGAAATTTGTGACAGGGAAAACCGGAGTACCTGGAGATAAACCTGTCTGCCTCCGCTTTGTACAGCACAAATCTCACATGGTGTGACCTGGATTTGAACCACGGACCCAGCGGTGAGAGGCCGGCGTGCTGCCGCCTAAGCTTCAGAGGCTCCACTAAATTTAAATATAATATAAAACATAAATCTACATTTGATCTAATGTCAATAGTGTATAGTTTTATCAATCATTAGTAATGTGTCGTACATTATATTATACTGTAGTTGCCCTACTATTCTAATGATATACTTATTTACTGATTGTAATTATACTTTCTAGGTTTAATCAAATTAATATGCATTATTTATTGCACGTATTGTATACTGTATACTTCCCGTTAACTATGTAACTTGTAATTGTTCTCGCAACTCTACTGTCTGTATTTCACGGTATTCCCCTGCGTCATTCATGGAACATTCGTGAAATTCTACACTTGCACATATATCTTTTGTGTACACACTCTGGATATGTTTCCTCAATTTAGAATTTCCTACGTCAATATCTCGTGTTCATATTCTGAAAATTTCAGTCATTGCGTTAGTTGAGAGGAATCGGGAAACTTCCTACAAAGTTCTTAAACTGGCCTCACATTCCAGCGATTGGTCATTAAAAGAACTGCCACGAGAAAAAGGATGAAGAGCCGTGAAAGATTTTGGAATTCCAGGAAAAATCGTTTACATAGTCAAGGAGATGTAAAACTAGTACACATGCCAAGTCCAGTGGCAAGGGATGCTGTCAGAGCCCCTCCCAGTTGACACAGGGTTAAGCAAGGAATCCTGTTGTCACCGATACTATTTCTTATGGCTCTAGATCTGAAGATGAGAAAAGCGATGAACCGACGAAGAGGCATACAATGGGGCAGACAGACAGGCTGGAGGACTTGGACTTTGCATACGGCTCGTGCCTGTAAACCAGCAGCTTAAAGGGTATAGAAGCCAAGTTGAATTGTTTGAGAGTAGAAGCAGCAGAGGTGGGAATGTAGATTGACGCAATGAAGACTAAGGAAATGAGATACAAAAACCGCAACAATTGACAAGTGTTCCTAGAAAACCAAGAGATTGAACAAGTCAAGCAACTTTGTTACGTGGGAAGCAATGTCACCACAGATGGTGGAACCAAAGCGGATATCAAGAATGGAATTGGAAAGACCCAAGGGGCATTTTCAATCCTAAGACCGATCTGGAGATCTAAAGAGCTTATTATCAATGCTAAACTGCACATCTTTAATACGAATGTCAAGTTGGTCCTGCTCTATGGTTGCGAATTCTGTAAGTAAATAAACCACTGATCAGAAATCTTCAGACTTTTGTGAACAGGAGTCTGAGAAATATCCTGAGGATATGGTTGCCAAAGGCTATTCCCAACGAAGAGCTATGGAACAGAACTAAACAATCATTTATTGACATTGAGATGAGTCGCGGGAAGTGGAGATGGGTCGGGCACACGCTAAGAAGTGATTAATACAATATCACCAAACAAGCACTGGAATTGAACCCACAAGGCACTAGACAAGTCTTGCACAGGCAAGAGTACGGTAGCTTTTCACGCAGGCAACACTTGATCACATGTGTTGCGGACATCGTGTTTCATTTCGTTCCTTTCAATACTGTTCCAGTGATCATATTGCTCGTTTTATTCCTGTTAATATTATAAATTCATTTCGTAACTTCACGCAAGAAAATATTGTTCTATATAATTCCGGTTCACATTCCTGCTCCATTAAGAGTCCCAGACACTCAGCAAGAATTGTGCCCGTGCAAAATTTCGTACAACTATTAGTACTAATCTATCATTCCAGTTCCAGGTTCACACGAATACAGTAGTTTCAGATTAGCCACGTTTGATGTGCATACGTCTTCGATCGGCATTATGTTTATGACTGCTAGTGAAGGAGTTAACATATTTTGTAAAAGCATGAATGGCCTTTGATGCATGTTCTGTCTCCTTGAAAATGTTTGTATAGAGAAGGTTTGTAGAGAAAGACGCGTTATTGCTGTTCTCACAGGTTTCCTCTTTCGCTCTTTGTGACTCACATTACCCCTCACTGGAGCTCTTTCTGGCGGACTACATTTATTTGGGGCATTCAGTTCCACAGAGACCACAACTTATTCCACAGATTAAGTCTTTGTCTACGCTGGCCATGCCCCAGTGTGTTCAGTGCAGCCATGCCCATAACCTTGCTGTTATTGTTTCATTTTAGGGCTGGGACATCGTGGTCATGTAGCCCTGTTGACTTGGCTGCGTATAGAATATGTCATATAACCTGTGTTATTGTGGTGTTCGTAGTAGTATGTGTATTTGTATTTTAGGTGAGAATCGGGAAGGAGGCGTCCGTGACCTGAAGTTGGGAACCTTTCTAGCATTTGCCTAGAGTAGAAGTGAGAAACCACGGAAAACCAATTCTAGGATGGCTGAGGTGGGAATCAAACCCATCTCTTCTCAGTTTTGCCTCACAAGGCTTAGTGTACCCCGTTTCAGTCCTCAGGCCAGAATTAAGTTCCTTGGCAGAGTCAGAAATCGAACCCGAACTTCCAGGGCGACAGCCAAGAATGACAGCTGAAACACCATGAAGTGGACTGCCTATAAGCGAGGGACACTTTTTTTATTTTTTTACAATAGTATACCATTTCTGCATCCTTGTCTACGCAATTTGAGTCTTCCCATAGTCCAAAGTTAGGGGGATGTTAGGGGCAGATAGGAAGAGGTTATCCTCCATCAAGGAATCTGGTATTCAGAGAAGTTAAAACAGTCCATACGGCAGAAAATCCTGCATCTTGTTCTTCTACTGCTACTACATCCGAGGTGTAGAGATTATGGATTGGTAACTTATAGTGAACCGCAAGTTTGGTCCGTTATTGGAGCATGCTGACAGGCGGATGCCATCCGTCACTTGATTCCCGGGAAGTCGTTTGTAACTGATCCCGGTGAGTCGCCTGGAGCAGATCCCTTGAACTAGAGGTCGAGCACACAGTTCCACAGCAGACCATTCAGCATGAATACATTGGTGGTATACTGGAATCATAGCTTATTCTTCTAACACGCGAATAGAAACATGTGTACAAGGCGTCTGTATTCCGTGTCATCAAAAACGTTAGAGCAGGATTGAAAACTAAAAAAACAAATTTATTTGTTGTTGTTAATTCACTTGAGGGTCTTGGGACATGTTGGTCATGAGCCCCGTATAGTTGGGTGTGTGTTGAACTTGTTTGATAACCTGTATTTATGTGATGGTGTGTGTAATTGCATTAGGCACTGGGGAAGGTAGGTGCTCCGCGACATCAAATAAGGTACGGTACTTGCCTGGAAAATGTGTGGAAATACCCAGGAAAAAAACACCCTCAGGATAGCCGCTGTCAGTGCCTGGATTCGAGCCTCTGACCTCCAGACATGCTGCAGGTGCCCACGCGGCCATGGTGCACAATTTAACTAGCACGGCTACGCCACGTAGCATCTTTTTGTACATGGTATTATAGAACAGTATGGCATAAACAATAATCTCGTCCTCATAGCTGTGTAGTGGCTAGCATGCCTGGCTCTCACCGCGGAGGCCGGGTTTGATTCCCGGTACTGCCAAGAAATTTCATTCTGGTCTGATGGCTGGAACGGGGTCCACTCAGTTTCGTGAGGCAAGACTGAGAAGTGGTGGGTTCAATTCCTACCTCAGTCATCCTGGAAGTGGTTTTCAGTAGTTTCCCACTTCTTTTCGAGGCAAATGACGTGATGGTACCTAACTTAACTCCACGGCCGCTTCCTACCCAAGTCCTAGCTCAATCACAAAATACACACTAGAACAGACATAACATTGAAACTCAATTCATCAGACAAATTCTCCACACACCCAAGTACACGGAGCTACATGATCACGATGTCGCAACAACAATAATCTCTATAGACTGGCTGCGTGGCTCAGCGGTAACGTTCTCGCCTGGTGTTCCCAAAGTTAAAGGATCGAATGCCAACTAACTGAGTGACACAGCAAGCCATGATACAGCTATCACAGATGGAACAATAAAGCAACTAGCCAAAAGAACAATAATACATGAGTCCTAGTTTAATTAAATTCCCATAAATAATCCAGAATGACATTGTTTCCTACTGTATGTGCTTTCGTGGTTATGCAGAGGATATGTGACCTTGAATAGTGTTCCAGTGGTTCGCGTTCTATTGCAATTACCGCGCTCACGTCACACGTATCCTTATTTATATCAGAACTAGCAACCTGCCACGGCTTCGCCCGGGAACAGTTATGAATGCATTACGTGATAAGCGCTTATTTTTTTGGATGTCAATGAACTGCGACCTATATCCGTTTTACGTCTCGGCATGATGGGTTAAAATCACTGACTGAACTATTAATTATATTATCATGGAGATGCATGTGCAACGGGTTCTCGTTAGACGTAATTTAAGAATGACGAGGTGCATGAAACACAAATCCCCCTTCCGTCCAATCTTGACTTGACTGTGTATTTTGCGGAACGAAAAGTTCACAGGCGAAATGAAGAAAAGTCGAGTAGCACTTCCAGGGAAACTCCAATCACAACCACTCTTCTCTGAAGTCTTAACTCAACACGCCTCGAAAGTTTGCTGCTGGCTGTATCTGGGGTAAAAGGCTCTCCCGCTAGGTAGACTATAACTGGGGTGATAGGCTCGCCCCTAGCTAGCTCGTAAGCTGTCGTCTCAGTAATTGAATGGAGAATGATGGAAGAAATGAAAACGTAAAAACACTTATAGTGGGCGATGTATTGAAGATAGAGATATGCTCTCACGGACTTCTTTGCAGAACTTTTCATGCTGAAATATTCTTACACTCGTAGTACATATATATATTTAACGGTTTGCCCAGCGCAAGCTTAAAAAGCGCACGGTTGCCAATTTTTCGACTTTTTCACTGAAATCGTTACTGCTCTGCATCCTTTGATCATAAATAAATTAATTTCTACAGAAACCTTCTTCAAGATATCCTTTACAGGATGGTGAAAACCACATCAACATCCATCCAGTGGTTCTCGAGATTACCCGTGACATCCAAGAAACGGGGACTTTGTTTTATACTAAGTAGAGATATGACAGAAGCAGACCAGAACACACACTAACAAAAAATAACTTCATGATTGAGATCTTACCAAGAGGGAAATAATTTGTGTTGGTTATAATTCAGCAGATCAAATTAGATTTACTCTTTCAATACCAGGCATGTTTTTGGGTTACAGTATTTTTGTCAATGGACCAGACCAATTTAAAATATTGTAAATGAATACAATATAGTAACAGAACTCAGATAAATGCCTGCAGCATACTAAGGATCTGCTATTCTTACTGTGAGTCATATTGATACACGTGGTTCATTCCAAATGTTTTGGTGACCTGTCATCCCAAACCCTTTGTCGTGCACCATTCCGCTCACCCCACCAGTTGCGTGAGGGTGAGGTCATCCTTGTTTCAGTGTCTCCGTGGTGAGACAATTCATCCAGGAGACTCAGTGCGCCCGATTGCGTAAGTATCGATAGTAAAGTCGTGCTTCTGTTGATCTATGTGTATGTATTTTTTCTTACATTGATAAAAACATTCCTTTGCTCTAGGTCTTTCCAACTGTGGCCTGGGCCGATAACCTCGATGTTAAGCCCCTTAAAACAACAATTATCATCATCATCATCCAACTGTGGCTTCTTTAAATCACAATAGAGAAGCTTGTGAGTAATATGATTGCAGAATTTGAGTCTGTTCATTATATGTAATTTTTTATTTAATTTAGTACAAATTGAGCATATTGTAACTTAAACTGGACATTTTCCTTTTTTCAAGTTACAAATACAACAGATAAATGAGATGCCAATTACTAGTGCTGTAGCTTCTAAACAATATAATGTAAATGTACTTATGTTCATTTCAATGGGTTTTTTTTTTGTTTTTTTTTTTCGTGTGGTCTCCTCAGAGACCTAGTGCAGGTCTTTCTATTCGACGCCCGTGGGCGACCTGCGCGTCGGGATGAGAGATGGAATTGATTAAGGTGAATGAAATTGGAGAAGGATGTGGAAGGAAGCGGCCGTGGCCTGTCAGAAGGTACCGTCCCAGGATTTGCCTGGTGTTGAAAATGGGAAACCACGGAAAACCATTTCAAGGACGGCTGACGGTGGGGCTCGAACCCACGCGTCTACCGAGTCAGCAGAGAGCTTGGCCCCATGACCTAACACTGCGCTTTAGCCAGCGTAGCCACTACTGTCGGTATTTCAATGGTTAATCTGACAGATTAGTTGCACCCGACAGTGATAATATTTAGGTCGCACCCAACGGTGATATTATTTAGATCTTACCCGACGGTGATAATATGTAAGTCGCGCCCGACAGTAGTAATAATTAGGTCGCACCCGACGGTGATAATATTTAGGTTGTGCCCGACGGTGATAATAGTTAGGTTGCACCCGATGGTGATATTATTTAGGTGGCACCCGACGGTGATAATATGTAAGTCGCGCCCGACAGTAGTAATAATTAGGTCGCACCCGACGGTGATAATAGTTAGGTTGTGCCCGACGGTGATAATATTTAGGTTGTGCCCGACGGTGATAATAGTTAGGTTGCACCCGACGGTGATAATATTAAGTTGCACCTGACGGTAATAATATTTAGGTTGCACCCGACGGTGATAATAGTTAGGTTGCACCCGACGGTGATAATAATTAGGTTGCACCTGACGGTAATAATATTTAGGTTGCACCCGACGGTGATAATAGTTAGGTTGCACCCGACGGTGATAATAATTAGGTTGTACCTGACGGTGATAATAGTTAGATCGCACCCGACGGTGATAATTTATTAGGTCGCACCCGGCGGTGATCATATTTAGGTCGCATCCGACGGTGATAATATTTAGGTCGCATCCGACGGTGATAATATTTAGGTCGCACATGAAGGTGATAATATTTAGCTCCCACCCAACGGTGATCATATTTAGGTCGCACCCGACGGTGATAATATTTAGTTTGCGCCCAACGGTGATAATATTCAGGTCGCACCCGACGGTGATAATATTTAGGTTGTGCCCAACAGTGGTAATATTTAGGTCGTACCCGACGGTGATAATATTTAGGGTGCGCCCGACGGTGACAATATTTAGGTCGCACCCGACGGTGATAATATTTAGGTCGCACCGAACGGTGATAAGATTTAGGTCGCACCCAACGGTGATAATACCGAGAGTATCATAAAGGACTTAATAACTTTGAAAATTTGTACAAATGTATTCATACGACTTACATACTTAGTTTTGAGTCATCTTGAATGACAAACGATTCAAGTTTTGAGTCACTAGTACATAATGGTGCCACCGCAAGCGTTATCGGCAATTGTAGAAAAGATGGCTGCCTTTACCGGTCCCGAGCGTCCTTGCTGTGTGTTTTGGTTTGAATAGTCGAAGTCTGCGACAAATGTACAAAGTAATTATCGTACAGAGTAAGGTATAGGCCCTCCCAGTAGGCCTACTATTTATGAGTGGCATGAGTGTTGACACTGGATGAGTGGCAAGACAAAAGAAAACTTTAGGTCGTTCCCGTGCGTCTGACAACGTCATAGAGGAAGTGAGACAAGGCTTTGTGAACAGTCCTGAAAATCTACCCGGGTTGCTTCTCGAGAGCTGGGCGTCCCAGGTATGACTGTTTGCCGTGTGTTGAGGAAACAGTTGCATCTAAAACTACACAAGTTTGCAATGGTGCAACAACTACAAGGCACTAATAATACTGCTCGTAAGGACTTTGGGTGGAAATGTTACATCGATTGGTAGAAGATGAAGATTTCATTGAAAAGATTATCTTTAGTGAAGAGTCGACTTTTCACTTAACTAGTAAAGTTAGTAGACACAACTGTAGGATTTGGCGCAGTGAAAATCCACAACAAACCCTGGAACATGACCGTGATAGCCCAAAATTTAAAGGGTCCTGCACCTTGAGTAAGAGCAAACTTAACGGACGGTTCTTCTTCAATGAGAAAACTATCAACGGAATGGTTCACGTAGATATGCAGGAAAACGTTTTAAACCCCCAGATTGACGGTGATGACCAAGAACGCATCGTACACTTCATGCAAGATGGCGCACCGCCACACTACCTCCCTGACGTCCGGGATTTCCTAAATATCCGCTTTTCAGGTAAGTCGATTGGCCGAGGTGTACCAATTGCATGGCCCCAACGTTCACCTGACCTGACACCTCTTGACATTTTCTTTTGGGGATTCATCAAGGATACCATGTTTGTTCCACCCTTGCCGGTTTTTCTACCAAAACTCAGAGCTAGAATCTGCATCGCAAGTGAACAAGCCACGCCTGACATGCTGCAGCGAGTTTAGCAAAAAATGGCCAATGGAAGTCACATTGAACCTGTTTAAGTAGAAGGTAAAAAAGACTTTATTTATTTTGCTATAAAATTACTCCAAAATCATGTCTGTCAGATAAATAAATCAATATGAGTTTTCAAAATTTAAAAGTCCTTTTTTTATACTTCCTGTATTTAGGTTGCACCCGACGAGGGGTAAATACAAGCTCGACGCTATGGTCACCTAGTTTCAGCCGTCGGCCAGCAGAGGGCAAGCAAGCTGTGGTAAACTGAGCGAGCCTGGACGGACTGTAGTGTAGAGGAATCATAAAAGGCCTCAAACTACTAAGTCATTGTAGAGTTATTGTTTCAGAAACAACCAATGTTCCTCAGCGAGCTGAAAAAAATGGACTACATGGTCAGGCTATATCCGGGCCCGGAAGGCGACTGAGTTCGATCCTCACCATTTGCTCTTTTTCAAATATCTTTCTGTAGATTCCCTAGGCAACTGTGAGGATGATACACGGACACCTGCTTCTCATTTCTTGCCGAAATTCACTCATTCTTATTCATTTCACATCACATTAATTCCTTTGAATAGGTTGGCGGCAGGAATGGTACTCGGCAGTAAGAACAATTCTCCACATAGAGGCTCGTGTACCTCATCGACGTCCCCGCTGAAATGGAAACAATAACAGGTAAAATATGTGCAATTAAGGGAAACTTTGCTAACACGCAGTACGGTTAATTCAGCAGTGCTTGAAATATACTTTTTCTGCAGATATGCCTCAGTGCAAGAGACGAGTTCATCTCGTCAGTTGTGTTGAGTCAACTACCAGTATTTACTTTCTCTTGGCTATAAATTGAATGAAACACAAAAATTCAGAGGTTATTTCTCCAAACATTTGAGATAGTGTTCCTAAACACACGCTGTACAAACACCACTATCACAAAGCAGCTGAGCTGAGTGAGTTAACTGTTAGCTTTCATTATGACTGTGATGGGGAGCCGTATGTTCAGAGATTCGAGATTTGAATCCTGGCATTTTTCTGGGTGTGGTTTTCCCTTCGGATTGTCCATACTCACACCAAGAAAATGCCTTGTTTTTTTTTAAGTCTCGCGTAATCCTACACTAAATACAGTTGCTCATTCTATCAGATAAATGCTGTACACTTAAGTATTTGAACTGATGACCAATGTATCACACGCCCTTTAATGAAACATTATCAACCCGACTTAACGCACCCCCTAGTTCACGGGTAGATAATTAAGGTGTCCCAATAGCAAGAAGAATATGGAAGGCAGGATGTAAGATATCCAGGATATGACATGTTATCTGGTGCCAAAACACGCCTCACAATTACACAGGACATGAGGCAAAATCAACGCACACCAAATGCTGACCACGATGTTGTAACAGAGAAGAAGAATTTAGAAGGCTGAGTGCAACTCAACGCAGTGAAAGATAACTAGGAGACGACATTCCATGAGGTAACATCTCACACGAGCTCATCTCGCACGTGCCTGATGACCATAATGTCCCAACCAGTGACCTAGGCTGCTAACACAGAGCCAGAACATAGAGCCACAACACACATGGAGCTGATGACCACGATATCCCAACCTGCGTTGTGAGCCAACCCGGTAAAAAGAACCAGGACATAGCATTCCAAGAGGCGCCACAACACATCCACAATTACTGTTGACCTGTGTGGAGCCGCGCGGTGCACATACCTTTAACGGACCTCCAATTTCATGGTCTGGATTCTTTTCCTGGCGATTACAAGATTCAAAGTGTTGGCCGCTTTTTATTGGCGATTAAAGTGAGCTTGGAACTCGCACATGAGAATATTAATTATGTTATGAGAATTTACATTCTTGGAATAACACCGTATCAGTGTTTCATTAATAGAGCATATGATGCCCATGTTCCTCAGGTGACCTTATCATTGGGAATATATTGGATCTTCATGAATTTACTTGAATCAGAAACATAGTCCAACGCATAGCTAAGTAGCGTGGCATTAAGTAATTTTGAAAAATAGCAAAAAATAATAGCCTAATTAAATGTCGTTTTCCCAGTGAGGGAGCCTCCGTGGCTTGGGCGGCAGCACGCCGGCCTCTCACCGCTGGGTCCGTGGTTCAAATCCCGGTCACTCCATGTGAGATTTGCGCTGGCCAAAGTGGAGGCAGACAGGTTTTTCTCCGGGTACTCTGGTTTTGCCCGTCACAATTTCATTCCAGCAACACTCTCCACTATCATTTCATTTCATCTGTCATTCATTTGATCATTGCCCCAGGGGAGTGCGACAGGCTTCAGCAGCTGGCATAGTTCGCATCCTCGCCGCCAGATCGGGGCTTCATTCATTCCATTCCTTGACCCGGTCGGTCGACTGGAAGCACGCTGTGGATTCTTTTCATTTCCCCAGTAAATTTCAACACCTTGTGGCCAAAGGTAAGTGCTCATTACAGCAGGATGAAGGACATGATGAGATCAGTGGCACATATGCTCAACGGTCTGGAGCTCTCTGCAGTTACACAGGGACGTTGATGTACAGAACCCCCATTTGTGCATGGTGGTACTCGATCTTCCTACTCCAGTTCTCAGTCGGTTGTTTCATTGATATCTATGGAGGCATGTTCTCTTAAAGTGGGCGTGGTGGCTCAGTGGTCAAGCTGTATGCCTCTCATCAAAGCGGACCAGGTTCGTTTCCTGGTCAATGCATGTGAGATTTTTGAAGTGAAATGCCATGTCCTGTGGTTCGAATTCCACGTGAAACGGAGGTCCCGTCGCTCATGATCACGAGATTAACGGTCACGTTAAATTACAAGATTCTTTCTTTCCTTCTGTCTCTTCATGTACCGGGATTGCTCAATCGAGTTTGTAGGTTGGAAAATCTGGAACTCTACAAATGCATCCTGGTATTTTTGGGAGACAGCTTGATGGCCGTGAAGAGGACGAAGAGAGGGGGTGGGGAGATTAATTTTAACAGTGGTTTATGTAACGTTTTGAAGCCATTTTTCCACAGTGTTGCCTATACGAACTGTTATTTTTAACTCTTCAGTCGGTCAACACGAATTTGCCCAATGACTGGGCGGGGTACAATGTATATTATTAAGTAAATAACTCATGGAAAAAATTACATGTAATAGTTTTTGATCACTATTATAATGGGGCAATTTTTATGTTGTTAGCGCCCTATATAGTACAGTACAGCTGGAATGGTTTTGTTCCAAAAACTGTGCTATGGTTGGCTTTTTGTAAATCGTTAGAAAAGCACAAAAAAAGCTTAACTCTGAATTTTAGAATAATTTGCACGATCATTTTGTCGGAAAACTCAAAAAAACATTGAAAAGCGATTTTCTCTGAATCGACGTATTTTAAAGAAAAGGTTTTTAAACAAAAAATGTAGAGGACATTGTCACCTACAATTCGTATCATTGAGGTCATGTCATAAGTTTTGAAATGCAGAAGCTAGGTGGCGCCAAATTTTCCAAAAAAGTGTTTTTTTTTAATTTTTGTCCTAGAAAAAATAGTTTTTTCACAAAAGAGTGAATCAGAAATTTGTTCCTCTCAAAATTGTCTGCAGCATTTATTTAAACTTTTGTTTCCTCCGACTTACCGTTCCAAAGTTATAGCGCAGCAAATGCAACGCTGCGTAGTCAAGGCTACTATTGTTACTGCGGAGACAGCGGTGGGCATAATTTAGACAGGGACCGGTGTCGGACAGCTGCCTAAAACTCGGTCAAACAGGACGCGGGCTGTGTTTGTTAATTGTCTCAAACAATCATATCTATTTCAATCGCAACGTATCAATCATAACTGTGCACATATTAACCTTTGTGCCATCTGAATAGTACAATTTTCACATTTCGGCAGACTATAACTTTGGAACGGTATGGCGGAGGAAAAAAATGTTTCAATAAATGTTGTAGACAATTTTGAGAGGAACACATTTCTGATTCGCTCTTTCGTGAACAAAACATTTTTTCTAGGACAAAAAGTGAAAAAAAAAAAAAGAAACTTTGACGCCACCTAGCTTCTGCATTTCAAAACGTATGACATGACCTCAATGAGACGAATTGTAGGTGACAATGTCCTCTACATTTTATGTTTAAAAAACTTTTCTTTAAAATACTGGGATTCAGAGAAAAACGCTTTTCAATGTTTGTTTTTTTAGTTTTCAGACAAAATGATCGTGCAAATTATTCTAAAATTCAGAGTTAAGCTTTCTTGTGCTTTTCTAACGATTTACAAAATGCCAACCATAGCACAGTTTTTGGAACAAAGGTTTTTTTTTTCTGTGCAGCTGTCCTGTACTAATCATCCTACATGTCTCAATAAGCGCATCAACCACTTCCTTTGCATGGGCAGATTTCATCACACTGGAGTAGCGTACTCTGCTGCAGAACATCACAAAGCTAGTGCTTTTGCACCCAAGTTCGTATTTGGGCTAGAACGGTGAAGAAGGTATCACTATCTCAGAACAATTTGAACCCTAAGCTTGTCTCGTGTACACCTCTTGGTGTAGCGGCTAGCATTATTGGCTGTCGCCCCGGAGGTCCTGGCTCTGCCAAGAAATTTAATTCTGGTCTGAGAGCTGAAACGGGCTACACTCAGCCTTGTGGGGGCAAAAACTTATAAACGGTGGGTTCGATTCCCACCTCGGCCATCCTGGATGTGGTTTTCCGTGGTTTCCCACTTCTACACCAGGTAAATGTCGGAATGGTTTCTAACTCTTCCCAATCCTCACCGGAATTACAAATGCGCAATACAACAGACACCACAATAACACAGGTTATCAGAAAAATCTTTATTTATATATATATAGCCTAAACAGGGTGATTCAGCTAAGATGACCACCTCAAATAGCCTATCTACGGAACCGTTTAAGTTATCGTCATTCTGTTTTCAGATTCTTAAATCGTACTACGGGGCTCATACAACATGGTCCATTTCACTCCCAGCACATACGTATTTACTGAGAAACCAGTAGAAACTTTCGTTTTTTAAAAGGGACTATACTAATTTCACCCACTCGAACAACTAGGAATTAAGTGGCAAGTTCGGTGGTGTGCTCATTTTGCAAATCCGACGAGTACCTTTTGAGATATTAAAGGTTTCCATATGTGTCGGCATTAGACAGAAAGCGATGTGCTACCCGCTGGAATGTGGTTTGCATATTCTCTTGCGTGACCCACTCCTTGTTGACAAACACACATACCGACTTGATTCTATTCATAGCATACTGTAATGTGTACATAATCAAAATCAAGTCTCTAATGTACGTGTGCCTTTTTCTCTCTCCACTTAGTCCTGAATCCTTGCGGAAATATCTGAAAACACCTCAATGAAGAGGATAAATAAAATACGGAATTCTTTAGTGCTGGCGGACCTGCGACATTAACTCAATGTACATAAATTATTAAAATCAGAAATGTAACAAAACTCGCTCATTTAGTTCATTGCGAACGTCTCGTCTAATGTTAATTCTTACGAGTCCAGTTAATCATTTCATTTTGAAAATGTACTAACCAGCCAGGGAATTGCTACCACTAGACGTGGAGCGGGACTGTTGTGTATACATTACGTCATTCGCCACGTTATGGCTGCCTGGGGCGGGTGCGGGGCAAGAGGGGGAACGCATGTACAGTCATACAATGAGAACACGCCACACAGCGCACGACCCAGCACGAAACATGCACACACACAACATGCGAGGAGGTTTCGCTGGCGACGACTGCTCGTCTAACGCAGGCGTGTGGCTGGGCGGAACGCATTAGTTCCGATTTTCGCCACCGGCAACAATTCGCTGGCAGGGTAGTACACATTACAGTATGCATAGAATTGAATAAACTCGGTATGTGAGTTTGTCAACAAGGAGTGCGCCACGCAAGAGAATCATGCACTCCACATTCCAGCGGATGAAGTATCGCTTTCTGTCTAATGGCGACAAATATGGAAACCTTTAATATCTCAAAGAGTACTCGTTGCATTTGCAAAATAAGCACATCACTGAACTTGTCACTTGATTCTTAGTTTTTCCAATGGGTGTAATTAGTATAGTCCCATTTAAAAAAACGAAAGTTGATACCGGTTTCTCGGTAAATACGTATGCTCTGGGAGCGAAATGGACCTTATTGTATGAGCCCCGTAGTACGATTTAAGAATTTGAAAATATAATGACGATACCTTAAACGGTTCCGTAGATATTTGAGGTGGTCATATTAGCTGAATCACCCTGTATATACACACACACAACCATGTACATGTGGCTAAATGACTACGATGTCCAAGCCCTTTACATAAGACGACAACAAAAACAACAGCTTGTCTCCTAAGAAGTGGGAGAGCGAGTCTCCTTGCTTGCTGGATGTCGCCTGTCAATCATCAGCAGGCTGCGGGGTCTAAGTATGTAAACAGTGCTATCAGATTATTATCGCACGGAGTTGAGATGACGCACGCCCTAAGAACTGCTAGCCCGTCCACAACAGTGATGACGAACCATGCGATTAGTCCATTTATCCGCTGTACGCCACATGTGTTCATAGGTACACCCGAAGGTCGCAGGAGGAGCTTCCACGTGCCCTATAGTACGTTGCGTTCTAACTTAATTGCACACGTTCTAAGACCCCGCAGCCTGATCATCAGAAGTTCACGCAGAGCCCAAAGCAACTGCTCTTTTGACCCCCCAGCGTAGACGCGAGTGTTAAATTGCTCACCATGATCGCAATGGGAAGCTGCGGTAAGTATGGAGATCAGAGGTTTGAATCCCATCGCTGACGTCTATCCTGAGTACGGCTTTTCCTCAAGGAAAATGCCAGGATCGTACCTAATTTCAAGTCCCTGGACACCTAACTCATTCCCGAAGCAATAGATTTATATACTGTACCTGTAGGATTATGTTATAGCAGGGGTTCACTATGGCAGATTTTGCAGTGATCGGATCACTCAGTGGCGAGTTAGCTACGAGAAAGTAATGGACGGCCGACGCGACGGTGAGGGTCGAACCTATCATCTCCTGATTCTAAATACTAGAATAAACCCTGGCACTAAAGCCCAAGAGGGGCCTCAGCCTACCAAGCGACCACTGCCCAGCCATTTGGCCTGCAGATTATGGGGTGACGCGTGGTCAGCGCATCGGGTCCCCTCGGCCATTAATATTGGTTACCGTGACCGGGGCGCTGTCTCACTGTCAAACAGCTACTCAATTGTCCCCACGTGGTTGAGTGCATCCCGTTTGAGTCCTAATGCAGCCTGCCCCTAAAGTTTCGCAACTTGGCGCGGTACAACAGTGGTCGGTGTATAGGATGTTTCAGGAGTAATAGTAAATATTTTAGGGGGTGGTAGTATAGATGAATTGCAACAAAAAATCCATATAACATGTGTCCCATTTGTATTGCGCACAGAGATACAGCTGGTAGTATTTAACCCAAACAAATGTAAAGCCAAGGCAAATGAGGACGCCCAAAGTCGATTTTCAAAAATTCCACCACCGACTTAAATGCATTTTGCACTTCTCTTGATATCACCCCGTGTAGCTCTTCGGAGGGCGTCTTGGCGTTCTTTAACGAGGGCTGCACTATGCATAATCCGAACGACCAACTCGGCTCTTGTGTTAACTTTTTCCTTGCAGACTTCACCTTTCAACCATCCCCACGGGCTAAAATCCTAAGGGGTAAGGTACGGGGACCTTGGTGGCCAAGAAACGTGCCCACAGCAACCTGTGTGCCAACACACGAAACAACTACCCTGGTTACATACCAACATCTGTATTTCGGTACGCAATACAAATGAGACACATGTTGTATGAAATTTTGTATTGCAATTCATCTATACTACCACCTCCTAAAATATTTACTATTCCTCCTGAAACACCCTGTATAGGTTGCTATAGGTTCAATAGCTACATCTGCTGATACAAGTAATGCATTATAAAAAAAATCATTTATTTATTTATTTATTTTTTCATTATTTTTAGCGTATGGCTTTTAGTGCCGGGAGTGTCCGAGGACTTGTTCGGCTCGCCAGTTTTGTAGCTGCTTCGAGGCGGACACCCAATGGGTGAGCTACAGTACCGTCGCGTGAGGAGTGTTGTCTGGGGAGGAAAGTTTGAATGTAATAATAATAATAATAATAATGTTATTGGTTTTACGTCCCTTTTAACTACACTGGCTTTTAGAGACGCCGGGGTGCCGGAATTTTGCCCCGAAGGGGATCTTTAACATGCCAGTAAATCTACGGACACGGCTCCCTCGCATTTGCGCACCCTCAAATGCCAGCTGACTGCGCCAGGATACGAACCTGCAACCTTGGGCCCAGCAAGCGAGAACGTTACCCCTGAGCCACGCAGCCAGCCCAGTTTGAATGCAAGGACGAGGAGTTGGAAGGTAGCGGCTGTGGCCTATAGTTAGGGACCAACCCCGGCATTTGCCTGGAAGGAAGATGGGAAACCACATGAGACCATCTTCAAGGTTGCCGGCGGGGGGATTCGAACCTCCTCGCCTCCCGGATGTGAGCGACTGCCAGCAGTCATGCCGTAACGACCACGACTAACTCACCCAGTATTATAAGAATTCAGATGTACCGTACTTCAGTACCAAACAGAGAACGTATGGAGTATTATCTGCTATCCGCCAACTATTATTTTTATTTTTAAATAGGGGTTCTCTTGTTCATTTTCCACATGAAACAATATCACGGAACATTGTTGGAGCAAGGATTTAAAGAACAATCAACTTCTCACCAAAATACTATTGCACTCTGAGCAATCCACCAACTATGCTAGCAAATTGTGCTAGATCTAGCTCGAATATGTTATATCTGGTAAAGCTGCCCCCACCCAACACATTTAGATCATCACAGGCGTCAAGAAAAAATGTTACCATAATACAACTAATACTAGAACTACAGTAATATAGCTTATTTTCATATATATATACTAGCATAAGTACCCATTCTTCGAACGGTCGTCGGTATTAATAACCAGACGTAATCAATCGAGCTACTGTTGCAATGGTTAGGGGCTTGGAACCTGTTTGTCGACAGAGATAAATGATTAGTTGAAATATGCTCTGAAACTAATTTACCTAACGTGTACTTCCTGACGTGAAAATAAAATTGAAAACCTCGTAGACGAAATGCAATTCACGTCACATAAAAACTGACCCTCACTGTTGTGTCAAGTGCGCATCCAGAGGAAGACCCCTTTAAAAAATTATAAAGGCTTGCGGTGCATGAAAATTCAGGTTTTTTAGCCTCCAATGGCCCAAATTCCTAAAAGCAAAAAAATGAAATAAAAAATAAACTATTTCAATTCAGGAATTTTTGAAAATAATGTTGCTGTTTGAAGATATAATAGACCTTCTGTACGACACTTCGCACGTTTAAGTCTTGTGAAAAAATCGAGGGTACCTCTTGACCCCCTTAAGCACATTGATGAATTTTACAGTTTTTGTTGGTTACGTGATAACCTTATAGCCATTTGCAAACATTCACAGAAATTTAATAAATGGAGTGGCATTACTTCTTGCAGAAATAGATGGAAAGTTGGATGTACCCTTTTGAGACCCTGTTTTCATGGTTACTGGCTTGCATTCCTACATTAGTTTATTAAATGAAATTAGTTTTCTGGGAATATCTCAGAAACTCTTGGTTTTAGAGCATTAAAATGTAGTTTTCGGGGACCCTTTACGACTGTTTAGGGGCCCCGAGTTTTTTCCTGACACCAAGGGGCTGAAAATGAGCTTTGTCTCGTCGTTGTATGCCGTAGTATCATCATCATCATCCTCTTGCACAGTTTCCAGCCGTTGGCCGGGTCTGTTTGGAACACAGGCCACTCCAACGTCTTCTGTCTTCCCACCATCTCTCAGCTTCCACCCCTGTCCAGTCTTCTCCTCTCTTCTTCACGCTTTCTTCCATCCCTTTCAGCCACCTGTCTCTCGGTCTTCCTCTCGGTCTCTTTCCTTCCCACTTCGTCTCGTGTATCCTCCTGGGTATCCTCTTATCCTCCATTCGTTTTACATGTCCATGCCATCTAAGTCTAGATTTCTCTAAACCATACCGTAATGGTTCCTCCTTTATTAATTCTCTGGTCCTCTCTTTTCTTATTCTGTCCATCTTTGTAGCTCCAATACTCCTTCTCAAGAACCTCATCTCACTGGCCTGTATTTTTCTCTTCTCCCTTCCTTTCATAGCCCAGGTCTCCGAGGCATACGTCAGGATAGGGACATAGTACGTCCGATATATGATCATTTTTCTGTTCTGAGGGACATCCTTGCTCCATAACATGCTTCTCACACTCCTCCGGAATTCTTCTACCTATCTCCCCCGCTCACTTTTTTTCTATAGTTTCTTCCATTATCTTGTATCAGGCTTCCCAGTGAACCCTTCAGAAAAGCAGTGTTTAATGTAAGAAATCTTAATCAAGGGGTCGCGCTCAGTTCCTATGTGATGTTTACGTTCGCCAAACAATATGCTCTACTGAGGTAAGGGTCATAGGATATAAACTATAAATCAAGAAAGAAAGGTGACAAGATGTAAAATAATAACATGATTTAATGACTAATAGTGCATAGAAAGAAATAAACAACAATAAAATATAAAAAACAATCCTCCCTGAATTGTCCATGACAAGAATATCTATCAAATCTGAGGAGTCAGACGGATCTCCCCTTTATTTAAAATGTGGATCCTGGTTCCACTACCTTGCAATTTGGGTTTTATGTGCGCGTAATGACTAACTACGAGGAATGAGTACTTTGGATGACTGTTCGTTTACAACGGGTTAACAGCCACGATGCTTACGAACAATCATCTCGTAAATCAACGTTTATGGATATGGAACATGACATTAATAAAAACCCTTAAAAAGTAATGCTGACACACGCACTAAATCTACTATTTACAGGAATCTCTCTCGGGACCCTCATTAGCGCGAAGACGCACTTGACTATGAGCTGCCAACACTGGCCAAATTGCTCAACACAAACAAGGAAATACAGCATAGCACGTGACTCACGGGTCACTGAATGAAATATAAACATGGAATAAACCAACAACAACAAAAGCCTGACTGGCTGACATTACTTTATATGAACAAAACTGCATGTTAAGCTAACGCTTCGGAGATTATCGTGATTCGTAGGCAACTCCCATTTATTTAAACAATTTTTACCATTGATCAGTTCTTATTTCTGTATTTAAAGTTATTACTGAGCCACACAGGCACTCTCCACTAATGACCTGGCTGGCAACCTTCAGTCCGTATTGTGAAACATCTCCCCTCTTCCTCAATCACCTGTCATTGTCCCACTCCAGTGTGTATAAATACCTGACCAGCTGTGCCGTTATCTCAAGGAATCAACAGCAACAAACTCAACCACTTCAACATATGGTCAGACATTAATCAAAATATCCAGAATTGCCCTCGCGAGGTCACAATATGGATTTGTCATCAAGCTGCAAGAAATCAGTCTACGCTGAAATTCCCGCTTGTAATGACACAAATACACACACTCACACACACACATTTGGGAATGACAATACGTTTTTTCACACAGATCGGCTGAATGAATGCTTGCCAACAATTTAAAAAAATATTAAAACCTACGATAGAGCTGACTGCTCTTCGTCACAAATCACATTGCTCCAAAGGCAATAATCTCATTGAATCTGATCAATAATAAAACAAACGAAATTAATTACCCTCCAATCTACTGTATAATTATTTTACTTCAGTCCTACTTCTGAAACACAACATATCTCCGAGAGACGTTTTTAACCGCATCGCGTAACATATGCAAACACGGTCGTCCACATAGCTACGTTAGTTACAACAACAAACAAGAAAAGAACCTTCTACTAATAATATATGCGAGCTGTTTCCATGCAAAAGGTGTGTCAGACCAAAACTAAATAGACTACGTTAATCACACAAGCAAATTATTTACACAACAAAATATGTCCCATACACCATAAGTTAATTTATCAGATAATAATAAATATTATTCAGTACTCACCCTCAGTCAGCCACCCGTCAAAGAACATCCGCAGACATCTCCCAACTGGATCCTTCTTATCTCATCTCAACCATCTTGACGGAGTCTTGATATTTCCAGGCTTCCTCCATGGTCAATGATGTCATCTCTCGTGCTGATTCAAAAATTAACTTATTATACACTTGATGTCTGACTACTAAATTCGCCGTTCGGGTACTACTTTCCCCAAAGCAGTCTATTGGCGAATTATCGAAGATACTGTCCCTACAAATATAGTACTGTGACTATCTAACACTGAATTTAACACTTTTAATAATAATTTCTGTGTCTTTCATGACACGCAAAGTATAAATGTCAACGTCCTTAGACGCGCAAAGTATAAAAGCCTGCGTCCACTGACACACAAAATAACAGCCTACGTCCGTAGACGCACAGAGCAATAGTCCTTGTCTTGGCTTTTCACGCCACTTATAAATGAACCAGCCCTAGGTGTAGATAGAGGGGGAAATAAGACAAAAATTTCACAAAATAATAGTGATACAGGAATGAAATAAATATCACTGAACCCGAAAAATAGCGCAGGTCAAGAATATGCCCTTTAATCCTAGAATCGATCGTAGAGATGTTGTCTAGGCGATCTCCCGCGTGAATGCTAGCCGAGCGTGCCCACGCTAGACCTGCCGCGCTAAATAGGCATTCTTCTCTCATTGGTTCCCACATTTTCTGTAACTTGGCGGTTTTTATCAGACCTTGGCTTAGTAGGAGTGTCTAGCATGCTCATCAGCCACTCACGTTACTGCATCATCTTTCTTCTAGGCGCGAATATCACAATGAACATACCAGCAGCATGTCTCACTGCGCGTCGCTTCTATTTTGAGGCGGCCACCACCTGTCCTTCTGAATCATAGCTATGGTCATTCTTTTCACAATCCTAAGTATTTAGCCTTTTGTCAAACGGCGTCAGGTATGTCCCCACTGTCTTCAGCAACTGCTTGAAATTTCCTCATCTCCGTCTGGCTATTTTCATGATGCTTGTAGAAGTATTTATTAATTGAAGAAATAAAATATCGAATCATTTAACCATCAGAGGTTAAAAGGGTTCACCAGATACCTGAAACTCTCCACTTTCTTCAGCTGTTCCCCACCAATTGTTATTCCCGTTGTGGTTCTTTCCTTCTTCCATCTTGTGATCAACATCTCACTCTTATTTATGCTAAATTTCATCCCATATCCTTGTATTATTCCTTCCCACACGTCAAACTGTTCCTGTACCTCCTCCTCCTTGTTTGCCCAAATCATCAAATCATTCGCTAACATCATTGCTTTCATCTTTCCTTCCCCAATTACTTGTGCCACTCGGGTCATTATGTCATCCATCACCACAATGAAAAGTAACGGTGCCAGTGTACTTCCTTGTTTCAGGTCGTTTCTCTGTTCCACCCAGTCCGATCTCTCTCCTCCCACTTTCACACAGCTCACGCTTCCCTTGTACATCTCCTTTATCCTCCTTATAGTCCATTTTTCTACTCCTCTATCCTCCAGGGACTTCCATACTTTGTTTCTGCATACACTGTCATATGCTTTCTCAATGTCCAGGAAGGCCATCAGTAGATCTGTTCCATACTCACAGTGCTGTTCTTGTAACTGCCTTATAGCAAAAATCAAATCCACTGTGGACCTTCCTGCTCTGAAGCCATGTTGTTCTTCCCTCATCCCTCCTTCTATCCTTGTCCTAATTCTCCTTTCCAAAACGTTCTCAAACATCTTTGCACAATGACTCATCAGTTTTATTCCCCGATAGTTTCTGCATTATGTTCTCCTACCTTTCTTGAAGATCGGGACAATTATTTCCTTTTTCCAGTCCTCTGGGGGTTTTCCTTTCCGTAGTGTAATAATAATAATTATAATAATAATATAACAATATGGGGATAGGGATATAATAGACCTTCCGTAGCACACCAGCACTTGTAAATCGCGTGAAAAAATTCTAGAGTACCCCTTGACCCCCTTAAGCGCATTATATGTATTGATGAATTTTACAGCTTAGTTTGGTTCCGTTATAACCTTCTAGCCGTTTGCAAACTATCTCAGTAATGTAATAAATGGAATTGTATTGCGTCTTATATTACAGCAATAGATGGACCTGTGAATTTCTGTTGCCATGGTTACCGGCTAGCTTCCTTTCATTATTGTATTAAATGAAATTAATTTTCTGGTAATATCTCAAAAACTGTTGGTTTTAAGGCCTTAAAATCTGGTTTTCGGGGGCCCTTTAGGGCCCCCGAGTTTTGTTTCTCACATTGAGGGGCTGAAAATGAGCTTTGTCTCGCCCTTCTACGCCTATTTCAGCAAGTATTTTAAGGGGGTAGGCCCCCTTTTATGGGAGGTACAGAGAAGAGTTACATCAATGATTGGTGTCGTGCCTCTGAAGGATATCTGTACCAAATTTTACGTTGATCCACTCAGCCGTTCTCGAGTTATAAGGACACAAATAATTGTCCACAGACAGACAAACAAACAGACAGACAGACAAAAAATTATTTTCGCGCGCATCCGTCATAAAACAGTCTAAAACGCGTAAATAACGCAAATTTCCGTAGAAATTCAGAAAAAACAGACAAACTTTCATTCTTATATACAGTATATAGAGATTCTGATGGTCCTTCCAGTTTCACAACTCTCCCTTCAAATAAATAGATTATCACGTGATGGATAAAGTAGTCTTTGGCAAACATTTCAAATTCAAAGCTCAAAATACAAACACTCCCGTAATTTTAAACAGTAAACATGAAATTAATTGTGAAACTAGCAAAATTGTCTTTTACTATGCCTCGTCTTTACTTCAAGCTGCTAACGTTGATCAAGATACCTTTCATACACTCATGACCAACCATAGAGGTCACATAATTGTGCGTTATCCACGGTAGAATATGTGAATACAACACTAAATAATTATTAACCAAAATATATAGTTCATGGTACTGGTTCATCTTACCAATTTTCGTAAATACTTGTTTAATAAAACAGTGAGAGATTTTCGTTTTAAGAAATAAACAGGCGAATAATATATAATTGACGGTACCTGCACTAGGAAATTGGAACAGGTGACCTCGATGTTCTACCACTGAAAACCATCAACACCAATACCACTATATTAACAAGTAGTTCCGTGAAGAACTAAATAGCCTATTGTCATATGTCCCGCTTATGTTCATTGCCTCTATCGACATACAACATTGCAGTTTGATTGTTCTAATAGATTCGTACATATTAAGAACCATCTTAATACTTCAGATGGTCGCCATGTTGGATTTATATATATGTAGGCCATAGAGTTATGTACTATTACATGAAGATCATTGCGTAGGTGCATTATTCAAACTTCAAACACATGATTAGGACACAAGAATTTAAAAAAACAAGATTTTAAAATTTCGCACAGCCGCCATCTTGTGGTTACGAAAACAATTTAAATACATTAGAGATCATTAGATTAAAATTTGTATAAAAATTTTCCTTACCAAGTTTCCCTGCGCTCAGATGGTTAAATCGCGAAAAAAGTCCATTATAATATTCGAATTTCGCGTCACCGCCATGTTGGATTTGAGCTCTCCAGTTTATTGAAAGTCCCATGGGGTAACTTATGTTCAAAGCGTTTTCAACATACAGAATTTCAGTTTGATTGCTGACATAGATTAGTAGATATTGAGAACCATCTAAATATTTCAGATGGTCGCCATGTTGGATTTCTATGTATATAAGCCATATAGTTATGGACTCTTGCTTTTGTTTGAGTCTCCAGTCTTTTGACTGGTTTTATGCATATCTCCATACTTCCCTGTCCTGAGCTAATCGTTTCATCTCTACATAGCTACCACATCCTACATCCGAGGCAATCTGTTCAACATATTCTAACCTTGGTCTACCCCTACAGTACTTGTCCTCGACCATTCCTTCCATAACTATGCTTCCTATTCCTAGGTGTATTAGTATGTGTCCTACTAACCTATATCTTCTCTTCATTAGCAGTCGCCAGAAACATCTCTCCTCTCCCACTCGTCTTAATACCTCTTCGTTTGTAACCCTATCTACCCATCTGATCTTCATCATTCTCCTGTAACACCACATTTCGAACGCATCAATTCTTCTCTTTTCTGCTGCACCAAGTTTTACTTCCATAGAGTGCCACATTCCAGACAAATGCTTTGAAAAATGACTTCCTAATACCTAAATCTATATTCGATGTCAACAGATTCCTTTTCTGTAGAAATGCTTTCCTTGCCAGAGCGAATCTACGTTTTATATCCTCTTTGCTTCCTCCATCACTGGTTATTTTGCTTCCTAAGTGACAGAAGTCTCCTTCTTCCGTTAGTATTTCACCTGCCAATTTGATGTGCATAGAGGTTTATGATTTATTTCGGCTGCATTCTAATATTTTTGTTTTACATTTATTAATTTTCATCTTGAATTCTTTCCTCAAGACGGAGTCCATACCTCTCAAAAACTCATTCAAATCCTCAAGCGTGTCGGCCAAGAGGACGATGTCATGATAAAATCTCGGAGTTGATTTTATTATTATGTACTAATAGATGACGATTATTGATTAGGTTCATTACTCAAACGTTGATTTCGATCACATGATTAGGACACAAGAAATAAAAACGTAATTTTAAAATTTTGCACAGCCGCCATCTTGAGGTTATGGAAACAATTGAACAAAATTAAATGTCAGTGCATTACAATGTGTATAAACATCTACCGTACCACTGTCGCTCTTAGACTCCAACGTTCGTCGCCAGGAGCCGACTGCGGCGGCATCTAGTAACCAAGTTCAGAACTTGTTGGTCGTTGACGATGGCGTTTGGTAGCAAAAATTGGAACTACTTGAAAATCGAATGTCTGCAGTCCTTACTTGAATTAAAAACAGACTGGCGGACCCGTGCGAGAAATATCGCATGTTCATAAGCCATACTTTCCCCAATAGGTTTATCATGAGAGACTTAAGAAGAAAGGTTGTTATGTTATTATTTCAACCAAATGATTATAGAACACCATTTTCATTTCAGTCAGAATTCCAAGCTGTACGTTCTCTAACTTATGATGGCAATCACTGAAAATTCTATCATCATAGCACTCACCAGTTATTCGATATGAGAGCATCTTGGTCAAGATTTCCTGCTTTATCTTGTTGGCTGAGGAGCCTCCTTCTCCCTTATCAGGACAGCTCTCGTTGGAAAACTTCTTCACGCCCCGCTTACAGTGAGACTTCCTTGTTCCTAAGTGCAACGATCAGCGCTAAACTCCTTTGCACGTTACCTTCAGGGGTGCTTTCGCTGTCCCGAGTGGAGCGTCAGCATGAGAGCGTGCTGTGGCTGGTTTCTTTCTTTGATATTTATGAAATTAAAATGCAATTCGTCACTGTTGATTCCATTTCTGTGCTGAGACCATTGATTGAGAGCCTAGCCGTAACACTCGCTGGTTATTCGTTACATTTCAGTCAGAATTCCAAGTTGTAGGTTCCCTAACTTAAGAAGGCAATCACTGAAAATTGGATCATCATAACACTCATCGGTTATTCGATATTTATGAAATTATACGATTTGAGTACCCAATACATTGATTAAGTAATTCTGAAAATCATGGGAAATGATAGAAGAAAAACCAATAAAAGAATTAATGTTTAATAGTTCTAAGGTTTTAGACGCCGTAACACACGCCGGTTATACGATTTAGAGTACTCAATCCATTGATTTACTGTTTCTGAAAACCATGCGAAATGATCGATATTTATGAAATTAGAATGCAGAAGAAAAACCTGTAAAATAATTTACGTTTAAAGGTTTTAAGGGTTTAGAGGACATCTCATAATTGCAGCTTGTTAGAGCATCAGTATTTGCAAATCGCACACTTCTTACGAAAATTGATATTTATGAGATTAGAATGCAAATATTCACTGCTAATTTATGAGGCCTATATGATGATGGTGATGATGATAGTTTTAAGGTTGCAGACGACAACTCTAGCATGATACAGCAACAGTATTTGCAAAAAGCACACTTCATACTGAACCCTTCAGAAAAGCAGTGTTTAATGTAAGAAATCTTAATCAAGGGGTCGCGCTCAGTTCCTATGTGATGTTTACGTTCGCCAAACAACATGCTCTACTGAGGTAAGGGTCATAGGATATAAACTATAAATCAAGAAAGAAAGGAGACAAGATGTAAAATAATAACAAGATTTAATGACTAATAGTGCATAAAAAGAAATAAACAACAATAAAATATAAAACAATCCTCCCTGAATTTCCCATGACAGGAATATCTATCAAATCTGAGGAGTCAGACGGATCTCCCCTTTATTTTAAAATGTGGATCCTGGTTCCACTACCTTGCAATTTGGGTTTTATGTGCGCGTAATGACTAACTACGAGGAATGAGTACTTTGGATGACTGTTCGTTTACAACGGGTTAACAGCCACGATGCTTACGAACAATCATCTCGTAAATCAACGTTTATGGATATGGAACATGACATTAATAAAAACCCTTAAAAAGTAATGCTGACACACGCACTAAATCTACTATTTACAGGAATCTCTCTCGGGACCCTCATTAGCGCGAAGACGCACTTGACTTTGAGCTGCCAACACTGGCCAAATTGCTCAACACAAGCAAGGAAATACAGCATAGCATGTGACTCACGGGTCACTGAATGAAATATGAACATGGAATAAACCAACAACAACAAAAGCCCGACTGGTTGACATTACTTTATATGAACAAAACTGCATGTTAAGCTAACGCTTCGGAGATTATCGTGATTCGTAGGCAACTCCCATTTATTTAAACAATTTTTATCATTGATCAGTTCTTAATTCTGTATCTAAAGTTATTACTGAGCCACACAGGCACTCCCCACTAATGACCTGGCTGGCAATCTTCAGTCCGTCTTGCGAAACATCACCCCTCTTCCTCAATCACCTGTCATTGTCCCACTCCAGTGTGTATAAATACCTGACCAGCTGTGCCGTTATCTCAAGGAATCAACAGCAACAAACTCAACCACTTCAACATATGGTCAGACATTAATCAAAATATCCAGAATTGCCCTCGCGAGGTCACAATATGGATTTGTCATCAAGCTGCCAGAAATCAGTCTACGCTGAAATTCCCGCTTGTAATGACACAAATACACACACTCACACACACACATATTTGGGAATGACAATACGTTTTTTCACACAGATCGGCTGAATGGATGCTCGCCGACAATTAAAAAATTTTAAAACCTACGATAGAGCTGACTGCTCTTCGTCACAAATCACATTGCTCCAAAGGCAATAATCTCATTGAATCTGATCAATAATAAAACAAAAGAAATTAATTACCCTCCAATCTACTGTATAATTATTTTACTTCAGTCCTACTTCTGAAACACAACATATCTCCGAGAGACGTTTTTAATCGCATCGCGTAACATATGCAAACACGGTCGTCCACATAGCTACGTTAGTTACAACAACAAGCAAGAAAAGAACCTTCTACTAATAATATATGCGAGCTGTTTCCATGCAAAAGGTGTGTCAGACCAAAACTAAATAGACTACGTTAATCACACAAGCAAATTATTTACAAAACAAAATATGTCCCATACACCATAAGTTAATTTATCAGATAATAATAAATATTATTCAGTACTCATCCTCAGTCAGCCACCCGTCAAAGAACATCCGCAGCCATCTCCCAAATGGATTCTTCTTATCTCATCTCAACCATCTTGATGGAGTCTTGATATTTCCAGGCTTCCTCCATGGTCAATGATGTCATCTCTCGTGCTGATTCAAAAATTAAATTATTATACACTTGATGTCTGACTACTAAATTCGCCGTTCGGGTACTACTTTCCCCAAAGCAGTCTATTGGCGAATTATCGAAGATACTTTCCCTACAAATATAGTACTGTGACTATCTAACACTGAATTTAACACTTTTAATAATAATTTCTGTGTCCTTCATGACACGCAAAGTATAACTGTCAACGTCCTTAGACGCGCAAAGTATAAAAGCCTGTGTCCACTGACACACAAAATCAAAGTCTACGTCCGTAGACGCACAGAGTAATAATCCTACGTCCGTCGACGCACAGAGTAATAGTCTGTGCCCTCGACACACACAATAATAATAAGCTAAGTCTTGGCTCTTCACACCACTTATAAATGAACCAGCCCTAGGTGTAGATAGAGGGGGAAATTAGATAAAAATTTCACAAAATAATAGTGATACAGGAATGAAATAAATATCACTGAACTCGAAAAATAGCGCAGGTCAAGAATATGCCCATTAATCCTAGAATCGATCGTAGAGATGTTGTCTAGGCGATCTCCCGCGTGAATGCTAGCCGAGCGTGCCCACGCTAGACCTGCCGCGCTAAATAGGCATTCTTCTCTCATTGGTTCCCACATTTTCTGTAACTTGGCGGTTTTTATCAGACCTTGGCTTAGTAGGAGTGTCTAGCATGTACATCAGCCACTCACGTTACTGCATCATATTTCTTCTAGGCGCGAATATCACAATGAACATACAAGCAGCATGTCTCACTGCGCGTCGCTTCTATTTTGAGGCGGCCACCACCTGTCGTTCTGAATCATAGCTATGGTCATTCTTTTCACAATCCTAAGTATTTAGCCTTTTGTCAAACAGCTTCAGGTATGTCCCCAGCAAATGCTTGAAATTTCCTCATCTCCGTCTGGCTATTTTCATGATGCTTGTAGAAGTATTTATTAATTGAAGAAATAAAACATCGAATCATTTAACCATCAGAGGTTAAGAGGGTTCACAACTCCTCCACTCACAAAATTTCGAACTTCGGAGAAAGTCGATAATTTAAAAAAAACACAGTAGGCCAAATTGTTTTATTTCGGAATCACCCCTTTTCTATTACTTGGTGTAGTCGCTCCTGTCTTGAATGGCATTTACTCGTTTCACATCCTGCTCATAATGACTCTCTCAACTGCTTGCGTGACGCACAGGTGCCTCGGGCAACACTCTGCTCGCCTCGTTAATGTTTGTCAACACCAACTCTACTTCCTCCGTCACGTGCCGTACTCAACTGCTCCCCGTGCACTTTGTTGATAGTAGGACGTCCATATATTCAAACTGCATCATTGTTTCGGCGCTCCCATGGTTCACTTCTACGATACTTTTTTTAAGTTGGCAGCGTTGTAGACTGACATTGTTCCTGTACTCAATTCTTTCACTCTGTAAGCATTATTTCCAAGGTTTCTTACGATAGAATAGGGTCCTATGAACTTTTCGCAGAATTTACTGAAGATTTTCTTCTCTGGGTCCGATGTAGCGGGTCGTTTCACCAAAACGCGCTGGTTGTTTTCAAGATCACTGTGAAACCTCTTATTTCTTACTCGCCGTAATCTGCTTGTTTCCTCATGTAGGCTCTCGTTCTCTCAATTCGCAGGTCAGGTGCTATCATTGGATCTTGTGGGCAGTTAATGATGCTTTTCCACGATCTCACTGGATACTCGTTTTTGTGTAGGACCATAGGGATCTGTCCTGTTGACTCGTGCCTGGTAGAATTCATGCATGCCTCTACATCCTTGATTTTATCCACCCATCTGTGATGTTCATTTGGAATGAAGATTCTCAAATATGATGTTACACACTTAATTGCTCTCTCACTTGGATTTGCTTGAGCATGTCGGATACTGCTTAAAATGTGTTTTATACCCATGTCATCCATACATTTCTTGAATTCGGCGCTTGTGAAATAACTGCCATGATCTGATAATATAAATTCTGGTTTTCCAAGGATTGGAATAACTCTATTCCGAATACGACTGAGTACCTGTTTTGAAGTAGTTTTCTGAATGGGTCATAATACGACAAACTTAGAAAATACATCAATGCATACTAGTAAGTGTCGGCAACCTCGCCTTCCCTTCGGGATTGGACCGAAACAGTCTAGTGCCAGTAGCTCGCATGGTTTCTGAGGTAGCAATGGTCTAGGATACTGCCTCATTAAATAATTATTTGGCTTTGTCCTCTGACAAGGATCACAAGTTGTAATGACGTCACATATTGTTGTTCTCATACGTGGCCATGTAAATGTCTCTGCTATTGTCGCTTCGCACTTATCTACGCCCACGTGACCGTAACCTTCGTGAGTATGCCATGTCAGTCCTCGTTGTAACGAAGCAGGTACTAATATGCGTAACTTGGTGTGGTCATTATCTACCCATTTGTGCAGCAAATTGTTGACATAAAGATATCTTCCTTCTTTGGCTTTCGCTTCTCGAAATGCAGGTGTTCCTGTAGGTAGTTGCTTTCTGAAGTATTGAATTAATAGCATCATCCATGGTTCCGCTTCTTGTTCTCGCTGTATCTCACGTAACTCCTCCAAGAATTCCCGGTCCTTCGGTGTTAACTCCAAGTGATGTACCATCGCTGTTTCTTCGTTATCAGGCTCTGGGTTCCTGCTGAGTGCATCCGGAATCACCTTCATCTTCCCTGGGCAATGTTCAATCTCAATGCTAAACTGCTGAATATATATAGACCAACGTGTCACACGTTCGCTTGCCATCGACGTCTTAAACAAGAATATTAGTGCCTTGTGATCGGTCCTGACAACAATAGGGTAGCCGTAAATTATTCGTTTCCATTGTTGAAGCGCATGAAGTATGGCCAACAGCTCTAGTTCCGTTACCGTATAATTGCGCTCGTGCTTACGCAATTTTCGGCTGACAAATGCCAAATATGTTTTATGCTGCAGGTTAGCTGGATCCTCTTGGTAGAGCATAGCACCTATACCAACTAGTGAAGCATCCGCTTGGATTATAAATTTGTGCTTGAAATCTGGATATCCTAATTTAATGCAGTTTTCCAATAGCTGTTTTGTTGCTTGGAATGCCTTCTCACACTCCGCATTCCATAACCATTTATTATTCTTCTTTAACATTTCCTGCATAGGAGCTACAGTCTCCGTATAACCTGGACAGTTTTCCTTAAAGAATCCCGTTTCGCCTAAGAAAGCCCGAATGTGCTTGACTCTCGTTGGTGTAGGGAAATTCTTTATCGCTTCGATCTTAGCTGGATTTGGCTTCACTCCCTCCGTGTCAATGATGTGACCCGAATATAAGATCTCGCTCTTGAAGAAATGCGATTTCTTCAGGTTTACTTTGAAATTAGATGCATTCAGGTTGCCTAATACTTTATCTAAATTCTCCATGTGAGTTTCAATGTTGTCGGATGCCAGCAAAATGTCATCAATGTAGCGTACCGTCATCTCCTTAACTTCCTCGGTTAGATTCCGGTCCAGGGCTAGGATTAAAGCACATCCCGCTGTTTTGACTCCAAAGGGCATTTGAACGAAGCAAAACGTCTGGTTACCGAATAAGAAGCCAGTTAGAAGCTGTGACTTCTCATCCAATTCAATATGGTGGAACGAGCTCGTCAGGTCAACTGATGAATAAATGCTTTTGTTTTTAAAGCCTTTTAGTACGTCTCTGATAATTGGCGCTCTGTCATATTCAGGAAAAACGAGTCTCGTGTTGAGATTTCTGGCATCTAAACAAAGTCTAATAGATCCATTTGGTTTTGTGACTGCCAAAATCGCATTTAGATAAGGTGTAGGTGTCTTCCTTATCACTCCAGCTTGTAACATCTCATCTATAATGACCTTGACTTGACAACGATATTTTTCAGGAATTGGATACAACCTACTTTTGAAAGGTGACCAATCCTCGACTTGCATTGAATATTTGAAATTTAATATTTTCCCAGGTACTGTATCAAATACTGTTTTGTGCTTCCTTAAAATCTCTTCCAATTGCTTTCAATGCCCAAGAATTTACATCTCTTCCAGTGGTGATTTCATCCATATGCAATCCCACGTTCTTCAGCTGATCATACTCTCTAAAACTGACAGTATTCTTGTGCAAATCTATCACTGCTTGATAGTCACAAATGAAATTTGCACCAAGAATTATATTGAAATTCATCTTTGCCATGATAATGAATGTTTGCCCAAAAGTGTGTTCCAATATGTTCAGCTCTAAGTATGCCTGACGTTTACAAGTGACGGTGCGTTCAGGAATAACACCCCTCACGTTGAGCTGTGGTACGGGAATTACAGGAATATTTTGACTCCGTCCCAACTCTCGAACCAAGGCCTCCGATACCAGACTGATCTGTGACCCCGTATCCAATAAACATCTTATATTAATTCCACAAATCCTCGCGTAAATAATGGGTAATTGCCTAATTTCATCGTTCCGTGGTTTCACCGTCTCCTCCAGGCATTCTTCTGGCAAAGCAATCCATTCTTGTATGTTCGCTACTATCCATCCCTCTTCAACTTCCGACTGTTGCGTTTGTAGGCTGTCTTCTTTATCCAAATTTAGCATTTTTTTAAGCTCCGGTGCGACTCCCATCATCCGTTTGTCGCCGATGCCCTTGATATTCCTCTTGTCTGAGTAGACTTCCAGCTTCCTCAGTATGTGTATCAGGATTCTTCATGTTCCCAATGGCTTTTTCCCATCTTCCTAGCTCTCCACCTTGACTAGCGTGTAATTCCTCTAGGTAATTTTGTGATTGAGCGTGCCTATCATCCCAGTCATTTCGATAATTTCGTGGCTCTCCTTGATTTTGGTCTCTTCTTCCTTTCCATCTTTGATTAGCATTGTAATCACCGTATCTTCCATAAGGCCTGTCATTTCTTCGATTTTCACGCCAATGTTGATATCCTCTCTGTTGATACCTATTGTTGCCTTGATATGATCTATTATTGTAGTTATTTTCGTTACGCTGGTATGGTCTGTTTTCTCCTTCTTCCTGGTTTCGCCTAGGTGTGGAAGTGCTTGTATTAGTGCCCTGCGTTTTAGTGTTTGCCTGCTTAGGTTTTATAACCTCTGTCGTATTGACTAACTCCAGCTGTCTTCCTCCTCTATAATGACTATGAGACGTAGTCTCATCTATCTGGCGTAATATCTGCTCTGCATGTATGGCCGTACTAACGTTCGCTGCGACTAGTACTTGTTGCACGTTGACTGGTAATTGCCTCGCTATTGTCATCACCAGATCCGCTTCATTTAAAGGGTAATCAAGGTCGCGAAATTTTAACATTTGCATGTTAAAGAAATCTGAGTATTTTGTTTGCTGGGTGGTTTGGTACTTTCTAGAGTAAAGCTCCATCCTTAGACTCTGTTGTGTTGCGGGCGACCAATATTTGCGCAGAAACGCCAATTTGAAATCTGACATGGTTCCAAATGTATATTTGAAGCTTAAAAACCATGTAAGGACATTTCCTGATAAAAATCTCTCCATCATCCTCAATCTACGTGCTTCAGGTACTCCAGTGTCATTGTAATGGTCTTCAATTTCTTTAATAAAAGCTTTCGGTGTTACCCCTGAATTCTCCGTGTATTTCTGCGGTTTATAATCACTTGAGCGAATTACTTGGATAAGTTGTGTAGGCTGATGACCGTCTTGTGGTGTTGAGCTCCTATCGATATTCTTGCGAAACCCTTCCGTGTTTGTTGTTAATGGGCTCTCCGCCTGAGTCTGACTTCCTGCTGTGCTTGCCTCCGGGCTATTTGAGTCATCCTGCTTGTCTTTCAATGTTCCTGTTCTAAATATCGACGATTGCTCTAATGACCTGAGTTCGGCTTTAATGATCCTGTCCGTCCGTTCTTTAAGCTTGCTCTTCATTTCTTGCTCTAATGCTTGAATACGAGTGTGATTTTCGCCTACTGTTTTAAGAATGGTGGATCTTTCCTCTTTAGAATCGATATTCATTTTTTTCCAATCTTTTCTTATCTGCTCTTTAATCGTGCTTACTTTCTCTTCAATCTGGCTTTTAGTGTCGTCTAAGGTACTCTTTAATTGCTCCTGATCCGCTTCTAGGCTTTTCCACTGCTCTGCTGATTTTATTTCGAGACGATCCATATCTTTAATTATGCCGGATATATTCTCATCTACCGCTGATAATTGTTGTTGAATGACTTTGCCGCTCTTTTCCATCTCCATAAATCGTCCTTCTAACTTCTCCTGAGCTATCTTGACCTCGCTTGTATTCATAGTGCACGCTATTTCAATTTGCTCTAATTTAGCTAACACCGTTTCATCCAGAATGCTAAGTTTTTGATCAAAAATACTTTCCATTTTCTTTATCTGGTCTAATTGCTTTTCATTATTTTTACTCACATCTAAGGCCAGTAATACCATCTGTTGATTAGTGTGATCTTTCATCTCTGCGGTTAACGAAGCTAATTGGTTCGTGTTTTTAATGTTCTGCGCTTCTAATTGCGAATTGATAGTGTCATTAATTTCACTTTTTAGTAATCTAGCTTGTTCCGCCTGATATTCATTCTGTTCAATTCTACTGTTATTTAATTGTGTCCACAATGATTCACTTTGTTCGGATAATTTGTTTATCGACTCACTTTATTCTAAGATAGTATTGTTTATTTGCTCAGACAATTTCGCGTTTAATGCCCCACGTTGGGCGCCAGTTTACTCCTATGAACCCTTCAGAAAAGCAGTGTTTAATGATTGACTCCGTTCTGATAGTTTAGTGTTTATTTGTTCAGATAATTTTGTGTTTAGTGATTCACTTTGTTCTAACAAGCTATCGTTTAATGATTGACTCTGTTCCGCCAATTTAGTGTCCAACAATGCCTGTGTTCTCCTAGCTGCACTCTCAATGATTTCTTGAATCTGTTCAACCGTTGCCATATTACACACTTTATATGAGACATTAGGGAAATGGCATAAAGCAATGCCCTTTGACACACACATAAAATCCAATGCACATTTAATTTCTTTACCCTACTCAGTTCATTTATTTTTACATTTAATCCCACTACTCGATTGCATCTCTGAGTAGTTCTAACTTTACTCAATTTAATTTAAACCCAAACACATATTCAGTCATTAAATTGTTATCCTTATCTGATATTAACACTGACTAATTAACAAAGTATTAATTGTCATTTAAGGCTACAGGCTCCTAACATTTTCACGAGTTTGACTTTCTAAACAAATCTAATTTTAACTCTAATCATTGGGCGCCCGGTATCACATATATATTACCTTTTACTTTAATTCAATAGACAAAAACGTGAACCGTATTTTACATTGCAAACTCCTGATTTTACTTTATATTTCACACATTTGGCGGTATCCTCTTCGCCTCACTTACTTTAAATAAAATATCACTTCCCGGTGATTAAAATACTGTCATATCTGCCTGCACTTGCGGCATGTCAGTTTTACTCAAATACGCCACTAAAATGTGTTCCAGCAGCGAACCAGCAACCAAATTACACCTTCATTGTTGCGTCAGTTTGAAAACCCAACTACGCTTACATTGACATGTGCAAAATCTTTGCCGTTACACCACAGTGAACCTCCCCACGTTGGGCGCCAGTTTACTCCTATGAACCCTTCAGAAAAGCAGTGTTTAATGTAAGAAATCTTAATCAAGGGGTCGCGCTCAGTTCCTATGTGATGTTTACGTTCGCCAAACAACATGCTCTACTGAGGTAAGGGTCATAGGATATAAACTATAAATCAAGAAAGAAAGGAGACAAGATGTAAAATAATAACAAGATTTAATGACTAATAGTGCATAAAAAGAAATAAACAACAATAAAATATAAAACAATCCTCCCTGAATTTCCCATGACAGGAATATCTATCAAATCTGAGGAGTCAGACGGATCTCCCCTTTATTTTAAAATGTGGATCCTGGTTCCACTACCTTGCAATTTGGGTTTTATGTGCGCGTAATGGCTTACTACGAGGAATGAGTACTTTGGATGACTGTTCGTTTACAACGGGTTAACAGCCACGATGCTTACGAACAATCATCTCGTAAATCAACGTTTATGGATATGGAACATGACATTAATAAAAACCCTTAAACGTAATGCTGACACACGCACTAAATCTACTATTTACAGGAATCTCTCTCGGGACCCTCATTAGCGCGAAGACGCACTTGACTTTGAGCTGCCAACACTGGCCAAATTGCTCAACACAAACAAGGAAATACAGCATAGCATGTGACTCACGGATCACTGAATGAAATATGAACATGGAATAAACCAACAACAACAAAAGCCTGACTGGCTGACATTACTTTATATGAACAAAACTGCATGTTAAGCTAACGCTTCGGAGATTATCGTGATTCGTAGGCAACTCCCATTTATTTAAACAATTTTTATCATTGATCAGTTCTTAATTCTGTATCTAAAGTTATTACTGAGCCACACAGGCACTCCCCACTAATGACCTGGCTGGCAATCTTCAGTCCGTCTTGCGAAACATCACCCCTCTTCCTCAATCACCTGTCATTGTCCCACTCCAGTGTGTATAAATACCTGACCAGCTGTGCCGTTATCTCAAGGAATCAACAGCAACAAACTCAACCACTTCAACATATGGTCAGACATTAATCAAAATATCCAGAATTGCCCTCGCGAGGTCACAATATGGATTTGTCATCAAGCTGCCAGAAATCAGTCTACGCTGAAATTCCCGCTTGTAATGACACAAATACACACACTCACACACACACATATTTGGGAATGACAATACGTTTTTTCACACAGATCGGCTGAATGGATGCTCGCCGACAATTGAAAAATATTAAAACCTACGATAGAGCTGACTGCTCTTCGTCACAAATCACATTGCTCCAAAGGCAATAATCTCATTGAATCTGATCAATAATAAAACAAAAGAAATTAATTACCCTCCAATCTACTGTATAATTATTTTACTTCAGTCCTACTTCTGAAACACAACATATCTCCGAGAGACGTTTTTAACCGCATCGCGTAACATATGCAAACACGGTCGTCCACATAGCTACTTTAGTTAAAACAACAAACAAGAAAAGAACCTTCTACTAATAATATATGCGAGCTGTTTCCATGCAAAAGGTGTGTCAGACCAAAACTAAATAGACTACGTTAATCACACAAGCAAATTATTTACAAAACAAAATATGTCCCATACACCATAAGTTAATTTATCAGATAATAATAAATATTATTCAGTACTCATCCTCAGTCAGCCACCCGTCAAAGAACATCCGCAGCCATCTCCCAACTGGATTCTTCTTATCTCATCTCAACCATCTTGATGGAGTCTTGATATTTCCAGGCTTCCTCCATGGTCAATGATGTCATCTCTCGTGCTGATTCAAAAATTAAATTATTATACACTTGATGTCTAACTACTAAATTTGCCGTTCGGGTACTACTTTCCCCAAAGCAGTCTATTGGTGAATTATCGAAGATACTGTCCCTACAAATATAGTACTGTGACTATCTAACACTGAATTTAACACTTTTAATAATAATTTCTGTGTCCTTCATGACACGCAAAGTATAACTGTCAACGTCCTTAGACGCGCAAAGTATAAAAGCCTGTGTCCACTGACACACAAAATCAAAGTCTACGTCCGTAGACGCACAGAGTAATAATCCTACGTCCGTCGACGCACAGAGTAATAGTCTGTTCCCTCGACACACACAATAATAATAAGCTAAGTCTTGGCTCTTCTCACCACTTATAAATGAACCAGCCCTAGGTGTAGATAGAGGGGGAAATTAGATAAAAATTTCACAAAATAATAGTGATACAGGAATGAAATAAATATCACTGAACTCGAAAAATAGCGCAGGTCAAGAATATGCCCATTAATCCTAGAATCGATCGTAGAGATGTTGTCTAGGCGATCTCCCGCGTGAATGCTAGCCGAGCGTGCCCACGCTAGACCTGCCGCGCTAAATAGGCATTCTTCTCTCATTGGTTCCCACATTTTCTGTAACTTGGCGGTTTTTATCAGACCTTGGCTTAGTAGGAGTGTCTAGCATGTACATCAGCCACTCACGTTACTGCATCATATTTCTTCTAGGCGCGAATATCACAATGAACATACCAGCAGCATGTCTCACTGCGCGTCGCTTCAATTTTGAGGCGGCCACCACCTGTCCTTCTGAATCATAGCTATGGTCATTCTTTTCACAATCCTAAGTATTTAGCCTTTTGTCAAACAGCTTCAGGTATGTCCCCAGCAAATGCTTGAAATTTCCTCATCTCCGTCTGGCTATTTTCATGATGCTTGTAGAAGTATTTATTAATTGAAGAAATAAAACATCGAATCATTTAACCATCAGAGGTTAAAAGGGTTCAATACAAAAATCGATATTTATGGAATTAGAATGCAAAACAAAAACCTGTACCCAATCCATTGATTTACTGATTCTGAAAATCAGATAGAAAAAAAACTGTTAGAGAATTAATGTTCAATGTTTTAAGGTTTTAGACGACAACTCAGAATTGCAGCATGTTAGAGAAACAGTGTTTGTAAAAAGCACAATTCTTACAAAAATCTATATTTATGGAATTAGAATGCAGAAGAAAATCCTGTATCGTGGCATATTAACAAACCTGGAATATAATAAATCCATTGTTTGGACGGATGAGCTTAAATCATGTTTGTGCTGAGTCCATTGATTGAAAGCTTAGCAGTAACACTCGCCGGTTATACGATTTAAGTACCCAATCCATTGATTTAGCCTACTGATTCTGAAAACCATGGGATATGATAGAAGACAGAACTGTAAATGAATTTACGTTTAATAGAGAATTGCAGCATGTTAGAGCAACAGTATTTGCAAAAAGCACAATTCTTACAAAAATCTATATTTATGGAATTAGAATGCAGAAGAAAATCCTGTATAGCGGCATATTAACAAACCTGGAATATAATAAATCCATTGTTTAGACGGATTAGCTTAAATCATGTTTGTGCTGAGTCCATTGATTGAAAGCTTAGCAGTAACACTCGCCGGTTATACGATTTGAGTACCCAATCCATTGATTTAGCCTACTGATTCTGAAAACCATGGGATATGATAGAAGAAAGAACTGTAAATGAATTAACGTTTAATAGTTTTGAGGTTTTAGACGACGTAACACTCATCGGTTATACGATTAGAGTACTGAATCCATTGATTTATTGTTTCTGAACACCAAGCGAAATTATAGAATTAAAGCAGTAAGAGAATTAACGTTCAATAGTGTTAAGGTTTTTGACGATAACTCATAATTACAGCAAGATACAGCAACAGTATTTGTAACACTCACCAGTTATACGACTAGAGTACCGGTACTCAATCCATTGATTTACTGTTCCTGAAAACCATGCGTAATGATCGATATTTATGAAATTAGAATGCAGAAGAAAAACCTGTAAAATAATTAACGTTTAATAGTTTGAAGGGTTTAGACGACAACTCATAATTGCAGCATGTTGGAGCATCAGTATTTGCAAATCGCACACGTCTTAAAAAATTGATATTTATGCAATTATAATGCAGTTCGTCACCGCTAGTTTATGAAATTATACGATTTGAGTACACATTCCTTTGATTTACTGTTTCTGAATTCCATGCAGAATGATAAAGGAAAGATCTCAGAATGTTAAAAATGTCACTAAACAGGCGTCACAGCGGCTAAGATGTGAAGTGGACAGCAATTATGGAGCGTATTTTCCTACGGCAACAGTATCTGAAAGTCGCACACTTCGTATAAATCATTGTCATTTATGAAATTAGAAAATCTCACTTGTTCATAAACCACACTTTTCCCAATAGGTTTATAATGAGAGACTTAAGGAGAAAAGTTGCTATGTTTTCATTTCATACAAATGATTATAGAACTCTTTACATTTCAGTTAGAATTCCAAGTTCTGCGTTCTCTAACTTAAAGGGAATCACTGAAAATTGGATCATCATAACACACACCAGTTATTCGTTATTTATGAAAGCATCTTAGTCAAGATTTCCTGCTTTCTCTTGTTGGCTGAAGAGCGTCCTTCTCCCTTATCAGGACAGCCCTCATTGGAAAACCTCTTCACGCCCCGCTTCCAGTGAGGCTTCCTTGTTCCTAAGTGCAACGATCAGCGCTAAACTCCTTTGCACGTTACCTACAGGGGCGCTTTCGCTTTCGAGTGTAGCGTCAACACGAGAGCGTGCTGGGGCTGGTTTCTTTCTTTGATATTTATGTAATTAAAATGCAATTCGTCACTGTTGATTCCATTTCTGTGCTGAGTCCATTGATTGAGAACTTAGCCGTAACACTCACCGGTTATTTGATACATTTCAGTCAGAATTCCAAGTTGTACGTTCCCTAACTTAAGAAGGCAATCACTGGAAATTGGATCATCATAACCCTCATCGGTTATTCGATATTTATGAAATTATACGATTTGAGTACCCAATGCATTGATTTAGTAATTCTGAAAACCATGGGAAATTATAGAAGAAACACCTGTAAAAGAATTAATGTTTAATAGTTCTATGGTTTTAGACGCCGTAACACACGCCGGTTATACGATTTAGAGTACTCAATCCATTTATTTACTGTTTCTGAAAACGATGCGAAATGATCGATATTTATGAAATTAGAATGCAGAGGAGAAACCTGTAAAATAATTAACGTTCAATAGTTTTAAAGGTTTAGACGACAACTCATAATTGCAGCATGTTAGAGCATCAATATTTGTAAATCGCACACTTCTTACAAAAATTGATATTTATGAGATTAGAATGCAATTCTTCAATGCTCATTTATGAGGCTTATATGATGATGATGATAATGATGATAGTTTTAAGGTTGTAGACGATAACTCTAGCATGATACAGCAACAGTATTTGCAAAAAGCACACTTCTTACAAAAATCGATATTTATGGAATTAGTTATATAGTTATTGTTGTTTTAAGGGGAGGAACTACAAGGTCATCTGCCCCTGTTATGGAATTAGAATGCAGAAGAAAAACCTGTACCCAATCCATTGATTTACTGATTCTGCAAATCAGATAGAAGAAAAACTGTTAGAGAATTAACGTTCAATGTTTTAAGGTTTTAGACAACAATTCACAATTGCAGCATGTTAGAGCAACAGTATTTGCAAAAAGCACAATTCTTACAAAAATCTATATTTATGGAATTAGAATGCAGAAGAAAATCCTGTATCTCGGCATATTAACAAACCTGGAATATAATAAATCCATTGTTTAGACGGATGAGCTTAAATCATGTTTGTGCTGAGTCCATTGATTGAAAGCTTAGCAGTAATACTCGCCGGTTATACGATTTGAGTACCCAATCCATTGATTTAGCCTAATGATTCTGAAAACCATGGGATATGATGGAAGAAAGAACTGTAAATGAATTAACGTTTAATAGAGAATTGCATCATTTTAGAGCAACTGTATTTGCAAAAAGCACAATTCTTACAAAAATCGATATTTATGGAATTAGAATGCAGAAGAAAATCCTGTATTGCGGCATATTAACAAACCTGGAATATAATAAATCTATTGTTTAGACGGATGAGCTTAAATCATGTTTGTGCTGAGTCCAGTGATTGGAAGCTTAGCAGTAACACTCGCAGCTTATACGATTTTAGTACCCAATCCATTGATTCAGCCTATTGATTCTGAAAACCATGGGATATGATAGAAGAAAGAACTGTAAATGAATTAACGTTTAATATTTTTAAGGTTTTAGACGACGTAACACTCACTGGTTATACGATTAGAGTACTGAATCCATTGATTTACTGTTACTGAACACCATGCGAAATGATAGAAGAAAAGCCGTAAGAGAATTAACGTTCAATAGTTTTAAGGTTTTAGACAAAAACTCATAAATACAGCAAGATACAGCAACAGTAATTGTAACACTCACCGGTTATACGATTAGAGTACTCAATCCATTGATTTACTGTTTCTGAAAACTATTCGAAATAATCGATATTAGAAGGCAGAAGAAAAATCTGTAAAATAATTAACGTTTAATTGTTTTAAGGGTTTAGACGACAACTCATAATTTCAGAATGTTAGAGCATCAGTATTTTCAAATCGCACACTTCTTACAAAAATTGATATTTATGAAATTATAATGACTTTAAAAAAGGCGTCACAGCGGCCAAAATGTGAAGTGGACACCAAATATGGAGCGTATATTCCTGCAGCAACAGTAACTGCAAATCGCACACTTCGTACAGTTTTTAAAAGTCGTTTTTTAAGAATGTATAGATATTTATGAAATTATAGTGCAATGCGTCACTGGTAATGTATATTCTCTTTCATTTGAATGCTCATTTTTCACGATCGGTCTCTTGTGAGCGCCGCAGGAGGGATGCATACTACTGAAATAATATATATGATGATAACACACACTAATACAGCCATCACAATTAACACCGGTCATCAGACAGATTCTATACACACACAAAGTACACGGGTCTACATGACGGCGTTGTCACAGCCCCTAAACTGAGGAACCAACCAACCATCCACCGTACCAGGTTTCACTGCGGTCGAATGGTCGCGAGAAACGTCTATTTAAATTCACCATTCATGAAAATAACCAACTACAATAAATTTGCTACAGTCATAGATATATTTATTGAATCAGACGTTTTGTTCAATAACGAACTAAAAATTTTGTGTCGTAATTTTAAGCCGTACCCTTTCTTTTAGGCATTGTCCTTGCTTCGTTAAGGTGCTCATGTTTAAGTTTTGTTTTGTATTAATTTTAGTTTGTTTTATTCATAACTAAGCATTAGCTATAAGAGTGACGAATTATGTTTTTTAAGTTTCTTTGTTTTGTAGTTTTGATTCTTTTTCTTTTCTTGTCATTTACCACAATTATTGTTTAGATTTACAATTATCTACTTTGTATTTGTGTCAAAAGGGTACTGAATTGGGCTTATGACCTGTGTTCTTTCATAAATAAATAAATAAATAAATAAATAAATAAATGTTTCCAATTCACTTCGCTGCCATGTTTGTTTTGTATTTAACAGGTTTTTGAAAGTCACACAGGAGAGACAGGTGACCTCGTTGTTCCGCCCCTTAAAACAACAATAACTAACTAACTAACTAACTAATGTCACACAGGTAAACTTCTAGTAGTGCCCGTTATCACCGTATAATTTTTCAGGGTGATATCAGTAATAGTTTCAGAGATATAGAATACCGGTGAAATATTTCGCCCAGCCACCATGTAAAATTTGATACACGCAATAAAATTTGAAGGTCACGGACGGCATCGGACAGAATACTATGACCTTACCGAGTTTCATTGAAATCGCTCTAACCGTTTATATTTCATACACATACGCACACACTCATATATGGGTCTAGTAGGTGGCTACTGTGCAAATGTTAGAGGGGCAATGCTGTATTTTGGGCTATTTCTATGCTCCATATCATAGAAAATTGTACTTTTTGGGGACAAGGTAGCATTTTAATTGCAGATGGGCTACTGTGCAACTTCTGTCTCATGGTTGTGTGACCGGGGCAATGCACGGAGGAGTTGTATTTTCCTTTGGCCAAGTGTGTGATGTTAAGGTTTGGTGAGGCTGGGTCCATGGACACTGTAGTGCCAGTTTATTTGCAGCTTTGTACATTTGAGGGCAAGCCAGCATTTTATTTTACATATTGTACAGTAGTTTAAGATCTTCTTTCCCCAGGATTTGGTCTCCTTCAGTTTTATAATACACAGTTCAAAAAAATTAGGAGAACATGTTTTGTAACGTGTGGTATATGAACGTTAATTTTGTAGATGGGGTTCCAATGGCCGTACAGCATGCCTTGAGACCTTGGCTACTCAGGGTATGTCCAATCGAAGTTATACTCCATCTGTAGGCGTAGGCATGCATTAAACTGTCAGGTGACCCCTGAAAACAAAGTGAATAGTGGTGCATCCGTGTGTTGTTGTGAGGTACACAGACTACTGCGGTCATTTGAGCACGTTGTACGTAAACCAGCACATGGCATGAGACATCTTAACGAGGTTCAAGTCGCAAGGGATGTCACTTTGATCCAGGAAGGATGGACTATTCGTCGTGTTGCTGTGGATCTCAATGTCTCTCCATCAGTTATCCAACGCTTGTGGAATCGCTACAATGAGACAGGCCAGTTCACAAGGAGGGTTGGACAAGGTCGTGGACGCATGACAACCCCACAAGATGACCAATATCTGATCATATGTGTGTTGCGGCGTCGTTCAGCAACTGCCAGAGAACTGCAACAAGACCTCAGGAGGGTCACTGGAGTCACGGTGTCCGACCAGACAGTAAGGAACAGGTAAAGAGATGTGTCCTTACGACCCAGACGTCATGATCGAGTCCCCCGTTTAACGCAGCAACATCACGCAGCTCGCGTTCTGTTTGCCCGTACCCTCGTCAACTGGCCACTTCGCCAATGGAGATCTGTGTTGTTCACAGACGAGTCCATATTTTCCCTGACACAGCGTGATGTACGTCAACGTTTATGGAGACTCCGTGGTGAGCAGTACATACCAAATGTTGTCCAGGAAGTCGACCAATTCGGACAAGGTTCTGTGATGGTGTGGGGTGGCATCAGTATTGATGGCCGTACGGATCTTGTCGTCGTCCATAGTAATCTTACTGCTGCGGGGTACATTGAGCAGATACTGCTACAGCATGTGTTGGCTGCTGTATACGGTGTTGGCCCTGAATTCGTACTCATGCACGACATGCCATGGTTCATATAGCGCGCATCACCAAAACTGTCTTTCGAGAACTGGACATTCAAGAGATGGAATGGCCAGTTGTGAGTCCCGACCTTAATCCCATCGAGCATATTTGGGATAGGCTTGACAGGAGTGTTCGTAGGCGTCCTGTTCCAACACATACGCTCCAAGACCTCGAACAGGCTCTCATTGAAGAATGGGACCTGATACCGCAACTTAACCTCCGTCGACTTATACGGAGCATGCCACGTAGGTGCCAAGCTGTGATAAATGCTCGTGGAGGAGATACTGCTCGGGTCCAAGCTCTATGAACTTGCGGGGTGAGGGGAAAGAGCAGGGAAGGGTCAGGCGAGAAGAGAAGGATCTGTCAACAACCCACCGTGATATATGGTATTCCTTTCTATTCCAAAACTGCTAACATTGGGCCGTTGCTCAAACCACTGTGGTGTTAGGAATGAGTGAGTGAGTCACCCACCAATGTATTTGGTTCTGTACTATGCACGGACCGAGAAACCTCATCACTCGTCAACACCACTACTCATAGTCCGCGATGCACATTCCTCTCAGGTTCACGCAGCTTAGACCCGAGCAGTACACCATACCGAAGCTCTCCAACTGTGATAAAATCCACCCTGGAGTACTGTTCTCACTTTGATTTCGCCACTATTTGGACATTTCCGTTTGTGTTCTGAAAATGAACTAGAATCCATCGATATTCTTTTGTATACTGTACCCATGTGAGTAATCTCGGTGGATAATATGCATCTGCCTCCAGCTAGCATCAGCTCTCAGGCGTGTACGGTAACCCCAATTTAGCAGTGCATATTTTGGATTTGAGGCTAAAAGGTATCAACTCTACAATGATAAGGCACAACTCTATTCTAAAACTTTAATTCAATGAAATAAATCATGGCTTCAAACACAAAACAATACCCAAAAAGCATAAAATAAAGCAAACAAAATTTTTACTTCCACAATCCACAAGTAAACAAATATAAAATCACAACAAAGTCATACCTAGCCATAAGGCTTTACCCTTCTGTGAACTTCACAAGGATATACTAGTGCGCTGATGCACCTACGACTTCAAAACAAACTGTACATTAACATAACAGTCATACAATGTGACTTCTTTAATATTACAACAAGGATTATTCCTTAAACCTCTTTATGTTAAACAATTATGTGTGCCGTGCGTGTTTTAATATTTTTCTTCTCACCAATGAAATGCTTTGCATGCATTTACCTATTTGGACGTTGCACCAAATCAACGTGCAACTCCATAATTATGTAAGCTACCCCCTACACATCCTCCAATTATATGGTTTCACCGCATGCTGTCTGTGATTCCTAGATAAAACGTTACGTTATAGCTTATGTCGGATTGTACGATAGACTACCTCGCGCTCATGGCGATTGGCATCTAGTCACCAACTACATGACTTGGCTCCAGTGACAGTACAAATATATCATGTAACTATTCGTCAGATAGCTAAAATAATGAACCATCAGGATGAACTATAATTATCCATGTGTTCACAAACCACATGGCTCTAATACTCAACATAACACTCATGCATTATATGTCATTTCAACAAGGTCTAGAATCTCTTCCCTTTATAACTTGCCTGAGCGGCCCGGGTGGCTAGCACCGACCCTCGGCTAAGGAAGTCGCTACACAATAGAAAGTGGAATGGGTCGTTTCACCAATTATCTCGACCTTTCTAAAAGTTTGAAAGCCTCCCTCTCTCTAAGCAGTGACGATTTACAAGACAAATACTGTGTCCTGACCGACACACATGTTCCCAAAGGATCTTAATTGACTATTATGCCAACAGGTATTGAATGAGCTTTTGTAATTATTCCTACGTCGAGGATAACGATTAATTAATGGCCTCACATGGGTCCATTCAACATGAAGGTTCGGGGTTCGCAATGCATGAGCCTGGCGGTTGACCGATGTCTCAAGTATAATATAGGCGCAGAAAACCACTGTCGCCATGAGTTTTCGCTGCCAACGAGCGTAAATAACTCATCAATAAGTTCTCGGGAAATCATAGAGCTGCGAGGTGTCCTTGTTTCCTCGACTCTTATCAAGATTCCAATCCGGAACACATTTCAATCCTTTCTTCAGAGTTAGGGTCCTACACTAAAACTCTGGAATAAATAATATCTCCAACAATGTCCACGACATAGGAGAATTCATACGTAGAATAGACTATCTGGCCCCTAATGCTCCATGCTACGACACTCCGACCTATAATATTAAGAGAAATCTAACATTTACTCTATAAGCTTCTCAATTAAGCTGCAAATTCAATTCACTAAAAGCTCTTTCATTACTGGTATCATTACTGAATATCTGCAATATTCTGATATAAACTTCTTTCCATAATTACTGAAATGTAATCTCACTGTAACATCTTCCTGCTTAGATTGATAAGTCTTGCACTTAGCGTTAACAATTCTCGCTTACAACATTTATTTGTTTCCTGATGTGTTCATTCATACTCTTAATAACCATTATTATTATATCATCATTTCTCACTGACATAAATGACCAAAATCATTATTTATTATTATTATTATAAATCTCATTGACATAAATGACCAAAATCATTATTTATTATTATTATCATATAAATTACCAAAATTTCCGACATAGCTAGACGTTTTAAACTCGAACAATCGCGTTCGTTGCATTTACATAACTGATTGCCATTCTTAATTCATAGTGGGAATAATTACTCCACTTAATGATGCAAATCAACATTTCAACTCTATAAAAATCAACTCAATACTGATTAAACATGGAGGATCAGCCTCCTAACTGATTTTTACTGGCATCTATAAGGAATTCACAATATCTTTACGGAATCACAGACATGCAGCGGTCCATACTTCTACATAATCATAACCATAATTTGTGGGGTACTTACATCTCTATAGGCATCTAAGGTGGCTCCGACCAATCATATTCTTCCATGTCGCCCGCCATAATGGGTTTAACGCGACATATTTCTCTTGTTTACACACATTTGATTACACATAATTTCTATCACCAACACGACACGTTGCATACCTTTCAGGAAGTTATCACTCCCCAAACATGTGAAACACTTCATCAAACATTACTTTAAATGATATTTTTACCTATGCATTACACTGAACACTCGTCACTTTATACACACTTCAATGCTGAAATTCCCTAGCAGAGATCGAAATTGCAGGTGTCGACGGCATCTTACGTTACCAACTCCTGATTGAAAGTCTGGTTATCTGCTCTCGGAACTCTCCAACAGTTTTATGACGATCATTACTCCTACAGTAAGCGTCCTGCGTTACATCAATACGCTGGCTCCCAAACATGAGCGTTAACATCTGGTACTCTCATGGCAATACCAAACACTTAGTAGAGTTTCTTTCGCGCATTCTATCGTAGTTACACATATACGATTAGTTAATACTATACACACTGCGCTTAATAAAGTTCAACACTTTCACAAATAATTATATACAATAGTTCTACCGTTAGTCTATACGGTGCTTCGTAACTGAACACGTCATAGTTCGTGCTGCTGATTATGCCTGTATCACGACTATTATTCATACAAGCATATTTACTGTTTCTTTTACACATACCAGTCTTTGTTCGGCGTCTTGATGAATAGAATCGTCATGCGTTTTGCCTTGACGAACTTGCTTCAACCTGGCTGTAGCTGACCGAAGTTTCACTCGAAGACTGCACGTAGCTTATTTGAAGACTTCTGTATGCGACTTACACGCTGTCTCGTACTGCTGCATATTTGCTGCATACTGATTGCAACTTATTGCCATTGTGCTACAATTGAAAACTGCGTAAGACAATAACTGGCTGTAACTGCGCTTGGCGGCATGTAGACTGCGTGACAACAGAGTTAGACTGAGCATAGCTGAGTTAGAACAGAGAGCTCCTCCTGGGGTCTACTCCCTTATATCGGATTTCCACAGAAAGTAGAGCAACATCTTCCCGCGTAATCTTGGCTCCTCTCACAGCATGATTCAGGTCTTCAAACCATGATCATTGTGTTCCTCTCTCTTCACAGGTCCCAAAACTATCTGTGTGCAAAGGAATCGCTCGTCCAATTAATTAATATTAATTCCTTTCTCCATGGCGTGGGACGCTACCTAACGGAAAACCCCCGGCAACATCTTCACATCCATCCGCGAACAATGGTCGTTTTACAGTCCTTACGCACATCATTAAATATGCACCAATTTCGCAGGTAAAAGACTCTAAAATTATCTTCTTGCCAAAATATTCACCTGTGTGCAACTCTCATCTCGATTCGTTACTCCAATCACGAGTAATCAATGATTTTTCTGGGCATTTCTCCGCCCCTACTCCAAATCCATTCTCCGTCGGGGAATAACTATGTCATTATTCAGGCCTCGCCCCTGCTCCAGACGACATAATGGGGTGACAGAGATGGACGTGGCTCCACTGGGACCAACCCACAATTCTGGGCCAATTAGTAAATGTCAGCTCTGCCCTCCTCTGTGCTTCAAGCCTCCAATAGCTTACACCAAATCGTCTTATAATGATATAATCTGCTCATTATTTCCTACATTATTTTAATAAATAATGCCATTTCATCAAAAATCACACCAGTGATTAAATATACATCTCTTTCGAGGGGTTTTTACCAAGAAACTCCCTGTACAGATCTCTGGTTCGCTTCCTGGTGGAACCTTTTTACTGAGATCACAGTCTCTGAGAACCATGTTCGATTCCAGTCAGCATAACCCCATCGGGTTCAATACGTCAACTGTAAAGAAGAAAGGCTTAGTTAGTGATATACCTGGGTGTGAGGTATTGTTTTGTGGAGCACGGCATACGTTCAAAAACATGTTCCCGTAACTTTTTTGAACTTTGTAGTAGCGATTCGCGGCATGTAGAGTCCTCAATCCTCACGCCGTCATTTTGCTTTGTGGGCTATTTTGTATGTTCTATATCATGGTACCTTGTACTTTCTGTATTTTATTTTGCAGACTGCAGCTTGGTTGAGAGGCCCCGGGTTCGATTCTTGGTGCTTTGTACTTTTTCCTGTGTTTTTTGCTATTATAGTGACTTGTGTTTTTTTGCTACAAGCGAGCAATGCTGTTATAGGGACTTGTGTTTTTGTTACAAGCGTCCAATGTTATTACTCTGTGTTCTATTATATGGACTTTTATTTTTTGCTACAAGCGAGCAATGCTATTACTCTTCTTTCTATTATAGTGACTTGTGTTCTTTGCTACAAGCGTCCAATGCTAATAAACTAAGTTCTATTATAAGGGTTTGTGATTTTGGAGGCAAGCGAGCAATGCTAATAACATAAGTTCTATTATAGGGACTTGTGTTTTTGTAGCAAGCGAGCAATGCTAATAAACTAAGTTCTATCATAGGGACTTGTACTTCTTTATGTTTGTTACAAGCGAGCAATGAAACTATTCTAAGTTATAATGAATGGTTATTTCTCTCCGCAAGAGAAGCAGCACAGTTAGCTATTTGTACTGATAGCCCAAGAACGTTTTTAATAGCTTTGTTGAGTTTTATCATTTTACAATTGCCATAGTCTAATGTTGAATTGGATTGAAAACAGATTGTGCTATAGAGATGCATCAACTCATGACTGCGTGAATACAACTTGTGTTCCACTTTGTTGTTAGGGCTAGTCTTCTCACTCATGCTCTATATAAGTCTGGATTAGCTTAGTAAAAAGTGGCTGTAAGGTTTATGACTTGGAGATGTTTTATCAGAGCCTGTGTTTGGTAAAAATAGAGGCAAAATTGATAGGATACATAAAGTTTCTTTCTTTAAGTTGAAAATTGGTTGTTTTTCCTAAGCTTTCTTTGCAATATTACTAAGTGGGTGATAGACGACTTGCGTATCATGGATGATTAAACAATAAACACTCGTATTAGCCGGCACATTTTCCGTTGTTACAAAATCCAAACGAATGCAGACGGTGACCTCTTTAATCGATTCCTCCAAATGAGAGCAGTCAAAGATGGTTGAGGGAGCTTTTGTTTTGAAGTTCTCAGGTGACAACAGTGGACGACAAACCTTTTGGTAATAAGACGACTGAAATTTTACAAACATTTCGTACAGAGCTCCGAATTTATTATTTTCAAAATTCAAATCTTGTGCTTCATAGGGAAATTGGACGCAATTCAGGTAAAGACGCATGTTTCGCAGCTTTATGTAATAGAACTGCGAAGCATCTTTAGCCTGTTGGCACTTGCGATCGGTCTGAAACCCCACAAACACATACAGCGGTCGCTCTGAATAGCGAGAAGGTTTAACAGACCAGCTGTGCTTGTCGGATACGCTCAAGATGGGGAATTCATGTAGTTCCCAGCTCCTGAACTGAATGGGCAGGGGAGTGTCTTTTTCTACTAGTTTGAGCAGCATTTGCTTTCGCTGAACGGAAGGTGTTACGAGAGGCACCTTACATAACAGGCGGTTCAGTCGGACCTTTGAATCAACAACAGTGTCTGCTCCGTTTAGGGCGTTGTAGTCGCGTCTATCAAGAATGAGGACGAGTTCCTGCCTGGCATTGACAATGATATGTTTATGGTCCTCGGAAACGCCAAGTACGGACTTAAGAGGCAGAATCCCTGTGAAGGTGCCGTCTGTAGTAACCATCCAGTCATTGTTCTCACTACCAGGACACCAGGCAGACATGTTAAGCGCCTTAGTTTTCTCACTGGTAAACGATGGATAGAGCTTCATGCAAGACGTTGTGCCCACGTTTCTAACGCTGTCCACTTCGACACCATTGATTAAGTACCGAATCTCGGAAAATAAAAAGGCTAATGCATAATTAGCTAGCTTTGATGTTGTAGGTGTACTACCATCAGCTTTCATGAACTGGCCCTTGTGTGGTAGGGTGTAAATGTCTTGTTGGTTGATATCGATGCGGATTTCATCATTATTATTATAATATTAAGCTGAAGTCTGATAAGAATGAAGCTCAATCCTCACAACACCCTCAGAGGTTTCGATGGGACTCAATACGTTCAGAATAGAGTTCATTTTCTTGTACAATGTAACCGAATCGCTTTAAGGTTTTCTTGCTTTTCGAGCTTAGGTTAGGCTTTCAAAACTTTAGGAACGGTTTCACTCTATTGTTTTAGTGTGCACAAACGCTTCATGCTGGTTTCAAGTAGGTTTGCAAGACATTAGAAACGGTTTCACTCTATGTATAGTACAAACGCTTCATGCTGGTTTCAAGTAGAGTTTGTAAGCTACAGACTCAGAGTTAAATCGCGAAAGCAGTTCACGCTTACATGATGATAAAGAACTGAGGTGGGTATTTCGCGAATGTTAAAACTACTGGGCGCTGTAAATAAAAAGTCGTGCAACGAGTGTGAAGCTTGCTGATTGTAGTACACGTCGGTGCTAATGTTGTAGTTTAGGTAAACGTGGCGATCTTCCGCCACTTGTATTGTCAAGTAGGAGCGATGGAATTTGATTGCTTCAAGTTCTTGTGGTGAGAAGTCTAACAGTGATCTAATCGAGTCTGTAGGTATGAAATTGATTTTGAACGAAGCTCGAATATACACGCAATGCGTTGTGTTGTTAGCAATGAGCCCAAACTCGCGAACACTTGAAGCCTTCTCAACACTTGAAAGCTTCTCATGTTCGCGAACGGCATTGATGTGATCGCAAATGTCGTCCGCACTATAACATCCTGGTGTAAAAGCCAAAACTTCGTCGTTGCAGTAAAATTTCTCGTGGACGCTTTCTTGTATGTCAATTATTCTGTTGAAGCTTTCAAGCGGGATAAGCCTCCAACACAATAGGCCCGTGCCCCAGCTGAATGGGGGGATTATAATGTACTGTGAGCTCGGGGACTTCTCCGCGCAATGTGAGTGTTCGTGTTTGCATACTGTCAATAATACAGCAAAAAAAGTGAGACAGCGCCGGCCACAGTCCTGACTGTTATACTTTTGCTCGCGTTTAATGTTATAATACGTCTTAGAAGTCTCAAAGTAGCGTGCGGGCTCCATGGGAGGTGCTAAATTGCCGAAACTGTCAAAATAATACACCTGAGCGCCTCGCTTAGCATAGGCTACGAAATGAGTCCCAGGCCCGTGGTCTAAATTAAACATAGTGGACGCATTGTGTCGAGGTCTATCTGGTAAGCAATTACGCATTCAAACTCCGCGAAAATAAGGTATTTGTAGACGTTTGGCATGATGCATGACATATTCATGGATCATGACTCTAGACGGCAGTCTTATACTTTTTTAGGGGATAAATAGATGCCAAGTCGTTGTTTGTAGGGTGCAAGTCGTATGTTGGAGTTTCTATTGCTTATGACAATGGCCTGCATGGATTCGTTATGGCGTTCCCTTCCTCCCATAGTCATTTTGCCTCTTGGGGGGACATGACGGCTCTTGCAACTGTACTCGCACCGTCGAGCAGCGAACCCAATGCGGCAAGTCCTGCAAATAAAATTGGTAAAAAGCCACCTCGTTCGGGTATGGAAATGACTCGCGAACGTTTTTGAAACGCTAGTCTTGTTTGCGGGACCACTTGTGCTCGAGCAGCGCGCACGGCCTTTAGGAACGCCAATCGTGGTTTTTATTTTCACTCTTGTAGGCTTGACGAGCCCTCTCATTTTCTTAGGATAACGTTGTTTTGTCATTGTATTTTTTCTTGTAGTCTATATATGGACTTCTAATTTTCTATAAAATGAGAACCATCAGGCTTTTCGCGAAACTTATATCAGGCGCTGGGTATGTGCCTGTAGCAGGCGCTGGGCGTTTGGCGTTTATAAGCTCTGTTACCTTTTTTTTTATCTCTGCATCCAAATATTGTTTTTCCTAGCATGAAAAGCGGTTTTGGGTTCTCTTTGCACTCTAAGTTTCTTAATGTAAAATACATCACTTTTAAGAGTTCCAATTCTACTAATGCTATCAATTTTTTTGACAATATTTTTAGCGGATTGCATTTCTTCATTTAACTCCTTTGTTAAATTGTCTACATAGTCCTTTCTTACAGCGCCTGTATCGACTTCAGCAGGGGTAACAGTTTAATCCCACGTTCTTCTGCATTAATGTGGTCATCTTTGTTTAAGGTTAATGCTAAGCTATCAGCATAAGCCTTGATGCATGCATCTTGCTTATTTACGGGGTTTAAAACATTATAGTCCAGTCAAATTAGATATAAAAAGGGGCCCGACCTAGCAAAAGGTCATGTAGTTCTAATTTTTTTATATGTTGTTTGGACCTCTGCCAATAGTAAAAAAAAAACAAATTTGCAACTTGGAAAGACCTGTGCTAGTTGTGTAATACCCAATAAACAGCTAACTTTTTGCACAATTTTTGGTTTTTGCTCAATGTCTTTTAAAATATGCATCTACATGAAAAACCCATACTTATCTTTTTTAACCTAGATTAAATTTACTACAATTTGAAATCCAAACGAATACTGTATGTTTAGTAGATCGCGAGTTACAATTCTTCAAAGATTGAATATTTTTCATAAAAATAAAAATTGTTGGTTTTGGTGTCCTAATTTGACAAATATTATCAAAAATACTCATTCCATCAAAAGGTGATAGGCAATGAACTTGAAGTTTATTTGTTTAGCTTTAATTCGAACTCTGATTGGTACCGGTAGGCCTAATGCTTCTCTCAAAAGTGGCATATAATTGAAAACCTTGAAGTAGTCTATAGAAATCAGGAAAAATGAATGAAAACAAGTTTTGAGTGCATCAGATATCAAGTATAGGGCCGATAATGATGATGTGTAATTTACGTATAATATTTACTCGTCCGAATGGCTTGTAGACGAGTGAGGTTCATTGTGTTTGTGAGAGCAAGCGTCGGGACCTCAACAATGAAGGCGAGGCCCCTGAACAAAGAATCGACCATTCCCTCCTCCCTCCTACACATTCTTTCGTCAGTTTTGCCGCGTAAATCGAAGAATGCGGCCTGTGAAGCGTTAGTGTACTCTAAAACCTTGTGCAATGCCTATTCCTCCAAGTGTTTGTTTTAAATGTCGTAAGCCCCTGAGTGAAGGCACAACCATTGTCGTAAAACAAGTAGGTATTCGCACACATTAACGTGAGTGTGAAATGGGACCTTAAAGAAGAGAAAATTGTCTCTCGAAAACTTCAAGAGGAAGTAGGAAGAGTTACACTGCTGCAAGAAATTTTAAAGCATCTGTTCGACGTAAAGGAGATTATGATCTCGAACCATCCAGACCCTCAAGATCGTTAAGTGAGCTCGATAGGATATAACTGAAGAATTCATCAGGCTATAAAAAGAACTGCCCAAATCACGAAGAAATGATGTCCTCAAAGTTGATAAGTTTGGTTTCAGGATAACAGTCCTAGATGCATCTGAATGCTGAGGTGGCCAATGGGGAAAGAAAATTATACAGCGGCTCTCAAGTGTAAATAACTGGGTAGTTGCTGATACAAGATACCACGATCTGTGTAATTAAACGTTATTCACTGAGCCATTAACAACTGGACAGAAGAGAGGACATCGACCGGCAATTGATAAAGATGATGATGTTCGTGTGGCCTCCGGAGAGGCCGAGTGCAGGTCTTTCTAGTTGGCGCCCGTGGGCGACCTGCGCGTCGTAATGAGGATGAAATGATAATGAAGACGGCACATACACCCAGTCCACGAGCCACGGGAATTAACCCCAGGAGATTAAAATCGTTGATGGCTCGGCCGGGAATCGAACCCGGGGCACTTTGGGCCAAAGCTTAGCGCGCTAACCATTTAGCCACAGAGCCGCACATTGATATAGATGAGGCATTGGATGATATAGGCTATACACTTACCTCCTGGAGAACTCTGAGGAACATCCGTTCTCAATAGATGATATATTGAAACAGATCAAAGGAGATTATCCTGATATAACAACTGTGAGATCTCATAAGTGTATGAAACCCAATGAATATCCTCCATCCGGTGATTTCTTAGGCAATGGTAATTCAGTCATCCCTGAATCCGTACAGTAGGTCTACTACTGTGTTATCCCTGAATCCGTACCGTACTGCTGTTTTATGAAACCGTTGTTCCGAAAGACAAGCGTGCTGTTCTTAACACTTGGAGAACTGATGTGTAGCTTTATAACATACCGTACTCTCAAATGTGCTGTACCACTACGGTCTTTCATCTCCTCACTCATGTTTGGCCTTGGGACCTACTTATACAGAAAACTTGGTTCCAAGCATTTAGTTAATATGTATTCAGCTTTGGAATTTCCATGCACTTAGTGATGCAGCGCAGCTTGAAAGTTCTGCGATCAGGAGCTCAGAATCCTCACCACCTATTTATAAGGAGCTCTCATCCAGTTTGTCTTTGACAAAGAAAAATCCCCAACTTCTAGAACTGGCAGAACTTTTCCTGTTACTAGACTCCAGTAACGGAACCATAGCAAAAGCTGGGGAGAAGTGCTTTGTGGCTTTGTATGGGGTGATTTCCTAACAAACACCCTGAATAGCCTTCCTTACCAACTATTTGTTACATTTGCAGCCAACACCAAAATCAATATTGCTTGCTTGCCCCCAACAGAGGATGCAGCACCCCACCATGCTAACAGAACTTACAACCAAGTTCAAAAGTATTTTGGGGTCAATAAAAATCTTACAGATTGGTGGTAGAAGCTTGATGATCAAGTTCCTATCCCTATCCCTACAACTATGGATCCTGAAACTCAGCTCCTACTGCGCATGATTTCCTGCAATATTGCAGAAAAGGTTGAAGCGGCGGTTGGAGTTCCCGTAAGCTGAATTCAAATGCTCAGACCTTTGTCGATATTGTGGTGGCAAAATTATGTAAAAACGTGCAATCTCTTCAGCTACAGGATTCTGACAACGAGGAAGAAGTCCCCACCGCTAAATTGATATAACGGAAAAACGAGCCTATACCTGCTGTTAGTTCGAGAACTCCTCCAATGAACGTGCGCCATCATCACAGGAAGATTTTTCGAGACCCAGGCAATCAAAACAAATGGAATTACGATGAGACCGGTTGCATCATACATGTAAAAACTTATTTTAAGCGTTACGTTTTCCCTTGTAATAAGACAAAATAGTACCTACCGGTATGTGAACTGATTTCTTTCAATTCTTTCAAATTCACTTTTGAGAGAAGCACTTGGCCTACAGGTACCCGTCAGAGCTCAGATTGAAGCTAAACAAATATCCTTCAAGTTCATTTCCTGTGAATTTTCTCATGGAATGAGTATTTTTGATAATATTTGTCAAATTAGAAGACCAAAACCAAGAATTTTTACTTTTATGAAAAAATATTCAACCTTTGAAGAACTGTATCTCTGGATCTACTAAACATACTGTATTCACTTAGGTCTTAAATTGTAGAAAATTTAATCTTGTTTACAAAAGATAAGTATGTTGTTTTCTGTCAGATGCATATTTTAAACAAAATTGAGCAAAAACCGAAATTTGTGCTAAAAGTTAATTGTTTTTTGGGTACTACACAACTAGCACAGGTCTTTCGAAGTTGCAAATTTGGTTTTTTACTATTGGCAGAGGTCCAAACAACATATTAAAAAATTAGAACTACATGACCTTTTGCAAGGTCGGATGTCTAATTTGACTGGACTATTAGTAATTCGCATCTTTTGCACATCATGGGTACCATCGGCTACAGCTTTCTACTGAGAACTAACATTTTTGAGAGTCTCTTTTGATAAATTGTCCACATAGTCCTGTCTCACAGCATCTGTGTTCTCCTTAGCAGGTGCTAACCGTTTTATCCGTGGTGTTTTAGTGTTAAAGTGTTTGTCTTTGTCTCTTCTCATTGTAGTGGATTCTACAAAGTTAACTACATCGCCCATAGTACTGGCATCCTGTATATTAACAGGTTCTGCCATGTTAGCAATGCGTTTTTCCTGGGCATCGTTGTTACCGTCAGATGATATTAACCAGCTGCTCATGGGAGCTATTGTGAGCGAAGCTACGAACCAGGTGCTCTCAGGTGCTGTTGGGAGTGAAGCATCAGCATGTTTTCGTTTTCGTTTTCTTATTGCTGTTAACGGTCTTCCAAACCCGTCCATATTTCTCACTCTCTATAGAAGAAAACAATGAAAATTATCAAACAGACAAAACAGTTACCCATCAACGATGTTACAGACTGTATTACGAAAAATAGTCATGTACAGTGTCACGGTTCACTATGTCCCTCAAGTATTAGTTGTCTCATTGCAGGACCGCCGGGCTGTGGTAAAACAAACCTTCTACTTCACTAATCACTACTCCACACGGCGTTCGATTTCAAAACATGTAGGCCTACATTTTTTGCAAAATCGCTCTATCAGCCGTTGTATGTGTACTTAGAACAGGTGATATCTGAGCTGCAGAAAGAAAACAAGAGCTACTCTGCATTCTCAGCACACGAGGAGGTTATGACACCCGAAGAAGTAGGGCCTGATTCGTTCTTGATTTTTGACGACGTGGCTAGCGAGCAACAGGCAATCATTCAAGCCTATTTCAGCATGGGGAGACATAAAAATATGGATTGTTTTTATCTCCGTCAGACTTACTCCAGAATGCCGAAACAACTGATTCACGACAATGCTAACCTTATTGCTTTATTTCGTCAGGATGAACGAAACATGCGCCACGTTTTCGATGACCACGACACTCCGGATATGAGCTTTGCAGTCTTCACAGGGCTGTGCAAGGCCTGTTGGTCCGAACACCATCATGGTTGCCTTGTGTTAGATAAACATAGCGAAATCAATAAGGGGCACTATCGTAAGAGTTTCAACCAATTTATTCTGCTTACATAGAAATGGAGGAAACACGGCTGAAGCAAATTATTCGCGTTCGAAAAAATATTCGGAACAAGTTCCGAGATCTCAAACGCACGCAGACTGTAGCAGTTTTGCTTAGGCTGGGATGACCAGTGAAACGGTATTTACTTTGCTCCACGTTGAGCGTACAAATGTAATGGTAATTAGTGCCCCATGTTGGTAGCGACAAATGTAATGGTTTCGCTAGCCCACACTGTTGGGAGAGAAATGTAACTGTTTACCTTTGCCTAAGCTATGTTGTTTTAATGGGCGCCAAGACCTCAATGCAATGTTGAAATCTAAATTTGTATTTAACAACGTCTAGCTCTGGCAGAACACATTCAAGACTCTATTCACTCAGATCGTGGTATGATTTGATCATTAACCCAACAAACAATTGTATCAGGAGAAGGAATTGGTCTATATCTAATGCTACCTACTGAAAGCAAAGATTGCATTGTAAAAGAAATGAATTTATTATATAAAACAAGTATAGCAAAATTAATAATAATAAGTTTAACATTTAAATTGGAGCGTTGTGATTTGAATATTACCGATAGAAAATTACGTGAAAACGGAGTCTGATAAATTGATTTTACTCTTATTTCCAAGCTATGAAGTTACTGAATTATGAAATATAAAACAAAGAAAAATGAGAGATTGCGTATTTCTGCGTCATTAGCGCTTACCCCTGGAAATTGCCAATGCATTTCCCTCGTTCTTGATGATGCTGTGTGCTTCCCACAGTCTCCTGGACGTCGTCATCTCCGTCGAAATTTGATGATATCCTGGTAGATTATATAATTCTATGGTCCGTACATCGGACCCAAACTCTCGTAAAACCGCACTGGTTACGTTTTACAAAAGTTCGTCGCTAACTCCACTGAACATCGGAGCGTCACGCACTTGCGACCGTACACTGCAAGTCCTACACAGATTGTCCCGAACTCCACTGAACATCGGAGCGACACGCACTTGCACCCATACTCCTCAAGTATTTCACAGATAGTCCACGTCTCACGGCGCGTCGAACGATATATTCACCTGTCGGCTCCCCCACTCTTCAGTCCCAACTAGCTTACGTCGTCTCCCCTGATTGGCTGAACCACCACGCGATCTTCTCCTCCTCCGGGTCATTACACTCGGCGACAGGGTTCCGTTTCAACAATTCGCCTTTTCTAGACCTTGCGACCCAAGATTACGTCATGCTTCTCGACAGGAATCAGCTTGTATTAGAATTCCCAGTGAGTCACGTCTCTCTCAAATACCCTAACTGACAAAAACTCCGTAAAATTCCGTAATCAGATAATTTTCTATGATATCGTCGTTCGTAATAATTTGCTTGATAGCGTTTTCTAAGACATAGAAAACCTATCTGAATGCTAATAATTTTTATAAAATGCTCCGAAAACACCTTAATAATAATTACAATAAATTAATAATAATAATAAATTACCATGAAAAATTGTCTTGGCAGAACAATTTGCCGCGTAAATAAATATAGAATGGCTTCCTACTGACTTATGCCAGTTGCATAAAACCCCTAGAAAAACACGTTACATATTCGCCTCGGATCATCGGATGATTTACCGTGACGACGGTCCATTATCCGATTATCCCAGACACGTTAATAAACCCCATCCAAAATACATATTACATAAATGAAATCACCCTAAATTACAGATATATACACTCATAATTTTTCTTCACGCACTTTGCGTCAAAGTTTGTTGTCACTATGGATTGCACTTTGCAACCAGTCCAATGTTTTACACATAAATTAGTGTTCCATGGATATTTCCGCCTCTCAAATTCCTCTATGTTGGAGAAATAGACATAATTAATGTGTGAGCACTATGTATTTATGATGTCATATCACACGCATTGAAGGTGTTCTGATATATTTATATCACCATAGAACTTCCTAATTTCACTGGAGGTCCCCTCCTTATGGTGACATTTAATTCCACTTATCACTGAGCACACGATCACACTATTGTGGCAGCGCCTCGTGACCATAATACTTAATCTCTCTTTAAAGTAGATTAAATTAATATTGACTTCTGAAAAAAAAAACAGTAAATGCGCATTACATATAACACCAAATATTTCTGTGCCGTAATCGCCCTGTCTTGTTAAGTTCCCGTACACCATATTCTACTTAATACTAGTTCTCACCACAGACCATTTCTCCTCACACAAATAATACCATTGTACAAATTATCTTAAATTACACACTTACAAATCTTACATGGCGAGGCCGTAAACAGAAATCACGTGTGCTGATATGTATGAGTTTCATGAAGGACTGTCTCGCATTCTGATGGCCCATCTTTTATCTCGTGGACGCCTTAAGCTAACAAGCCCTATTCAAGCGCTCCCCCATCTCTTGGAGATAAATGGGAACCCATCAGCGCTGCCAAAATGGCCTTGGTGCATCGAGACAATTTAGTGCTCAACAGCATCCGACAATCCCGTCATATTTCCCTGTACCTTAAAAACTCTCATTTACTTACATACTACCCCCCTGTGTGACTTCTGATACGCCTGCCTTAAGACCAGATCTTCCACGCACCAGACACCACACTTACTCATTTGATAGGCTGGCTCGCCAGCTAAACACACTCACTTTATGACACATATTTTCGTAGACTATGTATATTATACGTTCCGTATAATCTGTTTCCCTCACTATTCTCCAGCACATATGCTGTTTTCCCAATACGTTTGGAAACTATAAATGGGCCCTCGTAGAGATAAAAGAACTTGGACATGACTTTCTCTAGCTTATTTGACTGTTTCGGCACTCTAAGTAAGACTCTGTCTCCCGGCTCGAATAGGTCAAATTTAGTTTCTTTTTGTTGGCGAATTCTCTTTTGTGCTGACTTAGATAAATTCTGTTTCGCCAACTGGACAGTGTAATCCATCCCCGGTTGCTTACCCTCATTTAATCCCAACACCCTCGCTAGTTCATTTTGTGGTCTTTTTCCGAAGTGAACTTCGTATGGCGTCAATTTCGTGCTCTCATGCTGGACAGAATTCAGCCAAGTCTCGACCTTGGGAAGATGTCCAACCCAGGCCGCATGCTTGTCATGCACTAGAGTCCGAAAAAGACGAGCCACTTCCCTTAATGGACGCTCTGCAGAATTACCCTGAGGGTACCTTACAGAGGAATGAACGTGTGTTATACCAGCTTCCTGCATACTGGTTCTCCATTTCTTTGCAGTAAACTGTGGTCCACTGTCAGATAGTATCCTGAGAGGAATGCCAAACTCAGGTACATACTTATTAATGATCAGACGGCTACACGCTAGTCCCGTGGCTTTCCTTAGCGGATATAGCTTGACATACTTACTAAAAGCGTCAATAACTATAAAAATGTACTCGTAGCCGTACTGTCCTTTAACGATCGGGCCAAATAAATCCACACACAGTAGTTCGCCGGGACTACTGGTGAGAACTGCAGATCTCTCCCCCACTAAATATTTAACTGGATATTTACTCCTTTGACAGGTGTCACACTTAGCTAAAATCCTCCTAACGTCCCTTCCCATTTTACTCCAAATAAAGTCACGACCAATTTCATAGAAGACCTTGGCAGCACCAAAGTGTCCTAATTCCCTATGAATGAACCAAATTAGCTCCTCCCGCAAAGTGGCAGGAACACATATTGCCCACCGATTATTCCTACATTTCCTTGCAAGAAGCCCATCCTGCATCTTGTACGTGAACCGTCCTACTTTCACATACTCTTCTTCACCTATTTCCAACCTAGCCAGTGGCTCCTTTAACTTAACGTCATCACGTTGCTCCACTAGCATATTTCTCAGTGTCTGTAACGATGCCCTGTTGCTACTGTCCACACATGCACATATTAAAATACCGTCCTCTGCTTTAACCACAGGATAATCCCTACATAAATTAGTGTCCCTCGATAGCATGTCTGCAAGAATGTTATCTTTACCTTTAATATATTTTACTGTGAATTCGTATTCCTGCAGAGCAAGAATCCACCTACTAACTCTGTTAGAACTGAGTTTACAAGTCCTCATATACAGTAATGCATGGTGATCTGTGTGGATCTCAAATTTCCCCCCTACTAAATACATTCTAAATTTCCCTAAACTGAAAACAATACCTAAAAGCTCTAACTCAGTAATCGTGTATCTTTTCTCTGCTGCTGTCAGTCCTCGCGAGGCTAAAGATACAATGCACAGATTACCCTCATCATCTTTCTGACATAATACTCCAGCAATGCCTATATGTGAAGCATCTGTCATAACCACATATTCCTTATCTTTTAACGGATATTTCAGCACTACAGCTTTCTCAAAACCTTCCTTCAGCGCTCTAAAAGCCTGATCATGCTTGGACTCCCATCTCCACCGAGTCCCACTTTTAAGCAATTCCCTGAATGGTTCTACCAACCCTGAGTATTTAAGAACGAACCTCCTGAAAAAGTTGCAAATTCCCAGGTAAGTTTTTAACTGTTTAACATTCTGTGGCACCTCTGCGTTAAGTATCTTTTTAACCCTACTTTCTTCTGGTGTTACACCTCTACTCGACACTCTATGACCTAAAAATGTCACTTCTGACTGACAGAATGACGACTTAGACAGCTTCAAAGTGAACCCTGCCTGATCTAACTTCTGAAAAACTATATTTAAATGATGTAGATGCTCCTCAAAACTGCGTGAACTAATTACCATATCATCTATGTAAATGGTTACAAACTCTCCTGTGTCATCCCCTAATGCGATGTTTAAAGCCCTAATTAAAGCAGCTGAACTACTCTTTAACCCATAAGGTGTTCTACAAAATTGATAAAGGTTATATTTATGACTGAAAGCTGTAAATGGTCTATCTTCGTACATAAGTGGCACTTGCCAAAAACTGGAACTCAAATCTACACAAGTGAAATACTTCTTCCCCTCAAATGTTTGCATTAATTCCTCTATTGACATAGATTTCAGCTGATCTGAACTAATTCTACTGTTAACCAAACGAGCGTCTAAACAAATACGAACAGTGCCGTCGGTCTTGGGTACCGTGATCAAAGAATTAACATATGGACTGTTCGAGTGCTCAATAATCCCATCTTCAAGCATCTGGTTAATTTGTGCCTCAACTGCACTCTGATAAGCGAAAGGTACAGGATATCTATGTCCTGTGAATACTGACCTATCAATAACGTTCAATGAATGTGTATAGCAATTGGTCATACCAATGCGATCCTCAAAAACTCTCCTATTACACCATAACACATCATAGAGCCGAACACACTGTTCATCCTCTATATTTCCCTGAAATGCAGCCTCACGTAACGAGTCCTCTAGACTTCCGTTCGTAATCACACTGCCCACAAAACATGGAGAACCCCGCTCTACGGCTGGCGATATCTCATTTAAAGTACAAATCACACCTACAATACTACTTCTCTGAATATGGTCATTGAACGCTACTTCTACTTCAGAATCTCCCCATTTAAATTTCAAACTCCCTACATCATAACATAAGTTACCAGACACTCTACTTAGCCACTCTGAACCCAAGATAATACTGAATACTAAATTTGGAATTACAAGGCAAATCTGCTTCTCTACATGATTATTAATTTTAATGTCTACTAAAACTTGCTTAGAAATTACTTTAGACCTCTTCCCAACAGCTGTGATAACAAAAGTGCTTTTAATTGCCATCTCCTCAAAATTTACTCCAGTTCCTTTCATTTTATCATAAAATGCACTACTTATGCAACTCTTCATACAACCACTATCAATTAAAACATCTGTGTACGCCTCGGACACGTTAAATTTAACTATGGGGCTCTTACTAACCACTTCCTGAATAATACTTTCATCATTTAGTTCATGTAATAATTCATTTCTTACATTTAGGCCATAGGGTTCCTGTATAATTGTATGGACAGGGCATGCTACAGACTGAGATTCTGACCTTACTTCGCAGCCTGGTTCGCGTTTAAAGAACCGCTACAGCTGGCCGTAGTACTACTAACTACTAAACTGGTCTGGTTGTTCTGGGCTGTGTTGTCATTGTTTGGCTGTATATTACTACCACTAGGCTGTCCTCTTCCTTGACCCCTATTCTGGTTGTAACTATTGTCATTATAATTTCTCCCTTGATTTCCCCTGAAATCATTGTTTCTCCCTTGATTTCCCCTGTAATCATTGTTCCTCCCTTGATTTCCCCTGAAATCATTGTTCCTCCCTTGATACTGATTACCATAGCCATTTCCTCTGTTCTGATTTAGCTGATTATTATTATTTCTATTTTGAGCGTTGGCCCCTTCGCCACCGTTCCCTTGAACTTCTTGATGCCTGGCTTCATTAGGTCTATTATTATTATTACCCTGGTTCCGATTGAAATTGTCCTCATAACCCCCTCTCCCTAGTGCATCAAATGTGCTTAACAAATTTTCTACTTGTGATATAGTCTTTACATTCTGGATACAAGCAGCCTCCTTGATCCTATAGGGAAAGTGCCTAAGTAGCAACCTTACCACATCACTTTCCTCCTTCAAGCCATCCAGATATTTACACACTAATACCTGCCCTAAAAAGTATTCGGTCATGGTGGAGCTTCCTTTATGGTTATATTTACCACACACTACTCCCTCACGATGCTGCGACTGAATAACCTCATTCCAGAACTTTTCACAGAATTTCATTTTAAAATCATTGATATCAGTAAACTTGTCTCTGTAGACAGCAAACCAATTCCTCGTTTCCCCCACAAACACTTGTTCTAAAATTTCAACTACCTGGCACCACTCAATACTACCATTTTCCAACCTCTCCCCGAATTTATTTTCTATAGTGTTCATGAACTCCATTGGGCACCCCTGTCGATTGCTGAACTTACCCAGTTCTACCTCCCTGTGTGTGCTATTCACAAAAACTGGCCTATTCTGACTATTTTCTTGCCTGATCCTAGCTTTTAATTTTAATTCTAATTCTGCGATTTTCTCCTCAGCCTTCCTCTCAATACTGTTTACTGTTAATTTAATGTTTCCTTCTGATTCTTCTACTTTATCATATAGCTTTGCTTGTTTCTCCTCAATCTTGCTAATGCTTTCCCTATTACTCTCTCTTAAATCATTTACTTCTGCAACTACTTGTGAGTGGACTTTCTCAATTCTACCCCCCAGCTGTTCCTTAACCTCTTTAGTAGCTACCTGAATTTTGTCAATTTCTCCCCCCAATTGCTTTTTGACCTGCTGTGTTTCCAGTTGCACTAGTTCTTTTAAATTTTCAGCCTGTGTACTGATTCTAATTTCCAACTCCTCCTGTACTTTTCCTAATTTTCTGTCTACATCTGCAATAATCTCTTTAGCCTTTTCTTCCATCACCCCCCTGATCTCACCTCTAATCAGTTCGAATTTGTCACTCATTTCCCTACTGTTTTGTTCTAATTTAGCATTTAAAGTTTCAGTACTCTCTCTATTTTCCTTACTGTTTTGTTCTAATCTGGCGTTTAAAGTTTCATTACTCTCTCTATTTTCCCTACTGTTTTGTTCTAATTTTGCATTATTCTGTTCTAATTTTGCATTATTCTGTTCTAATTTTGCATTTAAAGCTTCTGTACTTTCTTTATTTTCCCTACTGTTTTGTTCTAATTTTGCATTATTCTGTTCTAATTTTGCATTTAAAGCATCACTACTAACTTTGTTCTGATACATGAACTCGAGAAGTAAAGTTTTTAATTCTGGTTGGCCGCCTACACTCCCTGTTTCAGTATCGGGATTTACCTCCGCTACCCCGGTACTACCATCACTCGACATACTGCTCGTATCATCATTCTCCAGTTGATGACCACTACGTAACCTCATCTGTCTTTCTTTCTCATCCCCCATAATGATATACACTGATAAAGACAAATAACCCCCAAAATACAGGCACAGAAATATATATCCTTCTCCTTCCACAAATGTTATTAGGTTTTCATCCCCACGTTGTCGGCGACAATTGTAGCAGTTCTGCTTAGGCTGGGATGACCAGTGAAACGGTATTTACTTTGCTCCACGTTGAGCGTACAAATGTAATGGTAATTAGTGCCCCATGTTGGTAGCGACAAATGTAATGGTTTCGCTAGCCCACACTGTTGGGAGAGAAATGTAACTGTTTACCTTTGCCTAAGCTATGTTGTTTTAATGGGCGCCAAGACCTCAATGCAATGTTGAAATCTAAATTTGTATTTAACAACGTCTAGCTCTGGCAGAACACATTCAAGACTCTATTCACTCAGATCGTGGTATGATTTGATCATTAACCCAACAAACAATTGTATCAGGAGAAGGAATTGGTCTATATCTAATGCTACCTACTGAAAGCAAAGATTGCATTGTAAAAGAAATGAATTTATTATATAAAACAAGTATAGCAAAATTAATAATAATAAGTTTAACATTTAAATTGGAGCGTTGTGATTTGAATATTACCGATAGAAAATTAGGTGAAAACGGAGTCTGATAAATTGATTTTACTCTTATTTCCAAGCTATGAAGTTACTGAATTATGAAATATAAAACAAAGAAAAATGAGAGATTGCGTATTTCTGCGTCATTAGCGCTTACCCCTGGAAATTGCCAATGCATTTCCCTCGTTCTTGATGATGCTGTGTGCTTCCCACAGTCTCCTGGACGTCGTCATCTCCGTCGAAATTTGATGATATCCTGGTAGATTATATAATTCTATGGTCCGTACATCGGACCCAAACTCTCGTAAAACCGCACTGGTTACGTTTTACAAAAGTTCGTCGCTAACTCCACTGAACATCGGAGCGTCACGCACTTGCGACCGTACACTGCAAGTCCTACACAGATTGTCCCGAACTCCACTGAACATCGGAGCGACACGCACTTGCACCCATACTCCTCAAGTATTTCACAGATAGTCCACGTCTCACGGCGCGTCGAACGATATATTCACCTGTCGGCTCCCCCACTCTTCAGTCCCAACTAGCTTACGTCGTCTCCCCTGATTGGCTGAACCACCACGCGATCTTCTCCTCCTCCGGGTCATTACACTCGGCGACAGGGTTCCGTTTCAACAATTCGCCTTTTCTAGACCTTGCGACCCAAGATTACGTCATGCTTCTCGACAGGAATCAGCTTGTATTAGAATTCCCAGTGAGTCACGTCTCTCTCAAATACCCTAACTGACAAAAACTCCGTAAAATTCCGTAATCAGATAATTTTCTATGATATCGTCGTTCGTAATAATTTGCTTGATAGCGTTTTCTAAGACATAGAAAACCTATCTGAATGCTAATAATTTTTATAAAATGCTCCGAAAATACCTTAATAATAATTACAATAAATTAATAATAATAATAAATTACCATGAAAAATTGTCTTGGCAGAACAATTTGCCGCGTAAATAAATATAGAATGGCTTCCTACTGACTTATGCCAGTTGCATAAAACCCCTAGAAAAACACGTTACAAGACGGAGGACCAGCATTTTATAGATAAACATCTAAAACCGCCTCTGGAAGCATTGCTAAAATCTCCACCTCAGCCCAAAGCTGAGCCAAATACGGCAAAAGTAGAGCTCGAGATTGAGTCTAAGTCTGAAGACTCCGAATCTGAAAAAGAGGAAGAAATATTTCTACCCCTGCACACCCCGTCAACCGCCAGTCCAACATAACTCATCAGCACGCTAGAATGCCTTTCCAAGTTTAGGGCTTTGTTTAAAAGTACCTACGGCAACAAAATGTATCCTTTTCTCGAACAGCTTTTCACAAATAAATCCGACACAACTTATGGCATTCGTTATGATAACTTGAGCATTTATAAGTACCACATACTACAAAATTAATGTTTTTTGGGAATCTTGCACCGTGGGAGCGATATATTATTTTTGACCCACAGTAGTGATAAAATTCTGAATAAACTTCTATTTTGTACCTTAAATTTAAAGACAGCAATTTCTACCTTGTGGTTCGTGCATTTTAATCATGAATCTAATGCTACATTGATTACTGCCACAGTAATTTCTAAGCAAGTTTCAAGATATCCGTTTCACGCCATTTAAAACCGGATGAGGTTTATTTCGTACATTTTACTCAAGACATAGACCAAGTCTTCAACCTTTTATATCATTCATTTCAATGCAGTACAGGTATTTTAAACTTATTCATTCCATATTATTATTATTTGTAATTTAATTCCGAATTTGATTGCTTTTAATTGACAAAATTGTTTCGTGTAACACTTAATTCCTTACATTTAACTCCTTGAATTTAATTCCTGATATTCACACCAGATTTATTTGATTCCTGATCTAATTCAAATACGAATTTCAATCCTTCCATTTCACCCAATCGTTTCGTGTACATGTCATTGCTTACATTTTATTTCTCACATTTCACACCAAATTTAATTGTAATGTCCAAGATTTAATTTAATTCCGAGATCAAGTTTCAATCACTCCCAAACCAGGATTTTATTCCACACTTAATTTCAAAGTAATTTCATTCTGAGTGCAAGGTTTTTCATTCCACATTTAATTTTATTTTAGGATTTAATTTCATTCCACATTTACATTAGTCTCATTCGGAGTCCAAGGTTAAATTTCATTCCATATTAAATTTCATCCCGAGTCCAGAATTTAATATTATTCAGTATTTAATTTTATTCTTACTCCAACATTTAGTTTTACTCCTCATTTAATTTTATTCCAAGCTCAAAATTACATTTCATTCTACATTTAATTTCTTTCCGAGTTCAAGATTTAATTTCATTCCAGATTTAATTTCACTCCGAGTTTCAGTCGTAGGATTTAGTTCTTTTTATTCTGAACAGAGTTTTATTCTTCACATTTTACTTTTCGCATTTTATATTTCATATTTCACTCCGAATTTAATTCCACAAAGAGTAGGCTACCATATTATAATTTCATTCCACATTTAATTTCACTCCGACTTTCATGATCTATTTGATTCTAAATCTAATTTTACACCAAATTTCATTCCTTTTAATTCAGTAAATTGTTTCGTGTAAAACGACACTCCTTGAATTTCATTCATCATGCATCACTCCAGATCTTATTCCACTCCAAGTTCCATTCAATAAATTATTTGCATTTTAATGTCCTACTGGGATTCATGTTTAATTTCGTTTTCCTAAATACTTTTCCTTTTACCGTAATTTTCATGTAATTCCTTTTCACAATATAATATCATTCCAGGATTTCGTTTATCGAATCCATTGAATTTCGTTCCATTTTCGTTTATTTTATACAAGTGCACATTCCTGCTCCAAGGATATATTCATTAATGAATGTTAGTTTGTTGAAATGTATGTGGACACCTTCCTAGAATAGCAAACATCTTGCATGAAATAACTACTGTGTTTTATTCAACAGACTTGCTTACTATTGCTAATATTCGTGAGCGGATTGAGCAGATGACAACCAATGAACAGGACGAAGCAGGGGAAGAAGAAGTGGAGACCACAAATTTGTAAAGGAATGCTTGGGAAGCCTACATTTTGCTCATTATTATTGAAGAATTTAGCTTAATCATTTAGTTCATTAGAGTCAATTGTCATTTACATTAAATTGTACCGTACAACGGATTTCAATAATAGTACTTTGTACTGATCTATCAATAAAAGCACTGCATTCCTGAATTGTTTTAACATTTTCCTACTGTACCCGGATCGTTTACACGTCCGTGACATGATGACGTTATTATTGTGACGAATAGATGTTAGTTTATATTGGCAATGGAACGGCGGACTTTTGAATAGCGCGCTTGGAGACTTCGAGTGTTGAGGGAGGTATAAGACGTAGGGGCGAGTGACGTGGAACTGTGACGTGGGCGCTGGACTACGTAACAGACTATAGTTTTCTAGAATTTCCTCCTGACGATGGAATAGAACTTAGAAAAGTAGCACAGTTTTCTGGCAATTGAATTAGAAGAAAATAGAGCTATCAAGCAAGAAAATCCGTTCAACAGGAGCTGAGATACGGAATCGAAGTTTCTAGAAGTTCTACCGCTGGGAGTATAAAAGGAGCCAGGAAATCCAGGAAGGCATGTACTTCATCAGAGCAACTGCTCTAGTGCACATCAACGCTACATCGTGAACGAGTGGTTACGTCGTCATTATAATCGCCGAAGGACTTAGTCGCGGGACGAGGTGTCCGTGGACTTAGTTTATGTTCAGTGAACGAACACTTATATTATCGAACGTCTTAGAATATTGGACGACATTATGGTCAATTTATTCTACTGGTAAAGTGATGGTGATTTTTGTATTACCATTCACGAAGTTCAGCCTACAAAAACAGCATGTTTCTTGTGGTGAAACCGAATATCAGGCACTTCATTAATACCAGAAAGACATTGCATCTATAGTTCATTTCACGCAGCTGACAGGTGTTCCTGTGATAGCAAAGCGAATGAAACCGCAATTTTCGGTTATAGAACTTGTTCTTGTGTCGAACTTGAAAGTGTTCGAACAGTACAAAACTTTACAACTTTTCAAAATGTCAAATTTTACCAAGCACAGCGGGAATGTTAATGAACGCGTTGTGATAATCACCGACATGCGCCGTTAAACCTACACGAGGGTAGGTGTGATATGGAAGGGAACGAAGCTGATATGGAATCGCAGATGACCATGGGAGGACGCTATGGAAATAGTGAACGCCGCATTACCATCACATCAAGCATGAAGTAAGCCAACTCTACATGTATTATTCACTAGCCTAATGTAGTATTTGAGAATTCCATTTTTATACTGTCACAATAAGAAATCAACACCATCGTCGTTATGAGAACGTCTATTATAATTGTCCAGGGTGACAAATGGAGCGATATTGAAGTCCGACAATTTATTATACAGTTTTACTACTTTGTCATGACGACAGTCGTATTCATGTGTTTCGACGTGAAATATTTAATTTATTTCCAAGGGATAGGAATATTTTTCCTATAACACTTATTAGAGGCTCGATTACAACTTGGATTATTTAAATATTTCTTTATTATTTATTAATAACAAATTACTGTGGAATAAATAAATTAATAATATTAAAAGTAGGAATACACCATTAAATTTATAAATAATTTATTTTTGGGAGGTGATAGCACCACATTTACAAATTAAATTTAATTGTATATCGTGATTAAAAATTATTGAATTAATAATCAGAAAGTGAGAGTGTTATAAATAATTTGCGATGAGGATTTAACCAATTATTTATTTATATATGGATGAAATAGGGCAATAATAACCATTCTGACGTTGTAGAGAAGCAACAATACCTAATTAATATTTTTGCCAGTAATAATAATAATTCATGGTGGGATTTAAATAATTGGAGGAGTTCAATATAATAACTTTTGTTTATTTTTGGAATAGAAGTTTGTATTTATTAACAGGTTTAAATGGGTTTATGAATGAAGTGGATTAGCAAGCATTTGTGTTAATTAAATTTTCCAAAAGCACTAAAAATATTAAATGGAGGAAAAATAAAACGGCTGGTATTAAAATGTATAAATTTAGGGTAAGATTATATAAAATGAAGGCGAGTGAAAGTTGACCAGGAATAACTACTTTTTTTTTTTCATTGGAAAAATGAAATGTGTGAACACAGTAAATGTGGTGAGACAGATTAATTACAAAAAAAATAATGTTTTGTGAAATAATATTTGAAGTCATATGATGATTTTAGTGTGCGACTAGGATTGTCGACACTTGAGTTGTGTGGAGGCCAAGGGGTCATCCAAGAGGGCATTTGTTCCTGTATTTATGAGCACGTGTGGATGTGCGTGTGGGCTCTCAGTTGTAAAAGAAGGGTAAGGCAAGTAGTCCGCCACATATTCTAGTCAAATTCCAGAATCTGTAGATCTGAATATTAAAAATTTTACCTGGGTCAATCTAAATTTCCAACTTTATGCCTAGATAACTGAATCACATAAGAGTTTAGATTTGATAAACCTGACAGAGAAAAAATAGTAAGAAAATAAATAGTTGCAAATGCAATCATGGAAAATAATTAAAACACATTAATATTTTGTGCTTGGAATATTAATAATAATAATAACATTTGAAATGAGCATTAAAAATGCATAATATGAGAGCGTGAGAGGACCTGTTGTGAATAAAATTTATTGGAAATTTTTAGAATAATAATAATGAAAATGAAAATCCACAGCCTGCTTCCAGTCTCCGACCGGGTCAGGAATAGAATGAATGAAGCCCCCATCTAGCGGCGAGGATATGAACTGTGCCGGCTGCCGAGGCCTGACGCACTCCTCTGGGGCAATGATTAAATGAATGACAGATGAAATGAAATGATAGTGGAGAGTGTTGCTGGAATGAAATTTTGACAGGGAAAACCGGAGTACCCGGAGAAAAACCTGTCTGCCTCCGTTTTGTCCAGCACAGATCTCACATGGAGTGACCGGGATTTGAACCACGGACCCAGCGGTGAGAGGCCGGCGTGCTGCCGCCTAAGCCACGGAGGCTCAATAATAATAATAATAATAATAATACATTATTTGATTAACATTTTGATTTTGAGATAAATATTATCTGAGTGTGAGGAAAGTTTTTGTTAAAGTAAAAGTGATTTAATCAACTGATAATAGATCACAACAATTTATATTGTTAACAACAATTTATGATAATTTTATAACAAATTTTGAAATGAGTAAATTTAAAATTTTGTTTAGATGAAACAATTGGAAATGAGAAAAAGAAAAGATTTATTTTTCACATCATTATTAAAATAATGAGAATTTATAAACAAATTTTGTTCTTTGGAACAAAAATTTCATAACACAACTATATTAACATTTGACTTTATGTTAGCCGAATATTGATATTACGTTGACGAAAAACTTCAATGCATCAAGAGAAATAATTTTCCAATAAGTTTTTTTTTGGAAAATATCATCGAATTAACAAAGTGAAAATTTTCAAAATATCAATTCAACGTGGACTTGAACAATCAAATCTTCGAGAAAGGGAAACTGCAAAAATATAAATAGAGGCATCACTGGAACTCTTAATTGAATCGTGATTACCTAAGTGTAAATATTAGATTATTTTCGTTTTTGTTGATACCAGAATGGACTTTTTTTTCTGGGTAACAATTCAGCGGAGTTTGAGGGTGTTTATAGGGAATGATTTTTTATGTGTGAGTGTATTTGTGTTTTTGAGGTTTTTGCCAATCAATTTCGAATTTTAAATTATAAATAAATTGAGATTTTTAAGAAGTGTGCTATTTTCAAATAATTTCTCTCCCTACCTTACTTGTGAATTACCGATATCGGGGATGCCAGTTATAGACCTAATATTCGCCTAGATAGACCCTGAGATAGATTTTCTCGTGCTGAACTGATTTCGGTATTTTACAAAATGTGGTCTTTGGATCTCGCTCCAAACGGGCACATAACATTTCCTGACAAAACAGTAAGTACAATACTATGGGTTAGTAAACAGTGCAGCTGCGGCGTATCCGAGTGCATAGTTCGGGTGGTAGGAAGGCTCAGATGCGAGCGGAGCTCCCAGTTCGAGAGATTAAAAGCACTACGTAGGTCACACAGCAGTCATCCAACTAGAAAGCTGGAGCCTTGCTGAAATACTCAGTACCACCGCCAGCTAAGGTTACTGCGGATACTCATTTCTAACGCACTGTACAAGAGTATGGGAAGAAGTGAATGATGCCATGGTATCCAAGTCACTAAATGAGAAAAAAAATGAAAAAAGAACAACTACCGTACATGAATCATGGGAAGACTGAGGTCTCTTCGTCACTAGTTATATCAAGTGATTCACTAGCCCGCCTCCTGCAATGAATGCTCGTAACTTATAATTGACGTTTAAGAAACAACACGACATATCTGACATTTGTTAGGTAAGCTTATGTTGTTGTTGGTTAGTTTTAGGGGATTCAGATATCATAGTCATCAACCCCATGAACTTGGGTGTGTGTTATAATTGTCTGATAACCTGTGTTTCTGTGATGACTGTAGTGATATGGGTAACTGTATTATTAGGTTCTACAATGGGGTAGGTGTCCCAGAACTTAAAATAAGCTTCTACCCGGCATTTACCTAGAGGGAGTAAGGAAGAAACAGATAAAAACGACACTCAGGATAGCTGGGATTCGAACCTCCTATCTCGGGACTTGCTACAGCTACCCAGCTTGGTCGTGGTGACCGATTTAGCGACTTTGCCACGGGGTATTCTATCGTTAAGGAACAGAACTGCATATGCATTACAACTTACAAGCTACATTCAGCCTTCCTCTAAGGATCAACATGGGCAATGCGTTAATGTCAGGTAGGTGGTATTGCTCTTAAACAATGTTAAAAGAGGACGATAGCTGTAAAAGAGGTCGTTGCACTTATTTATTGTGTAAATCTTCAATGTTACTGGTATAAATGCTCACCACTTGCAAATATACTGTACGTACATGGTGGGAACGAATTATATCTTAGAAAGATGTGTACAGGGGGGAAAAACAGCTATTATAGGAGGTGCGGGTTATATTCTTGGCTCTGCCAAGATATTTGATTCTGGTATGAGTGTTGGAACGGGGTACAATCAACCTCGTGAGTCAGAACTGAGAACAGGTGAATTCAATTCCCACCTCAGCCATTCTGGAAGTGGTTTTCCGTAGTTTCCCACTTCTACTCCAGGCGAATTTCACACTCATCCTAATACACAAGCCTACATGACCACGATGACACAAAGCCCTTTAAACAATTAACTAAAAGCTGCTTGTCTTTCATCAAGGAGGACCGGGTTCCATCCCTATGCAGCCTTGTGAGATATTCGAGGTGAAATGCCACGTCCAGTGGTTATGTTTTAACGCAAAAATGGGATTCCTTCTTTTCTTTGTTTTCAAGTTTTGATTACAAACGTTCTAATATACATAAGATGAAAATTGAAAACAGGATATGTCAAGGTAGAAAGCGTAACTATAACCAGAAAATTCCCAGAGAAACATTAAAATGAAGGCCACTGCTCATATTTCATACTCCGGGAAACAGAACGAGAGAGGAAGTAGTTGTGATTGTTGTTGTAAGGTGCAGAACAGCGAGGTGGTGGCGACGATAATGATGATGATGATGATAATGATGGTAAGGATAGCGACGATGATGACAACGACGAAAATATTGATGGTGAGGATGTTCTTGATGAAGATGATGGTGATGATGACGATAATGTTGATAATGATGGTGAGTGATGAATATGATGACTCTAATGTTGATGACGATAAAGTTGTTGATGACTACGGCAATGGTGGATGATGACGATGATGGTGATGTTAAAAAATATTACTACTTCCACTCTTAATGCTACTAACTTCTTACAGCTAACTTACTGTACAACCCAGAAGAAGAAATGAAAGAAAGTGAAAACAGGAAAAAAAGGAGAGGAATACCCTCAATGAATGAGAAACGAGGGACTTGAAGGAAGTAGGGCCATGAAAGGCTGATAAGAAAGGAAAAGTCATTGGAATAAGAAATTTAAAACGGAGCCAGCCCAGAAATACCCCGGAGTAACCATCCATAAGCCATGTAGGGTGTAGTGTTATCTGACATGTGTGGAAGAGCTACACACACCCTGCCTCCTTTAACCGTGGAAGAGCTACACACACCCTGCCTCCTTTACCCCCCCCCCCCCCCACAATAGGCAGGAGAGACCGTAAAAAGTTGTTTGATCCCTGAAAATGAGGGTAACAAGAAAGAAAAGACACGGCCCAATTAAAGTAGAAAAATATAAGACACCCAAGGCCTTGGATACTGTATTAACGTCGGATTCGGAAGAGAACAAAGAGTTTTCCAAGGGACGTTGACAGGAATGAAGACAGAAAGAATCCCAGCACAGGTAAGTGTAAGCGATTACCGTGCTTAGCTGGGTTCCTATGACCACCACTTCACGTTCTATGTCAGGGATAGCCAGTCTTCGCACGCTCGGCGTGCCAGCTATGATTCGCCGCACGCCGGCAGGCTGGTTTCTGCCTCTCTTGGCTGGGCTGCCAGGTCTGAGTGCCGGCACGTCTGACCGAGCCAAGTTGGGATCTCTTGCGAACCGGACGTGAAAAAATCCACAGCCTGCTTCCAGTCTCCAACCGGGTCAGGAATGGAATGAATGAAGCCCCCCATCTAGCGGCGAGGATATGAACTGTGCCGGCTGCCGAGGCCTGACGCACTCCTCTGGGGCAATGATTAAATGAACGACAGATGAAATGAAATGATAGTGGAGAGTGTTGCTGGAATGAAATTGTGACAGGGAAAACCGGAGTACCCGGAGGAAAACCTGTCTGCCTCCGTTTTGTCCAGCACAGATCTCACATGGAGTGACCGGGATTTGAACCACGGACCCAGCGGTGATAGGCCGGCGTGCTGCCGCCTAAGCCACGGAGGCTTGCCGCGAACCAGACGTAATGTAATCAAACAAACAAACTGATTGATCCAATGTGTTGGTTGTCCAAAACATCTACATTTCCTGCGCGGGTTTCCCCACGTACCGGTAATTGAAGATTACGTGCTTTGCATTAAAACATATTGTTGTTGATGATTGATTTAGGGGCTTTGCAACATCGTGGTCATTTAGCCCCATGTTCTTCAGACAATTTGTCTGATAATCTGTGAATTGTGGTGGCTGCATTAGTGTGTGTATTTGTAATCCAGATGAGGACTGGAAAGGAGGCAGCCGTAGCCTTAATTTAGGAACTATCCCGGCATTTGCCTGGAGTAGAAGTGGGAAACCACGGAAAACTACTTCCAATATGGCTGAGAGAATCTAACTCACCTCTTCTTAGTTTTGTCTGACGAGGCTGAGTGTACCCAGTTCCAGCCTTCAGACCAGAATTAATTTCCTGGCAGAGCCGGGATTCAAACCCGGACCTTCAAGGCAACAGCCAGGAATGCTAGCCGCTACACCACGAGATTGTCAGAATTAAAACTATCAGAAATATTGATAAAGTATCATGGGACTCATTTAAGACACTGCAATTTTGGTCACATTTTTATTTTCCTTGTTTTAAATTTGTTTTCATATTTACAATATGCTCAATGATCGGTACGATTGCTTGTGAGATAACCAACCGGAGACTGTTTCGCAGATTATCGTCAGACATCAGAGCGCGATGCCGTAATTTTGTTAGTTTCAGTGCAGAGAAAAGCAATTGTTCGCACTTCCACTCCTCCTTTTCTTTTCAGCCGTAACCATAGTTAAGCGTTACTTATCCTTGCGATCAAATAATGTCGAGTGATACTAGAGCTAGCAAGATAAGGGATACCCCACCGCGACCGTTTAGCATTTTACACAGCGAAGGCAGTACGGGAGTGATTAGGACGGGAGATGAGCGAAAGAGTGAAAGACATAATAGTCTTTTCCCACCATCACTTCAAGGCCGTCCACGCCAGAAGCACGCCGGCGTGAAGCCAGTGCGCCTGGCGTGCTTTTTGTCCACCTCTGTTCAATGTATTGTGAGCCTCTGTAACCACCAAACCTTTATTGCAGGTGGTCATTAAATCTCTGCATATACCGGGTGATTCAGCAGCCCCTTACAATATCGTTTGCTGCAACACAACTAACGCGTGTTGCCAGGAAGGTTGATATTTCTCTGCTTGCATCCCGTATGGTGCTAATGCACTGCAAGCATATCCTGCAGATGTTACTGAACACTATTATTTTTCCCTCGATGACACGTTAAAGATCCCCTCGGGGAAAAGTTCCGACAACCTGGTGTCTCTAAAAGCTGCAGTAGTTCAAAGGGATGTAAAACCAATAATATTATCATCACAACATGAAAACATGATAACATCCGTCCTTACTGAGGAGGAGCATGTTTACTTCACAGAATAGGAAAGTGATGTCATTAACATCAGATTTATAGCTCATTAACTTCTGATTGTCAGCGATATGTTTGAAAGTCACAAGTGAGGTTGTAGAAAGGGGTTGAAGGAACTTCAATTATGCTTTACGTCGACTGAGGAAGTCTTATAACTGGACATGTTAGTACCATGACAATAAATTTGCATTCCTGGCAGATCGTTCATCAGCCTTGATGGACAGCTGGCGCTCACACAGTAACCAATTACCCGGAAAGGAATCTCCATGGTTATTTTAACTATAGGAAGCCTTCAGGTCCCGTTATGGGCAAGAACTAGGCCTACTGTATTTTTACTTGAAAATTAACAAGATTATTTTAAGATAGGGTACGGTTTTGTTGTCTGGAATAATAAACGGTGTAAATAATATGTTTTCTCTAAGAAAATAACTATATTTGCATGCCCCTGTTGTGGCTGTAACTGTATTCCGCCATTACGTAAGAAAACGTGTCGATGAACTGTTCAAACGGGCATTCAGCTTCAGCTTCCATTCGGCCAGCAATTGAGGACATAAGCTGAGGAAGAGCACACCAAAACACGTAATATGATCCCCGGAACAATGTAATGGAATGCTCCACACAAGAGGCCAGGATAACGGATTTATATCAGTATGCGTGTCGGCATTTCTGGACGAGCGAGATTCATTATGGTATTTCTTTAGCTACTCTATATTCCCCATCAATTGGCCATCAATCAAGATACTATACCTATTGTTGTTTTGACGTTGATGAAGTACACATATTTGTACGCACAATATCTTGTGCGTGGAACAATGAAGGTAGAAGGAACGCGATGATAACATGGGCCTGAATTAACTCCTCCGAGGAAATAGCAATAAATGCGGTGTGAAAGACGGACAACACTAAGAATAATAAAAGAAGGAAAATAACTGGTTTCTTTAGTTGTCTCTTCTTACAATAAGTAAGATGCTCGACCAAAGAAGTGGTCTGGCGCCATTGGCGTATTACACTCCAGGCTCCCGTCCGTCTATAAACAGCCACGGTAATCACTGGGCATGAAGTGATCCCCTTAATATAATGCAGGGTATTCTGAGATTAAGTAAACTTATTTTAAGGATAGCATCTACCTGAAGAAATTTTATGCATTTCTGCTCTTATTCCCTTTCTTACCGGGTCTGGGGTGATGTAAGACGAGGTTCTATGTGGGAAGTGGTTTTCATGGGCGATTGCCTATCCAGACATCAACCTCATCACATGAGTTATTGAAAAACTAAATGATTGAAGATTCATGAAATTGGGCAAGGTGTTGGAATGAGGTGGCCGTGGCCTATTCGGAAAAGCTGTCCTGGCGCTTTACTGGAATTGGAAAGAGGGAACCACGGAAAATCATTTCGAAGGAGGCCAAAGGTTAGCCTCCATCCCACTCGTATCATCGAGTCTGGTGATGGCCTTGCTCCTTAGCTCATGTAGCTACTCTGTTCTTTAAACATCATGACAATACAGTGTGCAATTGATATAGCAATTATTTTCATCTGTCAAAGTGCATAACAGATCATTAAAGCCTGGTTTTATTAGAGGAGGGAGAAGGTAATACTGAGCTCTGGGAATGATAATCTCATTGAACTGATTTTTCTTTCAGCGACGGATTGTTTTTAACTTACTTTTGAACTTTGTAAAAATGATGTTGTTGTTGATTCTTTACGGTCTTTGCGACATGGTGAACATGTAGTTGCCCCATGTAACTTACTTGGGTCTGTGTAGAAGTCTTCTGATAACCCGTGTCACTGGGATGTCTGTACTAGTGTGTATACTTGTAATCGAGGTAGTATTTGGGTAGAAAGTGGTCGTGGCCTTAAGTTAGGTACCATCCCGGTATTTCCCTGGAGTAGAAGTGAGAAACCAATGAAAACCACTTCCATGCTGGCTGAGGTAGGAATCGAACTTACCTCTCCTCAGTCTTGCCTCACGAGGATGAGTGTATCCCGTTCCAGCCCTCAGACCAGAATTAAATGCCTTGGCAGTGTTGGGAATCGAACCCGGACCTCCGCGGGGACAGCTGTTAGCCACAACGCCAGGAGGCTGACTGTAAAAAAATGAAAGTAGACTTATGAGATCCATATGTGTCAAATGTCCCTGTGTCTTGTGTGTATGCCTGTCCCCAGCTAATTGAAAGGTCATCAGTCAAAGTTTCAAGATGGCAACAACGTAAACGTTATAGTCCGTAACATATGATCCAATGAAGCAATGCTCATAGTAGTTGGAATTCAAGTAGTCTTATATAAGGACCTTGTGTTACCAACATGATGTCCTTATGAAACTGAATATTACGCACATCGCCATCTTTAAATTATAAAATGTTAAATTAAATTCATCTCAATACATAAGAGTTACAAAAACAAAACGTAGTGATAAGGTAGGACCGTATAAGTGACTTTGTATGTCTAAGGCAAAGAACAGCAATTTCATTAATTCAAGATGGTGGCTTGGCGAACAAAATGAACCTACAAATAAACAACCCATTATGTAATTGCGCAATTAGGATGAATTTTTGCTGTAGGAAAGGGGGGGGGCGTATAACATTGTCTTCTCGCTATTGTTAGTCGTAAGATTATCACGCTGAAATCAGCGCACAGTGGCCATTTTGAAAATATCGAATAAGTTAACATCTCTCATTATTTCAAAGCTACAGTATAATAACGAAAATTAGTAATAAGGTGGAACCTGAAAAGTCACTTCGTATGCCCAACGCAAATGAACAGCGACTCTATACATTTAAGGTGGGGGCTAGGTGTATTATTGAAGTATGCACATTAGTAACTCAGGAGGTAATTGTGCAATTGAAATGAAAGTTAATGAGAGAGGATTATTTTATAAGAGACCTTAGTAGAGTTAGTTATAAGTTTATCACACTGAATATAATGGACTGTGGCCGTCGTGAAATTTCCCAATGTGAATATAAATAAATATATTTTAGAACTATAATAACTACGGTACTACCACCCATCAGGGACATAATGCTTTAAACAGCGATAATTCTAAGGTACTTGCAGGAGCAGAGTTATTTCTTTTCCTTAGATAAGGAAGAAAGGGGGGGGGGGGGACGAGAGGAATTTTTGGAAGTGGAAAGCGCATCGGGAAATGAGAAATTCCAGAAGCAATGAGCTATGAACAACTAGAGGGGGATAACTTGTTAACAACTAACTAGAATATAGCATCTCGTTAAAGAAACCTATACGACTTATTATCACTTAATAATTCCATACCATCCTCTTATGGCTACGAGAATATATGAATTAAAACCTTACTAGAAGTCTTTAATTTAACTAAGTCTGAATCTCCTAACAAGTTAATATAAATGAAATCGATTAATTAAAAATTTGATACATGTTACACTGTACCCTATGGTGCCATATAATCTAAAGTAGAGACAGTTATAAGGTATTAAATTAGTGAAAATAAATATAGCTGGTTTGTTAAATATCGTCAAAACGATATTCACTTTAGTTCAGCAATACATTATTAATGTATTAGATAATATATTGCAACTAAAATTCATCTGAGATCATTTCAAATGTTCAGCGCCATCTTTTTAACCGTCCAATTTTTTTAAATATATTTTTTAGCATATGGCTTTTAGTGCCGGCAGTGTCCGAGGACATGTTCGGCTCGCCAGTTTTGTAGCTGCTTCGAGACAGACACCCAATGGGGCTACAAGTACCGTTGGGAAGGAAAGTTGGAATGTAAGGACGAGGAGTTGGAAGGTAGCGGCAGTGGCCTATAGTTAGGGACCAACCCCGGCATTTGCCTGGAAGGAAGATGGGAAACCACAGAAGACCATCTTCAAGGTTGCCGGCGGGGGGATTCGAACCTCCTCGCCTCCCGGATGTGAGCAACTGCCAGCAGTCATGCCGTAACGACCACCGCCAACTCACCCTGTACCCGTGTGGGTAGATTATTGGCTGAGGAATAACCTAACCACCAAGGGAAGATGATAAAGAAAAGGGAGTGGGTTTCGGACTGGAGAAAAAGGATGGAGAAATAGGAGGAGAGTCCCCCAAAAGTTATAAATTTAACTTTAAATGCAAGCAAAGGCGGTTGCCACTGCAAATCCGCTCTCTGATACCTGAAATGGGTAAGGACCTGGGCAAAGCTGACGGGAAACGCAGCTAGGACTTGGGCGGTTTGCAAGAGAATGGCTTTAGCGTATTCCCTCTCAAGCATGTATATGCCTACTATGGGGAAGGGTAATGGTCTGGCAAGACAAAGAGTAACAGACTTATTGTATGTCTGTTCAAAGGAATTAGTTTTTGAACAAATGATTCGAAGAATGCCAATTGCTTGAGAAGGTTGTAGATTATCATTAAATACGCCAGAGAAAATTCCAACGGAGGAAGGAACATTAGCTATTGAGCAGTAATTTATAAGGAAGATTCCTCATTTATAAATACTGTAGTATTCCCACAAGTGAGTGGAAAATACATGACGGCACGACTTGTAGATAGAGTGCAGAATCTGGAAGGTTCCAGAACGATCCTAATAGAAGAATAGGGCCAAAGTTATTCCAGCGGTGGAACGAGCTTAATATTTTATAGACAGTGGGTATTCGATAATATCCCACGTTGTGAGAAGATCTCTCATTTAATAAGCATAAGAAATGCAGCTTTTACGAAGATTGGCTTAGACAGACAAAGCTCAATATGGAAAATCCCGCGAAGGATGATTATTTCCACAAACAAGTAATCTCACACTGCCTATAAATGATTATTAAAAGCATGTAGATAATAAAACCGATGAAGATTAGGTTAAAACCTGAAGTCTGTACTTATCTTTGCTGCATGGCGATGGTGAAGTTCCCTTTGACGAATAAACATAAAGTTCCAACATGGCGTGGAATCTAAAGAATGCCTCTTGAGTTCAGGAGGCTGGCTCTAGTTGAGCCTTGACTGACTAAGTCAACTGCCGACGTACAAGTGAGGCCCACTCAGCGAAGCGCAGAGGGACCAGGAAAGGGAAAAGAGTGGGGGTAGGAGACAAAAGGAATACATATCAGAATAGACAACCTTGAAAAAATAAATGTTTTTCTTGATGAATGGTCTTCAAAGAGTTGATAGCAGACGATACTAGCGCAGCATGGTGGGTGAAAAAGTAGACGAAGTTCTCTTGATCACGGAGATGATAGCTGGCGATGGCGACGAGATCTGGTGGCCAGATGGATAAGAAAGTCCTCTTGCACCGGGAAGAATTGAGGAACTTCAGAGATTCGCTGCTAGATGACGCTAGGTGAGTCATGGAAGATATATATCTAGAACAGACTCACAAGTAACATCAGAGACATGACCACCAAAGAGAAACTGGAAGATCACTGTTGGTGTTTGAGAAAAAGGAAGGAATGAACAAGCAAAGAGTATTAAAAATATACTCTGTCTTACCTTGTATTCCGAGAATACACCACCGTGCAATGTCAAGGTAACAAAAGCCCTGCGTCAATAATAATATTATTATTAAGGAAAGAAAATCAATCCTTTAACAACAATAAATCCCCAATAATAAAATAAAGGTAAAACATAGTCTATACGATATTAAATTTAAGCTCATGTGGAGAGTACTGTAAATAGAATAAATTCTAGGCTTTAAAACAACACAAGAGCAACAAGTAGGGTCCACTACGTCCCAGAATAGGGCAGTTAACTTAAATTAAAGAAGGATACTCAATCCCAAACAGACCCTTAGAATAAAATAAAGATCAAATCCAATTAGGAGTAGGAGAAATATTGACTACATCACGGGATAATCTTCTAGGATAAAATAAATTTCAAATTAAGGCTCTGTGAATAATAATAAGAGTGACCAAATATAAGTAACGAAACACAACAGTTACACCCACAAAGTAAACTTGGATCAAGGAATAAGAAACTCTTAAAAACAAGGATTGCTCGACGACATTACAATTACGCATTAAATCACAGGGTACTCTAACATTAAACAATATAGGAAACATATTCCAAAAGATTAATCATTACTTAAATGAAAGCTCCCCTGTGTAGTATATGTGACTGAACCTCCCTTAAAAGATTATGGATCAAGGAAACAAGGGTTCCGTCCGTGACAAGGCTAGTTCGATGTATTTGCATACTTAGCTCCTTTATGTCGACTTTGATCTTTTATATTACATTTAATGATATCGGGTAAGGCCGTCCCGGAGGACGACCGAGGCCTGGCCCCTTTCCTTCGTCTTAGTTCAGTACGGTACTTCAGTTTCTCATTTCCTTGCCCTTTAACTTCACACTCACCTAATTAATCGATTCAATTTTATTGTGTTCATAGTATTGTGCATTTGATAACCACGCATGAAGAATCAGAGATGCCACATATGTAGGAGTATTACTGCAAGAAAAGATTTAGATTTAGATTACGAGCAGTCAATGGGCTTAATAACGAAAATAAGTGTTAAGATAGAACTTTATATGTGGCTTAATATGCCCAAGGCAAAATAGCAGCACCTCCATACTTTCAAGATGGAGACTGGGCGTACCATTAAAACTTAACAATGAATTATTCAAAATTTAATGAAGTAATTAAAATAAAATTTAATAAGAAAGAAGACCTCGGTGGCATAAGCTATAAGAACTTCACACAGAATACAATGGTCACAGGCCATCATTAAAAACAGAAATTCCTGACGAATAACCCCAGGTATATGTAGGCTACAATAACGAAAGCTAGTAGTAATGTAGAACATTGCATGACCAAGGCAAAGGTACAGCAAATCCATGCATTTAAGATCGCCACTGGGTGTAATTTTAAAACTTATTGTTTACGAAGATCAATCTACAGAACTCAGTGCCATTAGATAATAATTGTTATAATGGTTCGTTATGCAAAGTTTCTCTTCCATTGTTTGAAGAGCGTAACAGAAATAAAAAATGTTTTTTAACTTTCAAACTGACGCCATCTTGAATTGTTGAAAATAGTTGCACAATATTTAACGTCTATATACTGAAATCTGAATAATGATTTTCTATGCCCATTTTCACTTGTCTCGGATGATTCGATCGCCAGGAAAGTCATTTTAAACATTCGAACATCACGAGGCAGTCAGACTGTTTCTTATTGTTTATCAGGTTAGCCATTTTACTACGAACATTATTTAGCCTAGAATCCTTCCGCAATAGCTTTGGATGTAAATATCAAGCTTCATGAAGTTATTTGCAATCGTTCGTATCGATGTGCATTCTCATTTGCATACACACATACATATATTTCGCACAAATATATTGGGCCTGTTAACGTCGAAGACCAACAACCGCATATGCATGAACCTTGAGAACAGTTTCGGCAACAGACTCCAACACTCAAGGAGCATTGGGTGGTAAAAGCAATGAACTGCTCTCAAGTGCCAAGCGTGAAGAGGAACGGACACTTATGCGCAACGTTAGCAGCAGATTACTTTTAAAACACGCACTTTTACTTTTCAAAGACATAACTGAATGAAAATAAGTTAAAAACCTGAACCTTGTTAACTCCAATAGCAAACAGACCCTAAATCATCAATCAGTTTAATGGCAATAGTAACATCATTACCCTTCTCCTTTTTCATATCCAGCTCAGACTAATCCAATAAATTGTTCAGTGGTTCGTCTTTTAAGTTTTTGCAGTTAGTTTCACTTCATTTTAAACATTTCATTCTGCTATTCATCACTCGATTCATTACATGACTCTTTATGAAATCCAATACTAAATTAATTGAAGACACCATGGGAAAAACGGGGTAAGTTACGTTCTGTAAATTTTTCAGGAGAGCGAATTTAAACTTTCAACACTAAAAATAAATCCTTAAAATACCCCAATTGAGGGCAAGCAATATAGTTTTTTTTGTGCCAAATTTATATCTTATAAAGGAAGTACATGTAAGACAAATAACAACTTAAGTTAAATTATGATAAAAGTGAGAGGATATGGAACGTCCTTTCAGTTTCCACTAAAAATAAAAACCTCTGTATTTCGGTGACATTCCGCTTTTTTTAAAATTAATTTCAACTGATCTGTAATGACGATGGCTGGCCACCGTAATGGGTCATAAACTCATTTATGAAAAAAATGGCCTTACCCCGTTCTTTCCGTGGGGTCTTAAATTGTAATAATGCCTAACTGGACTCATCAGTTTATCATTTGATTCATTAGAATGGTTAACTTCATTATTGGCACTACTATTTAACACAATCATTAATTCCTATTTATGATTGAACTCTCTATAAATTTAAGTAGCTTAACTTTAAATGCCCCCCGTGTGGTGACCGGGATTTAGAATTGTCCCACCATAGCCCACGCGTGTCGTAAAAGGCGACGAAAATGGGTACCTGGTGCCTGGGGGTATAACTGGGCCACCCTGTCTCCTGGGGACATAAATAAGGAGGCTGGGAAGGCAACCCAACAAACCACTCCACATTGGGCTAATCGCCAATGCGGGGGTAGAAATGATTCGAAGAAACAACAGTAGCCTCGGATTGGACGGATCTACACGACAACGACCGCAATGGAAACGAAATATGAGATTTGGTACATGGAATATCAAGACAATCGCTGGAAAAGATGTAAAGTTAACCACTTGGGATGACAGAATTGAGAAAATCGGACAGAAGCGAGGGAAAACAATGCTGGAAATGAAGAGATTGGCTGAAAATAGATCGGAGTGACAGAGATGGACAGAATGAGCCTACCCCGACGCTTGAAGGTACAAGGGATAAGAAGAAGAAAAGAAGAAGAACTTTAAATGCTCTTCTCTACTCCCTTGTATTCCTAATCCACTATGACTTAGTAGTAAAGTTTAGTAATGTGATGAACTCGAATTCTACTGATGATGTGGTTTGTAATTTATAGGGAGACCTATTTCATCTTATCAACATTAATTTAAATTTCACAGCACTATTATCATTTTAGCCTATTTTCATTTATGAAAAAATAGGCTTATGAGATCTAAACCAAACTTTATGTACTTAAACACTGACTACTTGAAATTTCGGACAAATCACTCCATTACCTGCATTTAGGCCCTTTGGCACAAATCTACACCGATCTGAACTAAATTTTGTATACTTAGCCTACCCTTTGGAACCCTGCGGGTAAAACTGTCCACTTGATATTTTGGAAAACACTCTCCATTCCCTACATTTAGAATAACAGATAAAAGGAACTTGAAAACAAAGTTTTAAGGCCCTAGAACCATTCATGTCCGTAGTAGTGTAACTGTAAGAATATTATTGGCTGGCAATGAGGGCCGCATCACGCCGCCCCCTACCAGTGTTCTGGTGCAGAATTGCGAAAATAGTTGCATCGTGCGCTGTTTATAAATTGCAGTCACGGGGAGTAATTAGTGCAAAAGGATTTCTTAGGCCTCTTTAAACAGTTATCATCATAAAAATAGTATGCCTCTGTATAAGGGCGATGGTGATGGTGCAGTACATTGAGGTTATCAGCTGCAATAAGCGTTGGTGCTTTCAAATTTACATTCATTTATCCCGATCCTTATCCTTGAGCGCTATGTGGCGATAAATGACACTATTGCTACCTCAGGAGCTCGGGACAGCCGCAGTTTTCCAGATTGCTCTTATTATTTTCCTACGGCGCTATGCAACAAAAGACGACACTATTGGTCTCAGCCAATGCTATATAGGCCCTAGGAAGCGTCTTTTATTTCACTAACTCCTCTTTCTAATCATATTTATCAATTTGTTTGTAAATTACATGTGTCAGTACTTCAGTTAGAAAGTAGCCGTTTCCCCATTCATTATTATCAATATCTGAATATTACGTCCATTGAACTGTACTACTTTAACCCGCACTACCACCACCTCCACTAAGAGTTATATTTTTAAAGTATTCTTTCTGTTAGTTTAAGTATCATGTGCCAGTTTTGTAGTAGTATTCATTATCATCCATAAAACAAATTAATCCACCGGGGAAGCCGGGCACTACTGCTAGTAAGTGTATATATTGTAAATATTTTCACCCATACTTACAGACATAGATTTTATAGCCTAACCTAAGTGTAATGGATCTGCTGATGATCGCTTGACGATCGAAACTGGTCATAAATGTACATTTTTACAGGATTCGGGAATAACCCATCTCATTTGGGTACAATCGTGTTTTATTTAGTTATTGTTGTTTTAAGGGGCGGAACTACGAGGTCATCTGCCCCAACTGAAAAGCTTCAAACTTTTGTTTACTAAGACAACACTGAAATTGGCTTTAAACACCATAATATTAGTTAATTATACACATTGTAATGCACTAACATCTAATTTAGTTCAATTGTTTACATAACCTCAAGATGGCAGCTGTGCGAAATTTGAAAATTAAGTTTTTGTTTCCTGTGTCGTAATCATGAGAAGGAAGTCAACGTTTGAATAATGACCCTACCTAGATAATGAATCTAATAGTACATAACTCTATGGCCAACATTTTTAAAAATCCAACATGGCGACCATCCGAAATATTTAGACGGTTCTCAATATCGACTAATCTATGACAACAATCATCCTGAAATTTTGTATATTGATAGATGCTATGAACATAAGGTTTCCTATGGGACATTCAATAACCTGATGAGCACAAATCGAACATGGCGGCTACGCGAATGTTAAATATTTAAATGGACGTTTCTCGCGATTTAACCACCCGAGCACAGTGAAACTTGGTACGATAAATGCTTACCGTATACAAATTCTAATCCAGTGTTATCTAATTTATTTCAATTGTTTTCATAACAACAAGATGGCGGCTGTGCGAAATTTATAATCTATTTTTATATCATGTGTCCTAATCATGCGATTGATGTTTGAATAATACAACCACGCAATAATCCTCATGTAATGGTACATGACTCTATGGCCTACATATATAAAAATCCTACATGGCGAACATTCGAAATATTTAGATGGTTCTCAATATCAACGAATCTATTGCAGTAATCAAACTGATATTTTGTATGTTGATAGAGGCTATTAACATAAGAAGGATATATGAAAATAGGCTGTTTAGTTCTTTACGGAACTACTTGTTGTAAGATGCTCCCATGGCATATTTACCAAAAACACAAAATCTACTGAGTCTTGTCTCAGGCTCGCACATTCAGATAATACCAAATCTCATCACGGACACCTAATACTGAGACCGTTAGTCGAGTCAACAACCACGATGACTTTCCTAACATCCCATAAGTCGAATAAAATTACCGTGAGGATCAGGTGAACTTCCTAATAGGCTAAGCGGCACGAGACCCTGTAGTCCACGGGGATCGTGGTACATAGTGACGATGGTCATAGACTGCCTAAGGAAAGGTTCACCTTAAAACTAGACTGAGAAATTAAACATCCAGACTTAAGTGAAACACCGTGAAAATTTATTAAAATTCACAAGCCCCTAGCCTAGTTCGGAGGGTTATAATCGGCTAGTCCGCAAACTAATAAACAAAAGAAAATAAAGAGCAGGTCCCTACGTGAGAAGTTACTGAAAACCCTCGCGAAAGATCTAACTCACAATAATAAAGCAACAACAGCAACACCAGGAAAATGGTACGAGGCAAGTCCCTAGTTCAAGTTAAAAGATTAAGCTAATATCAGAATTTACATTTAACAGGGTAGCAAAACAAATCTAAGTTAGGATGATACCATTTCCACATTTACATTTAACGGTAATCATCTAGCTAAGTCCTAACAGTTAATAACAAAATTTACTGCGATGACGTCCGTAACAGAAAACAATTACAACAAATCTAAGTGTACAGCCATGAAAAACATTTAATTATTCTTAATAACTACGTGCTATCAGCACACAATAAGGTAACATGTAGGATTTACACACTTATACATCATAAATAAGTAATGAAATAGACACAAATATTCATTAAATTCCTGCCTACACCTTGGTTTACTCTTTGTAAGCCATAGTCATCTAATGTGTGTAATTACGGTGACGATTGCGTAGTTGAGACCACGTCTGACATCGCATGGCCTGAGCGCCACAAGCTACGAACTCTAGGTTCGCGCCTGCTTCAGGTCGCTACAAAAGTGTCAACTGTCCTAGTCATTTCCACACAAGGAAATTACCTTCAACTGCACGGCTATGTCAACAGTTCCAAAATGCAACAGAACAAAGTTAGATAGAAAGAATTCATTAGTTAGCTTTTGTTTTACCAAAGTTATGCGTTTTATTATTAAGATGTTGGTTTAGGTTTATCGTTGGTTTATGGCGAATAATACTGACAATAGCTCGGGCACGGAGTGCCTACACTGACATCATTCTCCACCAAAAAGCCTCGACTCAACAGTCGGAATAAGATCAACGAGCAATAAAACTCGGACACACAATAACACGGGTTACCAGTGGCGCAAAGCTCGCATTCAATAACTCTGGGATAGGCCTGTCCACAACAGTTACCTTCCAATAACATCTAGTCAACGGGAACCCTCCCGGACAAGGTAATCACAAGTACCTTCATACAATAAATTCCTGCATTTAACAGGGTCGCCTGAAACTCACTATAGAAAACCTGACCTAATTGTACACGTCAAGACGGTACACGCAAGAAGTGCGCTCAACTAACAAAAAGCAATCTATAAAACATGTGATCTGAGACAGAGTTGAAAACTGGGTTACATAAGCTAAGTAGCAATGAAAGAAAGAGCGAATACAACAAGCATTCTGTCTCTTGTCAAAGTCGTTCTGTTTCACAAACAAATGAAGCGTGCTCTCGAGGGCACTGGATTACAAAACCAGTTTATGTCACCAGCAGGCTACCACATTCCTGCGTTCGGTCGGCACAAAACACACATTATTCAAGGCCGGCGATTTAATCAATATAAAACTATACATCTGGCCTGTTCATAAAAAAAACTTTACCATAGGTTATGAACCTCTAAAGAGTCCGTGTATAAAAAAACACGCAATAAATCTGAATAGAATAATATAATTCCGTCTTTCTACCAAAGACGTCTAAATGATAGTAATCTTACAATTACTGGAGCTCTTTGCTCTAAAAATACAATTCAGTAGTTGCTAGTACAACATCAAACAAAAACGTGTCTTACATGACACAAGCAAAATGATAATTGTGGCGCAGATTCCATACAAGGATCTGCTTAATGATACGTTGGGAACTGAGTTCGATGCTAGGCAACGAAACATTCCTTCTAGTTGTTAGGTTCAAACTTGACCAAGAATAGCTTCTGAGCTTATTCAAAATGAAAATATAATGCATTTACAAAACTGGCAATTACAGTCGATTGCCTAACTGATACGACTGTTCTAACGAAAGTCAGGGGTGTATCAAAACTGGCTGCAAAGAATGCAGTTAAAGAAATAACCATGCCATCTGATTGGCATAACTAAAGTCAGCAAAGACTTGAAAAATCACCCCAAACAGGGTTGTACAAAATAGCCTCGAATGACTACGGTCACATCTAGCAAAAGATAGGCTTTGACGTTCTACGACGTTCATCAAGCTGCACCAGGGTTAACCAAAATGTCGGACCCAAGGGTGTCTCACTATACTGAAATAAATGACATTAAATTAAACTAGATACAATCCCTACCTAGAAAAATGGCTGACACAGAGTGTGGTTGATTCACAAACTACATTAAATCTAATATACCACCAGAACTAGAACACGAGAAGGGATGTTCAAAAACTCACGACATGGAGAAGCTATCACTCAGCCCTCTATTCAATAACCAGGGTTGTACAAATTCCTATCTGGATCTCTGGAACGGTATTATCCTCATCAGGATTCCCATCTGGACTCTTCCAAAGACCAGGGTTCGATTCGTCCCTGTCGACAACTCCGTGAATATGCTGGATATGCCTGGAAATGGCATCTTGGATTCCTTCCTTCTCGTCCTCGGTTCTGCAAGCTCCATCATCATGCTAGTTCTCGTAGAAACATCACCCTCATACCAGGATGGTATTAGCCCATGATGACTGATTCAAGCATGGTGTGGAATAGTCTGGTCACGCTGACGGTGAAATAAATTATGAAATTCATTCTTTCACTTTTCAAAAATATAATGTTCGTCGTGAATGCTGTAGGCTTTGATAGTAATTGACAACACAGCCTTAATTTCGTGGATGTGAACAGATACATGAGCTAGCACTGCTCTATGATTCTGCACGTGCTAATGACGCTACTTTTCTATCATGCAGCATCGGTAAAATGTACGTCGTTTTGGAAATAAAAACTTCACTCTGGCAATCCAAATATGTTACACTATCGTAATCACACTTATTTGAAGTAATTGCAACTCATTTACCTGTATATTTTCCACAAGGCATTTGGCCCTCCACAAACACGTGGGTACTAAAATGTGGTGTTCCGGTAAACTTATAACATTCTCAAAAATGTTTTAATAATGCAGCATGACGAAATGGAATATTCTGAGTCTTGTGAAAGAATAAAATTAATTAATAAGATCTCAGATAAATAATTAGCAGTTTTCACCAAAGTCAAAAGTGCGATCCAACGCTACTTCAAAGAGTATCGCGTGAGCTCTCAGCTCCACGTGGCTTCCTGGGTGTGTTCAAAGGTACAACATCCCATCATAAATGTTCTGTCATAAAAATATATCACATGAACCATAGCTCAGCGGGTTCAATACCAACGTAATTTAATCACATATCACAGTCTCGCATCACTTAGATCGAACATATTGGCACTTCTTATTGTGCCCGATAATCTGGCTTTGAATTGGGTGGCCCGACATACACTTCAACCCTCACCCAGAATTCGGTACAACACGAAAGAAAAAAAAACCTCGAATGTCCGAATCAATTTTGGCCTTAAAAAAACTGTGTCGGGAACGAGATTCAAGCAATCCCGGGGTCTTTATAATGATGGGTACAACTGGGGTAAAATCTCAAAATTGATCCGGTGGACACACAAGTATGACAACGAACAAGAATGACAAAAAACTCCGCTGTTAAGATAAAACTCATCCACCATTTATTACAGAACCACACCACTAAATACATAGAATCACACACAGAAGCCTACCTCCGCTCGGAGACTTCTCAAAATTACTCTTGATGTGCAAATAAAAAAAATGACGCAGAAGCAAAATTCAAATTAATGAGGACAAAAATCTCCGGGCGTCCTAATCTTTGGATACAAAATAACTTACGGAGATCAGAGCTATATCATTCTAGTATTACAACCATTACTTCAAAATGCTGTCACCTCTCCGCTAATAGTCCATAAATGAGCAGGTGCATAAATCTGAAAAGATATTCAAAGAAAAAAAATTGTTGCCTCATTCGATCTCCTTCTAACTAAATGTAATCACCAAAATAGGAAAAAGAATATTTTTATATATGGATGTCACTAGCGTTAAAGACTTTATTTTCAGACCTTTTATTCATGGATTAAATACTTTCATTACTATTTTCACTGGTTTTCGTTCAGCTGTGCCTCACTCAGAAAAAATGACTGGTTGTTGGCTTTTACATTCATCACTTTACATTTTAACATCATTATGGTCCCAGATATTTATTTTTTTCATTTATTAATCACTGCATGCTCTTCACATATTTATAACTACACCATAAACATTTAAGTAGATGGCCTCTGCCTATCTGTATTATTTTTCAACTGACAATTGCCTCAAAATTTCATATACTTGAACCTATCACGTAACATTAATTATAATCCTTTATTTTATTCACCTCGCTATAGCGAGAACCTTTAGTTTCATCATAACTTCGTATTATGCAACCCTGCTATTTTAGCAATGCAGTATCATTATTTACACAACCTTGTATCAGTCACCTACCAAACGCATCTCCTCATGTTAGCATGTAAAGGGAAACCTCAGTGACGTGTGAGTGTTTAGCATAAATATGATGTGCGCACAAAAAGTGGCCCATTAAGTGTAAATGAATCCCTTGTAATTTAAGCCTGTTCAAACCATAAATTGTCATCCAGGTTGCACCAATTCAAAGAACACAGCGACTTAACACGCTGAAAGATCCCTGTACTCAAATTATATTTTAAAGCATCCATATATTTATTTTTAAACCCTAAAGAAAACTGAATTAATCTCTCAAAAGAAAACTTAAAATTTACTATCCTATTAATCATGTCATTATATCGCATTTTATCCTTATTGATTAACTTCTATTTCGATTTTTGCCCAACTGTCCAAATCTTAGTAACCACTACCCATTAACCACTACTTAAGAATTAACATGGTTTTCAGTACCTTTCGGCCACCTCAGTCTTGGTTCCGCTGACACGTTTCCTGGGGGTTTGGGTCCACGTTCTTCCCATTGAACATCCTCCCCTCTCGTCCTGGATCCAGCTCGCGACCCTCGGGGTGTCCATGGTCCTGGCTCGCCTTCGTTTCCACGTCATCGTAACAGCTTCCACATACTAAACTTAGCTTGCCATCTCTTCGCTCGTAAAGTTCTTGACACAAAACTCGCACTGGTCTGTACTGATAGCCTTTATGTCCTTCCAATACATCGCTGCAATCTTCATGTCGACTATGCCAAGTAATATCAACTCATGGCCGTGAAAATAACTCTATAACGGCACAGGTTATATCGTATGCGTCTACACAAGCCTGTACTCATAAGGTATTACGTCCGTCCTTGACCTAGAATGTCGCTCTATATTTGGACTGCACTCAGCTTATCTCTCATAGTTCACTGACCCTGGACACTCATTTGTCTGGTCGTCAAACAAAAGCACATCGCTTCGTTCATATGTTCTGGGCGTCAGTTATATAGCGCACGGCCCATACAGTCCCGTACCTGGTAAAAGCTTGAGACACCACGTGTGTCTGCTCGCACTTCATTGTACAAATGACTAGTGTCCCACAACATAATGCATTATGATCTGCGTTATAATATCACCTCGCTACATTCAGCTTTAGTGTTCGTTAACACAGAGCTGTCCACGCAAGAAATAATACTGAGCCTTTCAGCTATGTCCCAAAAACTGTCGGAATACCACACTGGTTCCAAGCGGCCACGATACGACTGCTACTACACACTTGTTAGGAACTTCAGCGTGCGGCGACACAAAAATAAAGATGAACTTCGGCGTACGGCGACACAAAAGAAAGTGAACTTCGTTCGACGGCGATGCAAAATAAAGTGACCCGCGTCGTACGGCGATGCAAAATAAAGTGACCCGCTTCTCCGGTGTGACCTTTCCACCTCAACTTTTCCTGGAGCTCATCAGCGCCCTCTACACTTCTGGAACCTTCGCCTAGTCATGCTGTCGACTATGTCCATGACGTAAAAACATCAACCTCAGGTTACTTCCGCTTGCATCCTTCCTCCTGCTATGCGACGTTGCCAGAGCTCTCAAAACCATGCGATATCGGTCACATTATATCATTCCAAACACAACTTAACATCTGCCATGTCGTCAAGAATGGCAGTAATCGTGATCCTAATCATTATACCATTCCTATAGCTTAGCTATACTTTTAACTTATTTCATTACATTTACTACCGGGTGAGTTAGCCGTGGTCGTTACGGCATGACTGCTGGCAGTCGCTCACATCTGGGAGGCGAGGAGGTTCGAATCCACCCGCCGGCAACCTTGAAGATGGTCTTCTGTGGTTTCCCATCTTCCTTCCAGGCAAATGCCGGAGTTGGTCCCTAACTATAGGCCACAGCCGCTACCTTCCAACTCCTCGTCCTTACATTCCAACTTCCCTCCCCAACAGTACTTGTAGCTCACCCATTGGGTGTCCGTCTCGAAGCAGCTACAAAACTGGCGAGACGAACATGTCCTCGGACACTCCCGGCACTAAAAGCCATACGCTAAAAAAATACATTTACTTCAACAGTTGCATTTCCATCGTAATTATTCATATCAAGCCTCGATTTCATTATACTAGTTCAACTCCAGGGGTGAATATAAACATGTCAAAATGTCTATAATGCTCCATTTTTACAAGATCTAATGCCTAATACACTCATTTCATATCGCAGTCAGTATATTTGAATACTATTCCGAATTATAACACCCATTGTCGAAAGTATCATGTTTGAATGGAATGATCAAATATAGCGTCATAATCACTGCCTAATTAACTTGAACTAAATTCTGTAGAACGAAGCGAAATACCATTTTCATATGCAGGTCTAATACTCTAAAAAGTTGTCTTCGAATAATTAAATAAACTCACGGCAGCGTTGCAAATAGTCTACTTATACATTGCATGGTGGTTCTATAGTGTTGCTGGTTATGTCCATCGGAATTTTCCATGTTCCAACCCAAGTTGTGGCTTGAATACACCATCTCACATTTTGAACCAATCTGATGTTGGCGATGTTGATTTAAATGCCCCATCTCGGAATTTTGTCTATCTGGTAGTGTGGAACGCTCATCTCAGCAGTCGGCTCCGTGCCTTCATCAATTTCTGTCTTGCGTATTTACAGTAGTTTCACATGTTAATCATAATATTCGTAGTCAATGTAAAAAAAGAGTGATAGTCAGTCTGAAAGACTAGACTTTATATCAGTTTAAATGCTTCAAATGCTGAAAAATGTTGGGTGAAAGCCTCATGATCATGTAGCGAACTGCGTGAACTCAAACTCCATTAGCAAGTGCAAACCAAGGTCCAAGGAGGTAGCTGGCTGGATGACGTTACGCTCACCGGAGCGCGCGGGGAAAGGAGGAAGCTCAAGCGGTACTATGACGTCACACACCTCAGTGCATTCTCGGTACATTTCGTCCCGTCGCCGTAACGTAACGCCAGACCTCAGCGTAACGACGGAGTCGAAAAGATCATTTAAAATGATAAAAACATGTCCACTGCACGATGACGCATTTTAAGGACCAACTTTACTGAACACATGTTTGCCAAAAACGTTTCACTGATTTCACCCGTAAAAATTACGGTACGCAGATGATACTGTATTGATTGCAAATAGTTTCGAAGGACTGAAAGAGATTGTTACTATGGTGTATCAAAAGAGTAAACAATATGGCCTTGACCTCAACATTAAGAACACAAAATATATGATAATATCGCGAAAACCAGCATTGTCACAAGTCCTTTTAGTCGATGGACATCAGATTGAGCGAGTCAAGAGTTTGGTTTATTTAGGACAGAATATTAATGAGAATTGGGATCCTTCGGTTGAAATAAGATGCCGTATAGAGAAGGCTAGATCCATCTTTATGACAATGAAACAACTACTATGCTGTCGAGATCTCAGTATGACGCTTAAGAAAAGAATTGTGGAGTGTTATGTTGTCTCCACCCTTCTTTATGGTGTTGAAGCTTGGACCTTGTCCGTAGCTACAGAAAAGAAGATTCGAGCTTTTGAAATGTGGATATACCGGCGGATTCTTAAAATTTCGTGGTCAGAACATGTGAGTAATGCCGAGGTTCTTCAGCGTGTGAGCAGCCAACCTGAGCTGTTAAACACAACTAAGAAGAGGAAATTGGAATACTTGGGACACATGATGAGGAGTCCAAAATACCGTCTGCTTCAAGTTATACTTCAGGGTAAAATTGAAGGTCAGCGTGGACCGGGAAGGAGACTAATAACTTGGATGGATAATTTAAGAACGTGGTTTGGGCTGTCTTCCACGGAACTCTTCAGGATTGCACAGGATAAGAAGGTGTTAGCCATGGTGGTAGCCAACGTCCGTATCGGATAAGGTAGAAGAAGAAGAAGAAGAAAAATTACGTTCTCTCTCAACCGCTTATATTTTCCATAGTTCTGACGCATTTAATAAATGCGCACGTAGAATGGTAACAACATCCGATTTGCCTCTCCGCCATATACCTGAAACGCTAGCTCGTAATATTAATATGCTCTGCACTTGAGTTAACCTTGTACATGTATATCGCCGGCCCATTTGTTCTCTCACCTGACCTTCTCATTAACTGACCGACCTCCTCAACAGCTGACTTAGACTCGTGTTTGAATTGCCTAACACGTCTTACACACTTTTCTTCCGAAATGTGTCATGGTAAGCACTGTTATAATACTGGAACTAGAAATCTTGACTATAATTTACTTGACTGTAAAAGAATACTGGTATACTGTACTCTTTGCAATACTGTAACTTGTCCTATCACAAAATGATCTGTAATACACTTCAGTATAGCTCCGCAGAACTATGTTGCTTGCTTTTCGAAGAATGACTTCCCGCAAGAGGAATGAGCTTGCTTGCGACGACCACACACTCTATGCATGCTGGCTATCTTCCTTTACCAGCACTCTTTATCGCTGTCCCACAGATCTCTATCTAGCCAACCTAAGACGTGTACGACCCTCTTCATATACTGTAGAGAGTAATAATACCAGACGGTGCAGACCTGGCAGAACTCGAGGGCTTGGAAGGGAAGGAAGGTAGTGGAGGGAGTCACTGCTGCAGTACTACTGGGGGCGAAACAAAACCTCTTGTCACCAGCTGTCGTCACTTGAGATCTTAACTCATCATACAATTTATTACAGGTACCCAAAGCTGACGCGAACACATCCGTACCAAAGAGCGAAGTGAACGTTCCTCCCTTATCAATCACGCTGAAGCATATGGACTCGCCCGCACACAAAATTTGCTGTGTGCGCAGCTGAGGTTTTACGCCATCGTGTATTAATTGCAGTATAATCATGACGTCGCATCGACCTGCATCACATCAGCTGCTTACTTGTGGGAATAATTAATAATTGTGAAAAACTCACATAATACTCCACATTAACAATATGATTCCAACATGTATTTGTTCCGTAAATTCACGACTATTTCTATTGCATATTCCCAGGCATATAACTCATATGTAGGCTATAGACCTAGGCTGTACCTAACATTATTCTGGTTCAGGGCGCTAGCTGACTTTTGGCTTTACGTGAGAGTATTTTAATTCAGAGCAACATACCCCGTTCTCAACACGGATACGATATATAGGCTATTGTACCCGTCTATACCTCAGGATACGACTCTTAATTTTGGGGGTGATCGGACACTGGTACTTAAACATTAACTGCACTGCTATCGTGAGGGTAAGGAGAAAGGTAATCTAACATAAGAATATTTCATTCAGCTATGCATGGTGCAAATAAAATGGGGTTCAATCGCTCAACAAAATCAGATGAAATAGCAGATAAACTAAAAATTAAACAACAAAAAAGCAAAATCTCACTTACAGCCCAGGGCGCAAATGTCCTTAAACGAAACATGTGAAAGGAAATTAAAATAATAAAGTTTACAAAATCATAATATGATTACCAAGGGAACAAGATGAGTACTCTTCGCTCCATTCACCTCCAACAGACATGACTTGGGATGTGCATCGGTACGAACTGTAGTCGTTGGGCCAAAGAAACCTGCACACAGATCTAAGATATGTATCCCGGGCGTCACAAATACTGACTCCAGTAAACACGAAAAACACCACTGGAGTGGCGATGATGACATCAGGATAAATCCCAGCCAATCGGGGAACAGAAATCAAAATATGGATGAAACAAATCAATTATAATACACTATAACGTATCATAGCGATTTAACTAGAAATAGCATTTTTTTTTCCTAATGGATTGTGTACTAACTGCCACATGGTGCATAAACATTGCAGTCCTTAGTAATGTGTCGATGTGTTGTAGTTTTGTTCTGCTTTGCAAGTAGAGATAAGGTTTACCACATAGCAGACAATAGATAGTCATTTCTAATTTAGAATCACTGCCATACATTCATTGTTCATTGTACTTCAAATTTGTTGTGAAAATGTGTCTTCAAGGGAAAAAAAGAATAAATTACCATTCCTTAACATTGTTGTTAAATTGTATGTCAGAGGGACAATTGAAACTCAGAAACATAATTTTAATCACATATTCCGTAACAAAATAAGTGTTCAATATAATAAACCAATACATTTTATTGGTCAATTTATTTATATTTTTGCATAATTTCTTAATTTGTCAAGACGACGTTCCAAGAATGGATGACGAGAGAATCCCGAAGCTTACCCTTGATTACCATTCTAATTGGAGAAGAAACATTGGTCAAACCATGAAGAGATGACGAGAAAACTGAGGCCGAAATGGGCTAATAGCTTATTCATGAAAAGTAAGTTTTCAATATTTTTAAGTCATGAATGCATTTTATATTGCATTTGCCCTAATGATATTTCTAGGCCTACTATGCGTTTGTTTTACTTTCACGTGCTTTCTTTATGATAATTTCTGCATAGTTTATATATTGTTATGGATATTATTGAATATGTAAATACTTTCATTAGACATACAGGGTCATCCAATACGGTATGGCCGCACTAGATAGACAGGTCGCTACGTCACACATGTAGCCGGACGCTTCACTTCTCGCCACGTCGCCAGTGACTAGTAGGCTGAGCTGAACCTCGCAGCAGTGACGCATTTAATGATTGAAACGTATGTGAATATAGTGAATTATGCCCACGTCGTGTTGTATACCTGATTGTAGACGCAACTACAGTTCAAACGATCCTAATATTTCAGTGTTTAAATTCCCTACTAACTTGGTTCGGAAACAAAAGTGGATCTTAGCCATCCATCGATCCGAATTTGTCCCTTCGGTAAGCTCTGTTGTGTGCATTAAACACTTCGACGAAAGGTTCATAATTAGAGGATTCTGTTAAAAGACCCGATGGGTCCATTTTAACTGTAAAACGTGACCATTTGAAACTCTCAAACGATGATATTCCTACTAAGTTTGAAAATGTGCCAGCCTATCGGTCAAAAAATCTTCCAACACCGAGAAAAACTCCTATTGAAAGACAAAAAGAAATTGAAAAACGGGAAGAAGAAAGAAAAAAAAGCTGAGGAAGAAGATGATAGGATCAAGGACTTCGACGGCATTAAGGGTAATTTCAGTATTAAATGCAAATTAAATGTTGACCAATTTTTTGTCAATTTTGACAGCCAAAGACTCTGTATTTTCAAAATTTATATGACTGAGGAAAATGTTCCAAAAATTGGTACTTCTTTAACATTAAACGAGACTCTTGATTTTAAAGCCGTAAAGCTTGATATTTTGATCAAGGGTAACCCTATACGTGCATTAGGTGACAGAGGCAAGATGTTAAAATGGTCGAATTTGAGAAGTACCGGTATCTGTAACTTCCTGTTTATTCCTGCTTGCGACTCTAAAGTGACTGTCCACGACAAAATAGAAACTGTGAAAAAAATAATCGACGAAATTAAAAGTGAAGTTGATGACTGTGTAATTACTGATAAAATAGAATTTCGCAAGGAACAGTTAAACTTAGCCTTTGCAAAGAAAGTGTCTTACTCCTGTATACTCATAACATGGTTCGCTTCAATATTTTTCGTATTCCCTGGGGCATATAAGAAGATAAGACAGTCAACGTTCCTTACAATGCCTCACCCTGTGTATTTACAGTCTTTTACTGCAAAACTAGGCACGGGAAATTCGGGTATAGACGATTCGCATTGGAATTACTTGAAAAAGAAACTAAAATTGTTAAGTGAACATGAAAGATTTTGTAAATTGTTGCTGGATGAAGTCTATGTAAAACCTGAGCTTAACTATAAAGGAGGAAAGGTAGAAGGAGTTGCGTTTAGTAGTAAAAGTGGAGAATATAACACTACATAGATACAACTGCACAAACTTTTATGTTGTCGTCCATTCTTAAAAGAAATAAAGACGTTGTTGGTTTGTTTCCGTGTAAGAACCTAACTTCACATTTCTTAGAAGAACTAACTTTGCAAGTCCTTAAAGTATTAACAGATATAGGTTATAAAGTAGTATGCATAATTTCGGATAATAACAGTGTTAACAGGAAAATGTTTGAAAAGCTATGCAAAGGCAGTTTACAAACTACTTTTCAGAACCCATTTGATGAAACGCAAATTATTTTGTAATGTTTGATTCTGTTCATTTATTTAAAATCTTAAGAAATAACTGGCTTAACCAAGCTGATAACTTACGAATTTTGTGTTCCCTGACTTTGACAACCCTGAGTCAGACAAAAAAGGTTTTGCTAGTCTTGGTCATCTTGAACAGCTGCATAGAGGAGAAGAGAATAGTGTAGTTAAGCTTTCTCCTGCCCTGAACAAAAATGTTTTGTACCCAACGTCTTTAGAGCGACAAAATGTAAACCTTTGTTCTAAACTGTTCGACGAGAAAAATGTCGCCGCTTTAAAACACTTTGACAAAATAAAAAAAATAAAAATTATTTTAAAAGCACAGCTGTATTTTTAGAAATAATTCTTCAGTGGTGGAAGATTGTTAATGTTAAGCATGCCTTCAAAGGCGATAGATTTAACGACCCTCATTGTAACGCATTGTATTTTCAGTTCATGACGACAATGTTTTATTTCTGCACAAGTCTTTAACTTGGTTAATTAGGTGGGATAATCTGCCTGTTCAAGGGGAAATCAGACCAAAAAAAGAGACTCGTCATGGAAAACTTACTAATGAAACTCAAATAGCCTTAGTTCACACTGTAAAAACTATTCCGGAGTTGGTAAATTTCTTGAAGACAAGTTTAGGATTCAAGTATGTATTGTTAGGAAAATTTCAGACTGAAGAATTAGAAACAAGATTTGGGCAGTATAGGCGAATGAGTGGTGCCTGCTACCATATTTCAGTGAAACAAGTCCTTGTGTCAGAACGAAAATTAAAAGCCCTAACGGTAATAAATGCATACTCTGCTAAACACGCAGATATCCCTATAAGTGATATTTCATTACGTAAGTATGTGGATTGCAAGAGCTCAGATTGTAAAAGCTTCAAAACTAGAGAATTTCACATTTTGAAAGTGTGAAGGTTGAGTTTAATGATGTTGTTGTATCTGAGAATATTTTGTTATGTCTAGTTTATACTGGCGGAAATATTTGTAAAATAACTATGAAAAACTGTACATGTAGAAGTTGTCAAGATGTTTTATTGTTAAATAATGATAATGTAACGTCTGATGTGTGAAATCCAGAAGAAAATTATTATTTCAATGTAATCGACAGGGGAGCTTTGAAGTATCCATCAGATTTTATTGTTAACATTTTGATCACACAATTTATATTATTTAATATACTGTACTTATAAGTGATAAGTACGAATCGATGCTTTTACAATGCGAATCTCAAAGAAACATTCTGATTTTGATTGTCAACAATGTTCTGGAGAATGAAAACGTGGTGTTTGAAACATGCAGTGATTGTGTAAGTAGTTTTAAAAATTTTGTTGACAAATGTATAGGCATCTTTTGTAATATATTAATGAATAACTATAGAAAAGTTATCGAAGACAAACTCATGGCTAAGAAGAAGAAATCCTCAAGTAAAGACACCCATAAATCGCCAAAGAAAAGAAGAATTGATAAATTGAAACCTTAGGAATTGTTAGATAAGTTTTAAGCAGAAACCTAATTTTTAAGAAAGGTTCCAGCCTATTATTGTGAATTGCTATCATGTATTTGCCTAGAAACATTAAAACAATTTGTATAGGCATTATGGGCTTTAATATTTTACATGAAACTGTGTTCCGTTACAAATGACAGTTGTCAGCTTAAATTTACGTAAGGAAATGCCAATTGAGGTACTATTGGTACATAAACTGCCCTGCCACTTTTACCCCTCATAAAACTCGTGTAGTACACAAGCCTAAATGCAACTACAATTATAGGCTTGTTCAAATACATCGATAAGGTTCAATAAATGAACAATGCAATGGTCACAGTGAGAGCGAGCCGTACACTGACATGCTGAACGTGGGCCACTTTGGTGACGTCACGGCCTGTCTATCTAGTGCGGCCTAGCCCTGGGTAGGTCTATATCGTGTCTCTACAGCTGAGGCGGGGTTACGCTTGGCCGATAAGCTATCGCTCCTCGCCTGTCAGAACAGCGCAGTGTGTCGAATCCCATATCTAGGTGGAAAAAATTCACTGTCGCAAATGAAAGCGAAAACTGGCTGATTTGATGGTGAACAAACCAGATGGTGACCTTCGGTCTTCCTTTCCGCTCTCTGGTGCGTAGGAGGGAGGTTGTAGGTGCTGAAACGTCTTCCTGGCAGTTATCAGGTCATTTGATAGGAGGTGTCGGAGTGAACCGAACGTTGTGATTCTAGTGAGTTCAACGAGGTGTTGTCTTCTGCGGCTCATGGAATAGTGAAATGAGGTACGTGTTCGTACTTTTATGCGTAATACAAGCTTTCTGCACTAAATACATTATTTACTTCATGAGTGCCTCATAGTGCCACTTTACTTTAAACATCATTCGATAGGAAATTTAATGTAGATTCAGGATCTGTAGTGGTTTGGTTGCGCACGAATGTGCATGAAGGTTTATTTTCTTATTTTCAGTGACTATGTGGGCATTACCACGAGAAGAATTTTTCAACGCGTGGCGGTCGTGTTGTAAATAGGGGCGTACAGACGTCATATTCCAATATGTTATGAATAAATTTGATCCTACAACTTTTACTGACACTCAGGTGCAGGAGCTAAGAAACAAAATTAAGTTGATATCCCATAATATTAACAAAAATGGGAGAGTGCAGGAAGAAAGAACAATGCCACGTACATAGGTAATCTACCTATGGAAGCTATTGAGTTACTTAATGACCCCCAAGGAACTTTGACATCAAATGATGAAGACCAGTATAGCAATGACTACGATGCTCTGGACTCTACAGAAGAATCAGGTGGCGAATGATTAGACATTTTGTTATTATTAAGGGGAGTGAGATTAATGAGAACATTACTTGACGAATGGACGTTTTATTTTTATTTGCAATAGGAGAAATAGACCTAATATTCAATGTTGCCTTTATTTCCATTCTTTTATAGAGAAATAATATTGTTTTCGTGTATGAAGTATGTTTACTAAAACTACGTCATTAACAGGACTGTAAAATGACATTTTGTTATACAGAAATTGTTTGTATGATTTTGACGAATATTTTTTTTTAGAAAATAAATGCTATTTTTTGTGCATATTTCGTTCTATGCTTAATAACAATTTAATATACGTTTTTAATCTGGATGATTTTACATACAGTGACTTCGTCTATTCCCTCAAATAAGGTGTAACAAGAATACTTGACTGAAAGTCTCATTGTTATTCCTATTTTATCCAGTTTTAAATAGTATGTTTACCACTGTCATATACTATCATATACACATCCAAATCGTGATATTTACTACCCAAAATGGATGATTCTTGTGTTGCTTTCGGTCATTTTTTACACCTCTCCTTACCCCTCACCACTATATATTTACCCCCGAAGATCGTACACTTTAGACGATGCCAGAAATGAATTCAGCGACCTCGAAAACGGTATATTGCCAACTTTTAATAGAATCCCAGCACTATTAACGAAGTTATTAATTTTTTCCGGCTAGAATTGGGATTCGACACACTGTGAGCGTTTGTACGGAGGCAAAGGAGCGGTCTGCGACGATAACTGACTTATTCAATGTCTCGCAACTCACTTTGTATCAACCAAGCAGGACCCCGTCTCAGCTGCAGAGACACGATATACGGATGGCCCTAAACAACTTAAGCCTGCACATTCACCAAAAAAAATTAGATTTTACAGTGGTAGAAGTAAATAAAAATTCATGACCTGCTCGTGGTGTAGCAGCTAACATTCTTGGCTGTCACCCCGGAGGTCTGGTTTCAATTCCCAGCCCTGCCAAGAAATTTAATTCTGGTGTGAGGGCTAAGTTCCCTCAGCTTCGTAAGGGAAAAATGAGAAGTGGTGTATTCCATTCTCATGTCAGCCATCTTGGAAGTGGTTTTCCGTGTCCCCTTCGTTGCGTAGTGGCTAGCATTCTTGGCTTTCAACGGAGAGGCCTGGGTTTGATTCCCGGCTCTGGCAAGAGATTTAATTCTGGTCTGAGGGCTGGAATGGTGTACACTCAGCCTCGTGAGGCAGAACTGAGAAGAGGCGGGTTCGATTCCTACCTCAACTATACGGCAAGTTGGTTTTCTGTGGTTTCCCACTTGTACTCCAGGCAAATGCCGGGATGATACATTACTTATGGCCACGACCACTTGTTATCCATATCCTACCTCACTTACAAATACACACACTGGTACGGACATCGCAGTGATACAGGTTATCAGTCAAGTTCTACACACACCAAACTACACGGGGATAAATGATCAAGATATTCAAGCCCCTCAAATAAAGCAACAATAACAACTTCAATTCATACGGGTCGAATGAGACTACTGCATACGTGTGTTGAAATGTGTGGACCACAAAGCCAAGCTTGCACTGATTTCTGCCGTCTGTTCTCGTAACGATCAATACGCTCCTCTAGTTCCCAAACACCAGCTGTGTAAATACTTTCCACCCCTAAAAATAACGGCGAATAAGATTGAAATCCTCTGCTTGGCAGAGGTATGGCGTGGCAGAAATGAGGGGAGGAGAGTCCCCTCGTGTCCCCTGCTATTATTGTCGCTTTGCCGACTGTTTGAAATATAACCCGCAATATACATAACAGTTCTAATTCATAGCAGTTACAGCAGAGGGGCAGTTCAAATTAGCAGGCTTGCTCATCTCAACTCCCCTTGATGTACACAGAATTAAGCACTTACGAGCAGCTCCAAAACACGAGGCTAATTATATCAAACGTATTGCAGTGGCAGCACGTTAGACTGTTATTGAAGCGCGCGTCCCTAATCCCACATAAAAACGTATGACTGTTGATAAGGATATGCCAACATTGTGTTTTTGACACATACGAGGATGAGTTACGAGGGCCATGATATTGTTTTCTGTAGTTTCCCATTTACAACTCCAGGTAACTGCTAGGACGGTACCTTATAATATACTAGCTATTCCCGGCATGTGTTGCAATGCCAATCAAATACAGATACAGTAGATAGAAAGAGAGGAGGATAATAATAATGTTATTGGTTTTCCTTGCTTGAGTTCAGTTTTAAGAAACCCCGGCCAAAAACCGTGGCGTGAACTGGATTGGAATAGACAGCAATACCACATAACACGGCGGGCTGCTGACAGTCCCCTCATGTCACCTCGCGATGAATCAGCAAGCCATTCTCACACCTGGCGTTGCTGTGTGATAAGTATACAGATTGTGCAATTGAGTTATTGTGGGATTTAAGGGTTCCTGTTAAGTTCATCACCCTTTTGTGTTACATAAATAATTTGTAGCTGGAAACCTTCCCTGGAGTCACACAACAACTCACCTAAGTTTCATCGCAATCGGATGAATGGTATATGAACGCATATGGGAAATACATACAGGCAGACAGACAAACTATCACGTAACAATGATTTATATATATATAGATAACAGCCGCTTCCTTCCAACTCCTTGCCCAGTTATATACATAATTTGTTTCATCTCTAACTCCTTGCAAGAGGATGGCGTGAGGGGGTAATCGGGCCGCAAAAGAACGCCCAAACCAAACTGCGTGGCACGACAGCCCATAAACGGCCCTGTCCTACCAAGCAACCGCTGGCCAGCCATTCAGCCTACAGATCGCGTGGTGTCGCGTGGTGTCCCCTCGGCCCTTATCTTGGTCTCCGTGACAGGGACGCTGCCACACTCTCAGACAGCTACTCATGTGTCTTCATGAGTCTGAGCGCACTCCATTCCAGTCTTCAAATCAGTTTGAATAATCCCTGATGAAGTCGGGAATTGAACCCGGGGCCTCCAAGTGAGAGGAAGGTGCGCTACCCAAACAACACTGTACCGGCTAAAAGAACCCGCCACAGAAATTCATAGCATCTCATCCCCAGCCACGTTGTAACGGGACTACTACGAGGAAGACATACAGCACACATCGAAATAGGCTATCACCTCATGTCTCTAGTGAGCTGTCTCCTGTCAAACCATCCCAATGATCTGTAATTATTAAACTATAAATAAAAACTAACCGGCCACGGTGGTCGGTAGCGTTAACGCGCAACCTCACGCCTCGCTGGTATCGGGAAAGTGTGGGTTCTAATCCAACCTTGGTCGTCCTCAAAAGGGTTCTCGTGGTTTCCCATTTTCACCACCAGGCAAATGCTGGGACGGTTCCTCTCAACAGGTCCACGACCGAATTTCTTCCAAAATTCCTTCCCTGACCCTTCCTTAATTAGACCCAAGTTAGCGGTCGCCTGGGCGATCGGCCTGTCACCATCCCCACTTGTATCTGCTGACAGGGTGTGTTCAGCTCCTGACACCGTCCTTGCAACGGTAGAGGAATGATCCGTCACAAAGTCCGTGGGTGAAGCTGAACTGGGAGGATAAACGTATAGAAATAAATAAATAAATAAATATGTGATTAAATAAAAATATTACGATTTTTATAAATAGCCTCCGTGGCTTAGGCGGCAGCACGCCGGCCTCTCACCGCTGGGTCCGTGGTTCAAATCCCGGTCACTCCATGTGAGATCTGTGCTGGACAAAACGGAGGCAGACAGGTTTTTCTCCGGGTACTCCGGTTTTCCCTGTCAAACTTTCATTCCAGCAACACTCTCCACTATCATTTCATTTCATCTGTCATTCATTTAATCATTGCCCCAGAGGAGTGCGTCAGGCCTCGGCAGCCGGCACAGTTCATATCCTCGCCGCTAGCTGGGGGGCTTCATTCACTCCATTCCTGACCCGGTCGGAAACTGGAAGCAGGCTGTGTGGATTTTTCATTACGATTTTTATGTTCATTACAAAAATACAAAATAGCGTGTAAGAAACTTGAAGTTATGATGCATTGAGCATTAAACAACGTTTCCTGTGCAGTGACGGAAGTGACAGCTAAAGGTTCATTCAATATAAATAATTTAAAGCAAATTCGACATTCTGACTGATCCACCATCCTATTCGAAGGAACGTTGGAAGGAAGAAGGAGCAGAGGAAGACCAAAAGCACAATTTATCAACAGCAGTAGAGGCAAAAACACCTATCGGCACCCACCAACCTAACGATTAAGAGGATGATGAAGCAGAAGAAGAAGAAGAATTTTTTTTAAATATAAGTCACACAAATCACTTAACCATATTCCGAAAATAGTTGAAATTCGCGAAATCTTGCTTTTATCATAAGAGTCCAATCAAAAGTGTACAGTATGTTATAATATGAAGCAAGATCATGGAATTTCAAAACTGTTAAGTAATCGTGTTTAACTTTAAATGAAAAGCGCTCCTACTAATGTTCCACCATGAGGAGTACCATGAGCCAGAACTGACCAATAAACAAGCTGTTCTGTATATAACATATTGCCTACTTCCTTGTAAATATATGTATATAGATATATCACTTATCCTAACGTCCAGTATAAAAGCAGCTATCTTGCCCATTAGCTCCTGTCAAAGCATCGGCTTTTTAACACTATTATGATTAATATTATTAATATTATTATTAATAATGGGTTAAATAATTGAGGGGTTTGAAATATCTTGGTCATTCCGTGTACATGATTGTGATCTTAATTCGTCTGATAACCTGTGTTCCTAAGATGATTATGGTAGTTAATGTAATTGTAGGTAGGCCTATTAGGGCCTATGATTTAAGTACCCTGGGATTTAAAATAAGGTACCATCTCGTCATTTGTCTGGAGGGAGCGTGGAATAACCGGGGAAAAGCCACACTAGTGAACACCGCTGTCAGTGTCTGGATTCGAACGACCAATCTTGTTCCCTAGTCGTGATGCACTAGATACTCCAGCATTGGGTTGACTAAGACCAAGAGTAGGTTACCAGCTACGAAGCCATTAGCAGCTATTAGATCTAGTTAAAGTCTTGTGCCGTTAGGCCTGTCATTTCGGTGAGACTGCAGCTAGCGAAAACTACAGTAGTCCCTGCGGCGGTGTACAGAAGATGTACGAACAGAGACGCCTGTGCCAAACGTTCTGAGGTTAATCCCCGGCTCTGTCAAATAGCTCAGTTCTTATATGTGGGCAGAAAAGTGTTATATACACGCAGGCTCATGAGGACCAGCGATTGTTTGTTGGATGGATAATTATTATCCTCCCTATATTATTCTGCCAAGGTCCCATTCCGGTTTTGTACCGAAAATAAGGTCCTGTTAACACCAACCTACACATATGGGGTACCTACAGGTTCCTCATAGCCCCATGTGTGTCCGAAACGTACTCACAACCTCTTTAAATGCCTCACAATTAAATAAATACCTTAAAAATGTATATTTACAATGGGAGCACGGTAACCTGGCGAGCCTGCCGCTAAAGCGCAGGGCAGCGCGGTGGCAACAGCCATCTGGCGGGAGCGTGGCGTACTTCTAGGCGAGCCTGCCGCTAGAGCGCAGGGCAGTACAAACACTGTTCTACATAATTATTTGAGTTCTTCTCATGTATGTATGCCGTTTAATAACTATAAATACATTTCTTCAATATTTAAAACTTCGTTCTCCCACATTCTTCCTTACTACCCCATAAACCTACATTCACGTTGCGAAAGCTCGCACGGGCCCACTAGTTATTATTAATGTGTTAACTAATTATTAGAGGTTTGAGATATCTTGGCCATCTTGACCCAAGGATGGATAGATGGACGTCCTACCGATTGTGAGATGTTTCTGTGCGGAGTACAGGGCCTTAGGCACAGTGGGAATTTTTGGTGACCAATCCTTCCCCTTTCTCTCTCTCTGAAATATTCAACTGCTCTTTATTTTAAGCTATCTCTACTACAAATTAATTAAAATACCACACTGAAGTCTATTCGCTGAGTCGAGACAGTGCCCCTGCCTACCCGGACAGGGAAACACGCCCAGTTCACGTCATCGCCTCTGCCGGACAGGGGTAGCCAAGAAGCTCCGAGATCATAAGTCATGCCGTAGCCCTAGAAAATAAAAGACTTGCTGTACTTAGTGCTGTGCTGCACAGTATACTGTTGCCTGTTGTAACCAGTTAAGCACTAATTGATTAATTAAATAAATACATAAACGAACAATGAATAAACCACGCTGTAGCATGTAACTGATAAGTCAGCCCGCTTCTCATGTAGGCTATACACAGCACTGAAGTTGGCGTACGTTCAACAGGCACAGCTCTATGCACCCCTTGCGGGCAGCCCTGCAATCACGTGTACAACTGTGTTTACTTCTACTGTCTTGACTCGGCGAACATACTTTAGTTTTCTATTTCTTCCTGGACACCAACAGTTAAGCATTCGGGGCTAAATGAGCACTATGTCGCAAGTCCCTAGTGAATCAGCAGCATATGTCGTACCCCAAGAAATAACTTTGTTGTTGTTAATTAATTTAGGGCATTGCGACATCTTGTTCATTTTGACCCGTGTACTTGGGTGTGTGAATTGAATTTGTCAGATAATCTATGTTATTGTGGTGTCTGTAATAATGTGTGTATTTGTAATGCAGATAAGGATTGGGAAGGAGGCGTCCGTGGGCTTAAGTTAGGAACCATCCCGGCATTTGCCTGGAGTAGAAGCCGGAATCCACGGAAATCCACGGAAAACCACTTCCAGGTTAGCTGAGGTGGGAATCGAACCCACCTTTTCTCAGCTTTGCCTCATGAGGCTGAATGGACCCATTTCCAGCCCTCTGATCAGAATTAAATTTCTTGGAAGAGCCGAGAATCGAACCCGGGCCTCACGGTGTCAGCCAAGAATGATAGCCACTAAGCAACGATGCGGACGAAAAACAACTACATTAGTATCCCGTCAGCTACCCCAATTCCTGCATTCTAATTACGCCACTGCTCCTGAAAATAGGTTGACCAGACGAAGAGTAGCCATTGTCTACCGAGCTCCGTTATGAGAACTAGGTATCGTCATGATCTGAGCCCGCTCGCTACTCCGCACCGTTAGTCGCCGCGCCGGACCAAGCTATTTTAACAAGGTTCTGCGTATGCCTAGTGGCCTCAATTCTGCACAACGCAGCACAATTACAGAAACGGTACAGTGGGCTAGGAAGGCGCCTAGGAGTCTAGCTCCAGCCGCCAAAACACTCCCATTTCCTGCGTTCTGTCGCCATTCATGTGCTTCTTCTTTGGGAAACTTTGGTCATCGGCCCCAGCTCAGAGAATGGACCAGCACTGCTACCATTTGAACCACCTCTTTAGTTCGGGGTAGCACTTCCTACTATGATGGTATGCGGAGAACTAGGTTCACACCTAGCTGAGTACACGAGACACCAGGCAGGCTATGGCATCAATCTTCTTGAGATTGATGTTAAACTGGCAGTAGAAGAAGGTAGTATGAATCCATGCTGAGCCCTGAGCGTTGGGAATCTACCGTAGCTGGGTCCAGTGTCTAGCTCCAGCAATCGAAACACACCCACTTCCTGCGTTCTGTTGCCATTCTTGTTCCTTCTTCGTTTGATGGCTGGGGATACCTTGGTCATCAGTCCGATACAATTGTGTGCTGTCGCCATTCACTCTCATTCTTCTTTTAGAGGAAAGAAGTAAGTTGCGTAAAACAATGTTTCATGTTAAATTATTTATGATCTTGGGCATGTTGGTGATTATCTCTGCGTACGTGTATGTGTAGGAATGTTTTATGATAACCCATGTTATTGCGGAGGCTATAGTAGTTTATATAACCATAACTATTAACATTAGGGTCTAGTATTTAGGGAGCTGCTCCGAAACATGAATCAAGACACCATCTTGCCAATTTTCTGGCGTGAATGTGGAAGAAACCGAAAAAAAAAATTATTCATGATCGCCGCTATGAACGACGGGTTTTTAACATTGGATCTTCAAACTTTCAGCTCCCCATTTCAGTGGTGGATTGTGACTTAACTTCCTTTGTTGTGGTGACGGAAATAATAAATAATAGGATAATAATTGAATACTGTATACCACTTGCGTTACATGGTTACTAAAATAAATAGGTCTAGAGAACTTTATATTTTCACCGCGGTCATTTTCGAAGAGTTTATTTGTGGTTTCCTACATCTACTCCAGGCAACTGACGAGATGGTACCTAAATTAAGGCCATAGCCGCCCAAGGTCACATGAGTGACTCCTGAAGCAGTCAGTTGGCATTTGAGGGTGCTTCAATTCGAGGGAGCCGTGTCAGTAGATTTACTGGCACGTTAAAGATACCATGCAAGGCAAAATTCCAAAACCCCAGCGTCTCCAAAAGCCGTAGTAGTTGAAAAGGACGTAAAACCAATAACATTATTATTATGAAAATAATATTTCATAAGCATATGCGAGATATTTAATATTAATAATAATAACAATGATAAAGTAATCTAAGAGGTAAATGAGTTTGGCTTTAGAAGGTAAGAGAATCAAAGGTAGACATTGCAGGCGATGGTTAGATTCAGTATTGAACCATTTCAAAGTAGGAGGTGTAGAAGGAGACGAGGCGGCAGTGCTAACTGCTAATAGGGGATCGTGGAGGTGACTTGTTCGCAAACCAAGCTTGTAGACTAGACTGGACGCTGAAAGGTAAAACAGTCTCAAATGAAAATGCATAAATAATAATAATAATAATGGTAACATTTCTAGCTAATTCAAGTAACTTACCTGTAGGGGCTCAAAACTAGTGGAACGTATGAAGGCGCTTTACGGGATACCAGCTGAGTGCGGTGGCATTGCATCCACTTACTTGTGTCGGGCTCCTCTCTTTCGTCTTTATGTCAATCTCCCTTAGTCACCTCTTTTTCTCTTCACACTCCAACTGAATATAGGGAATCCGGGTTCTAGGGTGTGTTTCATTTCCCCACCTTCAAGGACCCGTGTCCTTTCCTGATATCCTCAATTGCTCACGGCTGGTGAGATCGGGGATTGACAACCCCAAGGATTTCATGAGCTGGGCTCGTTTTCATTGCATTTGGGACAAGTCCTCTTCTTTTCCCCTTTCATGGCTCTACTGCCTTCCAAGTACGTCAATTCTACTATGGTTGAGGGTATTACTTTTGCATGTCTGCTATTTCCGTTATTCCTTCACCCAGTAAGTAGTTAGCTGTGGCAGTCATCATCAATACCGTTTTCATTATCATCCTTATCATTAACGTCAGATGACCTTGATGTTTCACCACGTAAAACAACAATCACCAGTGCCACCAGTTTCTGTAAAGGTTTTGTGGCCAAATGAACTTGCATTTACTTCGGGATGTATCAACAGTTACATTGGTTTAAATGAGTACATGTCATTGGAGAACACCATCTCACATAATATTAATGTGTCCGGGATGTTGACCCGAGATGCCAGCCTTCTGTCTCACTAATGTACTGAGCCAACGCTTCCGCTGTCATGGAAGGTTTCGAACTCATCAAGATGTTCATGATGATAATGACGATGATAATTGTTGTTCTGACATCAACATTTTGAGTGTGTACCAGTGTGCGTCTGATTTTAATTCGTTAGTGTTCTCAGCCCCAAGTGATTCTGAACAGTGACAAATAATGAAACTATGTCAAACTTTCCGAAGACATTCTTTTTTGCAGCTCTCGCAGATTTTTACACACGTATGTTTTTTCTCCTGTCTCTGTCTCAGTGGCGTAACTAGGATTTGCTTCTGGAGGGGGATATGATGATGATGATGATGATGATAATTGTTGTTTTTAGGGGCCTAACATCTAGGTTATCGGCCCCTGATGGTTTGGGTGATCGTGATCGTGATGATGATGATGATGAAATGCAAACTTAAAACTAAAACTAACTACTGACCTACATACTAGAAGAAGAAATGGAAAACTAAAGGTGAATAAGGCAAATAAAGGACAGGAGGAAAAGAAAAGCCCTCAACCCTCGAAGAATGCGGATTGAGGGACTTGGAAGGAAGGAGAGCCATGAAAGGCAGATAGGAATGTGAAAGAGGAGAGGGTCCACCCCACAGGTACGGGACAAAAGGAAAAAACGGACCCAGCTCAGAAATCCCTCGGGGTCGCCAACTCCCGAACTCACCAGCCGTGAGCCCCTGAGGGTGTAGCATTATCTAGGGTGCACCAAAAGTGGTGGGGCTACATACACCCGGCCTCCTTGAGGGCCTGGAGCAGAAGGCAGGAGATAACATGAAAAGAAGAAGGCTGACCCCTCGCAGAAGGAGGGAATCAGAAAAGATGAGACAAGGGCCAATTAAGGCGGCAAAGTGAAAGACTCCCTAGACCTTGGATACCCTAATACCGTCGGGGTCGGAAAAGAACAAGAGTTGACCAAGGGAGGTCGACAGGAAAGAAGACAGAGAGGAGCCCGGCACAAGTAAATGGAAGCAATGCCGGACTCAGCTGGGGTCCCGTGGTCGCCAACCTACGTCCCACTAGATGTGAGCCCCTGGGGGAGGGAGGGGGATAGCGGAGACAAATATGAACTGGCTTAATTGCGTTTTGGGTTTTGTGTTTGTTGTTCTCTACTATGTTTTTGCTTTCAGCTTTTGCTTTTGAATTTTCCTTGTTGCTTTGGGTTTTTAATTTAATTGGTAATGTGTTTGTTTTCTGCTTTTGTTATTGTTTTTGAATTTGGATTTTTTGCTTTGTGTTTCTTGCTCTTGACTTTGTGATTTTTGGTTTTGGTTTCTTCTTTGTTTTCTGCTTCTGCTTTTGTTTCTGAATTTTGCTTTTTTTGCTTTCTCTTTTTGGTCATATGTTTGTTTTTGCTTTGTGCGGCGGAGGTGAATAAGACAATGAAAGCAAACCTACACGTTTTCATGTTTGATCTCGATAGCATTTGATACGTTTTATTTGCACCCCTCAATGTGCGGAAATGAACAGTTTTGGTGGGACTAACACTAAATATTACACAAGTTAACAGAAATATTCTCAAATCACTAAATATAAACGTACATAATCCAGTCGTTTGTAATCAATCCGAAAAATGGCTCTTTATTTTTTCAAAATAAATTTCTCATCAAAGTACGTTTTGGTTTTAATTATTTAGCTCTGGAGGGATTGATACCCCTAATCACCCACCGTAGTTACGCCACTGCTCTGTCAATCTCTAGTACCAGCATCCTGCACTTGATTTGTATTTTGCTGTCATATTGGCCAATGTGGCCTATTGTTATAATTGTAAATAAAAAATAATAAAAATAATTGTTTTAAAGTACCTAACATCTAGGTCATCGGCCCCAAATGGTTTGGGTGATAGTGAAATAAAAACTACAACTAAAACTAGCCTGTTAGTTACAAACGTAATTTATGATTTTCAGTCGGTCAACACGATAGTGAATTTATTAATCTCATGTAAAAAAAAATCAGAGTTAGGGCATAACACCCAATACAATCAGGTATAATCGGGTTTACCGACTGAAAGGCATACAATCATTATTACTAAGGCAGCACTTAAAATGGCTTCTAACATGGTAATGAAGACTTACAACTAACTTACGCACTGGAAGAAGAGAGGACAACAAGGAGTAAGGTACATACAAGACGGATAGAGATATGCTCTTACTCCTGGAAAAATGGGTACTGAGGGACTCAAAGAACTAGAGCCATAAAAGGCAGATACGAAAATTAAACAGGAGAGGGCCCACTTCAAACGCTAAGGAAAAACAGGAACATGGACCCAGCTCAGAAATCCCTCGTGGTTGCCAACTCTTGGGATCGTCATCCGTGAGCCCTTGAGGATGTAGCATTATCCAGGATGCAGCAAAATACTGGGGCTACACACACCCTGCCCCTTTTTGGTCATGGTGCAGTTGGCAGAAGATGCCATGAAGAGAAAAAATAGCTCTGACCCCTCGAGCATTGAGGGTATCAGCAAGGATAAATCAAGAGTAATTATGGTGGGAAAATGAAAGACACCTTAGGACTCTGATGCCTAATACCGTCAGATAGGGAGAAAGGAAGGTACCGTTAATCCCGCGATCATGAGCCACGGGAGATAGGAGGAGAACGAGAGTTGGCCAAGAGATGTCGATAGAAAAGGTGACAAAGAGGAGCCCGGACTCAGCTGAGCTCTCACGTCCCTGGGGGAGTATCTAACTCAAGTTCACCGTGATGAATGAATCTTACGTTTATACCAGTGAAGGTCACCTAGCAACACGCGATCTAACTGTTCTCAGCCAGGGAGTAGGGACACCATAAGTTCCAATCAGCTGATTGCTGCCCTAGTTGTCGCAGGAAGCAGGCAAGAAATGTGCACTTGTATGAACAGTGAATGGTTTAATGCCGGAGGTAAATGACCTAAATACATTTTTATGAAAATGATGATAATCACTTCTTGGTACAGAGAATTTTCAGTCTTGAGTACAAAAGAAATTGTTTGGCTAATGTTCTAGTTCTCTTTCGGAGGATCCCGCAGAAGATTACAGAACGTAAGGGGCATGAATAACGTGTTTACATAATAGATAGGCCTATCCATAACAGTAAACCCTCAGTCGTAATGCTCACGATTCTGTAATGCCAACTGACTATAGTATGGTCCCGTGGCTATGTGGTCAGCATGATAGGCTTTGGCATGAAGTGTCCCCAGTTCAATTCCCAGCCAAGCCGTAGGGATTTTGATATCCTATAGTTAATTCCCCTCGCTTGGGGACTGGGTGCTTGTGACGTCTTCATCATCATTTCATTCTTACCTCAACGCTCCTCAAGATGCACAGGTCGCTTACGTGCGCCAGCTTCACAGGGAGCCACTGTTATTAATATTATTATTATTATTATTATTGCAAGTGTCCAACTTTTTCATAGACCTGTGAATACTAGGTGAATCATCTTCCACCAATAATATGGTTTTATGCAGCCCAGGTAACGTATGTTATCAGGAAGGCAGATATTTCTCTGCCTGCATCCCGTATGAAACCGTACTAATGCACTGCAAGCATATCCTGCAAACGATACTGAACACTATTATAATCACTCGATGTGACTACAGACCGTTCGAATAATATGCTGGAGGGTGATTTTGTTGGCACACGATAGCTCCACTGAAGTCTCCTTGCCGAGAGTTAATTGGTATGCCACGTTAGCTCAATTGGTGTTCATAGACAACCAAAATCCCTCAAGCGACATGACATTTTAGCTATCTACCTTACACAACATGTGAAAGACTCCTTGTCCTACAATACCTTCAACAGGCTCCATCAGGACCACTGAGAGATGTATCTGGCGATGCCAGAATGTTCACTGGGAATTCCAAAGTAAAAGGCACAAACTGGCGATGCCCTGAGCTTCAAGTTGTTTGCAGACCCAGCTGCAGTGTGTGAGTTGTTTCAATAAAGTACTGTTGTTGCTGGTTTCCTTATTCGTAAAGAGTTTACGTCATACATGTAGGAATCTGTGGTATCTTATGCGAAACTCCCCATTTCCATTTTTTGCGGTAATTGCTTAATTTTATCCCGAATTGTCGATCTTTATGTTACAGTATTATACTGTACTGTAGTACGCACGGCTGCTATCTCGAATGTATGGAATCTATGTGCAACGTGCCTTCAGCAGAGAACATATCATATAAAACATCATCGTTTTTCCAGGTTTAGATAATTTCCAGTTTATGAGATGGTGAGTTATCTATTTAAAGGTTCGTCTGATAGTCTTGTTATGGCTTGTGTAACTGACGTTTCTCACAAGACACTTCTTCTTAATAGCATAATTTCATCCTAAGTTATCGACTTTAATGTTTTAATATGATGCATGACCACCATATTGAATATGTACATTCCATTCCATAGGGCTTTACCAGAGTAAATCTTCTATTTAGTACTTCCTTCCTGTAATGTTTTGGATTTCTAAACTTATAAGATGGTGACTAACCAATTTTAAAATATTATATATTCGAGTTGGTGGATGTATAAAATATTAAATATTATTACGTTCTAACTCAAGCAACATGCTGTACAGTATATCCTTGTTATGAAATTTACTGAATAACAATGTTGGTGATCACTTGTCTATTGAAACATCGGTTATTGATTATAATACTTGAAAATTACGCACGGCTGCCATATTGAAGTTCGATCTCTTGATAGACTCAAATTTAGTAGGGGTCCGATGTTCGGTTCATCCTGTAGTGGACTCAGGCTATGAAAATTCAAGTGGCCGCCATTTCGTTTACGCTAAGATAGCGGCACTAGGAAAACAGCTGTTAAGGTGCACGGGAAGGTGGCCACAACTGCAGCAATGTTTTGTTCAATTTGGTTCAAGCGATTAGGAATTGCTCGGGGTATATTCACACCATATCGATAATGTCACTCAAAAATTGCGAATTCTGCCAAATTTATGTTAATTAACAGCCAGATTTGTAGCTTCTGGGTATGAATTCACTCACAGTGTAGTGCTTAAGTTCTTAATTTAGGAAGGATCCGATGATTGGAAAAGGAAAATTTAAGTAGAAGCCATTTTGTTCTTGCAAATATGGCGTCAATATGAAATGTGCCGTTAAGCTGAACGAGGAGGTGTCAATTTGGTTCAGGCGTTAGGAAACGTATAGGCCTAACGTTGGGCATGCACAGACCACAAATATACAGCCACACACACCGAAACTGGCGACCAGATTGAGAGAGACACACAGATCCCGAGTGATCACATAGGCTAATTTCACTTTTATGAAAATAGGCTAAATGTGCATAGCGCCAATTTGAAAAGTTTGCACTAGAATTATTTTAGAGAACACGTTTAGCTGTCTTGCCATTATACGTTCCATTAAATATTCCTCTCTTGCTATTGTCCTAACGAACGCTCAAGACTGTTCGTTCTCTTTAATACCAAGCATAGTTTGGCAATAGTTTCTTGGCCTTTGACCACTGAATGGGCGTGACGGTGGTGTAAATGACTTAGCGCATCTTCCCGGACACCAAAAGATTCGGATTCAATTTCAACTCTTACAGAAATATTGGTGATTGTGAAATACATAGGTGCAAGCATACATTTTAAAAACTTGATAGTTACATGTGAAACAAACTCTTCCCACTAGCAATAATTGCACCAAACTTTACGAATTCTGTTTTTTTTTCGAAGTTCATCCTAGTTCGTATAGGAATAACATAAATTCTCAACATTAACTAGAATGTTTTTTCTCGCAAGTTACTACTCTCATCAGAAAGAAGGCCTAAATATGTTACTCCTGTCCTGTTTAATTGCGCGAGCTGTGTGTTGTGTTTGTTTCCATCATCCTGTTCATGATCACGTTTTGAATTTCTTCGTGCCCTTTGAACTTGTGATAGAACACACGTTCCCTTTTTGCGACACTCTTGTATGCTTTCGCAACATATTTTCTTATAAGAAAAGGGACTAATTACACAGCTCACTTGATTTTGGACAATGTAATCAGATACTTGGTTCAGGTACCCACTGCCAAGATTCACTAGATTCCATTTAAAGAAAAACATTGAGTGAATATAAGAGTTAATTTATGGGTGTATATCAAAATGCTAACAATGGCGCTTCATTCATTTGACATAAAATTCTTCAATCTTCGGACATCTTTGGCATCAGCCTTGTGTACTTTGTGTATGGTATTTTCCAAAAATCTGTGCTACTGTCATGACTGTGGTAGTGAGTGTAAAAGTAAATAATAGGATGTTGGTTTGGTGTAGATGCCCGAGGACTTAATCGGCTGGACTGCATGTGGGAAACCAACGAGAATTAAAGACAATTTGGATGGGCACTGTCAGCACCAGGGTTTGAACTCCGAATCTCCTCATTTCAGACGTAGTGAGTGACAACGCGCACGCGGCCACTCTTCGGTACTTGGAAGTAGTATGGGAGAAGACCACATTTCATGTAGCCTGGTGAATTCTAGAAGATTCATGACCATCACTCTTTAATTTGATTCGTGCTGTTATTGAAATTCATGTGATATGATTTCCTTTGTCGTACGAGAGGAATGGCACCACGCAACAATACTGTGTGCCTTCTCACGCCGGAATCATCCAACTGAGTGACTCATCCCAACATGCTACACTAAAATGTTCTTGCGAGGCTGAAAGTTCAGCATTTAGCACCTATATTGCTTTCCTGCAGAGAGGTTTGGAATTGAGTTTCAACACGTTGTTCCATTTGAAGTCTCGCATCGTCTTTACAAAGTGCCTGTCAAGGTAGCGATTTTCAAATTAGATAGACATCTTCCTAAAGGGTTATATCCTGGAAACTGCTAAGGTAATTTGGAGTATTCTGAATAACAGTTAACAGTTGGTTTGGGAGACACACCCTGTCTGTAAAACAAACAGAGTTTTGCAGATATACAGAAATTGGACAACGTATGTACAAAAAGAACAAAGTTCCATGCAATGGCATGTAAGAAACTGCTGTGCAAACATCTTTATTGTCAGAAACTTACAAAATGATCAATTGAAATATATATCAATGCAATGTTTCGGTACATACTAAGCTGTTTACGATTATATAGAACACAAAATATTCCATCCGCTCACAGCATCATCAGTGATAAAGAGAGCAATTCGTGGTGCAGTGGCTAGCATTTTTGTCTGTCACCCTTGAAGTCCGGGATCAATTCCCGGCTCTGCCAAGAAATTTCATTCTGGCCTGAGGATTGGAACGGGGCTCACTCAGCATCGAGAGGAAAAACTTTGAAGAGGTGGGTTTGGTTCCCACCTCCGTCATCCTAGAAGTGGTTTTGCGTATTTCTCACCTTTACTCCAGGCACATGCTGGAATGGTACCGAACTTAAGACTACGGCCACTTCTCTCCCCAATACTAGTCTTAGAAATACGCACACCTATGCTGCCATCAAAATAACGCAGGTTGTCAGACAAATTCCACACACACCCAGCCACACGGGACTACTTGACCACTATGTGAGATGAATGAATTAACAAAAACGGAATGATAAAAGTTGTTGGTTTTCATTAAATATATTCAAATTATGTTTCTTTCAAAATCACAAATTACAATTTGACAAAGTTGTTTGATGTAAACATCTGAGTTGGTAGTTAAACAAGTAGTTCCGTGAAGAACTAAACAGCCAATTCGCATATACTCTACTGGTCTTTATCAATTAAAAATTTCCCTCCTTTCAATAGGATATCCCATGTGATGTTCTAAATACAGTAGCTTTTAGTGCAATTGCAGTCTTTTTTTCGTGTGGCCTCCTGAGAGGCCGAGTGCAGGTCTTTCAAGTCAACGCCCGTGGACGACCTGCGCGTCGAGATGAGAGATGGAATGGATAGAGGTGAATGAAACTGGGCAAGGATGTGGAAAGAAGCGGCCGTGGCCTGTCAGATGGTACCGTACCATCATTTGCCAGGTGTTGAAAATGGGAAACCACGGAAAAACATTTCAAAGACGGCCGATGGTGGGGCTCGAACCCACGCGTCTACCGAGTCAGCAGAGAGCTTGGCCCCATGACCTAACGCTGCGCTTTAAGCCAGCGTAGCCACTGCTGTCGGTAGTTGCAGTCATTTCAGACAAGAACATAAAAATGACATTTTAAGAAAGCAGAATCATCTTACTTTGGTACTATTGCAAAGTCAAAGCTTCATCATTCCTCAAGATTATTCACGTCATCCCACCACCAGCACTGGAAAATACAAGTCCAAAGCTACACGATGAGGCTTTTAACGCTAAGGAATTGTGTACTGGTGTTATCACCTTACTGTGAGGCAGGTTCAATAGAACACAGTAAAATATGTTCTTTATCAGATATCAACATGCGTATAGTCGAGAAATAATGGCAGATGATCTTGGTGATTTACTCCTTAAAAAATCTCCACCAACACCATTATATCGAGAAAGTATGTGCTAGAATATATAACTTCAGTGTCGGTAATTATGACTTCTCCCGCGTGACGGCACCTTTCTGTAACGAATCACGGGAGTAAATTTAAAGAAGAAGTCAAATACACGGTATTTATGATTAACGAAAAGTAATTAGATAATAATTATTGTCATAGGTCAGTCTACAAACGAATCTTCTCTTAAATCGCCTGAATAATATACAAAAAATAAATAAAAAAGGTTTTAAAATTTCGAACTTATGCCATCTTCAACTTTTGAAAACAATTGAACATCATTTGATGTCTCTATAATAAGCTCTGAATGAAGATTCACTGTGGCAAGTTTCATTGTACCCGGATAATTAGATCGCCATAAATATTATATTAAGTATTTTAAAATCACTTGGAGCCTCCGTGGCTTAGGCGGCAGCACGCCGGCCTCTCACCGCTGAGTCCGTGGTTCAAATCCCGGTCACTCCATGTGAGATCTGTGCTGGACACAACGGAGGCAGACAGGTTTTTTCTCCGGGTACTCCGGTTTTCCCTGTCAAAAATTTCATTCCAGCAACACTCTCCACTATCAATTCATTTCATCTGTCATTCATTTAATCATTGCCCCAGGGGAGTGCGTCAGGCCTCGGCAGCCGGCACAGTTCATATCCTCGCCGCTAGATAGGGGCTTCATTCATTCCATTCCTGACCCGGTCGGAGACTGGAAGCAGGCTGTGGATTTTCATTTTCATTTTAAAATCACTTGGCCGTCACGTTGTTTTTGTGTTTCTCAGGTTTCCAAATGTCACATATAATATCCTTTCCTAACAGTCCTCTAACACAGCAGCACATTTCAGTTTGATTGCTTAAATAGTTTTGGAGATATTGACAACCGGTGAAATAAAGGTACGGCATGGACGTCATGTTGGATTGTTTTGTATGTACATATGCTATAGAATTATATGCCAGCAGATGAATATTATATGTGGCTCATTATACCAATCTATATTTCTATCGTTTGTTTAGGACACAAAGATAAAAATATGTTTTAAAAATTTTGAATTTTATTAAACGCCAATATATTAAGCATTCTCTGAAGATTTACCGTGGTAAGTTACACTGTACTCGGATAATTAAGTCCCGAGGAATATCCACATAAAATTCAAATAGTTACGGAGATATAGAATGCTGGTGAAATATTTCGCTATGCTGGATTGGTGAAACGTATTAAAATTTGAAAGGCGCAGCCGAGGTTGCTCAAAATAATACTATGCCCTTACCGAGTTTCAGAGAAATCGCTTCAGCCGTTTCGATTTTAATAGGGACACAAACATACACGGACAAAAGGTGATCTCATAAGCCGATATTTGTCATATGATGGAAATAGGCTAAAACTTCATGGATACCATATTAGTTTGTTTAATATTTTTATATAAAGAGGTAATGATTACAACTTTTGACAATAGCACTACTTCGTGAACTACTTTATGATTCTGGATCATTTTCAAAAACATCAATTTTATGTCCACCATCAGTACTAGAATGATGTTCTATGTATAAAGGCCAGACCTATTTCGGTATCAGTTAATTAAAATATGAAATATCCTTTGAATTTTCCTTGCGTATAAGCTATCCTATTGCATAGCCTCATAGAGGGCGCTAACTTAACCTTTGGATTAATCAATGAGTTTGTACGAATCGATAATTTACACATCAATGGTTTGGTCCTTTCCAATGTAATTACACAAACTGTGACCTTATTAATTTTGTTTCCTTTGGTGTTTCTCCTGACGATTACTTTTTTAATTTCTTTGGTATGTTTGAAGCTTTTTTTCATTTGTAACACAAAAAACTTTCTCTTTTGTGATCACTTACTACCCTACCAGCGAATTGTTACCAGCAGCGGAACTCGGAACTAATGCGCTCCGCTCAGCCACACGCCTGCGATAGACGTGTAGTCGTCGCCAGCGAAACCTCATCGCATGTCATTTGTGTGCATGATTCGTGTTATGTCGTGCGCTGTGCGGTGTGATCTCATTGTATGACTGAACATGCGTTCCTCTTCTTGCCCCGCACCCGCTCGCTGCAGCCATAACGAGGCGAGATGACGTAATGTATACACAACAGCCCTGCTCCACGTCTAGCAGTAACAATTGTCTGGTAGGGTAGTAGTTCAGTTAAAGGTAAATGTTGTGATAGTTGGCGTATGTGCTCACAGATGGCAAAACATAGCTTGGATGCACTTAAATATACAAATTGAGTAAGTTTCAAGAGTTCAATGTTCTTAATTCATTTGAAGACCTTGGGACATCTTTATCATCAGCTCCGTGTTATAGCATTTGTGTGATAATCTGTGTTTCTCTGGTGACTGTAGTAAATGTAGGCTAAATGTAATGCTTGGGTATTTGATGTTGGTAGATTCTTCGGGACATGAAATAATGTACCATCCCGGCATTTGCTTGGAGAGAGTGTGGTTAACTACTGATTCGAACCTCTGATCTCCAAACAACCCGCTCCTCGTGCAGTCATATGCTGTGGGGTTTCAAGAGTTCATTCACAGCCATTTCTTAAGTATAGTAAAAATGATGCTTGCTTCCTCATAAATAAAAACTGACCAATTAATAAAGTGCCGTACACTTTTGCAGGTAGAAGTATTGTAGGTGTTAGATCGCAAGTGATGGAGGGATTCAAAGCCAAGATCTCTTAATAATTATTAAGTATGCATCTCCATGGCTAAGTGGTTAGTACGCAAGTCTTTGGTTGGGGTTCGATTCCCATCTGGGCCGTGGGAGTTAATTCCCCTGGCTCCGAGACAAACAGGTAGTGACGTTTTCATCGTTTCATACTCATCACGACGTGAACCACTTCAAAAGATATGCCTCAGGCCTCTCCAGTGACCACACGCCATTATTACAGCATTGAAGCATTGAGTCGCATATTGTGTTGGTTCTTGACACAACTCGGGTAATGTTATCTCTCACGGTTGTTTTACAGGTGCGGTGTATCCCTTCTTCCTTTCCACACGACATTTTCCCATTAGGCCCACGCTTCCTATTCTTAATAGATGTCATAAACTTTGTAATTATGAAGAAAACAAAGAAATTAGCTAACAGGACTCAACCCGGACAAGGAAGGTTCATTTAACTTCTGCGGTTAAGAACCACTAAAAGTCAAGTGTATCTTTATAGCCCTGGCTAAGTAACTTGGAATGTGGGCAACACAATTCCAATTAATGAAAACAGCTTTTCTAGATCTTCATAAGCTTTGATTCCTCTTGTTAGATACCGATGACGTTGAGTCAAAACATACAAAGTGTGGTAAGTGCGATCACTTTCCATGTAATTGCAAATTCAAAGTATTGAACCATAGAATATCCTGGAAATAAATGTCCATTCTTTCCCAATTTCAACTTGAGGTATAAAGGGTTACTCCTCCAAGATATCTCCTTCAAGTCCATTCTGGTCCATTCCAGATATATACATAACGTTTTCACTGTTATGAATGACAATAAATTAGCCTAAGCATCATGCTGAAATCTACTGAATTCTGCCAGCAGTATGGATCATTTCTGTTAATTCATGTATTCATTTACTCAGTTATTTATTCATTTATTCTATAACCATTTATTCATTTATTCATGTATTCATGTATTCATTTATTCATGTATTAATGTATTCATGTATTCATGTATTCATTAATGCTTTCATTTATTTATGCATCTACTCATTTAATCACGTATTCATTTATTCATTTATTAATTTATTCATTTATTAATTTATTCATTTATTAATTTATTCATTTACTAATTTATCCATTTACTAATTTATTCATTTACTAATTTATTCATTTATTAATTTATTTATTAATTTATTTATTCATTTATTCATTTACTCATTTATTCATTTATTTATTTATTTATTGACTTATTTATTCATTTATTTATTCATCTACTCATTTATTCATTTATTTATTTATTCATTTATTTATTTATTCATTTACTCATTTATTCATTTATTTAATTATTTATTGATTTATTCATCTAATCATTTATTCATTTAATAATTTATTCATTTATTATTTTATTCATGTATTCATGTATTTATATATTCAATTATTCATTTATTTATTCATTTATTCATTAATTAATTAATTTATTTATTTATATGCGAGTACTAACAAACGTATCCGAGTTATAATAGTCCATCGCCTGCCAGTAATAATTGTTCAGGAAGAGAGGGGAATTACCTATCCAACCTTCTGACCTATCGTAGCAAGCAGCTGGGAAAATGTTTATAACACCAATCTTGTGAATCATAGTAATAATGTTCATTATAAAATTATTTTAAATATTTGGTTCTTTCGTTATTTGGAATAAATTATGTCAGAAAATAACTGATTTACAAAAAAAAATATTAGTAGCCGGAAAATTACTTACCATTGTCTTGTTTTTATAAGCTACTCTATATCACGTGTCTCAGGATAGTTGCAAGTGTTACAGTGCCATTACTCAAATACTCTAAGAAATAGGAGTTAAAATAGGAAATGGTTTATATATCCGCTAAAATTAGTTGTATGTGAAAAAGTATAATGGCATAAAAAGCTTCCGGCTTCAGAGCTTACTGAGATATGGAAATTAGTAGGTGAATGAGCGAGTGACTTTTGACATCTAGTTGGTTTAGAAGGTGATCAGTCATTAAAGAAAACATGACGTAGATACTTAAAATCGTTTAACACGTATGAGTGAATTCTTTCCATATGAGTCTTCCTACCATTACCAACATAACAGATTCATAACACACAGATTAACTTAAAAAATACACCCCGTCTCCGTGATGAATTTGAGCAGGCTTTTTGAAGAATCGGTTGCCTTGGTTTATTTTCTTTACTTTTAAGAAAGGTATTGTTCCTGAGTTTCCTAAATTTCAAGGATACGCGCATCCTTAATAATGTGTTTTAAAGCCCAAATTTTATCCCCAAACATACAAGAAATCGAAAATTCCTGGAACTTGTGTCTTCAATTTTATTTGTTCATTTGTAACTGATGAGATATTCTTTGCTCTTTCTTATATTCATGCATTCCATTGGAAGTGAAACTAAATGATTTCAAATAATAATAATAATATTAATAATAATAATACTAAATGTTTGCTACGATGGGGTTGTCGAACTAGCTCCAACACGGGAGTGTTAATCTCAGGTAGTATCGGGTTTGGTATAGGAGATGTTATGAAACTAGCCCAAAATGAATATCTGAAAAGAAAATGGAAAAAGCAAAAATACAAAAGAATAACACAGGTTAAGAAGCCTCCGTGGCTTAGGCGGCAGCACGCCGGCCTCTCACCGCTGGGTCCGTGGTTCAAATCCCGCTCACTCCATGTGAGATCTGTGCTGGACAAAACGGAGGCAGGGGGCGTGGTGGCTCAGCGGTCTAGCTGTATGCCTCTCACCAAGGCGGTCCGGGTTCGATTCCCGGTCAATGCATGTGAGATTTTCGAAGTGAAATGCCATGTCCTGTGGTTCGGATTCCACGTAAAAAGGAGGTCCCGTGGCTCATAATCACAAGATTCACGGTCACGTAAAACTACAATCTTCCTTCCTTTCAAAACGGAGGCAGACAGGTTTTTCTCCGGGTACTCCGGTTTTCCCTGTCAAAATTTCATTCCAGCAACACTCTCCACTATCATTTCATTTCATCTGTCATTCATTTAATAATTGCCCCAGAGGAGTGCGTCAGACCTCGGCAGCCGGCACAGTCCATATCCTCGCCGCTAGATGGGGGCTTCATTCATTCCATTCCTGACCCGGTCGGAGACTGGAAGCAGGCTGTGGATTTTCATTTCATTTTCATAACACAGGTTAAGATAAAACACTCCCTCTACATTTATTTGTGTCAACGATCCCCAGCCTACTGTATGTTGGGGATATAATGGCTATTCCACAAGCTAACTAAGAAATGCCCTCCTGAAATTAAATACTATCCGACCAAAATTATCCTATCAACTCCTCAAGAAGTCCTAATCAACAAAAAACCGGCGAAACAAAGCTATGGAAATGGTACGTAAACATAATAATGAACTAAGTTATGATGGTACCATTTCCAACATTAAAATTTATAATTCTGGTCTAGCTAAATTCTATCATAATCCCTATTTACAAGCGTAACTTTGCACAGCATCGCACAAAAATAAACAAGAAATATTCAAAAAATTAACAAAAGTAATCCTCGTACTTAAAACATATTTACACTTTGTACACACCTACCTACACAAAGGTTGTGCACCTTGTAGGCCCCTGTGATCTGGACCTCACCATAGTCTTGTGTCAAAACACCTCAAGTGCGTCTCACCATCTCAAAATACATTCAAAAGCGTCTCACAAATATTTAAGTCTCATATTTAGGTAATTACCTAGTGTCATCATTTTGTTATATATTGTTTTTAGTTAATCTCAGCAATTTTTATGTTATAAAATCTATGTCATAATTCAGTTTTATTTATCAGATAGAGGTTATGATTTTGATGTTCGATTTAATAAAACTGGAAAATACGGAGGCATTTAATATAACATTATTCTCTCAACTACTTACAATGTATGTGCTTTACATTCCATCAACACACTGGGTTGACAATACAACAACATGCTTCATGAATAACCTGTCAGGCAACTTAACTGCCCATGGCTAACTCCTAATGACAATTACTATATTGATGCGGCAAATTGGGACGTCTTACACTCGTGCGACACCCACATTGTGTGCACCTTATTTTATAATCATGACATTTTAACACCATGAAGCTTCTTATAATATTGTTGCGAACATTTCACTTAGCCTCCTGCTTTCATGTAATAACCTAGTCTAACATCTGATTAAAAATACAGCTTCTATTTCATTCATTTAACATGCCTATGAATAATGTTATCACTGCTTACGGCTTGTCAATAAAATTTTCATCTCAATTTTGATACAATTTATGACATGTGTTTCCAGTTTGGCTTTCCATAAAATCTGTAATTTAGCCTTAACCATGAAAAAAAAGCGTAAAATTCATAATATCACTTGAATGTCAGTCAAACACCTGCCACTGGGCTTGTTAACCCAGTGACTGCTAAACAGAATGCACTGCCTGCTTTTGACACGCTATAGCATTCTCTAGTCTAGCTCCGAATCATGAATAAGAGAGCTCTGCCCCACCACAATAGGCCTATACACGTTTTAAATGATACAAAATAACCTACCTAAATTCGATAGTGTGCAATATGTTTGGCTTCCTAATATTAATTTAAGTTCACAGTTCATTAACATTTATGATACAATGTGGCATATCATCTGGCATCTCACTTTCCTGACGGTTTCGGGTTCGATTTCATTGCCTCGAACACCTCCTGGATTTTGGACCTGGATCTGGATTATGACCGCCATGGTCCGTCAGCTCATGTATTCCCCTGATATGATCTCGACCTCCAGTAGGGAATCGTAAATGCTGCTCAGCTACGCGGTGTTGAATTAAATCATATGTGGAGAACACTGAATTTATTAATTAACTTTCGCTTTTAAAAACACTAAATTTACACTTTGAGGATTTTTATAAAATTTTGCATACACTATTTCATTGAATTTACTTATTAGTAGCACTGGGATTACTCTGCTATGTGGTAGCACGTTGTCTCGCGAAGTCTGAATAATCACATTATAAGCTTTTAGTACAAGTTGTTCTTAAACTCCTCAGGGCTCAATAGTTATTATTTCATAATGCTTTGCAATATTTTTGCAATATTTGAACAGGATAATAGTTTTTCTCCACATGTGGTTGAATCACGACAGCTTAATATTTGGCAAAAATTAATAAAATCCAATTATTTTGTTCTGCTGCAAATATCGCTTTCGCAAATCACTTTTACTGTCTTAATAAACGCTTGAGCACAATGTCCGAAGGCACTTAATCATCTTCTATTGCTTGATAACGACAAACAGTTATAACTAAGGTTCGGATGCTAAGGAAAAGTCATATTTTTTTCCTGAGCTTATTTTACCCGAAATCTGAAAAAATAAGTTTGAATGATGGGTCCCTGACCACATTTAAAGCAATTTGATGTTGCCTATAAATGCATATTTCGGCTATTTTTATTGTTTTGGCCATATTTGGTCATGTTTTAGTGATATAAGGTCATATTTGGTTATAATTTCAGCATTTTTGTTTAAATTGAGGCGTCGTTAACAAGGTACTTGTTATCTGCGTCGAGTTTCAAACACAGGATTTCCGAATAGTGTAGTAGATATATTTTTATTCCTTTTCCCGGAACCGGCAGATAGCAGGTTTAGAAGATCTGATTCCAAGAAGGCGCTCTTCTACGGACATCTTTTAGCACATCTTTTTGGAAAAGTTGGATTGCGACACTATCCGCATGAGGTCACGGAACGTGACGATAGTGTGCTTCCGCCTTTCTACAGGATGACACTCCAGTAGATATATTTAGCTCCGAAGCAATTAGCAAACAAGGAAATTGTTTTTATCCATAATGGTCCGTACTGAATTTAAATTCCACTAAATGACTTACTCTTATTTCCCTCTTTTCAATACTTGTAATATTATTAGCACTGTTTTGTACTGGTACATGTTTCGAACAATAATGTTGTTCTTCATCAGCCAGATATACACATTGTAAACACTCATGGGCATAAAATGCATTGCAAATACACATAGTTCATTAAAAAATCACTTGTAAAATCGAAATATCACATGTCCGATACACTGGAAATTTGTTTTGTTACTTAAGAGGTTTACTGTGTGTTAGTGATACTCTACCTATCCCAAAAATTCATGCCATATTTCATAGATTTTTAGGTCATATTTTATATTTTAGGTCATATTTAGCTATTTTTAGGGCATATTTGCTTGCATATTTTGTACTTCTTTAGGTCATAACCTTCCGAACCCTAGTTATAACTATACCTGTACATTTAAGAGAATGCAGGCCAAATGTTCTCTACTAAACATCTTGTTTTTGTTTTGTATCTGTTTGTTGGGATAACATGGCTACACGATATTTCTTATGTGCATACATAAATTAAGATCACCTTGTGTTGTATTTGATTGCTTTGTTGGTTCCCACCCCTGAGATTCCAGGTTTGATCCTCGGCTTTGCCAAGAAATTAAGAATCTTGGTATGATCTGGTACGGGGTATCTCAGCCTTGTGTTGTATTTGATTGCTTTGTTGGTTCCCACCCCTGAGATTCCAGGTTTGATCCTCGGCTTTGCCAAGAAATTAAGAATCTTGGTATGATCTGGTACGGGGTATCTCAGCCTTGTGGTGTACTGAATAGCTTTGTTGGTTCCCATCCCTAAAGTTCCAGATTTGTTTCTGGGGTTTACCAAGAAATTAATAAAACATGTAGTTCTCTGATGAACTAAAGAGTCTACTTTTCAAAAAATGTATGATTCAAACCAGTGATTGACCCATATAGACCTATAAAGACGAAAGTAAGTTAGTAATACTGGCATTTCTGATTTGTTCGAAATATACGTAAAATACAGTATTGTAGCCTAATACAGCACAATGTGTTTTTGAAATAGTTTCTTTTCATGGATTCTTAAATACTGAGAGTCTATGGCTCAAATGTTCAGAGACAGTTATAAGGTAGGTGGTAGATCTGCTGCATCTGAAAATGCCCACAAATATATCCCTTACGGCAAACACACAATACAGCACATAAAATTTGTTAGTTATCCATGAAGTGTTTTGGAAGTTAGATGCAGTCAAACATTGAACCTATCAGCACGCGCAGAATTATGTATGGGTTGCTAGAAATGAATCTGTAAAATTATTCTCTATTTCTTTCATTTTTTCGTGTGACCTCCGGAGAGGCCAAGTGCAGGTCTTTCTAGGTGATGCCCATGAGCGACCTGCGCGTCGGGATGAGAGATGGAATGGATGAAGGTGAATGGAACTGGGCAAGGATGTGGAAGGAAGCGGCCGTGGCCTGTCAGAAGGTACCGTCCCAGCATTTGCCTGGTGTTTAAAATGGGAAACCACGGAAAACCATTTCAAGGACGGCCGATAGTGGGGTTCGAACCCACGCGTCATCCGAGTCAGCAGAGAGCTTCGTCCCATGGCCTATCGCTGCGCTTTAGCGAGCATAGCCACGACTGTCGGTATTATTCTCTATACATATGTGCCAAATTTGGAACTGTTTGCCTGCACACATGGAGACTGGGGTTCAACATCATGTAACGCATTTATCCACAATTTGTAGGCCAGATGACTCCCAAAATATGCCGAGATAAATCTCTTGGGTCCTACATTACACATAAAAAAGTTTGGTTGAAATTCATTTGTTAGTATAGACGTTACAAGCAGCTGAACATTGATCGTACAGTACACGCTAGCGTAGAATTATGTTGGTAGCACTGACTTTGACATTTTAAACTAAATATGTGTAAAACATCTTGGACTTACGGTTTGCTAAATTTGAAGTGCGTTCCGTACACAAATTCCGAGATATTGAATCTAGAGTTCAAAAGACATGAGATTGTTATACACAGCTGTTAGCTCTGCTGACTCCTATGTTAAGCAAAATTATATGGCCTAAAACATACATTGCACGTAGAAAATAAGAATGAAATCCATTCCTTAGTGTGGAAGTTTCGTACAGTTAAACATTGAACCTACCAGCACGCACGGAATCATGTTGGCAATATATCTATGGCTGGGTTATTAAAATTAATCTGGAATATTAAGTTCTATAAGATTGCAAAGTTGAGATCTATTGGTCTACATACATTCTGGTATATTGGAACTAGGGTTCAAAATTATAGAGAGTATTTATCAACAGTTGTCCACTCTGGTGACTCGAATATATTCTTAGTACTAGCAGAAGTACCCATTCTTCGAACGGTCTTCGGTATTAATAACCAGATGTTATCAATTGAGCTACTGTTGCAATGTTTAGGGGCTTGGAACCTGTTTGTTGGCAAAGAAAAATTATTAGTTAAAATGTGCTCTCAAACTAAATTTACCTAACGTGTTCTTCCTGGCGTGAAAATAAAATTGAAAACTTCGTAGACGAATCGCAATACACGTCACATACGAACTGACCCTAACCGTTGTGTCAAGTGCCCAACTACAGGAAGACCCCTTTTATAAATTATAAAGGCTTGTGGTGCATGAAAATTCAGTGTTTTTAGCCTCCAATGGCCCAAATTCCTAAAATCAGCAAAAAACAGTCTACTATTTCTATTCAGGAATTTTTGAAAATAATGTTGATATTTGGAGATATAATAGACCTTCTGTACGACATATCGCACGTGTAAGTCGTGTGAAAAACATCTAGGGTACTCCATTTGCAACCTTCCACAGAAATGTAATAAATGGAGTGGCAAAACTTATTCCAGAAATAGATGGAAAGTTGGATGCCACCTCTTGAGATACTGTTGTCATGGTTAGTGGCTTGCATTCCTTCTTTAGTTTATTAAATGAAATTAGTTTTCTGGGAATATCTAAGAAACTGTTGGGTTTAGAGCCTTAAAATATAGTTTTCTGGGACCCTTTACGGCTCTTGAGAGGCCCCGAGTTTTGTTTCTGACCCCAAGGGTTTGAAAATGAGCTTTGTCTCTTCGTTGTACGCCATAATAATGATAATAATTAAAAGAATAATACTAATAATAATAATAATAATAATATAACAAAATAGGGATAGGGATATAATAGACCTTCCGGACCATACCCGCACGTGTAAATCGCGTTAAAAAATTCTAGATTACCCCTTGACCCCTTAAGCGCATTATATGTATTGATGAATATTTCAGCTTAATTTGGATCCGTTATAACCTTATTGCCGTTTGCAAACCTTCACAGTAATGTAATAAATGGAATTGTATTGCGTCTTTCAGAAATAAATGGACCTCTGAGATTCTGTTGCCATTGTTACCGGCATGCATTCTTTCATTAATTTATTAAGTGAAATTAATTTTTTGGGAATATCTCAAAAACTGTTGGTATTAGGGCCTTTAAATGTGGTTTTCAAGGTCCTTTTAGGGCCCCCGAGTTTCGTTTCTCACATTGAGGGGCTGAAAATGAGCTTTGTCTCACGCTTATTTCAGCATGTATTTTAAGGGGGTAGACCCCCTGTTATGAGAGGTACGGAGAAGAGTTACATCAATGATTAGTGTGGTGCCTCTGATGGATATCTGTATCAAATTGTACGTTAATCCACCCAGCCATTCTCGAGTTATAAGGACACAAAAAATTGTCCACAGACAGACAGACAAAAATATATTTTTGCGTGCATCCGTCACAAAACAGTCTGAAACGGGCAAATATGTCAAATTTCCGTAGAATAGCCGAAAAATCAGACAAACATTCATTTTTATATAATAGAGAAGGGATATAATAGACCTTCCGTACCACACCCGCACGTGTAAATCGCGTGAAAAAATTCTAGAGTACCTCTTGACCCCTTAAGCGCATTGTATGTATTAATGAATATTTCAGCTTAATTTGGATCCATTATAACCTTATAGCCATTTGCAAACCTTCACAGTAATGTAATAAATGGAATTGCATTGCGTCTTACAGAAATAGACGGACCTCTGAGATTCAGTTGCCATGGTTACCGCCGTGCATTATTTCATTAATTTATTAAGTGAAATTAGTTTTCTGGGAATATCTCAAAAACTGTTGGTTTTAGGGCCTTAAAATGTGGTTTTCAGGGCCCCCGAGTTTCGTTTCTCACATTGAGGGGCTGAAAATGAGTTTTGTTTCACCTTTCTACGCCTATTTCAGCATGTATTTTTAGGGGGTAGGGCCCCTTTTATGAGAGGTACGGAGAAGAGTTACATCAATGATTAGTGTGGTGCCTCTGATGGATATCTGTATCAAATTTTACGTTGATCCACCCAGCCGTTCTCAAGTTATAAGGACTCGTAGAAGTTGTCCACAGACAGACAGACAGACAGACAAAAAATTTATTTTTGCGTGCATCCTTCACAAAACACCCTGAAACGCGCAAATATCGCAAATTTCCGTGGAAATTCAGAAAAAACAGACAAACTTTCATTTTTATATATAGAGAGATCATTTCTTAAGGTACACAATAACCATACACAAATTGGTTGAGGTCCAATAGATAGATGGACGTTACATGCAGTTAAACATTGAACTTTTCAGAAAGTCATGTTGGCAATACGGTTATGTATAGTTAGCTCAAAATTAATCTGAAATAATACGATCTATATATGTGCCATGCTTGACAGAAATCAGCTTGTTAATATGGGAGTTACAAGCAGTTAAACATTGAACCTATCACCATGCGTAGAATCATGTTAGCATTACAGTCGTATATCGGTTACTCAAAATAAGTCTGCAATTGTATGCACGGTTTTGAACTGTTGGCTTTCATACTTTCTGATGCATTGAGATTAGGATACAATATTATAGTGAGCATTTAGCAACAGTTGGCAGTCTTGGTGACTCTAAAGGTTACGCATTGTCATATATGCTAAGGTACTCAAAGCACATACGAAATTTGGTTGAAATCAAATTGATAATATGGACGTTACATGCATTTAAAGATTGGACCCATCAGCACGCGTAATCATGTTGGCAACACTATCATGCATTGGCTGCTTATAATTAATCTGAAATATTAGCAAGGTATCTCTTTGCGTGCCAAGTTTGGAATAGTTCCCATGTATACCTCCTGAGACATCAAACATAGAGCTCAAATGTCAATTGTGATTTTCATCAGTTGGTAGCACTGACGTTATTTTCAAATATGGCCGTGAAATTCCCTGATATAGATCTTTGCTCATACGAAATATGGTTTTGATTCCTGCAGCAGTTTAGGAGTTATTAGGGGCGGGGACACCCACAGACAGAAGGAAATACAGACGGACACACACACAGACATCTGCCCGGGTAATATCGTAAGACTACCTTTTATTAATTTTTGGAAATGTTGAAAAGTAGACTAAACATCTTGGTATGATCTAGTACGGGCTATCTCAGCCTTGTGGTGTAGTGAATAGCTTTGTTGGCTCCCACCCTTGAGGCCCAAGGTTTGATTCTCGGCTGTACCAAGAAATTAGATTTCTTGGCACGATCTGGTACAAGGCATCCCAACCTCGAGATGCTTAACGGGAACCTGCTGGATGCTGTGGCTGGGTGAGGAGCTGAAAGGAACTGGCCAAGTAAACTACAGCTCAGGATGTCTGGATAGTGAGCCCTTGTCATAACCAAGGTGTTGATATGTCACTCGTGTTATGTCTATTGCATTAGTACAATATGAATATCAATGTATAATTAAATGAAATTTAATTGAAAGTTGTTAAATTAATCTGAATTTCTCTTTGGTTGATTAAGTTACTGCCATCGATTCATTTTAATTTAATTACAAAACATCCAATCGACAGAATTTTCACGGAGTCGTACAGTGAGCTACCAATGCGACCTTGAGTAGGCATCACAGCAATAATCATGGAAGCAAATATTATAACACACAAAATATGTATTCCAATAAAATGCAAGTTAACAGAAATGAACTTAATAAATGCATGAACTCAGTTTTACCTTCCAATGATATGATAGTTAAATTATTTGATATAAGTGTCAGTATATGGCCATGAGATGCTAATCAGTCAATACTGCAAAATAAATATTTGATGGTTCTATTTGATCCAGCAATTAAGAATGAATATATTTCGGAAGTCAATAAAGCCATGAGAAGAAATTTTGCATCCTATATTCAGTAGATTTTGAAAATTTTAAAACATTTAGTGTAATAGGAAATGATAACAAGTAGTTCCGTGAAGAACTAAATAGCCTATTTTCATCTATCCCACGTATGTTAATTGCCTCTATCTACATACAAAATTTCAATTTGATTGCTGTAATAGATTCGTAGATATTGAGAATCGTCTATATATTTTGGATGGTTGCCATGTTGGATTTTTATATACTTAGGCCATATAGTTATGTACTATTACATAAAGGTAATTGCGTAAGTGTATTATTCAAACTTCAATCGCATGATTAGGACACAAGAAATAAAAACGAGATTATAAAATTTCGCAGAGCCGCCATCTTGTGGCTATGAAAACAATTGCAATAAATTGGATGTCAGTGGATTAAAATTTGCATAAGCATTTACCGTACCAAGTTTCACTGTGCTCGGATGGTTAAATCGCGAGAATCATCCGTTTAAATATTCAAATTTTGCGTCGCCGCCATGTTGTATTTGTGCTCTCCTGGTTATTGAAAGTCCCATTGGTGAACTTACGTTTTTTAGCCTATATCAACGCACAAAATTTCAGTTTGATTGCTGTCATCGATTAGTAGATATTGAGAACCGTCTAAATATTTCGGATGGTCACCACGTTGGATTTTTATATATGTAGGCCATAGAGTTATGTTTTATTAGATGACGAGTATTGCGTATGTTTATTTTCAAACTTTGACTTCCATCGCATGATTAGGACACAAGAAATAAAATCGTAATTTTGAAAGTTCGCACGTCCGCCATCTTGAGGTTATGTAAACAATTGAATTAAATCGTGCACCACGTCCTCGAGGGCATTTGCAACAAGTCTGGAAATCGAAGGTTAGAATCCCGGCTCTGACACCGGCAAACCTGAGTGTGTTTTTCGGCGGGGTTTTCCACACTCCTTCGAGGGCAAATACCGAGATACTACCTTACTAGTAGTCCCAGGCCACGTACAGTACCTCATCTCTATCCCCAATAGTTACACACACTACTACGGTCATCACTTAAATACAGCTTATCAGACATGATCAACACAAACCCAACTACACGGGGTTGATGTCCAAGATGTCCCAATCTCCTACAATAAATTAGTAACACCAATATCTTACCTACCTCAACCTAACGAATGACTGGCCCCATCCACATCTATTTCTACGTCCAATGGCGATATTTGCTGACCTCTGTCTGACTAATACGATATTTCTCTTCCTCTGAGTAAGCAATTGGTCAAATAGACTAATCTTAATGGCATATACACGCATGGAATGCGAGATCTTCCTGATGGTGGAGGTACCTGTAATAACAGGTTCCTGTTTAATGGCGAAACATGATTAACACAGCATAAATAATAAGAGGAGCAATTATAACGGCATTCTATCTATAAATGTACTGCGCTATAACAACCCGTTTCACATGACCCCGTCCTTCCCTCGGTATCCCTTACCCCTTAGCCTGGCCGCGAACTGGTTGTAATTAGATATTTAACATAATTTAATGTCTGAATGAGTAATTACAGGTAATTACCGGTACAAAGAGTATTCGAGAATCACTAGGCTATGTTAAAAAAGAGCAGTTTTGGCGTACGTCCCCTGTGCGTGATACTAATCATACGGTTTGGTCGACACTGTATAGTTCCGCACACGTCTATAATAGCTGACAGCTCTAGTCAAAGATCAGAAGAAAGAAAACATAACGTCTCCTTCTACTTAGGGTCATATGACCGACTTTGGACTATGTTGTTGTCATTGTTAACTCTCGTTGCGTAGTGGCTAGCATTGTTGGCTGTCACCACGGAGGCCAGGGTTCGATTCCCAGCTCTGCTAAGGAATATAATTCTGGTCTGAGGGCAGGAACGAGGCACACTCAGCCTCATGAGGCAAAACTGAGAAGAGGCAGGTTTGATTCTTACCTCAGCCATCCTTGAAGTGGTTTCCCGTGGTTTCCCAATTCTACTCCAGGCAAATGCCGGAATGGCACCTAAACTATGACCCCAGCCACTTCCCACCCAAATCCTACCTTAATTACAATATACACTCACTAGCACAGACATCACAGTAGCACCGGTTATCAGACAAATTCTACACACATGCAAGTACACGGGGCTACATGACCACGATGTCGCAAAGCCCCTAAAATAATTCACAATAACAACATCTTTGACATCAGCTCCGTATGCTTGGGTTGTTTTATGTATTAGATAACCTATGGTTTTGTGTTAACTGTAGTCCGAGTGTGTGTATTGGGGTAAGGGACTGGTACCTCGGAACTTGCGAAATGAGTTACCATCGCAGCATTTGCCTGGAATCAGTGCTAGGGGATAAACGCAAGGAAAACTACACTTAGGATGGCCACTGTCCGCGCCGGCATTCGTACGCAATAAGGACGAGTACTAACACTAGTATAATTTGGTACGTTTCTTCGTTAAAAACAATAGCCTAATGACTCGCTATTATAAACGGGGTCGACGACCTTTGCATCACATGGACAAGCCTGTTAGTTTAACAACTAAGTACTGTCCATTCAATCTTTCGCTGAGGTATTTACGTGTTTCAAACCAATGCAATTAGGCAAAATTTGATTCGTCAGTATAAAATATAGGCATAGAATATTTTAAAAAATGTTAGAAATTCATTATTATTTCTTAGACTAAAATAATTTTCCTGTCTTGTCTTTCATTCTTCCTACCTATCTTTCTTGAAATGCATGTTTTCGTTGTTTTTGTTGTTTTCGTTAGTGGCTAGGGACATCTTGGCCATGAGCCCCGTGTATTTGAGAGTGTTGGTGTTAAATATTTACAATAACTTGTTTTGCTGAGGCAATTGTAGTGATGTGCTTATAATCGTATTTGATAGGGTCATCTCGCCAGCTGTGTCTAAGGTTGCAGGATCAAATCCTGGTAGAGCCAGCTGGCATTTGAGGGTGCGCAAATGCGAGGGAGCCATGCCAGTTGATTTACTGGCACGTTAAAGGTCCCATTCGGGGCTAAATTCCGGCACCCCGGCGTCTCTAAAAGCCGCAATAGTCAACCAGGACGTGGCACAATTTATTATTATTATAGAGTAATAGGGTCAAAGATTGGAGTAGATGCCCTGGGACTCAAATAAGACACTGTCCGGGCACTTGCCTGCAGGCATTCTCAAACTTTATGAGACTGTGAGCACCACACATGCCGTACCATGTACCCGCGCAACATTAAATCGAATATAATGGTGAAAAAAATGAAAATCCACAGCCTGCTTCCAGTCTCCGACCGGGTCAGGAGTGGAATGAATGAAGCCCCCATCTAGCGGTGAGGATGGGAACTGTGCCGGCTGCCGAGGCCTGACGCACTCCTCTGGGTCAATGATTAAATGAATGACAGATGAAATGAAATGAAATGATAGTGGAGAGTGTTGCTGGAATGAAATTTTGACAGGGAAAACCGGAGTACCCGGAGAAAAACCTGTCTGCCTCCGTTTTGTCCAGCACAGATCTCACATGGAGTGACCGGGATTTGAACCACGGACCCAGCGGTGAGAGGCCGGCGTGCTGCCACCTAAGCCACGGAGGCTCCCAAATATAATGATAATAATATTAATAATAATGAACAATCATGTGCCTCTCTTTCCTCTTCCTATCTCTCTCTCCCTCAGATGTGCCGTTTTAATTTTTTTTATTTTTTAGCCTACTTTTCACATTTTGCAAAAATGAGGAAAAAGTAGACTTATGAGATCGGGCAAATGTGTGTCTGTCTGTCTGTCTGTCTGTCTGTCTGTCTGTGTGTCCCCCCCCCCCCTATCAACTCCTAAACGGCTGCAGCAATCGAAACAAAATTTGGTAGGAGTAAAGACCTGTACCTGAATATCTCACGGCCATATTTGAAAATGATGTCAGTGCTACCAACTGCTGAAAAATCGCAATTGAAATTTGAGCTCCATGTTGGATATCTTGGAAGGTATGAATGGGAGCTATTTCAAAATTGGCACACGTATAGATAATAATATTGCAGTTTAATTTCCAGGAGGTCTTACATGGCAGTGTTGCCAAAATGATTATAAGCCTGCTGATAGGTCCAAATTTTAAATGCATATAACTTCTACACTATCACTTGGATTTCAACCAAATTTCGTATGTGCTATGTGTATGTAAACAGATATGACTGAGCATATTCATAAGAGCCACCAGAGCTGACAACTGTTAAAAAAATGCTCTCAATTTTTTTATTCAAATACCCATATATTAGAAAGTATGCAAGCCGACAGCTTTAAACTACGCAATCGTATAGTACCTGATATTCTATATTAATTTGGAGTAACTTATATACGTCAGTGCTACCAACATGATTTTAAGCCTGCTGAGAGGTCCAACTTTAAATACATGTAACTTCTATACTATCATTTGGATTTCAACCAAATTTCGTGTGTGCTATGTATACCATAACCGATATGACTATGCCGATACTTAAGAGTAACCAGGGCTGCGAACTGTTAATAAATACTGTCTCTATTTTTGTTACATTATACCAATATATCAGAAAGTATACAAGCCAATAGCTCTAAACTTTGCACACATATAGTACGTGGCATTCTAGATTAATTTGGAGTGACTAATATACGTCAGTGCTGCCAACATGACCCTAAACCTGCTGATAGGTCCAATTTTAAAATACATGTAACTTCTATACTAACTAATGGATTTCATTCAAAATTGACACAACAATAGATCATATTATTTCAGATTATATCTGACCAATACATGTATGCCATTGTTGCCAACATGATTTTACGAGCGCTGTTATATCCAATGTTTAACTGCATGTAACGTCCATGCTATCCATTGGACTTCAACCAAATTTTGTATTCTGTACCTAAAGAGATGGAACTAAGAATATATTCAGTCACCAGGGCTGCCAACTGTAATTCTCAATTAGGCTACATTATGCCAGATATACAGTATTTCGAACTAATTAGAAATGTCGATATTACCAACTTAATTTCATCATTATTCTAGATAGATCCATATAGATTAATCATTGGCATGAATCTTAAGTTTTAAGAAAAGTAGGCTCTTTAGTTCGTCACGGACCTTCTTGTTATTTTTTATTTTGGCGTATGGCTTTAATTTCCGGGAGTGTTTGAGGACATGTTCGCCTCGCCAGAGTTAGTAGCTGCTTCTAGACGGACACCCAAGGGGTGAGCTACAAGTATCGTCGTGTGTGGAGTGTTGTCTGGGGAGGAAAGTGTGCGTGTAAGGACGATGAATTGGAAGGTAGTGGCTGTGGCCTATAGTTAGGGACCAACCCCGGCATTTGCCTGGAAGGAAGATGGGAAACCACAGAAACCCATCTTCAAGGTTACCGGCGGGGGGATTCGAACCTCCTCGCCTTCCGGATGTGAGCGACTGCCTGCAGCCTCGCTGTAACAACCACGGCTCACTCACCTGGTAGATGTGCCGTAATATGTTGGGATTCACCACTCACCAGGCATACTGCAACTGTTTGCATGACTCATGCAGATACGATACATGGACAGTCGAGTCGAGTCACCATTTTTCTTGTTCCTCATAAAACAGGGATGTACAATAATTTAGACTGTTGATTAAAAATACTATTCCACAAAATTATAGGATTTTCGACTGTCAAAACTTGTAATGATAACACTATTATTCTGGTTCGTGCAACACAATTTGAATTGAAGAATGGATCTCAGGGGAGCTTTAGCTCGCGAGCACTTTTTGGCTGGTATGACGAGAGCACCAAATGTCAGTTAAAGAGGACCGCGGTGCTCGCGAGCACCAGGTTGAGAACGCTTGCAGGGTATGTTGAAAATGATGAGGAAGACCATACTCGGTATGGCCGGGATTTCCCCCTCGTATCTCCAAACTTGCTGCATTCACGGATAGTGAATAAGAAGGAAAGAGAGGAAATTTGTGATTTGACATGACCGTTTATCTCACAACAGTACGTCACGGGGCCTCCTTCTTATGTGAGATCTTAACCACTGCATGTGATATCGGGTATCCAACCCGGTCCTCCTGGGTGGAGGAAAGCAGCTTAAACACTGAGCTCTCACCCCCCAAGAGTGTGATTTACTATTTTTGATTAGGCTTTGGGGTATCAAATTAATTAAAATGACTCTCTCGTAGGCTACCTCGTAGTGTAGTGCCTACCATTATCCCCCAAGAGAATTACTGGATTACCACTTTTTAGATTCATAGGTATGCTTATTTTTTTTGGGCGTATGGCTATTTTTTAGTGCCGGGAGTGTCCCAGGACATGTTCGGCTCGCCTGAGTTTGTAGCTGCTTCTATGAGGACACCCATGGGGTGAGCTACAAGTACCGTCGCGTGTGGAGTGTTGTCTGGGGAGGAAAGTGTGAATGTAAGGACGAGGAATTGGAAGGTAGCGGCTGTGGCCTACAGTTGGGGACCAACCCCGACATTTGCCTGGAAGGAAGATGGGAAACCACAGAAGACCATCTTCAAGGTTGCCGGCGGGGGGATTCAAACCTCCTCGCCTCCCGGATGTGAGCGACTGCCTACAGACACGCCGTAACGACCACGGCTAACTCACCCGGTAGGTATGCTTATGGAGAGTGGAAACACTTTAAGTGGTAATATCTGTAGAGTAAGTAAGACCATTGTTAGGATTGGAACTCGTGTCTTCGTTAATTTGGTCAGCGATTGCAGCACAGTGGTCCACGCCATGTCATAGATGAACATGATGGTGATCTCGTTGATCCAGTAGAGTGCCTTCTTTGACAATGACTTCATAACGTGGATCGTCTGTGGTGCCAATTGAAAGCGTGGCTGCCCAGATAGCAAGAGTTTCAATGGCGGTATTAGACTACAAGTAGCTACAGTAGTTACTCTCCATCACAATCGCCGCAATCCACTATGTATCTTTTATCCTACTACTGTACCTTTGTCTACAGACGGCTCCAAACTGGTTGCTCTCTTTGCGATGGAAAGTTTCTTCATACAAGTTGTATATGATCTTGTTGTTGCTTATTTTAGGGGCTGAGACAACATGGTCATAGGGGGCTATGTGGCGCAGTCGGTAGAGGCGCTGAGCTTTTAACTGAAAGGGAGTGGGTTCGATCCCCACCCAGGTAGTTGGTTTTTGAAACAAACCTACCACTGTCGGAAATGCAAATAGGCCTGGGGTTCACTCAGTCTACACCAGTAATGAGTGCCAGGGTAATTCCTGGGAGCAAAGACGGTCGGGCGTGGAGCTGACAACACCTATCTCATCTAGTGCCGATATCACAGAAAGTGGAAGTCTCTACCTTCCACTACTCCCAAGGCCTCCATAGCCTGTTTGGAGTTGGCTTTGCTTTGACAACATGGTCATATAGTCCCGAGTCCCGAGTATTTAGGGTGTGTGCGGAATTTGTGTGATAACCTTTGTTATTGTGATGGCTGTACTAGGCAGTTCGTAAGAAGATGAAATGACGTTCTCTTCATACCTCGCAATATGCCATTAAATTTTACCACAATATGTTATTCTTCAACCCTCCTGCATAGCATTGTCGATGGATGTACAGTATACATCCCTCTGGACCGATGTTATGATAGCCAAAGAAGGCGTCCAGTTCTGCAACCAACAACAATACTCTTAGTTTGATAGGCAGTGGTTTATTGAGTACTTCTTAAAAACTTTTTTACAAAATTCTCTCATTACATATCGACCACTTCTGGTTGAGTGGAAAATGTTCAGCAACGGATAACTTCTCTTGATCAGTTATAACTGTATACAGAGCTCCTTTACATCATCAGACAGAGAATAGAGACGACTCAGACAACACAGGGCAATAGGAAGCCTAAGATGCAAAACAGATTGATAGCTCGTACAGTCGAATGGGGCGAGCTGCTTCCCGAAGGATCCAGTTCATTTCAAGCCATGTAGGCTATATTTTGCATTAAGGGAGCACACCACTATTAGTACATTAGTACTGCTCGTGCTTCATAAAAACCTTGAAGTGACCTTCTCAGCATGTACCAGTCAGGTTCTTGGTGATGTGTACCATACAAACTGGCGAGCCCAGAGATCACTGGGGGAAAACGCTAGCAACAGATTGAGATGACCAGGTCAATTTTTAAATTTTCTTTGAAATTAGATGCAATTAGCATTGTAAATACATTCATTTTTAGCCTATTTTCATTTATGAAAAAAAAAGGCTTATGATCACCTTTTGTATGTGTCTGTGTCCCCTAATAACATCTAAACAGCTGGAGCGATTTCAATAAAACTCGGTAAGTATATAGTACTAGTTTGTCCAACCCTGACCGTGCCCTTCAAAGTTTATTATGTCTCAGCAATCCAACATGGCGGCTGTGCGATATATTTTACCGGCATTCTATATCTCCGAAACTATTACTTATATCATCCTGAAATTCTGTACAGTGATAAAGGGCAATAGTAAAAGTTCATTTATGTAATTTTCAAAAACCTATTAAGCACAAAATGAACATGGTGGCCAAGCAAAGTTGAATCATTTAAATAGGCTTTTCTCGCGATTTAACCACCCGAGTGCAGTGAAACATGGTACAGAAAATGTTTATACCTATTGTAATGCACTGACTTCAATTTAGTTCGATTATTTATATAACCTCAAGATGGCAGCTGTGCAAAATTTTAAAATTAAATTTATTATTCCTTGTGTCCTAATCATGCGATCGAAGTCAACGTTAGAATAATGAAACTATGCAATAGTCGTCATCTAATAGTACATAACTCTATAGTCTACAGTACATATACAGTATGAAAGTCCATTATGGCGACCGTCCGAAATATTTGGAGGATTGTCAGTATCTACGAATCTATGACAGCAATCACACTCAAATTTTGAATGTTGATAATGGGTATGAGCAAAGTTCACGTATGGGACTTTCAATAACCTGCTGATCAGAAATTTAACATGGCGGCAACGCGAAGTTTAAATATTGATGGTATATTGGCTTTCATGGACAGTAAATTAATACTCAGCAATTATTTTTCTAAGTTTATGACACGTTATAAACCTAGAACAATTGCTGAGTTTTAATTTACTGCCCGTGAAAGTCAATATAACATCTTTTTTGGAAGCTTTCATAGGGAGGTTAAGGCTGCTTGAGCTCTAAGTTCTCGCAGTAAAGGGGCGCAGGTGCGCTTCATAAAACGGGAGGTAGCGCGCAGTTCGCTACTCCTGTGGGGGTCAGGGCGTGGACATCAAGAGTCCGCTGATGAGCCAGCTTGGTGTTCATAGGCGAAACCCCACACAAAGACACGGCATATTCCTAGAAAAATTGCTGAGTTTTAAATATTGAATTCGACATTTCTCGCGATTTAACCATCCGAGCGCAATGAAACTTGGTACGGAAAATGCTTATACAAATGTTAATGCACTGATATCTAATCTATTTCAATTGTCTTAATAGCCACAAGATGGCGACTGTGCGAAATTTTAAAATCTTATTTTATAATTTCTTGTGTCCTAATCATGATTTGAAGTTTGAATAGTACACCTACGCAATAATCTTCATGTAATAGTACATAACTCTATGTCCTACATGTATACAAATCCAACATGTCGACCATCCGAAATATTAGGCGGTTCTCAATATCTACGAATCTATTACAGCAATCAAACTGAAATTTTGTATGTTGGTAGAGGAATTTAACATAAGGAGGATATATCAAAATAGGCTGCATAGTTCTTCACGGAACTACTTTTTATACTTCGTAATGCCCCCACAAGAGAACTCGTACATGCCAGTCTGGTATTCCCAGTCCTCAATCTGCAGGCCGTTATGGCTGAGCAGTGGTCGCTTGGTGGGTCAAGGTCCTCAATAAAAGAGGCACACTGTGTTGCTGCACAGTAATATTAAGTGGCGGATCCAGGTCTTGTATGATAAGGAGGGGCCCACAACAATAGGAAATTTAAAAAATTCAAATCAAATGGAAAATAGTATTTATAATAATAATAAAATAAAGAATAGTTACAATATTTTGAATACACTACAGTACATTTCTTTAATAATATGAAAGAAACCTTTAAGCCCCTTGAAGAAGATTATGTCACCTATGAAATATTAAAATATTACTTTGCGACTTTTTTCCCGGCTGAAGTCTTTTATCATTTCACTGAAATCTAGCATACCACGGTGAGTGAATGGTCAACGTGTCGGTCTACTAATCCTAAGCTTGTAGGTTCGCTCCTGGCCGTGGTAAGTTTTTTTTGAAAGGCGGCAAAAATTATGACACCATGTCATACGATGTTGGCATGTCAAAGATGAATTCAGTAGGCCGTGTTCATAATAGCAAAATTAATCTCGGGAGTTTCCGCCAACACAAAGTTCCTCATTTCTCTACTAGAAAGCGCTATAGTGTTAAAGGAGCTTAGATATCTAACCTCCTTGACTTTTATAGTGCTTCAAGGAACAACGAAATTCGACATGCAAGCTACCCTTTGGGTGTCAAATAACAAAGCTTGCACCCGGCACCCGAGGCCATACGATATTATTATTATTATTATTATTATTATTATTATTATTATTATACTGAAATCTAAACTTGCTAAACGGTTATGGGAGATCATAGCTGCACTGAAAAAAGTATATGAATTATAAATTAGTTTGAAAAGTTTGAAAAGCATAATTAATTAAATTTAAAACAATCCATGGCGCGGGGCCTCCCGGACCGCGGGGCCCTGGGCTGTCGCCCTCCTCGCCCTCCCCTAGATCCGCCCCTGGTAATATTAGTAAGCCCATGCACTGAACAAAGGCTTGATTATAGAGAAATATGTTGACACTTATTACGGATGCTTAATGTATATAATAAAGTGAGTTCCGGAAATGGATGCGCTCCTAAAACTCATAATTACCAGACTATGCACCAAGCAGGTTTTCAACCAGACCCCTTCGCAATAATTAAGTAGCGCCTCAGGCAATTCTGGCACACAGCTCCTCATTTCAGGAATATTCCTTGTTAAGATCCAAATTTAAAAAACCATTTAATTGCTTCTTCTACCGGCCAAGGTAGCTACGCGCCAGACTAGGAAGACGAGCGTTGGCCGTGCTTGAAATGGTTTCCTTATTTTAACATTTTCGACCCCAGGCAAATATCGGGATGTTGCCTTTCAATTGGCCACTTTTTGTCCAGGTAACCTTGATACGTTTCTCTCATTAACTCGTCTGATAAGGCTGGTGCCAGGGAGGGCATATATCAACGAAAAGAACTCCCATCACATAGATAAATCATCACCTCACTCCCAACTCTGTATAAATTGGAATAACAAGGGATGGACTTACAATTTGAGGGTTTCTCCTCTTCGTAAGTACCTATAGTTTCATGCGTGCTTTAATGGGCTTTGCGTACCATGAGAGAGGATGAGTAGTTAACATCCAGTTCAGGACAAACTGGTTCCACAAAATATTTCCAGGGAAATGTTGCTATTTTGCAGTATCTTAAATCCTCGAGGTCAATTGATAGCACCACAAAAATGCCGTTTTGTACTAAACTTTCTGAAATCAAGTTAATTGAGTACTGCTTCGGTGAAGGAAGAATCAGCCGCTGAGCTTCCCTCAGTGTTGCTCAAGATGCACCCGGCAGTTATTCACAATCTTCGTGTAGGCTTCTTTAATTTTTGAACGTTTATGTGTTTTGTGCTGTGGACTCCGGTAAATAAGCCCTGGAAGTCCTTCCACAATCATTATACACTTGCAGCTTTGTCCAGCTTTGTTTCCAGAGCATTTATGTTTCCCACCTCCTCTGTGATTCATACATGAAAATGGTGAAAGAACTTCAGAACTTGGTTCTTGCGATTTACATAATTCGTGAAAAGTTGTGGATGTCCATCGCATATTGCGATAAGATGTTAATGTATCGAACAATGACTTTTCAATCACATTTCGCTTATTAAAGTTCGCCTGCAGTTGGATTTGTATTCAATATGAAGATTATAATAAAGAATTATCAAATATGTACCGGGTGGCCCTTGTGCAGCGTACATTGTACGTGTATGTGTCCTGCATGCACCGATGATGAACGAGATGAATAATCGCCCTTTTCAAAGGAACGCTGCAACGTGATGTCTATCAGCGTTATTATTATTATTATTATTATTATTATTATTATTTTCATTTTATGATCTCAGTAAGGTGAAATTTAACTTACCGTGTGAAGGATTCCATCAAAGTTCATGAGTAATTCTACACATCAGCACTGTTTCAGGCGGGTCTGTGCCTGCTGGTATGTACCTTGAACTATCCATCAGCGATCAATTACAGCTCTGTTTGGTGAAATACGTGTACATAAGGCAGACATCCATTTGGAAACTTCTGCGCATACCACTTGTGAGCTTCGGCTGCATTGCGACCAGATTCTCTATGGATTAAAATTATGTGTGTGTACTCGTCGTTGCTGAACACCTCGGTCATTCTCGATATGTAAACAGCAATTATAGCGCTGCTGTAACACGTACCAGCTTGCCACTATACGCTCGAAAACGAGGCTTCATAACGCAATGGGGTGTATTGGCTGAGGAACATGCAGCAAGTGGCAGTCCGGTTGTCATATCTTAGTATTCTGACATAATCTTACTGCATGCAGTATTACCCTTTGGAACACATGGGCGACAGTTTCCGAGAAACCGTGGTTTAATTTAAATCATTTAAGGTCAGGGGCACCCAGTCTTTGCACGCTTGGCGTGCCAGCTATGTTGTGCCACACGCCGGATTGCTGGCTTCAGCCTCTCTTGGCTGGACTGCCTGCCCTGACTACCGGTCCATCTGACCCGGGATGGTCGAACTGCGCTAATCGGTTTAAACCCAGAGAGTCCAGTCAGTTTTACGCTAATGCGTTTGGGAAGTGAGTGGGGGAAGGCAATCTCTCCTGAAATGTTGGTTAAGCTATTAGTGGACTGACAGCTACGGACAACTGGACCCCCTGGAGTTTCCCGTAGATAGAATCAGTGCATCAAACATGTTATCCATATACAGTGAAAGAGGTGGAGGGTTGCGAGTTAAAGGAAACTATATTTTTGTAAGTGTGAGTTGTCACAACGGGGCTAAAAGTGGAGGTGTTTGAACAAAGAATGATCTGCCCATTTATTTACGAATGCACCTTGTTTTGTAGCAGAATACATAGGCCATAAGCATTTTGGTTTTTCTCTCTCACTTACCGGGTGAGTTAGCCGTGGTCGTTACGGCATGACTGATGGCAGTCGCTCACATCCGGGAGGCGAGGAGGTTCGAATCCCCCCGCCGGCAACCTTGAAGATGTTCTTCTGTGGTTTCCCATCTTCCTTCCAGGCAAATGCCGGGGTTGGTCCCTAACTATATGCCACAGCCGCTACCTTCCAACTCTTCGACCTTCCATTCCAACTTTCCTCCCCAACGGTAGTCTACTTGTAGCTCACCCATTGGGTGTCCGTCTCGAAGCAGCTACAAAACTGGCGAGCCGAACATGTCCTCGGACACTCCCGGCACTAAAAGACCTACGCTAAAAAAAAAAAAAAATTCAGGCTTGAACTAGCATACGAAGAAGACATTTTACGAAACTAAAACACAAAGATTTTAATGTGGAGATCTGAATAGGAACTGTTGTGAAACACGATGAAAATTATCCAATCTTATATATCTAGAAAATACCTCTTGTAAGTCAATAGGGAAATACTACCAAAGGACAAAAATTGTCATTTTTAAAGCTCATTATGTATGGGATACCCGCAATTTAGTGTTCTATACGTGTACAAAATTTAGAACTGTTGGACAGCATAGTCAACTCTCTGATATATTAAGATTCCGTCTCGTTGAGTAGTGGCTAGCATTCATGGCTGTCAACGTTGAGGTCCAGATTTGATTCTCGGCTCTGCCAAGAAATCCAATTCTGGTCTGAGAGTGAAACGGGATAAACTCAGTCTCGTGCAGCCTCGTGAGGCAAAATTGAGAAGAGGTGGATTTGATTATTACCTCAACCATCCTGGAAGTTGTTTTCCATGGTTTCCCACTTCTACTCCAGGCAAAATCCTGGAAGGTACCTAACTTAAGGCTACGGCTGCTTCCTTTTTAAAATCTACCTTAATTACAAGTACACACATCAGTACGGCCATCACAGGGACACAGTTTATCAGACAACTTCCACACCCACCCAAGTACACGGGGCTACATCACCACAATGTCGCATAGCCCGTAAAGAATCAACAACAGCAAGAGCGAAGATATATTAAGACCAGGGTACACAATTATATAGTGCATTTGTCAACAGTTGGCAGCCTTGCTGACTCTAAAGAATATGCATTGTCATATCTGTCAAGGTAACCAAAGCACATACGAAATTTTGTTGAAATCCTGTGAATACAGTAGTATTGAAGTGACATGCAGTTTAAGATTGAACCAATCAACACGCCCGTTGAATAATGTTGGCCGCACTGTCACGTATGGGTTTCCAAAAATTAATGTTAATTATTAAGGTCTATAGGTATGCTGATCTTGGAGCAGTTCTTATGAGCATCTTCTGAGTAATCTAGCTTAGAGTTCAAATTTTAATTATGATTTTTTTAGCAGTTGGTATCACTGATGTCAATTTCAAACATGGCCTTGAGATGTTCCGATATCGGTTCTCACTCATACCAAATTTGATAGGGACAAACACACACTGACAAAAGGACAGACAGACACTCAGTCAGAAGGACATATAGATACACACACATTTTCCCGGATTGATCTCGTAAGCCTAGGTTTTCATAATTTTTTAAAACTGTGAAAAGTATGGTTGCCTTCAGTTATGTCCCATGTAGACTGAGCACTTCAAAGAAGTGGCGTACCAGGACTGGTGGCCTCCAATAAAGCGCAACAGAAGTGGACTAGTTCTTTATACAGTGAGAGGGTTTGTCACGATCTGAAAGAGCATTTGTGGACTGTTGTACAGTAAGCTGATGATAAGGAGGGGGAGAGGGGTGAGAACTGGAGACGGTTGTAGTAAAAGTCATGCGGTTTGATTTACCGCGGCTGCCAGACCACCCACTACTTCCACAAGCTCTGTCCTTTGTAATTTAACAATAGAGGCTTAGCTGGTTCTGTCTTCAGATGGACTCGCAATAAGTAAACCTGTATGACAACCGCTTCACATTTTCAGATACGTTTATCGTGCATATTGGAAAGCTATTTATAAGGACGAAACGCCAAAACCAATCTGTACATTTAGCCTACGTTAATCTTCAGTCTCACAATACCAAGCATGCCTCACGAAAGGTACCAGTTTTTATGTTTAAAATTTCAGCAACGCATCTTATGGTCAATTGGTGGTAACCTACTTCTGATACATAAACTGGGCAGACAGACCTAATTACTGCTGTTTGTCGGGAGTTATGTGTGCTATACCAGCCTCTCGGATATGACACCTTTGATAACAGTGTCTACAGAGGACGTGATGGATGTTCAAGCCATGGCACCTCACCTCTCAAACGTGATCAATAAGGGGGTGAACTCGTTAGGGCTATTGTGTTGTCCAAGACATAGAAGTCCATCATCAGGCATCTTACTTCTCTTAGAATGTTCTTTGTACATTCTCCAATGAATTTATCATCACAGCAGTTTTAATTGTACTTGCACTTCATATTTTCCTGTAAGATCTTAATTTAACATTCACCTAGTTGTGTTATCCTTAATATTGTGCGTAGAATCCATGAAGGAGTATAACTCAGTGTTTAAAACGATATTGTCTTACTTTATATGAGTAGGGGATACTTTGTAATTTCGCAGAGCGGCTAATCCCGCAGTACTAGAAATACACCCTCTGTCTGAAACGTTCGGTGAAAGGGCTATATTACGAACGGATTGTTGGCTTACCTGAAACAGCCGTTACTGCCCTTCGAAGAAATCCCCGTGGATGGTTATGCACTTCTGAGAACGACTGTACAAGTTCTGGAAACACCTGGCATAGTCTTCTTTAGGAATAGCCTTCAGTTTGGGTTGTCAAAACTCTAAATTGAAAGCAAGAGAGAAGCGTGAATTTATGCAACCTGCCGTGCACACCTGTTCGACGGGTGGCAGTGAGAAGAGTGAATGTTCCGTGGAATGGAATGGTCCTGAAAACCATCGTCACGGGTGACGAGACCTAGTGCCTGAGGTACGACCTCGAAGGCAAGTGTCAAAGTATGGAGTATTGGGGTCCAGGGTCACTGAAAAGCCCTGAAGGGCCAGAGGTTTTCGGACATTTCGGACATCCAACGTAATGTGACGACCCAACTGAAGGCTATCCCTCAGGAAGACTATGCCAGGATTTGTACAGCCGTTCTAAGAAGTGCATAACCATCCACGGGGATTACTTCGATGGATAGTAACGGCTGTTTCAGGTAAGCCAGCAATCCGTTCGTAATATAGCCCTTTCACCGAACTTTTCAGACAAAGCGTGTATATTATTGCTGTAGATATAACCCAGTTCAAGAGACTGACTTCATTTCGCCAGTTGTGTTGAATCAACTATTTAATTTCCCTTGGCTATGAATTTTGGATCGACAAATGCTACCACCTGGTGGTAAAATCATGAAGACCTATATTTCATATTGTTAGTGAAGTACAATATATACAGGTGAATCAGCTGCCTCTAATAATATTGTTTTATGCAACCCAACTAACGCGTGTTGGCTAGAAATACGATATTTCTCTGCTTGGATCCCGTATGGTACTAAAGCACTGCAAGCATATCCCGCAAACGATACTGAACACTATTGATTCTCCCTCGCATTAGCCTCTAGTCACATCGAGGGAAAGATATTAGGGTTCAATGTCGTTTGCGGGATATGCTTGCAGTAGGCTATATTAGTACTATACGGGATGCAAGCTGAGAATTATCCACCTTCCTCCCAACACGCGTTCGTTGGGTTGCAGCAAGCTATATAGAAAGGGGCTGCTGAATCACCCACATCCGGTATAACACTTACAGTATGTACAATAATATTTACAATTATTATTTGCAATTATTAAGCTATAACATGTTTTAACGACAGTAGTGGCTACGCTGGCTATAGCTCAGCATTAGGTCATGGGGCCAAGCTCTCTGCTGACTCGGTAGACGCGTGGGTTCGAGCTCCACCGTCGGCCGTCCTTGAAATGGTTTTCCGTGGTTTCCCATTTTCAACACCAGGCAAATGCTGGGACGGTACCTTCAGACAGGCCACGGCCGCTTCCTTCCACATCCTTGCCCAGTTTCATTCACCATCATTCATTTCATCTCTCATTAACTCCTCTCATGAGGTTGGCGTCAGGAAGGGCATCCGGCCGTAAAAATCATCGCCACAAAGACTTCCATCGCATCTCATCCCCGACCCCGTTGGAAAAAACGGGAATAATAAGGGGTCGACATACATACAAGCTATAACATGTTTTAGTTGTAACGAGTCGGATTCTTTAGCCAATTATATTTTTTATACCACTAGTCTATTACACATTTTAGTGTTGCGTTATTATTAGAACTCTTTATGTTTATAAGTGTGCAACCTCTTTCAGTCGTTAACTTCTACCGTAGCGAGTTATTGAAGTGATTGCTTTCTAGACTGTCTTGTTACTATCGTTACTTTTCACATTTCTTATTTACTTGGTGAGCTGTTGTAGTTGGTTAGTTAGGTCGAATACTTGTTGTTGTTGATTCATTTAGGGACTTTGCGACATCGTGGTCATGTAGCCCCGTGTACTTGGCTGTGTATGGAATTTGTCTGATAACATGTATTATTGTGGTGGCTGCATTAGTGTGTTTATTTGTAATTCAGATGATGATTGGGAAAGAAGTGGCCGTGGCCTTAAGTTAGGAACATTCCCGGAAATCGCCTGAAGTAGAAGTGTGAAACCTCGTAAAACCACTTCCAGGATGGTTCAAGTGGGAATTGAACCTGCCTCTTCTCAGTTTTGCCTCACGAGGCTGAGTGTACCACGTTCCAGTCTTCAGACCAAAATTAAATTTCTTGGCACAGCGGGGAATCGAACCCGAGCCTCCGCGGTGATAGCCAAGAATGCTGGCCACTACGCAATAAGGCTGTGTGGTTAAACACCTAAACACACACTTCAATGCAACTGAGTTCACGATGTGATCTTTTAGACTTAGCTGATTTGCGGCTGTTCCTGTACTAGTGTTCACTTCACTTTACATCCCCTGTGGATGCGGTTAAAAATCCGACTCGTTACAAAGTAGATTTGTTTGTAACACTTACTCCTGTAGCTTAATATTTTTAAATAACTTTGTTCGTAAGTGATATATTGAGTCCAAATCCTCATTCTCGATTCAATAATCGATTAGCGTGGTGATCGAGTGATCAGAAGTTACGCCGGAACAGCGGTGAGCTGAGCGATATCAACATTTCTGAGCTGGGAAATGTTATATAAACTCGTTGGAGAGCACATACATGATTTGACCAGACAGGAAGTTCATTTTAGAAATTTTACTTCTTTGGCATTTTTTGTAAACATTTTGAAGCATTGGAAAATTTGTAACCATTATTTTGGAGTTTTTGAGAATATTGAAATGAAGAATTACATCATGGATATGCGAATGGCGATTTTTGGATGTCAACATGACTCACGTTGTACCGGCTAGGTTTTGCTTCAACTATCACCATCACTCCTAGTGTGCATTTTCGAGTCGAGAAGAAGCGTGTCGCTACACCCAAGAAAAAAGTGGTTTGTAAATGCAGAAATGTATCTGAAATTCCAAGTGTGAATCAACAATATCCCTGCATCTTATATGTGCTGTCTGTAATTATTTGAGAGTTGACACTATTATTGAGAAAATTGAGTGGATTTTGCATATTTTTGTGCATGTCGGTTGACGAACCAAGGACATGGTTGAGCGCATGGCCCCTGGTGAAACTTTGAATGTGTTATAAAAATTAACATCTACGTTTGTAACTGTGAAAATATTAATTGACCTAAACAGAGGACTGGAACTATTTCAATTTCATAATTTTTGAGAGGACGATCATCGCGATATTCCGCTATAACATATTCTTTTGTGTTTGCGCACGGTCGCACGTTTTGAGTGAGCTAATATCATACAACTGCTATTTTTAGCATCTGTGAGTGGAAATGAGAGGCAATTTGTTAATATACGCACCGTATCGAACCTGTGTTTGCATTTATATTAATTTTTACGATAACTTAAATTCTATGCGACGCACCAACCTTCACAATAACGTTGATTTTCCGATATGGAGACGCTACCCACGTGGTCCAATTGTAACTACTTGTACGAGGCCGTGTGATGAACTAATTTCACATGGCATGGGAGAGCGGAGGATCCAAGCAGTATGGCGTCTGAGCTGATTATGGCAGAGTTTAAACTCAAAACATACTATTTTGTCATGAGCGAGATTCGAATAACTACTCCGAGCTGAAAATATGTCACACAAACATCATGCTTAAGTAGAAATTTGTAAGGGCTGGAATGGAATGTAGACTAGCTTAGAGGGTCATACTCAGGACAATCTTACAGGCAGGAATCTTTATAAATCATATGCATTAAACATCGTATCGTTTCTGTATGCAAGGAAAATTGCAGAATTTTATTTGTACAGTCTGAGCTCACAATGTTTCATTTTCTAAAAGTGTTTGGAATAGCCAAGCCAACTAACATGTGATTTTCAAGGCTGACAGAGCAGCAGAGTTATAATAATGATCGCGTGGCCTCCGGAGAGGTCGAGTGCAGGTCTTTCCAGTTGACGCCCGTGGACGACCTGCGCGTCGTAATGATGTGATGATGAAGACGGAACATACAACCAGTCCCCGAGCCACGGGAATTATCCCAAGGTGATTAAAATCCTTGATGGCTCGGCCGGGAATCGAACCCGGGGAAAATTGGGCCAAAGCCTAGCGCGCTAACCATTTAGCCACGTAGCCGGACAGCAGCAGTGTTGATTTGAGTGCGATGTGCAAGGTGCACTGTTGGAGAGTTTTGTAGGCTTATATTTTGAGAATTAGGCAGTGAGCAACAGCCAGCCACAATGTTACCAGATAAACCTATTTTAACGTGCAGTAGCACCTGAGTGTAGGAATCCTTCAGTTCGTTTCATTCGACATTTAAAGACGACGTATTTACAAACTACATGAGGTTTTATTTCTTTATGCGAGAAGTCGCTGGTTCGATTGAGGTCATTAGATAAACTTGAAGAAGCTGTATGCAATTTTAAGTGAAGCATTTTAGCCCTGTTTAGTGACACATTATGATTAAACGTTCAGAGGAACAGCTCAGACATTGAGAATATGATTAAAACAGCTGATGAACCGATATCCCTTTTCTTTAGTCCATTATAGACTCGTATACTTTAGGAACTATGTAATTGTTTTGTCTATTAGTGACACTTAAGGAGGAGATGTTGATCGCTCACTTTGATGGAGCTAATATTTTCGAGAAGTAAGAGAGAACGATTTTTGTTCTGCTGACAGTTGGGGCTGACGAGCCATAGTTGAGGTTTATGACAAGCACTTAAGGGTGTTGTGTTGCAACTCAGATGTCGCTGATTTTTTGTGAACAGAGATTCACTGGTATTTGAACATTATTGATATGGTTTCTTTGACACACCATAATACTGGTCGAGTTAATTGGTCAATAAAAGTACATTTACACCTATAGGGATACATTTGAATTTAAAACTGCTGATAAAAATAAAGTGGCAGGATTTTTAAAACTAAATCGACGATTAATTAATTCTGAAATTAAATAAGGCGAATAATGCTGAACTTACATTTTATTTTCCAGACCGATATCATTAGAATTTGCTTTCGCCGCTCTATTCGGATACAATCTTGACCTGAACCCTATTGTGAGACGACGATCAATAACGACATGATAACCTGAAACCTCGATCGTTAATGATACTGCAACGTGAGACGTGATTATCCATTATGCAGTTGCCGACATAATTGTCCACCCTACACTTAGTGACCATTAGACACAAAGAGTGGATAATGTGAGTAGGCAGGGTGTAAATGTTGCAACTATAGGAGTGTTTTTTTTTAATTTGTGATTTATTTGTGTTGCAATAACTATTGTTTTTTTATAAGGATGAGTTTGTGCTTAGCTTTGATATTTATTTTCCTTGCAATAAACGCTTCTCGTATATTTATATTTAACGTAAATTAATTAGGGATAGCTAGATAATTACGTAAAAATGAATGTTGGAGGTGACATCATCAATAGCGTAGCTGTTGTCATTTTTGCCAGTAAATGTAAATAAACTCATTGGATTGTGAACGCTTAAATAAATCGTTTCGCCGTAGATTATTGATGTCATTATTATTTTTTAATTCATCATTTTATTGCGTAGGGATTCGTTATGTGTGACGCTCTTAATTTAGCTTGCAATTAATTTTTCATGTGGTTAGGACTTCAAGAAACTTAACTAAGACATTAGATAGAAACGATTCATTATTTTTTCAGTAGATTAGCATGGACTAGCCTATGTTTAACCTCTCCGAAGTAGGCTAGGGAACTGCTTTCTTTTATGAATAAATTTAGTGAGATTTTTACGGAAGCCTGGCCTAATTCTTTCTTAGATTTGCTTTTTCCTGCGGTTGTGCTATTTGGGCTAGTTTCATAACATACTGTACCTCTCCTATTCCCGATACGCTCTGGGTTGATTTTATCGTGCCGAGCTGGTCTAAGTACGCATGTGAGATTTTCGATGTGAAATGCCATGTCCTGTGGTTCGGATTCCACGTAAAAAGGAGGTCCCGTGGCTCATGATCTCAAGATTGACGGTCACGTTAAACTACAAGCTTGCTTGCTTTTCTCTCGGTCTGCGTGTTGGTTGGAGGAGGGTCTCGGAAGGGCTGTTTATGACCGATGGTCCCCCGAAACTCTTAGCTAGCGGGCACAATATATAACTGAATCTAATTAAGCCTAAGTGAGCAGGAACTGATGATGTTCACTTGACAAACGAAACTAGTCGTCCAATATAGCCCCCATTTGTGTGAGAAGTGTTTTGTTAACTGTATATATATGATGCGTGTAGTTTAATTCCGGTACTAGGACATATCATAGACTGTACGTAAGTTGTTATTAGTTGCGGAAAAGTTTACCATGGCTACATCACCTCCACTGTGTGCATTTTGAGGGTAAATCGAATGTTACTTGCTGAGGCTTCCTTTTCCTGTAACCAACCCTAGCTAATTGATTCCTTTGGTAGTCTAACTGGGAAATTCATTGTCCTGAAAATTAAACAGCTAGCAATATTCTTGGCTTATATCGGAATTAAAGCCACACCGGAAGGATGACATATATTCCAGTGAGGTTCCGCCTCTTTGCGTGGTGGCTAGCATTCTTGTCACCGCGGAGGCCCGTGTTCGATTCCCAGCTATCTAACGCAAGGCCACGACCGCTTCCTACACAAATCATATCTCAATAACAACTACACATTCTACTACAGACACCACAATAACATTGGCTACCAGACAAATTCTACACACATCCAAGTATGTGGGGTTATATTGCCACGATTTTGCAAAGCCTACATAATAAGTAACAACAAATTCTCCTCTCCCATTCGCATCACTTAGCTCCAGCACCTGAGCCTGCTCATACGAACAGCCTCACCTAACGTTTTCATTCCTAGCTTAGTCTCTATCTGTTCCTTACGAGTAACTCTCCTGCCTCTGCTCCCATCTATTTGTCCCAGAAATTATTCCTGCTACAGGCATATCAGTTGCCTCTAGCTCATGAATGGGGTAACCTGAATCTACTGCTCGGTTGTAAGCTCTGTGAACTTGCGGGGTGAGGTGACGCGGGAGGCAGGAAGTGAGGGGCCTGTCAACAGCCCACCGTGTTATCTGGAATTCCTGTCTATTCCAATACTGCTAACATAGGGCCGTTGCCCATACGAGTGTGGTGTAGCAAATACGTGAGTGAGTGAGTGAGTGACCGACCAATGTATTTGGTTCTGTTACTAGGCACAGACCGGGACTCCCCACATCTCTCCTCGTTCCTCTCAGGTTCACAGAGCTTGGACTCGAGCAGTACCCTGCTCTCAGTCCCTCTCAGCAAGGTAGGGGAAAGTTTCGTCACTACACTAACGTCTTTCTTGCAGTATACAGCGGATCGCTACTGAGAACTCATTTCATTAGCGTTTATGAACCATGTCTCGATCTATTTCACTACAACACCATCCTGAGAAAATACACATCCCAGGTAATTAAAATGTCCCCCTGCTTCAATTATGTTTCTTCTACCTCACGTTGTATTTTCTTGCGAATTTTCGTCATTTGTTGTTGTTGTTTCATAAGAGCGCTTTGGACATCATGGTCATTTAGCTCCGTGTACATGAGTGTGTGTAACATTTGACTGATAACCTGGGTTATTGTGGTGTCTGTAGTAGAGTATGTATTTGTAATTCATATAAGGATTGATATGAAGGCGGTCGTGGCCTTAAGTTAGGAACCATCCCAGCATATGCCTGGAGTAGAAGTGGGAAACCATGGAAAACTACTTCCAGGATGGCTGAGGTGAGAATCAAACCCACCTCCTATCAGTTTTGCTAGACGAGGCTGAGTGTAACCCATTCCAGTCCTCAGACTAAAATTGAATTTCTTGGCGGAGCCTGGAAACGAATCTGGACCTTCGAGGCAACAACTCCATGCCTGGCTGCCGTTACTCCCGGGAATTACTCTGGTACTCATTTTTGTTGGAGGCTGCGTGAATCCCAGGGCTGTTTGCGTTTCTGAAAGTGTTATACTGTATTTGTTTCTAAGAGTACAATCCACTACTTGAGTGGGAATCGAATCCCTCCCCTTTCAGTTGGAAGCTCAGCGCCTCTACCGACTAGCTACGCAGCCCCCTGTTTGAATGATAAAAGAGGTGTGATGTTCATACAATCGGAATACAATTCAGGGCGGTCCTGCTGTATACAGTAGATAGTCAGTTACGTAATAATAGTTTTGCGTAAGCACAGACATATGAAGCAGAAAGAAGTTCATATGCAATTCTTATCTTCTCATATATTTTCACATTGATACTTTTTCACTTCAGCCTACAATAGATAAAATGAATGGAAAAATAAGCATAGTGCAGTTATCAATATTGAGTGTTGCGACAAATTAAGAACTTTCATACATTTCAGAGTGCACGTGTTTAAAATTTAGGTAATTTTTAATGCATGCCAGCATATTTTGCATATTTCGCCAGTTTTCCATGTTACCCGAGGTATATTTATCACAAAGATTCGGGGGCCATCTGGAACGCGCGGCCCTAACACCACCGTTCAATTCCACCGTTGTCAACATTATTGCCGACACTAGCGAAGCTTTACAATACCCATAACGGGCATAACAATAACTGTAAGAAATAGTTATTAGCAATTTGCCACTGGAATGGCCGCGATGACTGAGAGCGCATTGCGGGAGCGTTGGTTCGAATCCCACCACGGCCGTCCTGAAAATGATTTTCGTGGTTTCCTATATTCACCACCAGGCAAATGCCGGGTAGGTTCCTTTCAATAAGTCAACGACCGACTACCTTACCTGACGCTTCCTAAAATAATAAGACCCAAGTCAGCGGTCGCCTGGGCGATCGGCCTGTCACCATCTCTAATTGTAAAGGCTGTCATAGTGTGTTCAGCTCCCAGATACCATCCTTGTGATGGTGGAGGAATGGACCCTCGCAGAGTCCGTGGATGAAGTCGAGCTGGGAGGATAAGCGATTAGAAAATCTTTTAAAAAGTTAAAAAATCCACTGGATGGAGATCAGAGGAATGTGCTGACAAGGTTGAATGTTGATGTCCAGACAACTTAAATGTGACATCACCCCAAGTATGGTGCCCCAGATTTAATAAGACTTTATCATTAGCATAACTAGGCCTATACAACTGTTATTGCAACACCCTACGGAAAGTGTGGTCCGTCAAGCATCCAGTCAACAGGTTTGGCTCGACCACGTTCTCGTATACTATTGCTAACTATTAAAAACACCATTCTATCATTTAACAGAGTCTCATTTTGACTACTAGATATCAGTGAATTCCTTTCATTTAACAAAAATTCTCTTATGCATTCAGTATGAAATTCAATTCATTTAATTTACAATGCAAGTGAATTGTATCATAACAAAAACCAAAACGAAGCCCTGTGGCACTACAGCCCATGAAGAGCCTAAGCCAGAGGTGTCCATACAGCACGCCGGCGTGCTTCTGCGCGGATCGTGAAGGAGGACTGTATGTCTGTCCCCCTCGCTGACTTTTCGGTCTCACTCTCTCCCGTACTGCCTTCGCTGTGTTGTGGTTGATCGGTCGAACGTCAAACAGTATTCAGTATGAAAACAAATTGAAACAAAACGAAAACAAGGGGGGGGGGGGGGGAGGGGGAAAGTAATCGATATTGCAATTTCTTAAATGAGTTCCATGATACCTTATCAGGATTTCTGACTTGTTAGATGCTAACGTAATCTTCAACTACCGGTACGTGGAGAAACGCGCGAAACACAAAGTAGATTTCGGAAAACCAACCCATAGGACGAACAGTTTGTTTGTTTACATTACGTTTGGTGGACTAGAGATCCCAACTTGACTCACAATCAGACGCGCCGCGCCGGCAGTCGGGACAGGCAGCCCAGCCAAGAGAGGCAGGAGCCAGCCTGAATGCGTGTGGCGCGGCATAGCTGGCACGCTGAGCGTGCAGCCCCTGGCCTAAGCCTACCAAGCGACCACTGCCCTGTCATTTGGACTGCAGATTAAGGGGTGACGCGTGGTCAGCGCGTCGGTCGGGTACCCTCGGCCATTAATCTTGGTCTTGGTGACCGGGGTGCTGCCTCACTGTCAGACAGACAGCTACTCAATTGTCCTCACGAGGCCGAGTGCATTTCGTTCAGCTTCTAAAATCCCTGATTGAGCCTGGAATCGAACCCGGGGCCTCCGAGTGCGAGGCAGGCGCTCAACCCCAACACCACGTAGCCGGCTTCGTAATAGGTATCACCAGTTGCGTAACAGCTTCATTAGCAACCCCCTATCAGGGGCGGTTTCTTTGCATTGCTTCAGAGTAGCGAAGTCACAGGAGGTACAACAAGACTTTCAGTTCAATATACAGTTTTGATGTATAGATTTGAGTTGCTTACTTATTTATTTCCAAAGTTTATTTTGAACTTCAAAGACAGTCCACAGCTTAGGTTCATTTAAAGTCCGTGAAGGTACATTGTCAAGGGGAAGGAGTGCATAAAACACGGTAAGGTGCGTCTGTCTGTCTCCCCGGGAGTCCTAACAACAAACACACTCACTCCAACAAACAATGAAACCTTGCTGCTGGCAGTAGAAGAATCATGTTATCAAAAGTGAATGGAGGTAAACGTTTTAAGCGGTATAAATACCACAGAATATGATTCTCAGCCCTTTAAACAGTTGTTGTGTTTACTTGAGGGGCTTGGTCATCGAGTTCATTTAGCCCCGTGTACTTGGGTGCGTGTTGAATTTGTCGGATAACCTAGCTTATTGTGGGATCTGTAGGTGTGTATTTGTAATTAAGGTGAGGATTGGGTTGGAGGCAGCCGTGGCTTGATGTTCGGAACCATCCCGGAATTTGCCTGGAGCAGAAGTGGGAAACCACGGAAAACCACTTTCAGGATGGCGGAGGTGAACATTGAACCCACCGCTTCTCAGTTTTGCCTCACGAGACTGAGTGTGCCCAGTTCCAGCCCTCAAACTAGTTAGTTGGTTAGTTATTGTTGTTTTAAGGGGTGGAACTACGAGGTCATCTGCCCCTAGCCCTCAAACTACAGTAGAATTAAATTTCTTGGTAGAGCCAGGAATTGAACCTGGGCTTCAGGAGAGGCAGCCAACAACGCTTACCACGAGGCAACAACAGTGAATAAATAACGTGCCATAAAGCGTCGGGACTCATCGAAAAATGGTTGCATATTTAATGATTAATTTGAAATTTGTCAGAAATTGGACCTCCTTTATTCACCTGGGTCCCTTAAACTTTTTCCACCGAAGGGTGTCATTGAGTGTCATGGAGAATGAGATACACGTTATTACTGAAGCCACATAGGCAGACACAGAACCGTGAGGCAAAACTGAAAAGATTATCCATGCAGCCATCCTAGAAGTGATTATCCTTGATTTCCCCCTCACTCTAGGCAAAAGTGTGGGTATATTGTGAATAACTCCAGGTATGATGTTGTCTACACTATTTTGTTATTAATGTTCTAAATCAACCGTTCCTATTTAAACTGGTGGCCTAATTATATTGCAGTATCTCGTGCGGCGAATACACAAATGATACACTGCACTAAATGGAATAAAGTTATGCTTAGAAACTGATCCTTGTACTGTCTGGCCTTGATTCAAGCTCTCCTCGGACTGACGCTCCGAGAAAGTGTTAGCTTCAAGTTTTCCGCCTGTAGTGTGCTCTGCTTGCTATTCTGGGTAGCTTACTACAGTAGTTATTAATGCTACGTCTAAATGTTGCCAGTGCCATCTGTTGTTGCAACTTAAAATCATTACTTGGTTTTTATATTAGTTGATTTAGAACATAAATAATAAAATAGTGTAGACAACATCATTACAGGCGCAGATGACCTAGCTGTTACGTCCCTTAAAACTCCAATAACCAACTAACATCACTACTGAAGTTACTCACAATACTAATTCGATAGATCACAGGCAACATACTTAAACCACATTAATTATAATAGCGGAACAACCATAGATGTAAATAGGTTTGACGCGTTACACAAGATTTTACAAACTTATGTAATCTAAACATTGTATATATTTGTGATTAAGTGCAATTCATAAACATCGTGTACTAATCAAGCCTAAGTAAACAGGATCTGAGGAAGATCGCTTGACGTTCATGTCTTTCAATTAAGTACCCCATTTTCCATTAAGTACCACAATTTGTGTTGACTGAGTGGAATAAAAATATCATTTAGAGGAATTGATTCTTACATTGGAAAAGTGTGTCCGTAGACCACCCTTAATGCATGGAATCGTGTCTTCTGCAGAGAATGCCTTCTTGCTGCTTTTCATAATTTTAGCTGTGCTCGATAGTGGACCATCTTATATTTTCCTGACAGCGGACGCGTACTATATGCAATATGACAGTCTTATACGTGTGGTCTCATAGATGATACTCCTCTCTTACAGGGTTTGTGTTAATTGCGCAGTTGGATCCTGAGTTATTAACTTTGATGTTTTGATAGTACGCTCAGCCATCAATTTGAATGTATGGCGACGCTATTCATTTGCGTTGGGCATACAAAGCCATATAATATTACTTGTCGTTTCGACTTTGATATGGAAGACAGACATACACACATACACACACATAGACAGACACACAGACATTTGGCCCGCGTAGTTATGATTAGACTACTTTAATTTTTTACAGAATTGGAATGTAGGCTAATATTTAACTAACCCTAACCCCTAAGCTGTCGAGCCCATTCAGGATCTTGGCGTATCAAACTACCGCTGAGATTTTCGAAGTGAAATGCCATGTCCTGTGGTTCGGATTCCACGTAAAAAGGAGGTCCCGTGGCTCATGATCTCGAGATTAACGGTCACGTTAAACTACAAGCTTCCTTTCAAACTACCGCTGCTCCACCAAATGGCAGGCAGATTTCGGGGACGCACATGGTCAGGGTTAGTCGCTGCTAATCTTAGCTTTCATGACGTGGATCACTGCTTCAGGTTAGACAGCCACCAGATTGTCTTCACTAGGCCGAGTGCATCCCATTACAGCCATCATGCCACTTGTATATTCCTTGACGAAGGCAGGAATCAATTCATTTTCATTTTCATGTGGGATAACCTACCACACCTATCGGCAGTTGTTCGTGTTACCTTATCAGCCTTTAGGAAGAGCAGAAAGAAGCTGGCCACTGTACCGCAAGTGAACTCTTTGGAGGTACAAACCAGCAATTGAACTTCTTCTATTATCCTGGGTAGAAATTGTAGTGCAAGGGTGTCAATAATATGAAGAGCCCCTGCACCCGAGTAGTGCTGGGTGGGACAGCATTCTTTTTGGCAGGTTCTTGAACTGGTGGGAATATGACGTCACTCTGTGGAGTGTTCACGCTAATCTACTCTAGCCAAGGCGTTGCTTTTTGTGAACCTGTATAGAAAGAAATGATATTATTATAATTTGTCATGTGGACATTAAGTGGGGATTAAATTGTAAGCATGTGTCGCTGAAGAATGTGTGAGTGACGGGTCCCGCTAGTGCCATACACAATGTTAACTGTACTGCTGACAACATAATTCAAGATGCACATTTAATAAGTAAGTCATGTCTCACCAAGGTCACCAGCGCCTTTCCTTCACGCTTGAAATACTTCTCGTAAATATACAGATGTCACTGCCCAATGAAATGTTTCGAGCTCAAAACATAGGTTATTCTTACGTACATCCACCTGATTGATTCAAAAATCACCTTGGAGATGACCGATTAGCTCTTGTTGTGGAGGTACAGTATAGTGTCATTTTATTTATTAATTTTCAGGGAATTTCGAATTTTGGAGTTGGCACATCAGTCAACTGACAAACAACATCGTTCTCCAACGGTTTGTAGTTTATAAACATAAATAATATTGCTGTGACTGTGAATTCCATATTCTTTCTATTTAATTAGTGAAGAATTTCTGTTTTTGGAGTGCTTTTAAAGTGTAGAATTTCTTGAGGCAATATGCCACCAAAATGTATAAACGTAATGTTGTTGGCATATATAAATTAAATGTATTGTTTTCTCTTAATTCGTTATAAACAAAACACTTCCAACTGTTGTATATCTCATGTAGTAATGTTGTTGGTGTTACGTCCCATTTAACTACTGCGGCTTTTAGAGACACCAAGGTGCCGGAATTTTGCCCCGAAGGGGATCTTTAACGTGCCAGTAATTGTACTGACATGGCTCCCTCGAATTTACGTTCCCTCAAATGCCAGCTGACTGAGTCAGGATTCGATCCTGCAACCTTGGGAACAGCAGGTGAGAACGCTACCGCTGAGCCACGCAGCCAGGCTGTATATCACAGAAACTAGAGTAAATACAAATTCTTTTTTCTTTCATATTATTTTTCTCAACCCAAAATTAGTAAGATTTGCCTCATGTAGTGAACGAAACATTTAAAAAAATATTTTTGCTAGCAGTGTGACCAGGGCTGCAATGGAGCTTTCTGACTCCTTTGAGGTTGCCCAAACATTAAAACCGGAGGCAGTTGGCAACATTGCAATTCATTCCTTTACAGTTTTCTGTCATTTTGGTTTACTATTTAGACTTGGCCTACCATCTTTTACTCAACATATTCTTTGATTTTACAGTAATAACTGCTTCAGTATCGGTTGTACTTTGCAACGCGTACTAATATTTTAATTGCGTTCGTTCATGTTTTAATACATTGATCAACATAATAAAATAATACGATAATTGTTAAGTTTATGTTGTGGTCGTTGTCATTATATCACGACTCATTATGCCGGGGTCCCCAAAGGTTGTTATGGGGCTGATGACTAGGATGTCCCATGAGTCGCAAGGTACTATTTATTCGGTGTTTATGAAGAGAAAGTATCTTCCATTGCGGTTTTTAATTTGTTGTTCGAATATGGGTTAGGTTTTGGCTACATCGAGTGACGTACAGTTCAAACAGACACCTTGACGTAGCCGTGCGCGTTAAATCACTCGCCACGATCGCGGCGGCGAGCTGCAGCAAGTCCGGAGATCGAAGGTTCAAATCCCGGCACTGACAGTGGACATCCTGGGTGTAGTTTTTCCACGGGTTTTCCGTACTCCCTCCAGGAATATGCCACGATAATGCCTTATTTCAAGTCCCGGGACACCTATCCCGCCACTGACCTTAATAAAGCTACACACGTTCATTGCAAAGACACAGGTTATCAGAATGGTTCAACACACACCCAAGTATACGGGAATGATGAACAATATGTCCTAAGTAACTAAAATCAATTAATAACAACAAAAGTTTAAACATAAGGCATCTTTGTGTTTGCCAATGGAAAGAAAATCATGTTTCAAATTTGGTTTATTTCACCTATCGGCAGAGAAATCTCAAATTATCCTATTGAGGTGTGATTTCTAGGCCATCATTTGATGGGGATCAAGCAAGGTGGGATAGTTTTTATTGGGAATAGCTGGCCGTTGAAAGTGCTCGACGCGGTATACCACAGTGAGATCAGGGAAGTCAAGCGAGCTAATTCTCTCAGCCGATATCTACAGTAAGAGTACTGTATATGAAACACTAGGCCCTTCCAACACCTGTAACAACTCTTTTTGAGGTTCTAACCGATCAATTTTATTGATACTGGTAACGTTTGAATCATTCTATGTTTCAATTTTTAAATAACTCCTAAAGCTTCACCGCTCACTCTCTTTCCTCCATTTGCTAGAACAATAGCATACCAATGTGGGTTCTACAATCGTTCTGCTCGACTCTGGAATGACCTGTCTCAAGCAATTAAAGACCTTCCTCTACGACAATTATGCTGAAAAGTAGAGCCTTTAAAAGACTCAAGTCCCACGTAAAATGAATTTATATATATATAATATTACATTGTGTGCGTGTGCGTGTGCATGGGTATGTGTGTTTGAATGTATATCTTCCCATCTTCCCATTTATTTGAGAATTGATGATGATGATAATTGTTGTTTTAAGGGGCCTAACATCTAGGTTATCGACCCCTAATGGTTTGGGTGATCGTGAAGATGAAAATGAAATGTAAACTATAACTAAAACTAACTACTAACTTATATACTAGAAGAAGAAATGGAAAACAAAAGAAAAACAAGAAGTTCCGTGAAGAACTATACAGCCTACTTTTCATGCCAATGATTATTCTACAGTATATGAACCTATCTAGAATAATGACGAAATTAAGTTGGTAATATCGAAATATCTAATTAGTTCAAAATATACCTGGTATAATGTAGCCTAATAGAGCACTACAGTTGGCAGCCCTGGTGACTGAATATATTCTTAGTTCCACCTCTTAAGGTACAGAATACAAAATTTGGTAAGTCCAATGGACGTTACATGCAGTTAGACACTGGATCTATCAGCGCACGTAAAAGCATGTTGCCAACAATACCATGCGTGTGCTGGTCAGAAATAATCTGAATTATTGTTGTGCCAATTTTGGATGAAATCCATTTGTTAGTATAGAAGTTACATGTATTTTAAAATTGGACATATCGGCAGGCATAGAATCATGTTGGCAGCACCGCCTTGTATTAATTACTCCAAATTAATCTAGAATGTCAGGTGCTATACGTGTGCAAAGTATAGAGCTGTTGGCTTGCATACTTTCTGATATATTGATATTAGGGTAAAAAGAATATAGACAGCATTTATTAACAGTTGGCAGCCCTGATTGCTCTTAACAATACTTATAGTCATATCTGTTATGGTACACACTGCACATACGAAATTTGGTTGAAATCCAACTGATAGTAACAATTTTTAAATACATGTAACTTCTATACTATCAGCAGGCTTATAATCATGTTGGTAGAACTGACGTATATAAGTTACGCCAAATTAATCTAAAATGTCAGAATATACGTGTGCATAGTTTAAAGCTGTTGGCTTGCGTTCTTTCTGATATATTGGTATTTGGATTTAAAAAAATAGAGAGAGCAATTATTAACAGTTGGCAGCCCTAGTGGCTCCTAAGAATACGCTCAGTCATATCAGTTTATGTACATATATTACATACAAAATTTGGTTGAAATCCAGTTGATAGTGTCGAAGTTATATGCATTTAAACATTGGACCTATCAGAAGGCTTAAAATTATTTTGGCAACACTGTCATGGTTGGTCTCCCGGAAATTAAACTGAAATAGTATTATCTACATGTGCGCCAATTTTGGAATAGCTCCCATGCATACCTTGCAAGATATCCAACATGGAGCTCAAATTTCTAGTGCGTTTTTTCAGCAGTTGGTAGCACTGACATCATTTTCAAATATGGACGTGAGCTATTCCGGTGCACATCTTTACTCATACTAAATTCGGTTTTGATTGCTGCAGCCGGTTAGGAGTTGATAGGGGGGGACAGACAGACAGACAGAAGGACAGACAGACATTTTCCCGGATCGATCTCATAAGACTACTTTTTCCTCATTTTTGCAAAATGTGAAAAGTAGGCTAATAAGGCAAATAAAGGACAGGAGGAGAAGAAATGCCCTCAACCCTCGAAGAATTCGGATTGAGGACTTGGAAGGAAGGAGAGCCATGAAAGGCAGATAGGATAGTGAAAGAAGAGAGCCCCCCCCCAGAGGTGACGGATAAAAGGGGGAAAACAGGACCCAGCTCAGGAATCCCTTGGGGTCGCCAACTCCCGAACTCACCAGGCGTGAGCCCCTGAGGGTGTAGCAATATCTAGGGTGCACCAGAAGTGGTGGGGCTACATCCACCCTACCTCCTTGAGGGCCTTGAGCAGAAGGCAGGAGGTAACAGGAAAAGAAAAAGAAGGCTGACCCCTCGCTGAAGGAGGGTATCAGAAAAGATGAGACAAGGCCCAATTAAGGCGGGAAAGGAAGAGACTCCCTAGGCCTCGGATACCCTAATACCGTCGGGGTCGGAAGAGAACAAGAGTTGACCAAGTGAGGTCGACAGGAAAGAAGACGGAGAGGAGCCCGGCACAAGTAAGTGAAAGCAGATGTGAGCCCCTGGGGGGATTTGAGATTTGTATAGTAATGTATAGTATAGTATACCAGGTGAATCAGCTGTCCCTAATAATATTGTTTTATTTATCCCAAATAACGCGTGTTGTCAGGAAGGTTGATATTTCTCAGACTAAGGCTAAGGCTAAGGCTAAGGCTAAGGCTAAGGCTAAGACTAAGACTACTTGGTTATTAGTCTGTATTTGCACCTGGCGGAAGTTGTTCCCAGTAATTTGATAATTGGTTCACTAAATTATTAAATTGCGTTTCAAATGTTAGAATACTAGCCTAATAATAATAATGATGTACAGCACCCACCTGTAAACTCTGGCTAGAGTTGCGAATATTGCACACAGATTATTGTACCTCTGACCCTTAATATCCACACGTTGAACGGGTCGGGGATGAGAAGGGTTATCTATATGGTAAATAACTGTTATGGTTAGATGCCCTTCCTGACAATAACCTCATCAGAGGAGTTAATGAGAGATTAAAATAATGAAGATGAGTGAAACTGAGTAAGGATTTGGAAAAAGAAGCTGCCGTGGAGTATTAGGAGGCACTGTCCCGTATTTGCCCAAAGTTGAAAATGGAATTCCACGGATAGCCATTTCAAGTAATGCCAACGTTGGGGTTTCTGCTGTTAGCCTGGCTATTATTGAAGATAAAAATTACCCGATCACTACGCACCCGGAAATTTGCATTTATTTGTATACTACTGCGATTACACAGGGTGTTTAAACGTTTTGCCTCCGTACCTCCTTTCAAGGGCACATCATAAGGGAACATACCCACATAAATGTGCAGGTGCTTCGTTTCGCAGTTACGAGTCCTTTTAACACTACTCCACGCCGGAGCTGGATTCTGAATCTCTTGGTAAGAGAGTAATGCAGACATAGACAACACATTCCGCGCAGCATGTTGCGATAAGTCTCATGCCAGTTGAAGATTGTCGGTTTGAGACAACTCGTTCAATATATCGTAGTTGAGTGGATGGTGCCATTCTACACAGTTTCCCCCCAGGGGCTCACATCTAGTGGGACGTGGGTTGGCGACCACGGGGCCCCAGCTGAGTCCGGCATTGCTTCCACTTACTTGTGCCGGGCTCCTCTCCGTCTTCTTTCCTGTCGACCTCACTTGGTCACCTCTTGTTCTCTTCCGAACCCGATGGTATTAGGGTATCCGAGGCCTAGGGAATCTCTTCCTTTCCCGCCTTAATTGGCCCTTGTCTCATCTTTTCTGATACCCTCCTTCTGCGAGGGGTCAGCCTTCTCTTTCTTTTCATGTTCTCTCCTGCCTTCTGATCAAGACCCTCAATGAGGAAGGGTGTATGTAGCCCCACCACTTCTGGTGCACCCTAGATATTGCTACACCCTCAGGGGCTCACGGCTGGTGAGTTCGGGAGTTGGCGACCCCGATGGATTCCTGAGCTGGGTCCGGTGTTCCCCCTTTTATCCATTACCTGTGGGGCGGACCCTCTCCTCTTTCACTTTCCTATCTGCCTTTTATGGCTCTCCTTCCTTCCAAGTCCCTCAATCCGCATTCTTCGAGGGTTGAGGGCATTTCTTTTCCTCCTGTCCTTTATTTGCCTTATTCTCCTTTTGTTTTCCATTTCTTCTTCTAGTACATAAGTTAGTAGTTAGTTTTAGTTATAGTTTACATTTGATTATCATCTTCATGATCACCCGAACCATTAAGGGCCGATAACCTAGATGTTAGGCCCCTTATAACAACAATTATCATCATCAGCAGCAAAGGATTCACCCGGTACACAATACACGTCCAGCGGCTTCGGTGGCGTAGTTGGTAGCATGCTGAGCTTCTATGCCCAAGATCGCGGGTTCAAACCCGGCCGAAGTCGTTGTCGGATTTTTAATAGCGTTAAAAATCCCTCAGTATGCCTTCCTTCGGAGGGGAGGTAAAGCCGGCGGTCCCATGTCATAGATTTATGGCATGAGAAAGAACATTCCACTAACTACATTTGTGGAAGCTAAAATTTGTAGGTTTGTTTGATAACGCTTTATTTGTTCCAACGTTCGCCGCCAGGTGCTGACTGCGATGGCATTTAGTAGCCACGTCCGCAGCTAGGTGTCGTGGACGGTAGCATTTGGCAGCAAAAGTAGGAACTACTTGACAACAATCATCTACTCAGTTTCACTCGCGAGGACTGGCACATGGGTATGTTTGACCCGTGGCTTAAATAATGCTCTATATTTTCGTTTTGGTCAGCCCTTATTCCCTTCCTAGCCTCAAACTTCACCCTGCAAAATAAACATGTCGATGGCTTTTGGAACAATCAAGTTATTTCTATATTATTTACGGTCGGATCAGAGTCACCCATGGCGCCAGTCCCCGCGTGACAATTTTCGGCTTAACGTTAGACGGGACAATCTGTCAAATAAGGCGGTAAATCCAACTATTTTGGTGCAGCACAATAACATCTAGCGTAGCGGTCAGCATAGTTAGCTGCCGTACCGGAGGTCCTGGGTTCGATTCCCGGCTCTGCCACGAAATTCGAAAAGTGGTATGAGGACTAGAACGGGGTCTACTCAGCCTCGGGTGGCCCAAATGAGTAGAGGGGGTTCGATTCCCACCTCAGCCATCCTCGAAGTGGTTTTCCGTGGTTTCCCACTTCGTATTCGGGCAAATGCCGGGATGGTACCTACTGTAAGGCCACGGCCGCCTCCTTCCCTCTTCCTAGCCTATCCATCCCTATCTTCCATCCCTTCCCCTCCCTCATGAGGCCCCTGTTCGCTTTGCAGGTGAGGCCGCCTGGGCGAAGTGCTGATCACACCTCCCCAGTTGTATCCATCCCGACCAGATGTTCCAAGCTCCAGGACACTGCCCATAGATGCGGTAGTGGTGAGTTCCCTCGCTGAGTCCGTGGGAACTACTAACGTAGAGGGTAAATTGACTAAATAAAAAAAACCAATAACATAGCTCACGTTCTTGTTGATCCATGTTTAGAGTCCAGGGACACCTTGGTCATCAGCTCCTTTGTTCAAAAATCGAGATGACTGCTTTACCGCCACTATCAAGGTCACTTATACTGTTACTAAAATTATTGTCATTTTTCTGCATGTTTAATTTGAAAAATACAAATAAGCCTCATTTTACAGTATATTGGGTATAATACATTGCATGACACCAGGTGTATAATTACTTCATTAAAATCCGTATCGACGACAAAATAGAGTGACACAGTATCGGTCAAAATGACCCGGCGCCAGTTCTCGTGTTATATTTTTCACGGCAGTTCTCTAAAGTAAAGTAAAATTGTTTTATTCATGTTCAGTGTTGTTATGTGGCATAAAAGTGTCAAATCTGCATGAGCCTAAAGGGCAGAGGGACCTTTCATTGACGTCAAGCAAACTTTTTTCTAAAATTCACAGTTTCCAAAATAGCGCCAATTTCAAAAACAAACATTTTCTAAAGAAATTTTTAAAAACACCAATACACATTCATAGCAAAGAGGACGTCATCCCAATGCCAACAACACCTCGTTCGTTAAAATCCGACCATGCGTTCGCGAATTATCGCCAATGTTCGCGAGAAAGTAGGCTATCATTTTGTTTTGTGCTACACACTTGAAACTTGCTGTCTGCCTAAAGGGCATAGGGACCTTTCATTAACGTCAAGGAAACCTCTTTCTAAAATTCACCGTTTCCAAAATATCGCCAATTTCATAAACAAACATTTTCAAAAAAAAATCTTAAAAAAACCAACACACATTCATACCACAGAGGACGTCACCCCAACGGGTCAACACCACCTCGTTCGTTAAAATCCGATCATGCGTTCGGGATATATCGGCAAAGTTTGTATGAAAGTATGAGATGGGGCAGAACGCCCATTCTAGGGTCGAACATCAATTCCACCCGGTCCTCCAAGGGACCCAAAATAAGTTCCTCAACTCCGCTCACGCTTTGACAAGGGGTCGGCAAATGGGTTATCCCCAATGACGTAAACAAATGTCATAACCGTCCTGCTCGCATACCAAGGGCCGGGTCAACGTCAAACACCTTTTTACTCCACCGAAATAATTTCACGGCGTAAAGCTTTCTCCCCTCCTATACCTTTCAATGGACTCATCCACTGGACGTGTCTGCGTTTGCTGTTCCCACTTTCATTCCCAGTCAGTTAGTGCAGAGCTTTGTTTCACACGATGTACATGGAAGTGTACGCTGGTAAGCAGCCTCAGGGACCATTTTCCGTTGATAATTCTAGACTCGATGTATTTTCAAGGCTAGTTCAACCGATTGGTGGATCTGGAAGATATTTCATAAGGAACTTACATGTGTTAGCTGGGTGGAATGCACTAATCCTGATGCTGCCCAGGATAATTCCGAGAATGAATAAATCAGTAGATTAAGTGGGTTTCATTGTGTTTTTCTCTTCAATAATTCATCACAATGTGTTTCGGTACAACACCTGGTATTTAGTTTCATGGATATATTTTTATATAATAATAATATGTGTTTTGCAACAAAAAAATTGTATTTTATACACCCCGGCCATAATGACCGTGCGCGACCCATCACCAAACTATTTTGACGCGACCCCTCCCGGGTTAAACAAAGTACACCTCCATTCACTCTTTCTTATATGTGTTAAGAGAGGGTTGGCACTGACGTCCTGGAGCAAATCCTACGCCACGGCGTAGCCGTACGCGTCAATTCCTCTCCAAGATCGCGTTGGGGAGGTGCAGCAAGTTCGGAGATCGGAAGTTTGAATCCCAGCGCCGACTGCGGTCGTGTGGTTTTTCCACTGCACTTCTCCACACTTCCTCAGGTAAATGCCAAGGTAGTACCTTATTTCAAGTGCCGCGGCTCCTACCCCATTCTCGGCCGTAATAAATATAGTTACCCACCCTACTACAGTTACCAGAGATACACAGGTTATCTGACAAATTGAACACTCGCCCAAGAACACGTGTAAAACAAAATGTTTATAAGAAATGCAATTACAATTTTGTCACTAGAAAAGACGTGTCTTAATGATACGCACGAAGTGGACATTGATATTTCTCAGAGTTGTCGCATGTAATTTGAGCCTTACAGACAGAAGTTGGGGCCGTCAAGAGCAGGCCTGCAACCACCATCCACCATCCGCAGACACCAAGACACCCCGCCCAGATCCCAGCATCCGATCGAGACAAGAGGCACATTGTAGTGTGGCCAGACCCAGACGGGGTGTGCCTGCTAGGGGAGGGAAAACACTCAGGCAAGATGAAAAAGATACCTACTCATCGTCAAACATACATCCTTGGCAATAATTCGTTTAGACGAACCCTAATGTGTGTGGCATGTGCTCTGCAACTGAGAATCAGCGGGGCCACCCGGTTCGAGTCTGGCCTAAGGCATAATGCAGTTCATTCATTTCCTTTCCCATTCAGGGAATTGGTGGTTGGAAGGACATCTGGCTCTAATAATTGATCTCCACGAGAAGATTACCACCGTGCCCTCTCCCACCCAGCTAGAGAAAGATACATTATTATTTTAAGCCTGTACAAAGTGGGGAGTGATGGATGGGTACCGCCTTGATCCAGCTGGGTCCGGCTGGTTGTACCTGTCAAAATACTCGTATTAAGTGGAAATTGGCCAAGGATTCTGAATGCCCTCAATGGTTGTGTGTTAAACTCTATCAATGGGACTGAGCCTAATCGTCATCACCGATTTCATCCAAATTTATGGTACATGCAGGATTGGGCCAGAAATGAAAGTGACAGAAGTGGGAGCTCGAGTTAGCCATGCGTTTAGAAAAACATAGCATGTTTGGTGCGGATTGGGCGAGGCATGAGCCACTATGTTTCTTTGTTTTTCTGTAGCAACTTTGAAACAATCATGTAATTCTAAAATTGCGGCGTGAGCAAGATATCCGGAAAGTTACTGCTTCTCCTGTTTTTACGATGAATAACACCCCAGCACCAGGGGCGGATCTAGGGGAGGGCGAGGAGGGTGAACGCCCAGGGCCCTGCGGTCCAGGGGGCCCCGCGCCCCGGATTATTAAAATTTAATTAATTAAATAATTATACTCTTCAAACTTTTCTCACTAATCTATAATTCTTTTTTTCTTTCAGTGCAGCTATGACCTCCCTTGACCGTTTAGCAAGTTTAGATTTCAATGAAATAATAGAAGACTTCAGCCGGAAAAAAGTCGGAAAGTAATACTTTAATATACTGCTCAAAAAAATTAAAGCACCACTTTTTTCAAAGGCCACCAAATTTTGAAACGTTCACCTACAAGCTCGAAATCTCAGTATGACGTTTGTCCTGACGCCTACCAAGCATATGCTTCAGCACAACTCCCCAACTTGAGTAGTTTCGGGGTAGCACCCCGAAAACCAGCCCATTTTCGAAAACCGCAAATTGAAGTTTGCGAAAAACACTGCAGGACTTGTCGCAGGTTGCCAAAGCAGTCGAAAATGACTGAGTTTTGCTCTTAAGGTTCCACGAACACGTTGAAATCGTTACATTTAACGTTTGGGCAATTTCAACCCCCTTCATCATCCCCTAAACATGGACTACCATTGGGGGCATCTGAGAAGGTACCGGGTGTGTTTAACCACCTGAAAACCTGTATACCGTCCTGAGTTGCTGATTGCAGTAAGTTCCTAAGGCCTCCGGCAATGTCCACACCCCCTAACACCCTCAACTGGCATGGGACCAAACCACCCCTTCTCGATTCACCCCTAAGGAAGGTTTTAATCGAGATGTTTATCAGTGCTGCTAATGGGGGGTCTTCCCCTAACGGTTCAAAAAAAGGAACTGTGCCTTTGTCACCACCCCTTCCCCTGCAACCCCCGTTTGTATGATTTTTCGAATCAGGCCCTTTTTAAGGGCTGAAACGACGTCTTAATCACTGAAAGGGCTGTAAAGGTCCTTAGAAGTAGGGGTGATACGAAATCAACCCCTTCCGATCGATGATTGACATTCCGTCCCCCAAATTCGAAATTTTTGCACCCCCAACCCTCCCTGTCTGGACGCGTAATGCGTCATGGCAGAGTTTTCAGAGTTGGATGAAAATGAAGCGTATGGCCTGCAATGGAGCCCAAAACAGCAGGCTGGTTAGAAATTCATCGGTAGGTTGGGAAACGGGACCAAAGTTTTTCAAAAAAAGTGTACAGCCTACAGTAAGTACGCCCAAGCATAGGCAACCCACATCACGACCGTGCGTGTGGGTTGCCTATGATCGGCAATAGGTTACAAAGTTTGGCAATGGGAGAAAAATGACGTGATGTGGGTTGCCTATGCATTGGTGTACTTACTAGAGGCTGTTAACTTTTTTGAAAACTTGTTGGTCCCGTTTCCCACACTACCGATGAATTTCCATCCAACCTGCTGTTTTGGGCTCCATTTCATGCCATAAGCTTCATTTTGATCCAGCTCTGAAAACTCTGCCATGACCCGTTACGCGTCCAGACAGGGAGGGTTGAGGGTGCAAAAATGTCAACTTTGGGGAATGGAATGTCAATCAAACATCGGAAGGGGTTGATTTCGTGTCACCACTACTTCTAAGGACCTTTACAGCCCTTTCAGCGATTAAGACCTCATTTCAGCCCTTAAAAAGGGCCTGATTCGAAAAATCATACAAACGGGGGTTGCAGGGGAAGGGGTAGCGACACAGGCGCAGGTCCTCTTTTGAAACGTTAGGGGAAGACCCCCCATTAGCAGCACTGATAAAAATCTCGATTTAAACCTTCCTTAGGGGTGAATCAAGACGGGGTGGTTTGGTCCCTTGCCAGTTGAGGGTGTTAGGAGGGGTGAACATTGCCGGAGGCCTTGAGAACTTACTGAAATCAGCAACTGAGGACGGTGTGCAGGTTTTCAGGTGGTTAAACACATCCGGTACCTTCTCAGGCGCTCCCAATGGTAGTCCATGTTTAGGGGATGATGAAGGGGGTTGAAAATGCCCAAACGTCAAATGTAACGATTTCAACGTGTTCGTGGAACCTTAAGAGCAAGACTAATTCATTTTCGACAGCTTTGGCAACCTGCGACAAGTCCTACAGCATTTTTCGCAAACTTCAATTTACGGTTTTCAAAAATGGGCTGGTTTTGGGGGCGCTATCCCGAAACTACACAAGTTGGGGAGTTGTGCTGAAGCATGTGCTTGGTAGGCGTCAGAGCAAACGTCATACTGAGATTTCGACCTTGTGCAGTCAACTTTCCAAATTTGGTGGCCATTGAAAAAAGTGGTGCTTTAATTTTTTTGAGCAGTATATTTCATAGTTTACATAATATTCTTCAAGGGGACTTAAGGTTTCTTTCATAATATTAAAAAAATGAACTGTAGTGTATTCAATTTATTGTAACTATTCTTTATTTTATTCATCATCATCATCATCATCATCATCATTTCCCCTTATCCAGCTCCTGCCGGGTCGGGGTATTTATGGCAGTTCTCCACTTTCCTCTTTCCTTCCACCATTCTTCTTCCACGATCTTGTCCCAGTCCAGATTTCTTTTTCTTACGCTGTTCTTCACTGAATCAATCCACCTTGTTCTAGGTCTGCCTCTTGCTCTCTTACCCTTGCACTTCGCCTCCAGCATCTGTCTTGGTATTCTATTTTCCTCCATCCTCTTTACATGTCCAAACCACCTTAGTTTATTCTTCTCAATTCTTTCATTTAGTTTTCCCATCCCAACTCCCTTCCTAACATCTTCATTCCTCACTCTGTCTTTCCTTGTCTTTCCTATCAAACTTCTTAGGAATTTCATTTCACTGGCTTGGATTCTACTCTCTTGCCTGCTTGTCGGGGTCCAAGTCTCAGCTGCATAAGTTAATATGGGAACATAGTACATTTTATACATTATCTCTTTGCTTTTCCTTGGTACTTCCTTATCCCAAACAAGTTTTCTTACACTTTGATAGAATGCATTGCTCTGCTGTACCCTCCTGCCAATCTCCATGTCCAACCTACCAGTTTGCATCAATTCACTTCCTAGGTATTTGAACGTGTCCACAATTTCCAAACTCTGACTTCCAATTTTCACAGTGCCCTTTCCTTGTCTTTCCCCTCTTGTCATCACCATGGTCTTGCTTTTCTCTATACTGATTTTCAGGCCGTACTTCTGAATACTTTCGTTCAGTGCATCTAGTTGTTTTTGCACTTCTTCGGTGTTCCTTCCCCAGACCACAATAACATCTGCAAATAACAGTAACTTCATTTCTTTATGTCCATATGCTTCCTTTGTTTCCTTTACAATTTCATCCATCACCATTATGAACAAGAGAGGTGACAGCACACTCCCCTGTCTTAGTCCAGTCTTGTTCGTAAACCAATCTGCCTTTCCAACTGGGGTCAGTACCCTGCTAACACAGTTGTTGTACATTGCTTGCACCATTTCCAACATTTCTCTTCCCAGTCTCTTCTTAACCATGGTTTCCCATACCTTCTCTCTGGGGACACTGTCATATGCCTTTTCTAGATCTATGAAAGTCATGATCAAATCCTCTCCATATTCCCAGTTCTTTTCCATCACCTGCCTCAAGCTAAATATTGGGTCCACTGTGGATCTTCCACTCCTGAATCCGTACTGTTCCTCTTGCAACTCTCCTTCCACCTTTCTTTTCATTCTTCTTTCTAATATCCTTTCCAGTATTTTTACTATCTGTGATATGAGGGTGATCCCTCTATAGTTTTCACACACCTTCTTAAACACTGGTGTTATTAGCCCTTTCTCCCAGTCTTCTGGAACACATTTCCGTTTCCACACACACTTTAGCAGTCGATACAACCATTGCATACCAACAGGTCCAGCAGCCTTTATCATTTCTACACTGATTTCATCCACCCCTGTTGCTTTTCCCATCATCATTCTCTGTACTGCTAATTCTACCTCCAGCATTGTTATATCATCTTCTGTTATAGAGTCGTCAGGTTGTGTCACTTCCATCTCACCAGTACAATTGCTCACATTCAATAGCTTATCGAAATACTCCTTCCATCGTCCCCTTATCTCTTCTGGGTGTGTTAACAACTCTCCATCTTCCTTTTTCACTAGCTTTGTAGTAACTATTTCTTTCCTCTTACTTCTTAGAAGCCCATACAGCATCCTTTTACTGCCACTTACATCTGTTTCCATTCTTCGTGTAAATTCTTCCCAACTTTTCTTCTTTTCTTCTCCTACCACTTTCTTACACCTCCGTTTGCTGTCGTGATACTTCCTTTTGCTTTCTTCTGTTTGATCTCGGTTCCATTCTTTCCATGCAGACTTCTTTTCTTTCACTGCTTTCCTCACTTCCTCATTCCACCACGGTGTCTCCTTCTCTTTCACTCTTGTTGATGTCCTACCACAAGTACTCTCTGCTGCACCAACAAATGCCTTTTTAAAGTGGGACCATTCCTCTTCTATGTTTTCCACTTCAGTAACTGGGATTTGTTGCTTCAATCTCTCCTGAAAATCTTCCTGTACAGTTTTGTCTTTCAATTTCCATACTTTTATTTTACTTTCTCTGATCTCCTTTAGGTTTTCCAATTTTTTCCATCTAAATTTTGCCACCACAGCTCTATAGTCCCCATCAAATGCTTCTCCTGGTAAAGCTGTCACATCTATCAGCTTTCTGCGATTAGTCCTTTCCACCAGAAAGTAGTCAATTACTGATTTTGTTCTTCTATCGCCCCAACCATATCTCGTAATTTTCTTGCTGTTTTTCTTCCGAAACCATGAATTACCCACTATCAGTCCATTCCTTTCACAAAAGTTTATAAGTTCCTCTCCTTCCCGGTTCTTTTTCCCATATCCATATGGTCCAATGACTTCTTCCTTTCCCTGTCTCTCGTTTCCGACTTGTGCATTCATATCTCCCATGATCACCACTTCTACATCTGAAATTACTCTTTCTACATCCTCCAGGAATACTTCAATATCTTCTTCTCTGTTTCCAGTCTGTGGTGCATACACTTGTATGAAGTCCATCACGTCATTTTTCATCTTCATTCTAATTTTCATTATTCTGTCACTCACACACTCGACCACTTCCACATACTCCTCCAGTTGTTTCGAGGTGAACAGTCCCACGCCATTTTTTGCCTCTTGGCCACCACTCCAGTATAATGTATATCCTTTCCTCAATTTCTTCATTCCTTTACCTTTCCATTTCACTTCACTCAGCCCCATCAATCCAACATTCTCCCTCTCCATGAAGTCTACCACCTCCTCCACCTTGCCTGTCAGGGTCATGACATTCATGAATCCCACTTTCATTTCGGTTACTGGTCGCCCATTTCTCACAGCTCCCCCAGTACCAAAAGAACTGCGCGTCGCCTGCAGGGTACGCCCTAACCTTCTTCGAATCATTTGAAGTGCCATTTCCATTTTATGCTATTATTACGATGGGGTCGCTACTCCCAAAGGCATTTTATGAAGCTACTGCCAGCTGTTATACAGGCCGCCCCTAACATGGGAAACAGACGCCCTTGCAGCCGCCCCTAACCTGGGAAACAGACGCTGCCGATTGATGCTGTACTCATACTATTCCCTGAGTACTGGGTTGCCTCTTCCGCAATCTCCACCGTTCTGAAGTCCATCTTCTCCGCTGCAGATTCCGTTGAGGTCTTCGCACGTAACCCTGTGCACGGGGCCTATGTTATACCCCATAGGACTGGGTCCTCACCAGAACTTAGCCGGTACTGTAGTTCCATGGTATATTACAGTACCGTTGCCCACCCCCGCGACGTGGACGCGCCTGGCAAGAATTATCCATGTAGCCAATTATAATTGCCTCATGGACCAGGTTAAGTAGCTGTCTAAATCCAGCCTCCAAGGCTCTTTATTTTATTATTATTACAAAACTACTCTCAATTTTTTTTTCCAATTGTTGCGGGCCCCACCTTATCATATCGCCCAGGGCCCCGCAAGGCCTGGATCCGCCACTGCCCAGCACGTGTAAGGCATCAATTGTAAAATCATAAATGTATATAATGTTATATACGACCCTCTCGTTTACACTTTAATCGCAACCTTTTCCTCGAAATATATTTGCCATCCTAAATTTTCCTATGCCTTTCCGTTTCATGACTTTGAAAAATATTTATAGATACTGTACAATATATTGAGCGTAATTTTGGTTTATTTGCAGTGTAAGTAGCGTACAAATTAGAAATAAAAACAAGACAAGACATTTTCCGCAATGGGACTCGACCCCACTACCCTCGGATTAGCGTTCTGCACTTATTCCGCTGTGCCAACCGCTGCCTGGAAACTACGCTAACATGCGTGGCTCATGCCTCACCCAACCCGCGCCAAAAGTGCTATTATACAAGATGCCAGGAAATGTTCTCCGCAGCGGCTACGTGCAGCTGCGAGAGGTAGTGTCATCAGTTTAATTGGCAGCACGGTGTCGTTGATACAGGCGTGGGCTGTCGAAATCGTCAGTGTGTATAGCTAGATCATTGGAAGAGTGCAACAGTATGTTATGAATGGCTGTGGTGAGTACAAAGTGAACTATTTGTTCGTTTCGATACAAGCGACAGCCGTGCTGCCAACGAAACTGGTGACACTATCTCTCGCAGAAGCATGTAGGCACTGCGAAGAAAATTCCCTGGCGCCCTGTATCTAAACCCTTGACCATCTGCAGTTCCCACGTGTGTCACGTTAATTTCTGGTCAAGCCCTGAATATACCATAGGTTTGGGTGATGAGTAGTCCCCTTGTGAGTTAAGTTAGAACTTTGTAGGAATATATCCCAATGTAGGAATATATCCCACTACGTATCATAGTAGAAGATATTAAACGCAACTCATTAGTGAGATTCGAGCTTTAATTAGTTCTGCCTGGTAATGTAACATACCATAAAACAATTGATAGTCTTGATTATATATCATCTCCCTGGTTACCCAAAGACAAAAACTGTTTCTCTTATCTCATGGCCTTATCGATACTGCCTCCCTAGCATACCAGATGTTAAATATGCGGAATTACAGCTGAGTCCAGATCGGCAGCCGCATAGGAGGTGCTGCGCTCTGAAGTCCTGCAGTGGTGAGGTGTTTTGGACTCACCTCACTTCATGGAGTACCTGCTCCAGATAAGGCCGGAATCAGGCATTATTCTTCCGGGGAAGGTCCGACTGCGGAAAATCTGGTTTGCACATTTTCACCGAAATAGGTCTTTCGTTGAAACTTGTCCTAGCCTTACCTTGCCTTTTGAGCAGATTTTGGAGTCTGCTCTCTTGTGTGTGAACACTGGTTTTACAAGTAGTATGTAGCCATGAAAATATTTTCCAATGAATTTAGAATACACACAATCAGTCAGTTAGGTTTTCAACCAGGAGGCTCGTTTAATACTCAACACTCCTATTGTGCTGAGAACAAACAAAAATTACTAAAGTTTATTGGTGATCTCAGTGAGGAGATATACATATCTGGGCGAATTCTTACACAACTAGACGTATAGCTAATTTGCAATCGAGACCGTCGATTATATTGGGTGGAGAAGGGTGTGAAATTTGGTGCCAGCCATAAATCATCGCTCGTGTTGAAATTTATAAAATTTGAGGAAAATTTGCCGATGACTATCGGAGATATTGCGAAAAGCCGTTAATAATTCAAAACACGATTTCATTATGGCTTTTCATTCTTCTACATTTGAATGCGGTTGAAATAATGCTCGATATATTAACTAAAACTAAAATGATCAAGAACGTAGACTATTTGTGGACAGGAGGGTTCGCTACCTTCAACAGGCCAGAAATCGAAGTAAGTCTTAGATTCGCATTTTTTTTTTGTCATGTGACCTCCTGAGAGGCCGAGTGCAGGTCTTTCTAGTCGACGCCCGTGGGCGACCTGCGCGTCGGGATGAGAGATGGAATGGATGAAGATGAATGAAACTGGGCAAGGATGTGGAAGGAAGCGGCCGTGGCCTGTCAGAAGGTACAGTCCCAGCATTTGCCTGGTGTTGAAAATGGGGAAACCACGGAAAACCATTTCAAAGACGGCCGACGGTGGGGCTCGAACCCACGCGTCTACCGAGTCAGCAGAGGGCTTGGCCCCATGGCCAAATGCTGCGCTTTAGCCAGCGTAGCCACTACTGTCGGTTAATTTTAAAATAATTATTATTCACTGAACATGTTTTTCCACACTCATTTCCTGCTTGATAATTTACAGTAAGATGTATTGATTCAGACAAGCCCCACGATCAATAACTTATTTGTTGATAGAATTTTAAACAACATTACTGACTAAAATTGTGGGCTGCATTATTAATACTCTCGAGAAAAAATGTGGACTGAATATACACATTGTCTGCATAATTATTTTGTACAAATATTGTAATGATATTGAAGGAGATGACCCGTAAAGAACAAACCATCTACTTATATTTCACATTTCAAGGCCTCATTAGTATAATTTCACATTGCTACGCAGTTAAAATAAGTAGAAATAATGTGGTGATTATTGCATAATAACTGAATTGAATTTTTCCACCATCTTGAATACAACAAATTTTAATATCAGTTAGTCACCATCTGATCAATGTAGAATTTTAAAGGTTTGAAAAAGGTAGTAGTGTGTGGATCATTTACTCTGCTGAGTGCACTATAGCGTAAAGAGCACATCTTCAACATGATGACCATTAGAATAATGAAGTCGACAGATTAGGATGTAGTTGATCAATTAGACTACCTACACAAATAGTGGTGAACGAGTAGTCTTGTTTGTGAGACCTTAATGGCATGAATTACAAGTCTATCACAATTAATATTACGCATATCCGCCATCGTGAATATATATAAAAAAAGATACGAGCCTTTCAGTAGTCGCATATGATGTGTAACATCTGACATGTTATCCTACTCGTATACTACACAGCTTGGACATTCTTAAAATGTTAATTTACACTCCATTTTCATACTGGTACTATGATGAATGTATAGATTGAATTGGAGATATGCTACTGTCACATTTGTGGCGCAGCGGTCAAGCTGTTAGTCTCTCACCAAGGTAGACCGGGTTTGATTCCCGGTCAATACATGTTAGATTTTCGAATTGAAATGCCATGTCCTGTGGTTCGCATTCCACGTAAAAGGGAGGTACCGTGGATCATGATCGTGAGATTAACGGACACGCAAAATTACAAGCTTCCTTCCTTCCTTTTACATTAATAATTCATAATAACAAAGTGACACACAACGTCGACAGTACTCTCAAATACTGTGAGCACATTCCTCAGTAACTATAACATTCATTATTCTCAAGGCTCTCATACAGTTCGTCGTAAACAATCAAAACATGGCTTCCTACAATCATGAAATTACCTAGTCTCACATATGATGAAAATACAGCTTTTATTCCACTCATATAACAACATTCTGTTATGCATTTAATATTTGACTACTCACCCACAGCTTGACAACGATGCCGCTTACTTAAATGTCATTTGTCGTCTTTGTCCCACCCCATGTGATATTCAACCTTGAACGTGAAGCTTCATAAACTGCTCAATGACAAATGAAAGTCGGTGAAACATTTGCCACTGTGCTCGTCAAACCAGTGCCTGCTAAATGCACTGCCTACTGTATTGCCATAACATTCTCGCGCTACACTGCCTTGTTTCCAATACACACATTTTCAATTGTACATCCAGCTGGCAGTGCGTCTTCACTTCCGTCCGATCCACTTCCGTTCGATCCACTTCCGCCCGATTCACATCCGTCCCATTTTTCTGGCAGTGCGTCTTCACTTCCGTCCGATCCACTTCCGTTCGATCCACTTCCGCCCGATTCACTTCCGTCCCCAATTTTCAAAATCACTCCCACAAAACTATCCAGCAACCGAGCGGAAAGATGTTACACATCAATAGTGAAATCGATTATTCACTATATATTAACCAAGATCAATGAAACTTACCATCAAGTTAGTTCGCATAAAGTTCGTACTGTGGAGTAGATACACTTTGTTGAAGGTGCTTGCTCATAGATGTAATACAGTATATTCAAGATGGTGGACATGAGTGCTAGTGAAACATTGAAATCGATAACTTAGGATTAAATTAAGCAACTGTCAGGTACTTCGGTGAAGGAGTCATTCGGGAGATACTTAAGTTATACAAGTCACAAGATTATCAGGCTAAATATTAAGCATAATCACCATCTTGAATTTGTTTAAAATTATAGATAACTCATCATCTGATAAACTTAGAATTTTGGAGCTTGGCTAAGATATACTATTTTATTGGAAACACACACGGAAAAGGCACATGTGAATAGATTTCGCACATTCAATTGGCAGACATGTGTTCTCATAAAACATTAAAATTGTCAAGTTAGGATGTAACTACGTAATTGCCACGTACTAGGTGACAAAGAAATCCTACGTGAGACACTTTAGTTACACAAAATATTTGGTATGTGACTCAGAAATTTGACTACCATAGTTACGCTGAATGTTACTACGCAATTTGAGCAGAGGATATTAATTACTTACTGAATTATATGTGTAATAGCCATCTTGAATATTAAAATTGGTACTTCATTCTCTGGTAAATTTACAGTACAGAAACATAGCAAGTGGTTAGTGTCGTATTATACTTTAACTATATATAAGGATCAAGTTTACTGATTTGGTACATAGAAGGATCGTGGGAAGCAAACTACTAAGACATTTAAATTGATATCTCAAAATTTAAGAGAGAACTTTCCATGAAGCTTGGAGAGTGAGGATCCAAAAATAAGGGAATTCACTTGTCTGTCTCCGGACTGTTATATTGAATATTAAACATAACTGTCTTATGGAACTCACACAATATAAAACTTGAATACACAGCGTCTAAAACTCGTAAAACTACAAGCTCTAAAGTTCATATAGGAGACTTGAAAGAAAGTAGTCTCACGAACCGATATGATTTTACGTTTCCCAGCGTGATTTTGGTATGTGACTCAGAAATGTGATTACCCTAGTTACGCTGAATGTTACTACGTAATTTGAGCAGAGGATAGAAATTAAATCCTCAATTTCAAAGAATGTTCTTTAGGGAACATCTTGAAAAGTAAAATCACTTAGTCTATAACATTAATTGTTGTAGTCTCAAAATACTGCATGCCACCACACATGATATATCAGCCATGTTGCCATCCTTTGATGAATGCAGTACAGTAGGTTTTCATTTGTCTGTTGGCATAAGCGGAAGCAAAATTGGTATGTTTCATTTAGCATATTTTCATTTTATGGAAAAAAATAGGCTTATGAAGATCACCTTTCGTCCGTGTGCTTACATGTGTGTGTGTGTGTGTGTGTGTGTATCCCTAATAATATCTAAACGGCTCAAGCGATTTGAATGGAACTCGGCAAGGATATATATATACTACTACCTTGTCCAACCTCGAGCGTACCCTTCAAATTTTAATGAATTTCACCAATCCATCATGGCGGCCGTGCGAAATATATTGCCGGCATTCTATATTTCCGTCACTATTACAGATATCACCCTGAAACGTTGTACGATGATGAAGAGTACTACTACAAGTTTAACTATCTAACTTTCAAAATCCTGTTAAGTAAGAAACTAATATAGTGGCCAAGCGAATTTAAAATACAGTATTTAAATTGCATTTTCTCGAGATGTAATCAACCGTGCGCAGTGAATCTTGGTACAATGAATATTTGTACAAGATTTAATCTACTGACATTATTTAATTCAAATATTTATTTCGTAGAATCATGATGGTGGCTGTGCAAAATTTTAAAAATAAGTTTTTATTTGTGTGTCCTCATCATGCGATAGAAGTGAACGTTTGAATAATAAACCTACGCAATAATCTTCATATAATGGTACATAACTGTATGGCCCTCATATAGAACAATCCAACATGGCGAGCATCTCAAATATTTAGACGGTCCTCAAAATCTGCGAATCTATTACAGCAATGAAACTGAAATTGATAGAGGCCATTTACATAAGTGCTCATATGGACCTGTCAATAACCTGATGAACATAAATCTAACATGGCGGCAACGAGAAATTTAAATATTTGTATATGAATTTTTCTCGTGAATTAAATAACCAAGGGCAGTGACACTTAGCACAGTAAACCTTTATGTGAGGCTTATTATATTGACGTGTATTTTAATTCAATTTCTATGAGAAATCACGTATTTCTCGCGTCCTAAACAAGTGATAAAAATGTAGGTTGGTATAATGAGCCAAGATTATAATATTCATCTACGTGCATATAATTCGAGAACATACATATAAAACACTCCAACATGGCGATCATACGATACATTTCACGGATTCCCTATATCTCAGAAACTATTCAAGCAACCAAACTGAAATTGAGTGTGGTGTTACAGGACTGTTAAGTAAGGTCATATGTGACTTTTTCTAATCCTGGAAAACACAAAACATCCTGGCGTCGAAGTTATATTCAAAAATTGCAAATATTCTTTCTGGCAATCTAATCATTTCAGTGAATTGACACTCGGCACAGTGAATTTGTATTCAGAGCTTAGTATAGACACATCTAATGACGTTCAATTGTTTAAAAAAAATCAAGATGGATCAGTAGGAAATTTTAAAACCTTGATTTTTTATTTCTCGTATCATTTTAGGCAATTTAAAAGATGATTTGTATGCTGGCTATGATAATAATCCTTATCTAATGACACTGAATTTTGTATCTTAGGTTTCGTGAATCATAAAAGCCGTGCATTTGACTTTTCTAGAACTTACGGTAATTCCCGTAGTTCGATACAGAAGGATGTCATCTCACGGGTAGAGTCTTAATCACCGATATCGATTGCAGTTAGCGCATAACTTCTCCTTGCAATGCTCTTGGAGAAGACAGACAGTACGTCGTGAACCAAAAGCTATGTAGTATATCATAAGGAAAATGCGTGTAATAGGCAGGAGAATTTAAAAGAAAATACCAGTGGGATATATGAAGATAGGCTATTAAGTTCTTCATGGAACTACTTGTTCTTTGTTTTTCTTTTCACCGATGTGTGTGTCTTATAAAGGGTGTGCAAATAATAGCGTACAATAATATCACTGTTGAATATAGGACATTATACCGATGTATTTAAGTGTAGGAACAATCTCCCAGGCACATTGACAGAGATATCGGAGATATTATTCGGGTGAAAGGGAGCACATTTTCAAAACCAATAAAACCAACGGAAGATATAAAAGTTGGACAACTAGGCTTCATATCAAGAGCTCAAGGCACATCCTCATTCGACCCACAACACTCGGGTTGGTAGCAATGGTCGCATGCAGGTGAGAGACAAGTTCGGTCAAAATTAATTGTTAACTCAGTAAAACTGTCATGTAGGATGTCGTGGGGTTTCGACTCATCAGGCTTTAGACCTCAGCTAAACGTATATATAATTCCTTCGAAATTGCGAGATAGAGAGTTGGTCCCTAGACTTATCTGGCTGGTTTTGATTATTGGAGGCCATTCTTCGTACACTTATATATGGCTAAGACTATATGCACATTGCCAAGATGTGGGTGATGTTGAGGAATAGCATTTAGGGCACATTTGGTGTCTGTGGAGGTGACGCTCACATATTCAGTGTAGATGCTCAGCCTAGGTTAGGGAAGTATTACCAAAGTACTTCACTCATCACTTTGCCTAGTATAGTGCTGCCATGAGCTAGCAGATTGCCTGTGGAGATGCTCCTGGCAAACTACTGTACCTTACAGCCAGACATAGGATATTACTGCACATCAATACAGACTGAACTCTTGTGTATGTAACAGGCTACCTTACAGCCAGATATAGGTTATTACTGCACATCAATACAGACTGAACTCTTGTGTATGTAACAGACTACCTTACAGCCAGACATAGGTTATTACTGCACATCAATACAGACTGAACTCTTGTGTATGTAACAGACTACTTTCCAGCCAGACATAGGATATTACTGCACATCAATACAGACTGAACTCTTGTGTATGTAACAGACTACCTTACAGCCAGACATAGGTTATTACTGCACATCAATACAGACTGAACTCTTGTGTATGTAACAGACTACCTTACAGCCAGACATAGGTTATTACTGCACATCAATACAGACTGAACTCTTGTGTATGTAACAGACTAACTTACAGCCAGATATAGGTTATTACTGCACATCAATACAGTCTGAACTCTTGTGTATGTAACAGACTACCTTACAGCCAAACATAGGTTATTACTGCACATCAATACAGACTGAACTCTTGTGTATGTAACAGACTACCTTACAGCCAGACATAGGTTATTACTGCACATCAATACAGACTGAACTCTTGTGTATGTAACAGACAACCTTACAGCCAGACATAGGTTATTACTGCACATCAATACAGACTGAACTCTTGTGTATGTAACAGACTACCTTACAGCCAGATATAGGTTATTACTGCACATCAATACAGACTGAACTCTTGTGTATGTAACAGACTACCTTACAGCCAGACATAGGTTATTACTGCACATCAATACAGTCTGAACTCTTGTGTATGTATCAGACTACCTTAGAGCCAGATATAGGTTATTACTGCACATCAATACAGTCTGAACTCTTGTGTATGTAACAGACTACCTTACAGCCAGACATAGGTTATTACTGTACATCAATACAGACTGAACTCTTGTGTATGTAACAGACTACCTTACAGCCAGACATAGGTTATTACTGCACATCAATACAGACTGAACTCTTGTGTATGTAACAGACTACCTTACAGCCAGACATAGGTTATTACTGCACATCAATACAGGCTGAACTCTTGTGTATGTAACAGACTACCTTACAGCCAGACATAGGATATTACTGCACATCAATACAGTCTGAACTCTTGTGTATGTAACAGACTACCTTACAGCCAGACATAGGTTATTACTGTACATCAATACAGACTGAACTCTTGTTTATGTAACAGGCTACCTTACAGCCAGACATAGGTTATTAGTGCACATCAATACAGACTGAACTCTTGTGTATGTAACAGACTACCTTACAGCCAGACATAGGATATTACTGCACATCAATACAGTCTGAACTCTTGTGTATGTAACAGGCTACCTTACAGCCAGACATAGGTTATTACTGCACATCAATACAGTCTGAACTCTTGTGTATGTAACAGACTACCTTAGAGCCAGACATAGGTTATTAGTGCACATCAATACAGACTGAACTCTTGTGTATGTAACAGGCTACCTTACAGCCAGACATAGGTTATTACTGCACATCAATACAGACTGAACTCTTGTTTATGTAACAGGCTACCTTACAGCCAGACATAGGTTATTACTGCACATCAATACAGTCTGAACTCTTGTGTATGTTACAGACTACCTTACAGCCAGACATAGGATATTACTGCACATCAATACAGACTGAACTCTTGTGTGAGTAACAGACTACCTTACAGCCAGACATAGGTTATTACTGCACATCAATACAGACTCAACTCTTGTGTATGTTACAGGCTACCTTACAGCCAGACATAGGTTATTACTGCACATCAATACAGACTGAACTCTTGTGTATGTAACAGACTACCTTACAGCCAGACATAGGTTATTACTGCACATCAATACAGTCTGAACTCTTGTGTATGTAACAGGCTACCTTACAGCCAGACATAGGATATTACTGCACATCAATACAGTCTGAACTCTTGTGTATGTAACAGGCTACCTTACAGCCAGACATAGGATATTACTGCACATCAATACAGTCTGAACTCTTGTGTATGTAACAGACTAACTTACAACCAGACATAGGATATTACTGCACATCAATACAGACTGAACTCTTGTGTATGTAACAGGCTACCTTACACCCAGACATAGGTTATTACTGCACATCAATACAGACTGAACTCTTGTGTATGTAACAGACTACCTTACAGCCAGACATAGGTTATTACTGTACATCAATACAGACTAAACTCTTGTTTATGTAACAGGCTACCTTACAGCCAGACATAGGATATTACTGCACATCAATACAGACTGAACTCTTGTGTATGTAACAGACTACCTCACAGCCAGACAGAGATTATTACTGCACATCAATACAGACTGAACTCTTGTGTATGTAACAGGCTACCTTACAGATGGACATAGGTTATTACTGCACATCAATACAGACTGAACTCTTGTGTATGTAACAGGCTACCTTACAGCCGGACATAGGTTATTACTGCACATCAATACAGACTGAACTCTTGTGTATGTAACAGGCTACCTTACAGCCAGACATAGGTTATTACTGCACATCAATACAGACTGAACTCTTGTGTATGTAACAGACTACCTTACAGCCAGACATAGGATATTACTGCACATCAATACAGACTGAACTCTTGTGTATGTAACAGGCTACCTTACAGCCAGACATAGGATATTACTGCACATCAATACAGACTGAACTCTTGTGTATGTAACAGGCTACCTTACAGCCAGACATAGGTTATTACTGCACATCAATACAGACTGAACTCTTGTGTATGTAACAGGCTACCTTACAGCCAGACATAGGTTATTACTGCACATCAATACAGACTGAACTCTTGTGTATGTAACAGACTACCTTACAGCCAGACATAGGATATTACTGCACATCAATACAGACTGAACTCTTGTGTATGTAACAGACTACCTTAGAGCCAGACATAGGTTATTACTGCACATCAATACAGACTGAACTCTTGTGTATGTAACAGACTACCTTACAGCCAGACATAGGTTATTACTGCACATCAATACAGACTGAACTCTTGTGTATGTAACAGGCTACCTTACAGCCAGACATAGGTTATTACTGCACATCAATACAGACTGAACTCTTGTGTATGTATCAGACTACCTTACAGCCAGACATAGGTTATTACTGCACATCAATACAGACTGAACTCTTGTGTATGTAACAGGCTACCTTACAGCGAGACATAGGTTATTACTGCACATCAATACAGTCTGAACTCTTGTGTATGTAACAGGCTACCTTACAGCCAGACATAGGTTAATACTGCACATCAATACAGACTGAACTCTTGTGTATGTAACAGGCTACCTTACAGCCAGCCATAGGTTATTACTGCACATCAATATAGACTGAACTCTTGTGTATGTAACAGACTACCTTACAGCCAGACATAGGTTATTACTGCACATCAATACAGACTGAACTCTTGTGTGAGTAACAGACTACCTTACAGCCAGACATATGTTATTACTGCACATCAATACAGACTGAACTCTTGTGTATGTAACAGACTACCTCACAGCCAGACAGAGATTATTACTGCACATCAATACAGTCTGAACTCTTGTGTATGTAACAGGCTACCTTACAGCCGGACATAGGTTATTACTGCACATCAATACAGACTGAACTCTTGTGTATGTAACAGACTACCTTACAGCCAGACATAGGTTATTACTGCACATCAATACAGACTGAACTCTTGTGTATGTAACAGACTACCTTACAGCCAGACATAGGTTATTACTGCACATCAATACAGTCTGAACTCTTGTGTGAGTAACAGACTACCTTACAGCCAGACATAGGTTATTACTGCACATCAATACAGACTGAACTCTTGTGTATGTAACAGGCTACCTTACAGCCAGCCATAGGTTATTACTGCACATCAATACAGACTGAACTCTTGTGTATGTAACAGGCTACCTTACAGCCAGACATAGGTTATTACTGCACATCAATACAGACTAAACTCTTGTTTATGTAACAGGCTACCTTACAGCCAGACATAGGATATTACTGCACATCAATACAGACTGAACTCTTGTGTATGTAACAGACTACCTTACAGCCGGACATAGGTTATTACTGCACATCAATACAGACTGAACTCTTGTGTATGTAACAGACTACCTTACAGCCGGACATAGGATATTACTGCACATCAATACAGACTGAACTCTTGTGTGAGTAACAGACTACCTTACAGCCAGACATAGGTTATTACTGCACATCAATACAGACTGAACTCTTGTGTATGTAACAGACTACCTTACAGCCAGACATAGGATATTACTGCACATCAATACAGACTGAACTCTTGTGTATGTAACAGGCTACCTTACAGCCAGACATAGGTTATTACTGCACATCAATACAGTCTGAACTCTTGTGTATGTTACAGACTACCTTACAGCCAGACATAGGATATTACTGCACATCAATACAGACTGAACTCTTGTGTGAGTAACAGACTACCTTACAGCCAGACATAGGTTATTACTGCACATCAATACAGACTCAACTCTTGTGTATGTTACAGGCTACCTTACAGCCAGACATAGGTTATTACTGCACATCAATACAGACTGAACTCTTGTGTATGTAACAGACTACCTTACAGCCAGACATAGGTTATTACTGCACATCAATACAGTCTGAACTCTTGTGTATGTAACAGGCTACCTTACAGCCAGACATAGGATATTACTGCACATCAATACAGTCTGAACTCTTGTGTATGTAACAGGCTACCTTACAGCCAGACATAGGATATTACTGCACATCAATACAGTCTGAACTCTTGTGTATGTAACAGACTACCTTACAGCCAGACATAGGATATTACTGCACATCAATACAGACTGAACTCTTGTGTATGTAACAGGCTACCTTACACCCAGACATAGGTTATTACTGCACATCAATACAGACTGAACTCTTGTGTATGTAACAGACTACCTTACAGCCAGACATAGGTTATTACTGCACATCAATACAGACTGAACTCTTGTGTATGTAACAGGCTACCTTACAGCCAGACATAGGTTATTACTGCACATCAATACAGACTAAACTCTTGTTTATGTAACAGGCTACCTTACAGCCAGACATAGGATATTACTGCACATCAATACAGACTGAACTCTTGTGTATGTAACAGACTACCTTACAGCCGGACATAGGTTATTACTGCACATCAATACAGACTGAACTCTTGTGTATGTAACAGACTACCTTACAGCCGGACATAGGATATTACTGCACATCAATACAGACTGAACTCTTGTGTGAGTAACAGACTACCTTACAGCCAGACATAGGTTATTACTGCACATCAATACAGACTGAACTCTTGTGTATGTAACAGACTACCTTACAGCCAGACATAGGATATTACTGCACATCAATACAGACTGAACTCTTGTGTATGTAACAGGCTACCTTACAGCCAGACATAGGTTATTACTGCACATCAATACAGTCTGAACTCTTGTGTATGTTACAGACTACCTTACAGCCAGACATAGGATATTACTGCACATCAATACAGACTGAACTCTTGTGTGAGTAACAGACTACCTTACAGCCAGACATAGGTTATTACTGCACATCAATACAGACTCAACTCTTGTGTATGTTACAGGCTACCTTACAGCCAGACATAGGTTATTACTGCACATGAATACAGACTGAACTCTTGTGTATGTAACAGACTACCTTACAGCCAGACATAGGTTATTACTGCACATCAATACAGTCTGAACTCTTGTGTATGTAACAGGCTACCTTACAGCCAGACATAGGATATTACTGCACATCAATACAGTCTGAACTCTTGTGTATGTAACAGGCTACCTTACAGCCAGACATAGGATATTACTGCACATCAATACAGTCTGAACTCTTGTGTATGTAACAGACTACCTTACAGCCAGACATAGGATATTACTGCACATCAATACAGACTGAACTCTTGTGTATGTAACAGGCTACCTTACACCCAGACATAGGTTATTACTGCACATCAATACAGACTGAACTCTTGTGTATGTAACAGACTACCTTACAGCCAGACATAGGTTATTACTGTACATCAATACAGACTAAACTCTTGTTTATGTAACAGGCTACCTTACAGCCAGACATAGGATATTACTGCACATCAATACAGACTGAACTCTTGTGTATGTAACAGACTACCTCACAGCCAGACAGAGATTATTACTGCACATCAATACAGACTGAACTCTTGTGTATGTAACAGGCTACCTTACAGCCGGACATAGGTTATTACTGCACATCAATACAGAATGAACTCTTGTGTACGTAACAGGCTACCTTACAGCCGGACATAGGTTATTACTGCACATCAATACAGACTGAACTCTTGTGTATGTAACAGGCTACCTTACAGCCAGACATAGGTTATTACTGCACATCAATACAGACTGAACTCTTGTGTATGTAACAGACTACCTTACAGCCAGACATAGGATATTACTGCACATCAATACAGACTGAACTCTTGTGTATGTAACAGGCTACCTTACAGCCAGACATAGGATATTACTGCACATCAATACAGACTGAACTCTTGTGTATGTAACAGGCTACCTTACAGCCAGACATAGGTTATTACTGCACATCAATACAGACTGAACTTTTGTGTATGTAACAGGCTACCTTACAGCCAGACATAGGTTATTACTGCACATCAATACAGACTGAACTCTTGTGTATGTAACAGACTACCTTACAGCCAGACATAGGATATTACTGCACATCAATACAGACTGAACTCTTGTGTATGTAACAGACTACCTTAGAGCCAGACATAGGTTATTACTGCACATCAATACAGACTGAACTCTTGTGTATGTAACAGACTACCTTACAGCCAAACATAGGTTATTACTGCACATCAATACAGACTGAACTCTTGTGTATGTAACAGGCTACCTTACAGCCAGACATAGGTTATTACTGCACATCAATACAGACTGAACTCTTGTGTATGTATCAGACTACCTTACAGCCAGACAAAGGTTATTACTGCACATCAATACAGACTGAACTCTTGTGTATGTAACAGGCTACCTTACAGCGAGACATAGGTTATTACTGCACATCAATACAGTCTGAACTCTTGTGTATGTAACAGGCTACCTTACAGCCAGACATAGGTTAATACTGCACATCAATACAGACTGAACTCTTGTGTATGTAACAGGCTACCTTACAGCCAGCCATAGGTTATTACTGCACATCAATATAGACTGAACTCTTGTGTATGTAACAGACTACCTTACAGCCAGACATAGGTTATTACTGCACATCAATACAGACTGAACTCTTGTGTGAGTAACAGACTACCTTACAGCCAGACATATGTTATTACTGCACATCAATACAGACTGAACTCTTGTGTATGTAACAGGCTAGCTTACAGCCAGCCATAGGTTATTACTGCACATCAATACAGCCTGAACTCTTGTGTATGTAACAGACTACCTTACAGCCAGCCATAGGTTATTACTGCACATCAATACGGCCTGAACTCTTGTGTATGTAACAGACTACCTTACAGCCAGACATAGGTTATTACTGCACATCAATACAGACTGAACTCTTGTGTATGTTACAGACTACCTTACAGCCAGACATAGGTTATTACTGCACATCAATACAGTCTGAACTCTTGTGTGAGTAACAGACTACCTTACAGCCAGACATAGGTTATTACTGCACATCAATACAGACTGAACTCTTGTGTATGTAACAGGCTACCTTACAGCCAGCCATAGGTTATTACTGCACATCAATACAGACTGAACTCTTGTGTATGTAACAGGCTACATTACAGCAAGACATAGGTTATTACTGCACATCAATACAGACTAAACTCTTGTTTATGTAACAGGCTACCTTACAGCCAGACATAGGATATTACTGCACATCAATACAGACTGAACTCTTGTGTATGTAACAGACTACCTTACAGCCGGACATAGGTTATTACTGCACATCAATACAGACTGAACTCTTGTGTATGTAACAGACTAACTTACAGCCGGACATAGGATATTACTGCACATCAATACAGACTGAACTCTTGTGTGAGTAACAGACTACCTTACAGCCAGACATAGGTTATTACTGCACATCAATACAGACTGAACTCTTGTGTATGTAACAGGCTACCTTACAGCCAGCCATAGGATATTACTGCACATCAATACAGACTGCACTCTTGTGTATGTAACAGGCTACCTTACAGCCAGACATAGGTTATTACTGCACATCAATACAGACTGTACTCTTGTTTATGTAACAGACTACCTTACAGCCAGACATAGGATATTACTGCACATCAATACAGTCTGAACTCTTGTGTATGTAACAGACTACCTTACAGCCGGACATAGGATATTACTGCACATCAATACAGACTGAACTCTTGTGTTTGTAACAGGCTTCCTTACAGCCAGACATAGGATATTACTGCACATCAATACAGTCTGAACTCTTGTGTATGTAACAGGCTACCTTACAGCCAGACATAGGTTAATACTGCACATCAATACAGACTGAACTCTTGTGTATGTAACAGGCTACCTTACAGCCAGATATAGGTTACTACTGCACATCAATACAGACTGAACTCTTGTGTATGTAACAGGCTACCTTACAGCCAGATATAGGTTATTACTGCACATCAATACAGACTGAACTCTTGTGTATGTAACAGACTAACTTACAGCCAGACATAGGTTATTACTGCACATCAATACAGACTGAACTCTTATGTATGTAACAGACTACCTTACAGCCAGATATAGGTTATTACTGCACATCAATACAGACTGAACTCTTGTGTATGTAACAGACTACCTTACAGCCAGACATAGGTTATTACTGCACATCAATACAGACTGAACTCTTGTGTATGTAACAGACTACCTTACAGCCAGACATAGGTTATTACTGCACATCAATACAGACTGAACTCTTGTGTATGTAACAGGCTACCTTACAGCCAGACATAGGTTATTACTGCACATCAATACAGACTGAACTCTTGTTTATGTAACAGACTACTTTACAGCCAGATATAGGTTATTACTGCACATCAATACAGACTGAACTCTTGTGTATGTAACAGACTACTTTACAGCCAGACATAGGTTATTACTGCACATCAATACAGTCTGAACTCTTGTGTATGTAACAGACTACCTTACAGCCAGACATAGGTTATTACTGCACATCAATACAGTCTGAACTCTTGTTTATGTAACAGACTACCTTACAGCCAGACATAGGTTATTACTGCACATCAATACAGTCTGAACTCTTGTGTGAGTAACATACTACCTTACAGCCAGACATAGGTTATTACTGCACATCAATACAGACTGAACTCTTGAGTATGTAACAGACTACCTTACAGCCAGACATAGGTTATTACTGCACATCAATACAGACTGAACTCTTGTGTATGTAACAGGCTACCTTACAGCCAGACATAGGTTATTACTGCTCATCAATACAGACTGAACTTTTGTGTATGTAACAGGCTACCTTACAGCCAGACATAGGTTATTACTGCACATCAATACAGACTGAACTCTTGTGTATGTAACAGGCTACCTTACAGCCAGACATAGGTTATTACTGCACATCAATACAGACTGAACTCTTGTGTATGTATCAGACTACCTTACAGCCAGACATAGGTTATTACTGCACATCAATACAGACTAAACTCTTGTTTATGTAACAGGCTACCTTACAGCCAGACATAGGATATTACTGCACATCAATACAGACTGAACTCTTGTATATGTAACAGACTACCTTACAGCCAGACATAGGATATTACTGCACATCAATACAGACTGAACTCTTGTGTATGTAACAGGCTACCTTACAGCCAGACATAGGTTATTACTGCACATCAATACAGACTGAACTCTTGTGTATGTAACAGACTAACTTACAGCCAGACATAGGATATTACTGCACATCAATACAGACTGAACTCTTGTGTATGTAACAGACTACCTTAGAGCCAGACATAGGTTATTACTGCACATCAATACAGACTGAACTCTTGTGTATGTAACAGACTACCTTACAGCCAGACATAGGATATTACTGCACATCAATACAGACTGAACTCTTGTGTATGTAACAGGCTACCTTACAGCCAGACATAGGATATTACTGCACATCAATACAGACTGAACTCTTGTGTATGTAACAGGCTACCTTACAGCCAGACATAGGTTATTACTGCACATCAATACAGACTGAACTTTTGTGTATGTAACAGGCTACCTTACAGCCAGACATAGGTTATTACTGCACATCAATACAGACTGAACTCTTGTGTATGTAACAGACTACCTTACAGCCAGACATAGGATATTACTGCACATCAATACAGTCTGAACTCTTGTGTATTTAACAGACTACCTTAGAGCCAGACATAGGTTATTACTGCACATCAATACAGACTGAACTCTTGTGTATGTAACAGACTACCTTACAGCCAAACATAGGTTATTACTGCACATCAATACAGACTGAACTCTTGTGTATGTAACAGGCTACCTTACAGCCAGACATAGGTTATTACTGCACATCAATACAGACTGAACTCTTGTGTATGTAACAGACTACCTTACAGCCAGACATAGGTTATTACTGCACATCAATACAGGCTGAACTCTTGTGTATGTAACAGACTACCTTACAGCCAGACATAGGATATTACTGCACATCAATACAGTCTGAACTCTTGTGTATGTAACAGACTACCTTACAGCCAGACATAGGTTATTACTGTACATCAATACAGACTGAACTCTTGTTTATGTAACAGGCTACCTTACAGCCAGACATAGGTTATTAGTGCACATCAATACAGACTGAACTCTTGTGTATGTAACAGACTACCTTACAGCCAGACATAGGATATTACTGCACATCAATACAGTCTGAACTCTTGTGTATGTAACAGGCTACCTTACAGCCAGACATAGGTTATTACTGCACATCAATACAGTCTGAACTCTTGTGTATGTAACAGACTACCTTAGAGCCAGACATAGGTTATTAGTGCACATCAATACAGACTGAACTCTTGTGTATGTAACAGGCTACCTTACAGCCAGACATAGGTTATTACTGCACATCAATACAGACTGAACTCTTGTTTATGTAACAGGCTACCTTACAGCCAGACATAGGTTATTACTGCACATCAATACAGTCTGAACTCTTGTGTATGTTACAGACTACCTTACAGCCAGACATAGGATATTACTGCACATCAATACAGACTGAACTCTTGTGTGAGTAACAGACTACCTTACAGCCAGACATAGGTTATTACTGCACATCAATACAGACTCAACTCTTGTGTATGTTACAGGCTACCTTACAGCCAGACATAGGTTATTACTGCACATCAATACAGACTGAACTCTTGTGTATGTAACAGACTACCTTACAGCCAGACATAGGTTATTACTGCACATCAATACAGTCTGAACTCTTGTGTATGTAACAGGCTACCTTACAGCCAGACATAGGATATTACTGCACATCAATACAGTCTGAACTCTTGTGTATGTAACAGGCTACCTTACAGCCAGACATAGGATATTACTGCACATCAATACAGTCTGAACTCTTGTGTATGTAACAGACTAACTTACAACCAGACATAGGATATTACTGCACATCAATACAGACTGAACTCTTGTGTATGTAACAGGCTACCTTACACCCAGACATAGGTTATTACTGCACATCAATACAGACTGAACTCTTGTGTATGTAACAGACTACCTTACAGCCAGACATAGGTTATTACTGTACATCAATACAGACTAAACTCTTGTTTATGTAACAGGCTACCTTACAGCCAGACATAGAATATTACTGCACATCAATACAGACTGAACTCTTGTGTATGTAACAGACTACCTCACAGCCAGACAGAGATTATTACTGCACATCAATACAGACTGAACTCTTGTGTATGTAACAGGCTACCTTACAGCCGGACATAGGTTATTACTGCACATCAATACAGACTGAACTCTTGTGTATGTAACAGGCTACCTTACAGCCGGACATAGGTTATTACTGCACATCAATACAGACTGAACTCTTGTGTATGTAACAGGCTACCTTACAGCCAGACATAGGTTATTACTGCACATCAATACAGACTGAACTCTTGTGTATGTAACAGACTACCTTACAGCCAGACATAGGATATTACTGCACATCAATACAGACTGAACTCTTGTGTATGTAACAGGCTACCTTACAGCCAGACATAGGATATTACTGCACATCAATACAGACTGAACTCTTGTGTATGTAACAGGCTACCTTACAGCCAGACATAGGTTATTACTGCACATCAATACAGACTCAACTCTTGTGTATGTAACAGGCTACCTTACAGCCAGACATAGGTTATTACTGCACATCAATACAGACTGAACTCTTGTGTATGTAACAGACTACCTTACAGCCAGACATAGGATATTACTGCACATCAATACAGACTGAACTCTTGTGTATGTAACAGACTACCTTAGAGCCAGACATAGGTTATTACTGCACATCAATACAGACTGAACTCTTGTGTATGTAACAGACTACCTTACAGCCAGACATAGGTTATTACTGCACATCAATACAGACTGAACTCTTGTGTATGTAACAGGCTACCTTACAGCCAGACATAGGTTATTACTGCACATCAATACAGACTGAACTCTTGTGTATGTATCAGACTACCTTACAGCCAGACATAGGTTATTACTGCACATCAATACAGACTGAACTCTTGTGTATGTAACAGGCTACCTTACAGCGAGACATAGGTTATTACTGCACATCAATACAGTCTGAACTCTTGTGTATGTAACAGGCTACCTTACAGCCAGACATAGGTTAATACTGCACATCAATACAGACTGAACTCTTGTGTATGTAACAGGCTACCTTACAGCCAGCCATAGGTTATTACTGCACATCAATATAGACTGAACTCTTGTGTATGTAACAGACTACCTTACAGCCAGACATAGGTTATTACTGCACATCAATACAGACTGAACTCTTGTGTGAGTAACAGACTACCTTACAGCCAGACATATGTTATTACTGCACATCAATACAGACTGAACTCTTGTGTATGTAACAGACTACCTCACAGCCAGACAGAGATTATTACTGCACATCAATACAGTCTGAACTCTTGTGTATGTAACAGGCTACCTTACAGCCGGACATAGGTTATTACTGCACATCAATACAGACTGAACTCTTGTGTATGTAACAGACTACCTTACAGCCAGACATAGGTTATTACTGCACATCAATACAGACTGAACTCTTGTGTATGTAACAGACTACCTTACAGCCAGACATAGGTTATTACTGCACATCAATACAGTCTGAACTCTTGTGTGAGTAACAGACTACCTTACAGCCAGACATAGGTTATTACTGCACATCAATACAGACTGAACTCTTGTGTATGTAACAGGCTACCTTACAGCCAGCCATAGGTTATTACTGCACATCAATACAGACTGAACTCTTGTGTATGTAACAGGCTACCTTACAGCCAGACATAGGTTATTACTGCACATCAATACAGACTAAACTCTTGTTTATGTAACAGGCTACCTTACAGCCAGACATAGGATATTACTGCACATCAATACAGACTGAACTCTTGTGTATGTAACAGACTACCTTACAGCCGGACATAGGTTATTACTGCACATCAATACAGACTGAACTCTTGTGTATGTAACAGACTACTTTACAGCCGGACATAGGATATTACTGCACATCAATACAGACTGAACTCTTGTGTGAGTAACAGACTACCTTACAGCCAGACATAGGTTATTACTGCACATCAATACAGACTGAACTCTTGTGTATGTAACAGACTACCTTACAGCCAGACATAGGATATTACTGCACATCAATACAGACTGAACTCTTGTGTATGTAACAGGCTACCTTACAGCCAGACATAGGTTATTACTGCACATCAATACAGTCTGAACTCTTGTGTATGTTACAGACTACCTTACAGCCAGACATAGGATATTACTGCACATCAATACAGACTGAACTCTTGTGTGAGTAACAGACTACCTTACAGCCAGACATAGGTTATTACTGCACATCAATACAGACTCAACTCTTGTGTATGTTACAGGCTACCTTACAGCCAGACATAGGTTATTACTGCACATCAATACAGACTGAACTCTTGTGTATGTAACAGACTACCTTACAGCCAGACATAGGTTATTACTGCACATCAATACAGTCTGAACTCTTGTGTATGTAACAGGCTACCTTACAGCCAGACATAGGATATTACTGCACATCAATACAGTCTGAACTCTTGTGTATGTAACAGGCTACCTTACAGCCAGACATAGGATATTACTGCACATCAATACAGTCTGAACTCTTGTGTATGTAACAGACTACCTTACAGCCAGACATAGGATATTACTGCACATCAATACAGACTGAACTCTTGTGTATGTAACAGGCTACCTTACACCCAGACATAGGTTATTACTGCACATCAATACAGACTGAACTCTTGTGTATGTAACAGACTACCTTACAGCCAGACATAGGTTATTACTGCACATCAATACAGACTGAACTCTTGTGTATGTAACAGGCTACCTTACAGCCAGACATAGGTTATTACTGCACATCAATACAGACTAAACTCTTGTTTATGTAACAGGCTACCTTACAGCCAGACATAGGATATTACTGCACATCAATACAGACTGAACTCTTGTGTATGTAACAGACTACCTTACAGCCGGACATAGGTTATTACTGCACATCAATACAGACTGAACTCTTGTGTATGTAACAGACTACCTTACAGCCGGACATAGGATATTACTGCACATCAATACAGACTGAACTCTTGTGTGAGTAACAGACTACCTTACAGCCAGACATAGGTTATTACTGCACATCAATACAGACTGAACTCTTGTGTATGTAACAGACTACCTTACAGCCAGACATAGGATATTACTGCACATCAATACAGACTGAACTCTTGTGTATGTAACAGGCTACCTTACAGCCAGACATAGGTTATTACTGCACATCAATACAGTCTGAACTCTTGTGTATGTTACAGACTACCTTACAGCCAGACATAGGATATTACTGCACATCAATACAGACTGAACTCTTGTGTGAGTAACAGACTACCTTACAGCCAGACATAGGTTATTACTGCACATCAATACAGACTCAACTCTTGTGTATGTTACAGGCTACCTTACAGCCAGACATAGGTTATTACTGCACATGAATACAGACTGAACTCTTGTGTATGTAACAGACTACCTTACAGCCAGACATAGGTTATTACTGCACATCAATACAGTCTGAACTCTTGTGTATGTAACAGACTACCTTACAGCCAGACATAGGATATTACTGCACATCAATACAGTCTGAACTCTTGTGTATGTAACAGACTACCTTACAGCCAGACATAGGTTATTACTGTACATCAATACAGACTGAACTCTTGTTTATGTAACAGGCTACCTTACAGCCAGACATAGGTTATTAGTGCACATCAATACAGACTGAACTCTTGTGTATGTAACAGACTACCTTACAGCCAGACATAGGATATTACTGCACATCAATACAGTCTGAACTCTTGTGTATGTAACAGGCTACCTTACAGCCAGACATAGGTTATTACTGCACATCAATACAGTCTGAACTCTTGTGTATGTAACAGACTACCTTAGAGCCAGACATAGGTTATTAGTGCACATCAATACAGACTGAACTCTTGTGTATGTAACAGGCTACCTTACAGCCAGACATAGGTTATTACTGCACATCAATACAGACTGAACTCTTGTTTATGTAACAGGCTACCTTACAGCCAGACATAGGTTATTACTGCACATCAATACAGTCTGAACTCTTGTGTATGTTACAGACTACCTTACAGCCAGACATAGGATATTACTGCACATCAATACAGACTGAACTCTTGTGTGAGTAACAGACTACCTTACAGCCAGACATAGGTTATTACTGCACATCAATACAGACTCAACTCTTGTGTATGTTACAGGCTACCTTACAGCCAGACATAGGTTATTACTGCACATCAATACAGACTGAACTCTTGTGTATGTAACAGACTACCTTACAGCCAGACATAGGTTATTACTGCACATCAATACAGTCTGAACTCTTGTGTATGTAACAGGCTACCTTACAGCCAGACATAGGATATTACTGCACATCAATACAGTCTGAACTCTTGTGTATGTAACAGGCTACCTTACAGCCAGACATAGGATATTACTGCACATCAATACAGTCTGAACTCTTGTGTATGTAACAGACTAACTTACAACCAGACATAGGATATTACTGCACATCAATACAGACTGAACTCTTGTGTATGTAACAGGCTACCTTACACCCAGACATAGGTTATTACTGCACATCAATACAGACTGAACTCTTGTGTATGTAACAGACTACCTTACAGCCAGACATAGGTTATTACTGTACATCAATACAGACTAAACTCTTGTTTATGTAACAGGCTACCTTACAGCCAGACATAGAATATTACTGCACATCAATACAGACTGAACTCTTGTGTATGTAACAGACTACCTCACAGCCAGACAGAGATTATTACTGCACATCAATACAGACTGAACTCTTGTGTATGTAACAGGCTACCTTACAGCCGGACATAGGTTATTACTGCACATCAATACAGACTGAACTCTTGTGTATGTAACAGGCTACCTTACAGCCGGACATAGGTTATTACTGCACATCAATACAGACTGAACTCTTGTGTATGTAACAGGCTACCTTACAGCCAGACATAGGTTATTACTGCACATCAATACAGACTGAACTCTTGTGTATGTAACAGACTACCTTACAGCCAGACATAGGATATTACTGCACATCAATACAGACTGAACTCTTGTGTATGTAACAGGCTACCTTACAGCCAGACATAGGATATTACTGCACATCAATACAGACTGAACTCTTGTGTATGTAACAGGCTACCTTACAGCCAGACATAGGTTATTACTGCACATCAATACAGACTCAACTCTTGTGTATGTAACAGGCTACCTTACAGCCAGACATAGGTTATTACTGCACATCAATACAGACTGAACTCTTGTGTATGTAACAGACTACCTTACAGCCAGACATAGGATATTACTGCACATCAATACAGACTGAACTCTTGTGTATGTAACAGACTACCTTAGAGCCAGACATAGGTTATTACTGCACATCAATACAGACTGAACTCTTGTGTATGTAACAGACTACCTTACAGCCAGACATAGGTTATTACTGCACATCAATACAGACTGAACTCTTGTGTATGTAACAGGCTACCTTACAGCCAGACATAGGTTATTACTGCACATCAATACAGACTGAACTCTTGTGTATGTATCAGACTACCTTACAGCCAGACATAGGTTATTACTGCACATCAATACAGACTGAACTCTTGTGTATGTAACAGGCTACCTTACAGCGAGACATAGGTTATTACTGCACATCAATACAGTCTGAACTCTTGTGTATGTAACAGGCTACCTTACAGCCAGACATAGGTTAATACTGCACATCAATACAGACTGAACTCTTGTGTATGTAACAGGCTACCTTACAGCCAGCCATAGGTTATTACTGCACATCAATATAGACTGAACTCTTGTGTATGTAACAGACTACCTTACAGCCAGACATAGGTTATTACTGCACATCAATACAGACTGAACTCTTGTGTGAGTAACAGACTACCTTACAGCCAGACATATGTTATTACTGCACATCAATACAGACTGAACTCTTGTGTATGTAACAGACTACCTCACAGCCAGACAGAGATTATTACTGCACATCAATACAGTCTGAACTCTTGTGTATGTAACAGGCTACCTTACAGCCGGACATAGGTTATTACTGCACATCAATACAGACTGAACTCTTGTGTATGTAACAGACTACCTTACAGCCAGACATAGGTTATTACTGCACATCAATACAGACTGAACTCTTGTGTATGTAACAGACTACCTTACAGCCAGACATAGGTTATTACTGCACATCAATACAGTCTGAACTCTTGTGTGAGTAACAGACTACCTTACAGCCAGACATAGGTTATTACTGCACATCAATACAGACTGAACTCTTGTGTATGTAACAGGCTACCTTACAGCCAGCCATAGGTTATTACTGCACATCAATACAGACTGAACTCTTGTGTATGTAACAGGCTACCTTACAGCCAGACATAGGTTATTACTGCACATCAATACAGACTAAACTCTTGTTTATGTAACAGGCTACCTTACAGCCAGACATAGGATATTACTGCACATCAATACAGACTGAACTCTTGTGTATGTAACAGACTACCTTACAGCCGGACATAGGTTATTACTGCACATCAATACAGACTGAACTCTTGTGTATGTAACAGACTACTTTACAGCCGGACATAGGATATTACTGCACATCAATACAGACTGAACTCTTGTGTGAGTAACAGACTACCTTACAGCCAGACATAGGTTATTACTGCACATCAATACAGACTGAACTCTTGTGTATGTAACAGACTACCTTACAGCCAGACATAGGATATTACTGCACATCAATACAGACTGAACTCTTGTGTATGTAACAGGCTACCTTACAGCCAGACATAGGTTATTACTGCACATCAATACAGTCTGAACTCTTGTGTATGTTACAGACTACCTTACAGCCAGACATAGGATATTACTGCACATCAATACAGACTGAACTCTTGTGTGAGTAACAGACTACCTTACAGCCAGACATAGGTTATTACTGCACATCAATACAGACTCAACTCTTGTGTATGTTACAGGCTACCTTACAGCCAGACATAGGTTATTACTGCACATCAATACAGACTGAACTCTTGTGTATGTAACAGACTACCTTACAGCCAGACATAGGTTATTACTGCACATCAATACAGTCTGAACTCTTGTGTATGTAACAGGCTACCTTACAGCCAGACATAGGATATTACTGCACATCAATACAGTCTGAACTCTTGTGTATGTAACAGGCTACCTTACAGCCAGACATAGGATATTACTGCACATCAATACAGTCTGAACTCTTGTGTATGTAACAGACTACCTTACAGCCAGACATAGGATATTACTGCACATCAATACAGACTGAACTCTTGTGTATGTAACAGGCTACCTTACACCCAGACATAGGTTATTACTGCACATCAATACAGACTGAACTCTTGTGTATGTAACAGACTACCTTACAGCCAGACATAGGTTATTACTGCACATCAATACAGACTGAACTCTTGTGTATGTAACAGGCTACCTTACAGCCAGACATAGGTTATTACTGCACATCAATACAGACTAAACTCTTGTTTATGTAACAGGCTACCTTACAGCCAGACATAGGATATTACTGCACATCAATACAGACTGAACTCTTGTGTATGTAACAGACTACCTTACAGCCGGACATAGGTTATTACTGCACATCAATACAGACTGAACTCTTGTGTATGTAACAGACTACCTTACAGCCGGACATAGGATATTACTGCACATCAATACAGACTGAACTCTTGTGTGAGTAACAGACTACCTTACAGCCAGACATAGGTTATTACTGCACATCAATACAGACTGAACTCTTGTGTATGTAACAGACTACCTTACAGCCAGACATAGGATATTACTGCACATCAATACAGACTGAACTCTTGTGTATGTAACAGGCTACCTTACAGCCAGACATAGGTTATTACTGCACATCAATACAGTCTGAACTCTTGTGTATGTTACAGACTACCTTACAGCCAGACATAGGATATTACTGCACATCAATACAGACTGAACTCTTGTGTGAGTAACAGACTACCTTACAGCCAGACATAGGTTATTACTGCACATCAATACAGACTCAACTCTTGTGTATGTTACAGGCTACCTTACAGCCAGACATAGGTTATTACTGCACATGAATACAGACTGAACTCTTGTGTATGTAACAGACTACCTTACAGCCAGACATAGGTTATTACTGCACATCAATACAGTCTGAACTCTTGTGTATGTAACAGGCTACCTTACAGCCAGACATAGGATATTACTGCACATCAATACAGTCTGAACTCTTGTGTATGTAACAGGCTACCTTACAGCCAGACATAGGATATTACTGCACATCAATACAGTCTGAACTCTTGTGTATGTAACAGACTACCTTACAGCCAGACATAGGATATTACTGCACATCAATACAGACTGAACTCTTGTGTATGTAACAGGCTACCTTACACCCAGACATAGGTTATTACTGCACATCAATACAGACTGAACTCTTGTGTATGTAACAGACTACCTTACAGCCAGACATAGGTTATTACTGTACATCAATACAGACTAAACTCTTGTTTATGTAACAGGCTACCTTACAGCCAGACATAGGATATTACTGCACATCAATACAGACTGAACTCTTGTGTATGTAACAGACTACCTCACAGCCAGACAGAGATTATTACTGCACATCAATACAGACTGAACTCTTGTGTATGTAACAGGCTACCTTACAGCCGGACATAGGTTATTACTGCACATCAATACAGAATGAACTCTTGTGTACGTAACAGGCTACCTTACAGCCGGACATAGGTTATTACTGCACATCAATACAGACTGAACTCTTGTGTATGTAACAGGCTACCTTACAGCCAGACATAGGTTATTACTGCACATCAATACAGACTGAACTCTTGTGTATGTAACAGACTACCTTACAGCCAGACATAGGATATTACTGCACATCAATACAGACTGAACTCTTGTGTATGTAACAGGCTACCTTACAGCCAGACATAGGATATTACTGCACATCAATACAGACTGAACTCTTGTGTATGTAACAGGCTACCTTACAGCCAGACATAGGTTATTACTGCACATCAATACAGACTGAACTTTTGTGTATGTAACAGGCTACCTTACAGCCAGACATAGGTTATTACTGCACATCAATACAGACTGAACTCTTGTGTATGTAACAGACTACCTTACAGCCAGACATAGGATATTACTGCACATCAATACAGACTGAACTCTTGTGTATGTAACAGACTACCTTAGAGCCAGACATAGGTTATTACTGCACATCAATACAGACTGAACTCTTGTGTATGTAACAGACTACCTTACAGCCAAACATAGGTTATTACTGCACATCAATACAGACTGAACTCTTGTGTATGTAACAGGCTACCTTACAGCCAGACATAGGTTATTACTGCACATCAATACAGACTGAACTCTTGTGTATGTATCAGACTACCTTACAGCCAGACAAAGGTTATTACTGCACATCAATACAGACTGAACTCTTGTGTATGTAACAGGCTACCTTACAGCGAGACATAGGTTATTACTGCACATCAATACAGTCTGAACTCTTGTGTATGTAACAGGCTACCTTACAGCCAGACATAGGTTAATACTGCACATCAATACAGACTGAACTCTTGTGTATGTAACAGGCTACCTTACAGCCAGCCATAGGTTATTACTGCACATCAATATAGACTGAACTCTTGTGTATGTAACAGACTACCTTACAGCCAGACATAGGTTATTACTGCACATCAATACAGACTGAACTCTTGTGTGAGTAACAGACTACCTTACAGCCAGACATATGTTATTACTGCACATCAATACAGACTGAACTCTTGTGTATGTAACAGGCTAGCTTACAGCCAGCCATAGGTTATTACTGCACATCAATACAGCCTGAACTCTTGTGTATGTAACAGACTACCTTACAGCCAGCCATAGGTTATTACTGCACATCAATACGGCCTGAACTCTTGTGTATGTAACAGACTACCTTACAGCCAGACATAGGTTATTACTGCACATCAATACAGACTGAACTCTTGTGTATGTTACAGACTACCTTACAGCCAGACATAGGTTATTACTGCACATCAATACAGTCTGAACTCTTGTGTGAGTAACAGACTACCTTACAGCCAGACATAGGTTATTACTGCACATCAATACAGACTGAACTCTTGTGTATGTAACAGGCTACCTTACAGCCAGCCATAGGTTATTACTGCACATCAATACAGACTGAACTCTTGTGTATGTAACAGGCTACATTACAGCAAGACATAGGTTATTACTGCACATCAATACAGACTAAACTCTTGTTTATGTAACAGGCTACCTTACAGCCAGACATAGGATATTACTGCACATCAATACAGACTGAACTCTTGTGTATGTAACAGACTACCTTACAGCCGGACATAGGTTATTACTGCACATCAATACAGACTGAACTCTTGTGTATGTAACAGACTAACTTACAGCCGGACATAGGATATTACTGCACATCAATACAGACTGAACTCTTGTGTGAGTAACAGACTACCTTACAGCCAGACATAGGTTATTACTGCACATCAATACAGACTGAACTCTTGTGTATGTAACAGGCTACCTTACAGCCAGCCATAGGATATTACTGCACATCAATACAGACTGCACTCTTGTGTATGTAACAGGCTACCTTACAGCCAGACATAGGTTATTACTGCACATCAATACAGACTGTACTCTTGTTTATGTAACAGACTACCTTACAGCCAGACATAGGATATTACTGCACATCAATACAGTCTGAACTCTTGTGTATGTAACAGACTACCTTACAGCCGGACATAGGATATTACTGCACATCAATACAGACTGAACTCTTGTGTTTGTAACAGGCTTCCTTACAGCCAGACATAGGATATTACTGCACATCAATACAGTCTGAACTCTTGTGTATGTAACAGGCTACCTTACAGCCAGACATAGGTTAATACTGCACATCAATACAGACTGAACTCTTGTGTATGTAACAGGCTACCTTACAGCCAGATATAGGTTACTACTGCACATCAATACAGACTGAACTCTTGTGTATGTAACAGGCTACCTTACAGCCAGATATAGGTTATTACTGCACATCAATACAGACTGAACTCTTGTGTATGTAACAGACTAACTTACAGCCAGACATAGGTTATTACTGCACATCAATACAGACTGAACTCTTATGTATGTAACAGACTACCTTACAGCCAGATATAGGTTATTACTGCACATCAATACAGACTGAACTCTTGTGTATGTAACAGACTACCTTACAGCCAGACATAGGTTATTACTGCACATCAATACAGACTGAACTCTTGTGTATGTAACAGACTACCTTACAGCCAGACATAGGTTATTACTGCACATCAATACAGACTGAACTCTTGTGTATGTAACAGGCTACCTTACAGCCAGACATAGGTTATTACTGCACATCAATACAGACTGAACTCTTGTTTATGTAACAGACTACTTTACAGCCAGATATAGGTTATTACTGCACATCAATACAGACTGAACTCTTGTGTATGTAACAGACTACTTTACAGCCAGACATAGGTTATTACTGCACATCAATACAGTCTGAACTCTTGTGTATGTAACAGACTACCTTACAGCCAGACATAGGTTATTACTGCACATCAATACAGTCTGAACTCTTGTTTATGTAACAGACTACCTTACAGCCAGACATAGGTTATTACTGCACATCAATACAGTCTGAACTCTTGTGTGAGTAACATACTACCTTACAGCCAGACATAGGTTATTACTGCACATCAATACAGACTGAACTCTTGAGTATGTAACAGACTACCTTACAGCCAGACATAGGTTATTACTGCACATCAATACAGACTGAACTCTTGTGTATGTAACAGGCTACCTTACAGCCAGACATAGGTTATTACTGCTCATCAATACAGACTGAACTTTTGTGTATGTAACAGGCTACCTTACAGCCAGACATAGGTTATTACTGCACATCAATACAGACTGAACTCTTGTGTATGTAACAGGCTACCTTACAGCCAGACATAGGTTATTACTGCACATCAATACAGACTGAACTCTTGTGTATGTATCAGACTACCTTACAGCCAGACATAGGTTATTACTGCACATCAATACAGACTAAACTCTTGTTTATGTAACAGGCTACCTTACAGCCAGACATAGGATATTACTGCACATCAATACAGACTGAACTCTTGTATATGTAACAGACTACCTTACAGCCAGACATAGGATATTACTGCACATCAATACAGACTGAACTCTTGTGTATGTAACAGGCTACCTTACAGCCAGACATAGGTTATTACTGCACATCAATACAGACTGAACTCTTGTGTATGTAACAGACTAACTTACAGCCAGACATAGGATATTACTGCACATCAATACAGACTGAACTCTTGTGTATGTAACAGACTACCTTAGAGCCAGACATAGGTTATTACTGCACATCAATACAGACTGAACTCTTGTGTATGTAACAGACTACCTTACAGCCAGACATAGGATATTACTGCACATCAATACAGACTGAACTCTTGTGTATGTAACAGGCTACCTTACAGCCAGACATAGGATATTACTGCACATCAATACAGACTGAACTCTTGTGTATGTAACAGGCTACCTTACAGCCAGACATAGGTTATTACTGCACATCAATACAGACTGAACTTTTGTGTATGTAACAGGCTACCTTACAGCCAGACATAGGTTATTACTGCACATCAATACAGACTGAACTCTTGTGTATGTAACAGACTACCTTACAGCCAGACATAGGATATTACTGCACATCAATACAGACTGAACTCTTGTGTATTTAACAGACTACCTTAGAGCCAGACATAGGTTATTACTGCACATCAATACAGACTGAACTCTTGTGTATGTAACAGACTACCTTACAGCCAAACATAGGTTATTACTGCACATCAATACAGACTGAACTCTTGTGTATGTAACAGGCTACCTTACAGCCAGACATAGGTTATTACTGCACATCAATACAGACTGAACTCTTGTGTATGTATCAGACTACCTTACAGCCAGACAAAGGTTATTACTGCACATCAATACAGACTGAACTCTTGTGTATGTAACAGGCTACCTTACAGCGAGACATAGGTTATTACTGCACATCAATACAGTCTGAACTCTTGTGTATGTAACAGGCTACCTTACAGCCAGACATAGGTTAATACTGCACATCAATACAGACTGAACTCTTGTGTATGTAACAGGCTACCTTACAGCCAGCCATAGGTTATTACTGCACATCAATATAGACTGAACTCTTGTGAATGTAACAGACTACCTTACAGCCAGACATAGGTTATTACTGCACATCAATACAGACTGAACTCTTGTGTGAGTAACAGACTACCTTACAGCCAGACATATGTTATTACTGCACATCAATACAGACTGAACTCTTGTGTATGTAACAGGCTAGCTTACAGCCAGCCATAGGTTATTACTGCACATCAATACAGCCTGAACTCTTGTGTATGTAACAGACTACCTTACAGCCAGCCATAGGTTATTACTGCACATCAATACGGCCTGAACTCTTGTGTATGTAACAGACTACCTTACAGCCAGACATAGGTTATTACTGCACATCAATACAGACTGAACTCTTGTGTATGTTACAGACTACCTTACAGCCAGACATAGGTTATTACTGCACATCAATACAGTCTGAACTCTTGTGTGAGTAACAGACTACCTTACAGCCAGACATAGGTTATTACTGCACATCAATACAGACTGAACTCTTGTGTATGTAACAGGCTACCTTACAGCCAGCCATAGGTTATTACTGCACATCAATACAGACTGAACTCTTGTGTATGTAACAGGCTACATTACAGCAAGACATAGGTTATTACTGCACATCAATACAGACTAAACTCTTGTTTATGTAACAGGCTACCTTACAGCCAGACATAGGATATTACTGCACATCAATACAGACTGAACTCTTGTGTATGTAACAGACTACCTTACAGCCGGACATAGGTTATTACTGCACATCAATACAGACTGAACTCTTGTGTATGTAACAGACTAACTTACAGCCGGACATAGGATATTACTGCACATCAATACAGACTGAACTCTTGTGTGAGTAACAGACTACCTTACAGCCAGACATAGGTTATTACTGCACATCAATACAGACTGAACTCTTGTGTATGTAACAGGCTACCTTACAGCCAGCCATAGGATATTACTGCACATCAATACAGACTGCACTCTTGTGTATGTAACAGGCTACCTTACAGCCAGACATAGGTTATTACTGCACATCAATACAGACTGTACTCTTGTTTATGTAACAGACTACCTTACAGCCAGACATAGGATATTACTGCACATCAATACAGTCTGAACTCTTGTGTATGTAACAGACTACCTTACAGCCGGACATAGGATATTACTGCACATCAATACAGACTGAACTCTTGTGTTTGTAACAGGCTTCCTTACAGCCAGACATAGGATATTACTGCACATCAATACAGTCTGAACTCTTGTGTATGTAACAGGCTACCTTACAGCCAGACATAGGTTAATACTGCACATCAATACAGACTGAACTCTTGTGTATGTAACAGGCTACCTTACAGCCAGATATAGGTTACTACTGCACATCAATACAGACTGAACTCTTGTGTATGTAACAGGCTACCTTACAGCCAGATATAGGTTATTACTGCACATCAATACAGACTGAACTCTTGTGTATGTAACAGACTAACTTACAGCCAGACATAGGTTATTACTGCAAATCAATACAGACTGAACTCTTATGTATGTAACAGACTACCTTACAGCCAGATATAGGTTATTACTGCACATCAATACAGACTGAACTCTTGTGTATGTAACAGACTACCTTGCAGCCAGACATAGGTTATTACTGCACATCAATACAGACTGAACTCTTGTGTATGTAACAGACTACCTTACAGCCAGACATAGGTTATTACTGCACATCAATACAGACTGAACTCTTGTGTATGTAACAGACTACTTTACAGCCAGACATAGGTTATTACTGCACATCAATACAGTCTGAACTCTTGTGTATGTAACAGACTACCTTACAGCCAGACATAGGTTATTACTGCACATCAATACAGTCTGAACTCTTGTTTATGTAACAGACTACCTTACAGCCAGACATAGGTTATTACTGCACATCAATACAGTCTGAACTCTTGTGTGAGTAACAGACTACCTTACAGCCAGACATAGGTTATTACTGCACATCAATACAGACTGAACTCTTGAGTATGTAACAGACTACCTTACAGCCAGACATAGGTTATTACTGCACATCAATACAGACTGAACTCTTGTGTATGTAACAGGCTACCTTACAGCCAGACATAGGTTATTACTGCACATCAATACAGACTGAACTTTTGTGTATGTAACAGGCTACCTTACAGCCAGACATAGGTTATTACTGCACATCAATACAGACTGAACTCTTGTGTATGTAACAGGCTACCTTACAGCCAGACATAGGTTATTACTGAACATCAATACAGACTGAACTCTTGTGTATGTATCAGACTACCTTACAGCCAGACATAGGTTATTACTGCACATCAATACAGACTAAACTCTTGTTTATGTAACAGGCTACCTTACAGCCAGACATAGGATATTACTGCACATCAATACAGACTGAACTCTTGTGTATGTAACAGACTACCTTACAGCCAGACATAGGATATTACTGCACATCAATACAGACTGAACTCTTGTGTATGTAACAGGCTACCTTACAGCCAGACATAGGTTATTACTGCACATCAATACAGTCTGAACTCTTGTGTATGTTACAGACTACCTTACAGCCAGACATAGGATATTACTGCACATCAATACAGACTGAACTCTTGTGTGAGTAACAGACTACCTTACAGCCAGACATAGGTTATTACTGCACATCAATACAGACTCAACTCTTGTGTATGTTACAGGCTACCTTACAGCCAGACATAGGTTATTACTGCACATCAATACAGACTGAACTCTTGTGTATGTAACAGACTACCTTACAGCCAGACATAGGTTGTTACTGCACATCAATACAGTCTGAACTCTTGTGTATGTAACAGGCTACCTTACAGCCAGACATAGGTTATTACTGCACATCAATACAGTCTGAACTCTTGTGTATGTAACAGGCTACCTTACAGCCAGACATAGGATATTACTGCACATCAATACAGTCTGAACTCTTGTGTATGTAACAGACTACCTTACAGCCAGACATAGGATATTACTGCACATCAATACAGACTGAACTCTTGTGTATGTAACAGGCTACCTTACACCCAGACATAGGTTATTACTGCACATCAATACAGACTGAACTCTTGTGTATGTAACAGACTACCTTACAGCCAGACATAGGTTATTACTGCACATCAATACAGACTGAACTCTTGTGTATGTAACAGGCTACCTTACAGCCAGACATAGGTTATTACTGCACATCAATACAGACTAAACTCTTGTTTATGTAACAGGCTACCTTACAGCCAGACATAGGATATTACTGCACATCAATACAGACTGAACTCTTGTGTATGTAACAGACTACCTTACAGCCGGACATAGGTTATTACTGCACATCAATACAGACTGAACTCTTGTGTATGTAACAGACTACCTTTCAGCCGGACATAGGATATTACTGCACATCAATACAGACTGAACTCTTGTGTGAGTAACAGACTACCTTACAGCCAGACATAGGTTATTACTGCACATCAATACAGACTCAACTCTTGTGTATGTTACAGGCTACCTTACAGCCAGACATAGGTTATTACTGCACATGAATACAGACTGAACTCTTGTGTATGTAACAGACTACCTTACAGCCAGACATAGGTTATTACTGCACATCAATACAGTCTGAACTCTTGTGTATGTAACAGGCTACCTTACAGCCAGACATAGGATATTACTGCACATCAATACAGTCTGAACTCTTGTGTATGTAACAGGCTACCTTACAGCCAGACATAGGATATTACTGCACATCAATACAGTCTGAACTCTTGTGTATGTAACAGACTACCTTACAGCCAGACATAGGATATTACTGCACATCAATACAGACTGAACTCTTGTGTATGTAACAGGCTACCTTACACCCAGACATAGGTTATTACTGCACATCAATACAGACTGAACTCTTGTGTATGTAACAGACTACCTTACAGCCAGACATAGGTTATTACTGTACATCAATACAGACTAAACTCTTGTTTATGTAACAGGCTACCTTACAGCCAGACATAGGATATTACTGCACATCAATACAGACTGAACTCTTGTGTATGTAACAGACTACCTCACAGCCAGACAGAGATTATTACTGTACATCAATACAGACTGAACTCTTGTGTATGTAACAGGCTACCTTACAGCCGGACATAGGTTATTACTGCACATCAATACAGACTGAACTCTTGTGTATGTAACAGGCTACCTTACAGCCGGACATAGGTTATTACTGCACATCAATACAGACTGAACTCTTGTGTATGTAACAGGCTACCTTACAGCCAGACATAGGTTATTACTGCACATCAATACAGACTGAACTCTTGTGTATGTAACAGACTACCTTACAGCCAGACATAGGATATTACTGCACATCAATACAGACTGAACTCTTGTGTATGTAACAGGCTACCTTACAGCCAGACATAGGATATTACTGCACATCAAGACAGACTGAACTCTTGTGTATGTAACAGGCTACCTTACAGCCAGACATAGGTTATTACTGCACATCAATACAGACTGAACTTTTGTGTATGTAACAGGCTACCTTACAGCCAGACATAGGTTATTACTGCACATCAATACAGACTGAACTCTTGTGTATGTAACAGACTACCTTACAGCCAGACATAGGATATTACTGCACATCAATACAGACTGAACTCTTGTGTATGTAACAGACTACCTTAGAGCCAGACATAGGTTATTACTGCACATCAATACAGACTGAACTCTTGTGTATGTAACAGACTACCTTACAGCCAGACATAGGTTATTACTGCACATCAATACAGACTGAACTCTTGTGTATGTAACAGGCTACCTTACAGCCAGACATAGGTTATTACTGCACATCAATACAGACTGAACTCTTGTGTATGTATCAGACTACCTTACAGCCAGACATAGGTTATTACTGCACATCAATACAGACTGAACTCTTGTGTATGTAACAGGCTACCTTACAGCGAGACATAGGTTATTACTGCACATCAATACAGTCTGAACTCTTGTGTATGTAACAGGCTACCTTACAGCCAGACATAGGTTAATACTGCACATCAATACAGACTGAACTCTTGTGTATGTAACAGGCTTCCTTACAGCCAGCCATAGGTTATTACTGCACATCAATATAGACTGAACTCTTGTGTATGTAACAGACTACCTTACAGCCAGACATAGGTTATTACTGCACATCAATACAGACTGAACTCTTGTGTGAGTAACAGACTACCTTACAGCCAGACATATGTTATTACTGCACATCAATACAGACTGAACTCTTGTGTATGTAACAGGCTAGCTTAGAGCCAGCCATAGGTTATTACTGCACATCAATACAGACTGAACTCTTGTGTATGTAACAGACTACCTTACAGCCAGCCATAGGTTATTACTGCACATCAATACAGCCTGAACTCTTGTGTATGTAACAGACTACCTTACAGCCAGACATAGGTTATTACTGCACATCAATACAGACTGAACTCTTGTGTATGTAACAGACTACCTTACAGCCAGACATAGGTTATTACTGCACATCAATACAGTCTGAACTCTTGTGTGAGTAACAGACTACCTTACAGCCAGACATAGGTTATTACTGCACATCAATACAGACTGAACTCTTGTGTATGTAACAGGCTACCTTACAGCCAGCCATAGGTTATTACTGCACATCAATACAGACTGAACTCTTGTGTATGTAACAGGCTACATTACAGCCAGACATAGGTTATTACTGCACATCAATACAGACTAAACTCTTGTTTATGTAACAGGCTACCTTACAGCCAGACATAGGATATTACTGCACATCAATACAGACTGAACTCTTGTGTATGTAACAGACTACCTTACAGCCGGACATAGGTTATTACTGCACATCAATACAGACTGAACTCTTGTGTATGTAACAGACTAACTTACAGCCGGACATAGGATATTACTGCACATCAATACAGACTGAACTCTTGTGTGAGTAACAGACTACCTTACAGCCAGACATAGGTTATTACTGCACATCAATACAGACTGAACTCTTGTGTATGTAACAGGCTACCTTACAGCCAGCCATAGGATATTACTGCACATCAATACAGACTGCACTCTTGTGTATGTAACAGGCTACCTTACAGCCAGACATAGGTTATTACTGCACATCAATACAGACTGTACTCTTGTTTATGTAACAGACTACCTTACAGCCAGACATAGGATATTACTGCACATCAATACAGTCTGAACTCTTGTGTATGTAACAGACTACCTTACAGCCGGACATAGGATATTACTGCACATCAATACAGACTGAACTCTTGTGTTTGTAACAGGCTTCCTTACAGCCAGACATAGGATATTACTGTACATCAATACAGTCTGAACTCTTGTGTATGTAACAGGCTACCATACAGCCAGACATAGGTTAATACTGCACATCAATACAGACTGAACTCTTGTGTATGTAACAGGCTACCTTACAGCCAGATATAGGTTACTACTGCACATCAATACAGACTGAACTCTTGTGTATGTAACAGGCTACCTTACAGCCAGATATAGGTTATTACTGCACATCAATACAGACTGAACTCTTGTGTATGTAACAGACTAACTTACAGCCAGACATAGGTTATTACTGCACATCAATACAGACTGAACTCTTATGTATGTAACAGACTACCTTACAGCCAGATATAGGTTATTACTGCACATCAATACAGACTGAACTCTTGTGTATGTAACAGACTACCTTACAGCCAGACATAGGTTATTACTGCACATCAATACAGACTGAACTCTTGTGTATGTAACAGACTACCTTACAGCCAGACATAGGTTATTACTGCACATCAATACAGACTGAACTCTTGTGTATGTAACAGGCTACCTTACAGCCAGACATAGGTTATTACTGCACATCAATACAGACTGAACTCTTGTTTATGTAACAGACTACCTTACAGCCAGATATAGGTTATTACTGCACATCAATACAGACTGAACTCTTGTGTATGTAACAGACTACTTTACAGCCAGACATAGGTTATTACTGCACATCAATACAGTCTGAACTCTTGTGTATGTAACAGACTACCTTACAGCCAGACATAGGTTATTACTGCACATCAATACAGTCTGAACTCTTGTTTATGTAACAGACTACCTTACAGCCAGACATAGGTTATTACTGCACATCAATACAGTCTGAACTCTTGTGTGAGTAACAGACTACCTTACAGCCAGACATAGGTTATTACTGCACATCAATACAGACTGAACTCTTGAGTATGTAACAGACTACCTTACAGCCAGACATAGGTTATTACTGCACATCAATACAGACTGAACTCTTGTGTATGTAACAGGCTACCTTACAGCCAGACATAGGTTATTACTGCACATCAGTACAGACTGAACTCTTGTGTATGTAACAGGCTACCTTACAGCCAGACATAGGTTATTACTGCACATCAATACAGACTGAACTCTTGTGTATGTAACAGACTACCTTACAGCCAGACATAGGTTATTACTGCACATCAATACAGACTGAACTCTTGTGTATGTAACAGACTACCTTACAGCCAGACATAGGTTATTACTGCACATCAATACAGACTGAACTCTTGAGTATGTAACAGACTACCTTACAGCCAGACATAGGTTATTACTGCACATCAATACAGACTGAACTCTTGTGTATGTAACAGGCTACCTTACAGCCAGACATAAGTTATTACTGCACATCAATACAGTCTGAACTCTTGTGTGAGTAACAGACTACCTTACAGCCAGTCATAGGTTATTACTGTACATCAATACAGTCTGAACTCTTGTTTATGTAACAGAATACCTTACAGCCAGACATAGGTTATTACTGCACATCAATACAGACTGAACTCTTGTGTATGTAACAGGCTACCTTACAGCCAGACATAGGTTATTACTGCACATCAATACAGACTGAACTCTTGTGTATGTATCAGACTACCTTACAGCCAGACATAGGTTATTACTGCACATCAATACAGACTGAACTCTTGTGTATGTAACAGACTACCTTACAGCCAGACATAGGTTATTACTGCACATCAATACAGACTGAACTCTTGTGTATGTAACTGGCTACCTTACAGCCAGACATAGGATATTACTGCACATCAATACAGACTGAACTCTTGTGTATGTAACAGACTACCTTACAGCCAGATATAGGTTATTACTGCACATCAATACAGACTCAACTCTTGTGTATGTAACAGACTACTTTACAGACAGACATAGGTTATTACTGCACATCAATACAGACTGAACTCTTGTGTGAGTAACAGACTACCTTACAGCCAGACATAGGATATTACTGCACATCAATACAGACTGAACTCTTGTGTGAGTAACAGACTACCTTACAGCCAGACATAGGTTATTACTGTACATCAATACAGACTGAACTCTTGTTTATGTAACAGGCTACCTTACAGCCAGACATAGGTTATTACTGCACATCAATACAGACTGAACTCTTGTGTATGTAACTGGACTACCTTACAGCCAGACATAGGTTATTACTGCACATCAATACAGACTGAACTCTTGTGTATGTAACAGGCTACCTTACAGCCAGACATAGGTTATTACTGCACATCAATACAGACTGAACTTTTGTGTATGTAACAGACTACCTTACAGCCAGACATAGGATATTACTGCACATCAATATAGACTGAACTATTGTGTATGTAACAGACTACCTTACTGCCGGACATAGGTTATTACTGCATATCAATACAGACTGAACTCTTGTGTATGTAACAGACTACCTTACAGCCGGACATAGGTTATTACTGCACATCAATACAGTCTGAACTCTTGTGTATGTAACAGACTACCTTACAGCCAGACATAGGATATTACTGCACATCAATACAGACTGAACTCTTGTGTATGTAACAGACTACCTTACAGCCAGACATAGGTTATTACTGCACATCAATACAGACTGAACTCTTGTGTATGTAACCGACTACCTTACAGCCAGACATAGGATATTACTGCACATCAATACAGACTGAAGTCTTGTGTATGTAACAGACTACCTTACAGCCAGACATAGGTTATTACTGCACTTCAATACAGACTGAACTCTTGTGTATGTAACAGACTACCTTACAGCCAGACATAGGTTATTACTGCACATCAATACAGGCTGAACTCTTGTGTATGTAACAGACTACCTTACAGCCAGACATAGGTTATTACTGCACATCAATACAGACTGAACTCTTGTGTATGTAACAGACTACCTTACAGCCAGACATAGGTTATTACTGTACATCAATACAGTCTGAACTCTTGTGTATGTAACAGACAACCTTACAGCCAGACATAGGTTATTACTGCACATCAATACAGACTGAACTCTTGTGTATGTAACAGACTACCTTACAGCCAGACATAGGTTATTACTGCACATCAATACAGACTGAACTCTTGTGTATGTAACAGACTACCTTACAGCCAGACATAGGTTATTACTGCACATCAATACAGACTGTACTCTTGTGTATGTAACAGGCTACCTTACAGCCAGACATAGGTTATTACTGTACATCAATACAGTCTGAACTCTTGTTTATGTAACAGACTACCTTACAGCCAGACATAGGTTATTACTGCACATCAATACAGACTGAACTCTTGTGTGAGTAACAGACTACCTCACAGCCAGACATAGGTTATTACTGTACATCAATACAGTCTGAACTCTTGTTTATGTAACAGACTACCTTACAGCCAGACATAGGATATTACTGCACATCAATACAGACTGAACTCTTGTGTATGTAACAGACTACCTTACAGCCAGACATAGGTTATTACTGCACATCAATACAGACTGAACTCTTGTGTATGTAACAGACTACCTTACAGCCAGACATAGGTTATTACTGCACATCAATACAGACTGAACTCTTGTGTATGTAACAGGCTACCTTACAGCCAGACATAGGTTATTACTGCACATCAATACAGACTGAACTCTTGTTTATGTAACAGACTACCTTACAGCCAGATATAGGTTATTACTGCACATCAATACAGACTGAACTCTTGTGTATGTAACAGACTACTTTACAGCCAGACATAGGTTATTACTGCACATCAATACAGTCTGAACTCTTGTGTATGTAACAGACTACCTTACAGCCAGACATAGGTTATTACTGCACATCAATACAGTCTGAACTCTTGTTTATGTAACAGACTACCTTACAGCCAGACATAGGTTATTACTGCACATCAATACAGTCTGAACTCTTGTGTGAGTAACAGACTACCTTACAGCCAGACATAGGTTATTACTGCACATCAATACAGACTGAACTCTTGAGTATGTAACAGACTACCTTACAGCCAGACATAGGTTATTACTGCACATCAATACAGACTGAACTCTTGTGTATGTAACAGGCTACCTTACAGCCAGACATAGGTTATTACTGCACATCAATACAGACTGAACTCTTGTGTATGTAACAGGCTACCTTACAGCCAGACATAGGTTATTACTGCACATCAATACAGACTGAACTCTTGTGTATGTAACAGACTACCTTACAGCCAGACATAGGTTATTACTGCACATCAATACAGACTGAACTCTTGTGTATGTAACAGACTACCTTACAGCCAGACATAGGTTATTACTGCACATCAATACAGACTGAACTCTTGAGTATGTAACAGACTACCTTACAGCCAGACATAGGTTATTACTGCACATCAATACAGACTGAACTCTTGTGTATGTAACAGGCTACCTTACAGCCAGACATAAGTTATTACTGCACATCAATACAGTCTGAACTCTTGTGTGAGTAACAGACTACCTTACAGCCAGTCATAGGTTATTACTGTACATCAATACAGTCTGAACTCTTGTTTATGTAACAGAATACCTTACAGCCAGACATAGGTTATTACTGCACATCAATACAGACTGAACTCTTGTGTATGTAACAGGCTACCTTACAGCCAGACATAGGTTATTACTGCACATCAATACAGACTGAACTCTTGTGTATGTATCAGACTACCTTACAGCCAGACATAGGTTATTACTGCACATCAATACAGACTGAACTCTTGTGTATGTAACAGACTACCTTACAGCCAGACATAGGTTATTACTGCACATCAATACAGACTGAACTCTTGTGTATGTAACAGGCTACCTTACAGCCAGACATAGGATATTACTGCACATCAATACAGACTGAACTCTTGTGTATGTAACAGACTACCTTACAGCCAGATATAGGTTATTACTGCACATCAATACAGACTCAACTCTTGTGTATGTAACAGACTACTTTACAGACAGACATAGGTTATTACTGCACATCAATACAGACTGAACTCTTGTGTGAGTAACAGACTACCTTACAGCCAGACATAGGATATTACTGCACATCAATACAGACTGAACTCTTGTGTGAGTAACAGACTACATTACAGCCAGACATAGGTTATTACTGTACATCAATACAGACTGAACTCTTGTTTATGTAACAGGCTACCTTACAGCCAGACATAGGTTATTACTGCACATCAATACAGACTGAACTCTTGTGTATGTAACTGGACTACCTTACAGCCAGACATAGGTTATTACTGCACATCAATACAGACTGAACTCTTGTGTATGTAACAGGCTACCTTACAGCCAGACATAGGTTATTACTGCACATCAATACAGACTGAACTTTTGTGTATGTAACAGACTACCTTACAGCCAGACATAGGATATTACTGCACATCAATATAGACTGAACTATTGTGTATGTAACAGACTACCTTACTGCCGGACATAGGTTATTACTGCATATCAATACAGACTGAACTCTTGTGTATGTAACAGACTACCTTACAGCCGGACATAGGTTATTACTGCACATCAATACAGTCTGAACTCTTGTGTATGTAACAGACTACCTTACAGCCAGACATAGGATATTACTGCACATCAATACAGACTGAATTCTTGTGTATGTAACAGACTACCTTACAGCCAGACATAGGTTATTACTGCACATCAATACAGACTGAACTCTTGTGTATGTAACCGACTACCTTACAGCCAGACATAGGATATTACTGCACATCAATACAGACTGAAGTCTTGTGTATGTAACAGACTACCTTACAGCCAGACATAGGTTATTACTGCACTTCAATACAGACTGAACTCTTGTGTATGTAACAGACTACCTTACAGCCAGACATAGGTTATTACTGCACATCAATACAGGCTGAACTCTTGTGTATGTAACAGACTACCTTACAGCCAGACATAGGTTATTACTGCACATCAATACAGACTGAACTCTTGTGTATGTAACAGACTACCTTACAGCCAGACATAGGTTATTACTGTACATCAATACAGTCTGAACTCTTGTGTATGTAACAGACAACCTTACAGCCAGACATAGGTTATTACTGCACATCAATACAGACTGAACTCTTGTGTATGTAACAGACTACCTTACAGCCAGACATAGGTTATTACTGCACATCAATACAGACTGAACTCTTGTGTATGTAACAGACTACCTTACAGCCAGACATAGGTTATTACTGCACATCAATACAGACTGTACTCTTGTGTATGTAACAGGCTACCTTACAGCCAGACATAGGTTATTACTGTACATCAATACAGTCTGAACTCTTGTTTATGTAACAGACTACCTTACAGCCAGACATAGGTTATTACTGCACATCAATACAGACTGAACTCTTGTGTGAGTAACAGACTACCTCACAGCCAGACATAGGTTATTACTGTACATCAATACAGTCTGAACTCTTGTTTATGTAACAGACTACCTTACAGCCAGACATAGGATATTACTGCACATCAATACAGTCTGAACTCTTGTGTAAGTAACAGGCTACCTTACAGCCAGCATAGGTTATTACTGCACATCAGTACAGACTGAACTCTTGTGTGAGTAACAGACTACCTTACAGCCAGACATAGGTTATTACTGTACATCAATACAGACTGAACTCTTGTGTATGTAACAGACTACCTTACAGCCAGACATAGGTTATTACTGCACATCAATACAGTCTGAACTCTTGTGTGAGTAACAGACTACCTTACAGCCAGACATAGGTTATTACTGCACATCAATACAGACTGAACTCTTGTGTATGTAACAGGCTACCTTACAGCCAGCCATAGGTTATTACTGCACATCAATACAGACTGAACTCTTGTGTATGTAACAGGCTACATTACAGCCAGACATAGGTTATTACTGCACATCAATACAGACTAAACTCTTGTTTATGTAACAGGCTACCTTACAGCCAGACATAGGATATTACTGCACATCAATACAGACTGAACTCTTGTGTATGTAACAGACTACCTTACAGCCGGACATAGGTTATTACTGCACATCAATACAGACTGAACTCTTGTGTATGTAACAGACTAACTTACAGCCGGACATAGGATATTACTGCACATCAATACAGACTGAACTCTTGTGTGAGTAACAGACTACCTTACAGCCAGACATAGGTTATTACTGCACATCAATACAGACTGAACTCTTGTGTATGTAACAGGCTACCTTACAGCCAGCCATAGGATATTACTGCACATCAATACAGACTGCACTCTTGTGTATGTAACAGGCTACCTTACAGCCAGACATAGGTTATTACTGCACATCAATACAGACTGTACTCTTGTTTATGTAACAGACTACCTTACAGCCAGACATAGGATATTACTGCACATCAATACAGTCTGAACTCTTGTGTATGTAACAGACTACCTTACAGCCGGACATAGGTTATTACTGCACATCAATACAGACTGAACTCTTGTGTTTGTAACAGGCTTCCTTACAGCCAGACATAGGATATTACTGCACATCAATACAGTCTGAACTCTTGTGTATGTAACAGGCTACCTTACAGCCAGACATAGGTTAATACTGCACATCAATACAGACTGAACTCTTTTGTATGTAACAGGCTACCTTACAGCCAGATATAGGTTACTACTGCACATCAATACAGACTGAACTCTTGTGTATGTAACAGGCTACCTTACAGCCAGATATAGGTTATTACTGCACATCAATACAGACTGAACTCTTGTGTATGTAACAGACTAACTTACAGCCAGACATAGGTTATTACTGCACATCAATACAGACTGAACTCTTATGTATGTAACAGACTACCTTACAGCCAGATATAGGTTATTACTGCACATCAATACAGACTGAACTCTTGTGTATGTAACAGACTACCTTACAGCCAGACATAGGTTATTACTGCACATCAATACAGACTGAACTCTTGTGTATGTAACAGACTACCTTACAGCCAGACATAGGTTATTACTGCACATCAATACAGACTGAACTCTTGTGTATGTAACAGGCTACCTTACAGCCAGACATAGGTTATTACTGCACATCAATACAGACTGAACTCTTGTTTAAGTAACAGACTACTTTACAGCCAGATATAGGTTATTACTGCACATCAATACAGACTGAACTCTTGTGTATGTAACAGACTACTTTACAGCCAGACATAGGTTATTACTGCACATCAATACAGTCTGAACTCTTGTGTATGTAACAGACTACCTTACAGCCAGACATAGGTTATTACTGCACATCAATACAGTCTGAACTCTTGTTTATGTAACAGACTACCTTACAGCCAGACATAGGTTATTACTGCACATCAATACAGTCTGAACTCTTGTGTGAGTAACAGACTACCTTACAGCCAGACATAGGTTATTACTGCACATCAATACAGACTGAACTCTAGAGTATGTAACAGACTACCTTACAGCCAGACATAGGTTATTACTGCACATCAATACAGACTGAACTCTTGTGTATGTAACAGGCTACCTTACAGCCAGACATAGGTTATTACTGCACATCAATACAGACTGAACTTTTGTGTATGTAACAGGCTACCTTACAGCCAGACATAGGTTATTACTGCACATCAATACAGACTGAACTCTTGTGTATGTAACAGGCTACCTTACAGCCAGACATAGGTTATTACTGCACATCAATACAGACTGAACTCTTGTGTATGTATCAGACTACCTTACAGCCAGACATAGGTTATTACTGCACATCAATACAGACTAAACTCTTGTTTATGTAACAGGCTACCTTACAGCCAGACATAGGATATTACTGCACATCAATACAGACTGAACTCTTGTGTATGTAACAGACTACCTTACAGCCAGACATAGGATATTACTGCACATCAATACAGACTGAACTCTTGTGTATGTAACAGGCTACCTTACAGCCAGACATAGGTTATTACTGCACATCAATACAGTCTGAACTCTTGTGTATGTTACAGACTACCTTACAGCCAGACATAGGATATTACTGCACATCAATACAGACTGAACTCTTGTGTGAGTAACAGACTACCTTACAGCCAGACATAGGTTATTACTGCACATCAATACAGACTCAACTCTTGTGTATGTTACAGGCTACCTTACAGCCAGACATAGGTTATTACTGCACATCAATACAGACTGAACTCTTGTGTATGTAACAGACTACCTTACAGCCAGACATAGGTTATTACTGCACATCAATACAGTCTGAACTCTTGTGTATGTAACAGGCTACCTTACAGCCAGACATAGGATATTACTGCACATCAATACAGTCTGAACTCTTGTGTATGTAACAGGCTACCTTACAGCCAGACATAGGATATTACTGCACATCAATACAGTCTGAACTCTTGTGTATGTAACAGACTACCTTACAGCCAGACATAGGATATTACTGCACATCAATACAGACTGAACTCTTGTGTATGTAACAGGCTACCTTACACCATACATAGGTTATTACTGCACATCAATACAGACTGAACTCTTGTGTATGTAACAGACTACCTTACAGCCAGACATAGGTTATTACTGCACATCAATACAGACTGAACTCTTGTGTATGTAACTGGACTACCTTACAGCCAGACATAGGTTATTACTGCACATCAATACAGACTGAACTCTTGTGTATGTAACAGGCTACCTTACAGCCAGACATAGGTTATTACTGCACATCAATACAGACTGAACTTTTGTGTATGTAACAGACTACCTTACAGCCAGACATAGGATATTACTGCACATCAATATAGACTGAACTATTGTGTATGTAACAGACTACCTTACTGCCGGACATAGGTTATTACTGCATATCAATACAGACTGAACTCTTGTGTATGTAACAGACTACCTTACAGCCGGACATAGGTTATTACTGCACATCAATACAGTCTGAACTCTTGTGTATGTAACAGACTACCTTACAGCCAGACATAGGATATTACTGCACATCAATACAGACTGAACTCTTGTGTATGTAACAGACTACCTTACAGCCAGACATAGGTTATTACTGCACATCAATACAGACTGAACTCTTGTGTATGTAACCGACTACCTTACAGCCAGACATAGGATATTACTGCACATCAATACAGACTGAAGTCTTGTGTATGTAACAGACTACCTTACAGCCAGACATAGGTTATTACTGCACTTCAATACAGACTGAACTCTTGTGTATGTAACAGACTACCTTACAGCCAGACATAGGTTATTACTGCACATCAATACAGGCTGAACTCTTGTGTATGTAACAGACTACCTTACAGCCAGACATAGGTTATTACTGCACATCAATACAGACTGAACTCTTGTGTATGTAACAGACTACCTTACAGCCAGACATAGGTTATTACTGTACATCAATACAGTCTGAACTCTTGTGTATGTAACAGACAACCTTACAGCCAGACATAGGTTATTACTGCACATCAATACAGACTGAACTCTTGTGTATGTAACAGACTATCTTACAGCCAGACATAGGTTATTACTGCACATCAATACAGACTGAACTCTTGTGTATGTAACAGACTACCTTACAGCCAGACATAGGTTATTACTGCACATCAATACAGACTGTACTCTTGTGTATGTAACAGGCTACCTTACAGCCAGACATAGGTTATTACTGTACATCAATACAGTCTGAACTCTTGTTTATGTAACAGACTACCTTACAGCCAGACATAGGTTATTACTGCACATCAATACAGACTGAACTCTTGTGTGAGTAACAGACTACCTCACAGCCAGACATAGGTTATTACTGTACATCAATACAGTCTGAACTCTTGTTTATGTAACAGACTACCTTACAGCCAGACATAGGATATTACTGCACATCAATACAGTCTGAACTCTTGTGTAAGTAACAGGCTACCTTACAGCCAGCATAGGTTATTACTGCACATCAGTACAGACTGAACTCTTGTGTGAGTAACAGACTACCTTACAGCCAGACATAGGTTATTACTGTACATCAATACAGACTGAACTCTTGTGTATGTAACAGACTACCTTACAGCCAGACATAGGTTATTACTGCACATCAATACAGTCTGAACTCTTGTGTGAGTAACAGACTACCTTACAGCCAGACATAGGTTATTACTGCACATCAATACAGACTGAACTCTTGTGTATGTAACAGGCTACCTTACAGCCAGCCATAGGTTATTACTGCACATCAATACAGACTGAACTCTTGTGTATGTAACAGGCTACATTACAGCCAGACATAGGTTATTACTGCACATCAATACAGACTAAACTCTTGTTTATGTAACAGGCTACCTTACAGCCAGACATAGGATATTACTGCACATCAATACAGACTGAACTCTTGTGTATGTAACAGACTACCTTACAGCCGGACATAGGTTATTACTGCACATCAATACAGACTGAACTCTTGTGTATGTAACAGACTAACTTACAGCCGGACATAGGATATTACTGCACATCAATACAGACTGAACTCTTGTGTGAGTAACAGACTACCTTACAGCCAGACATAGGTTATTACTGCACATCAATACAGACTGAACTCTTGTGTATGTAACAGGCTACCTTACAGCCAGCCATAGGATATTACTGCACATCAATACAGACTGCACTCTTGTGTATGTAACAGGCTACCTTACAGCCAGACATAGGTTATTACTGCACATCAATACAGACTGTACTCTTGTTTATGTAACAGACTACCTTACAGCCAGACATAGGATATTACTGCACATCAATACAGTCTGAACTCTTGTGTATGTAACAGACTACCTTACAGCCGGACATAGGTTATTACTGCACATCAATACAGACTGAACTCTTGTGTTTGTAACAGGCTTCCTTACAGCCAGACATAGGATATTACTGCACATCAATACAGTCTGAACTCTTGTGTATGTAACAGGCTACCTTACAGCCAGACATAGGTTAATACTGCACATCAATACAGACTGAACTCTTTTGTATGTAACAGGCTACCTTACAGCCAGATATAGGTTACTACTGCACATCAATACAGACTGAACTCTTGTGTATGTAACAGGCTACCTTACAGCCAGATATAGGTTATTACTGCACATCAATACAGACTGAACTCTTGTGTATGTAACAGACTAACTTACAGCCAGACATAGGTTATTACTGCACATCAATACAGACTGAACTCTTATGTATGTAACAGACTACCTTACAGCCAGATATAGGTTATTACTGCACATCAATACAGACTGAACTCTTGTGTATGTAACAGACTACCTTACAGCCAGACATAGGTTATTACTGCACATCAATACAGACTGAACTCTTGTGTATGTAACAGACTACCTTACAGCCAGACATAGGTTATTACTGCACATCAATACAGACTGAACTCTTGTGTATGTAACAGGCTACCTTACAGCCAGACATAGGTTATTACTGCACATCAATACAGACTGAACTCTTGTTTAAGTAACAGACTACTTTACAGCCAGATATAGGTTATTACTGCACATCAATACAGACTGAACTCTTGTGTATGTAACAGACTACTTTACAGCCAGACATAGGTTATTACTGCACATCAATACAGTCTGAACTCTTGTGTATGTAACAGACTACCTTACAGCCAGACATAGGTTATTACTGCACATCAATACAGTCTGAACTCTTGTTTATGTAACAGACTACCTTACAGCCAGACATAGGTTATTACTGCACATCAATACAGTCTGAACTCTTGTGTGAGTAACAGACTACCTTACAGCCAGACATAGGTTATTACTGCACATCAATACAGACTGAACTCTAGAGTATGTAACAGACTACCTTACAGCCAGACATAGGTTATTACTGCACATCAATACAGACTGAACTCTTGTGTATGTAACAGGCTACCTTACAGCCAGACATAGGTTATTACTGCACATCAATACAGACTGAACTTTTGTGTATGTAACAGGCTACCTTACAGCCAGACATAGGTTATTACTGCACATCAATACAGACTGAACTCTTGTGTATGTAACAGGCTACCTTACAGCCAGACATAGGTTATTACTGCACATCAATACAGACTGAACTCTTGTGTATGTATCAGACTACCTTACAGCCAGACATAGGTTATTACTGCACATCAATACAGACTAAACTCTTGTTTATGTAACAGGCTACCTTACAGCCAGACATAGGATATTACTGCACATCAATACAGACTGAACTCTTGTGTATGTAACAGACTACCTTACAGGCAGACATAGGATATTACTGCACATCAATACAGACTGAACTCTTGTGTATGTAACAGGCTACCTTACAGCCAGACATAGGTTATTACTGCACATCAATACAGTCTGAACTCTTGTGTATGTTACAGACTACCTTACAGCCAGACATAGGATATTACTGCACATCAATACAGACTGAACTCTTGTGTGAGTAACAGACTACCTTACAGCCAGACATAGGTTATTACTGCACATCAATACAGACTCAACTCTTGTGTATGTTACAGGCTACCTTACAGCCAGACATAGGTTATTACTGCACATCAATACAGACTGAACTCTTGTGTATGTAACAGACTACCTTACAGCCAGACATAGGTTATTACTGCACATCAATACAGTCTGAACTCTTGTGTATGTAACAGGCTACCTTACAGCCAGACATAGGATATTACTGCACATCAATACAGTCTGAACTCTTGTGTATGTAACAGGCTACCTTACAGCCAGACATAGGATATTACTGCACATCAATACAGTCTGAACTCTTGTGTATGTAACAGACTACCTTACAGCCAGACATAGGATATTACTGCACATCAATACAGACTGAACTCTTGTGTATGTAACAGGCTACCTTACACCATACATAGGTTATTACTGCACATCAATACAGACTGAACTCTTGTGTATGTAACAGACTACCTTACAGCCAGACATAGGTTATTACTGCACATCAATACAGACTCAACTCTTGTGTATGTAACAGGCTACCTTACAGCCAGACATAGGTTATTACTGCACATCAATACAGACTAAACTCTTGTTTATGTAACAGGCTACCTTACAGCCAGACATAGGATATTACTGCACATCAATACAGACTGAACTCTTGTGTATGTAACAGACTACCTTACAGCCGGACATAGGTTATTACTGCACATCAATACAGACTGAACTCTTGTGTATGTAACAGACTACCTTACAGCCGGACATAGGATATTACTGCACATCAATACAGACTGAACTCTTGTGTGAGTAACAGACTACCTTACAGCCAGACATAGGTTATTACTGCACATCAATACAGACTGAACTCTTGTGTATGTAACAGACTACCTTACAGCCAGACATAGGATATTACTGCACATCAATACAGACTGAACTCTTGTGTATGTAACAGGCTACCTTACAGCCAGACATAGGTTATTACTGCACATCAATACAGTCTGAACTCTTGTGTATGTTACAGACTACCTTACAGCCAGACATAGGATATTACTGCACATCAATACAGACTGAACTCTTGTGTGAGTAACAGACTACCTTACAGCCAGACATAGGTTATTACTGCACATCAATACAGACTCAACTCTTGTGTATGTTACAGGCTACCTTACAGCCAGACATAGGTTATTACTGCACATGAATACAGACTGAACTCTTGTGTATGTAACAGACTACCTTACAGCCAGACATAGGTTATTACTGCACATCAATACAGTCTGAACTCTTGTGTATGTAACAGGCTACCTTACAGCCAGACATAGGATATTACTGCACATCAATACAGTCTGAACTCTTGTGTATGTAACAGGCTACCTTACAGCCAGACATAGGATATTACTGCACATCAATACAGTCTGAACTCTTGTGTATGTAACAGTCTACCTTACAGCCAGACATAGGATATTACTGCACATCAATACAGACTGAACTCTTGTGTATGTAACAGGCTACCTTACACCCAGACATAGGTTATTACTGCACATCAATACAGACTGAACTCTTGTGTATGTAACAGACTACCTTACAGCCAGACATAGGTTATTACTGTACATCAATACAGACTAAACTCTTGTTTATGTAACAGGCTACCTTACAGCCAGACATAGGATATTACTGCACATCAATACAGACTGAACTCTTGTGTATGTAACAGACTACCTCACAGCCAGACAGAGATTATTACTGCACATCAATACAGACTGAACTATTGTGTATGTAACAGACTACCTTACAGCCAGACATAGGATATTACTGCACATCAATACAGACTGAACTCTTGTGTATGTAACAGACTACCTTAGAGCCAGACATAGGTTATTACTGCACATCAATACAGACTGAACTCTTGTGTATGTAACAGACTACCTTACAGCCAGACATAGGTTATTACTGCACATCAATACAGACTGAACTCTTGTGTATGTAACAGGCTACCTTACAGCCAGACATAGGTTATTACTGCACATCAATACAGACTGAACTCTTGTGTATGTATCAGACTACCTTACAGCCAGACATAGGTTATTACTGCACATCAATACAGACTGAACTCTTGTGTATGTAACAGGCTACCTTACAGCGAGACATAGGTTATTACTGCACATCAATACAGTCTGAACTCTTGTGTATGTAACAGGCTACCTTACAGCCAGACATAGGTTAATACTGCACATCAATAAAGACTGAACTCTTGTGTATGTAACAGGCTACCTTACAGCCAGCCATAGGTTATTACTGCACATCAATATAGACTGAACTCTTGTGTATGTAACAGACTACCTTACAGCCAGACATAGGTTATTACTGCACATCAATACAGACTGAACTCTTGTGTGAGTAACAGACTACCTTACAGCCAGACATATGTTATTACTGCACATCAATACAGACTGAACTCTTGTGTATGTAACAGGCTAGCTTACAGCCAGCCATAGGTTATTACTGCACATCAATACAGACTGAACTCTTGTGTATGTAACAGACTACCTTACAGCCAGCCATAGGTTATTACTGCACATCAATACAGCCTGAACTCTTGTGTATGTAACAGACTACCTTACAGCCAGACATAGGTTATTACTGCACATCAATACAGACTGAACTCTTGTGTATGTAACAGACTACCTTACAGCCAGACATAGGTTATTACTGCACATCAATACAGTCTGAACTCTTGTGTGAGTAACAGAGTACCTTACAGCCAGACATAGGTTATTACTGCACATCAATACAGACTGAACTCTTGTGTATGTAACAGGCTACCTTACAGCCAGCCATAGGTTATTACTGCACATCAATACAGACTGAACTCTTGTGTATGTAACAGGCTACATTACAGCCAGACATAGGTTATTACTGCACATCAATACAGACTAAACTCTTGTTTATGTAACAGGCTACCTTACAGCCAGACATAGGATATTACTGCACATCAATACAGACTGAACTCTTGTGTATGTAACAGACTACCTTACAGCCGGACATAGGTTATTACTGCACATCAATACAGACTGAACTCTTGTGTATGTAACAGACTAACTTACAGCCGGACATAGGATATTACTGCACATCAATACAGACTGAACTCTTGTGTGAGTAACAGACTACCTTACAGCCAGACATAGGTTATTACTGCACATCAATACAGACTGAACTCTTGTGTATGTAACAGGCTACCTTACAGCCAGCCATAGGATATTACTGCACATCAATACAGACTGCACTCTTGTGTATGTAACAGGCTACCTTACAGCCAGACATAGGTTATTACTGCACATCAATACAGACTGTACTCTTGTTTATGTAACAGACTACCTTACAGCCAGACATAGGATATTACTGCACATCAATACAGTCTGAACTCTTGTGTATGTAACAGACTACCTTACAGCCGGACATAGGATATTACTGCACATCAATACAGACTGAACTCTTGTGTATGTAACAGACTACCTTACAGCCAGACATATGTTATTACTGCACATCAATACAGACTGAACTCTTGTGTATGTAACAGGCTAGCTTACAGCCAGCCATAGGTTATTACTGCACATCAATACAGACTGAACTCTTGTGTATGTAACAGACTACCTTACAGCCAGCCATAGGTTATTACTGCACATCAATACAGCCTGAACTCTTGTGTATGTAACAGACTACCTTACAGCCAGACATAGGTTATTACTGCACATCAATACAGACTGAACTCTTGTGTATGTAACAGACTACCTTACAGCCAGACATAGGTTATTACTGCACATCAATACAGTCTGAACTCTTGTGTGAGTAACAGACTACCTTACAGCCAGACATAGGTTATTACTGCACATCAATACAGACTGAACTCTTGTGTATGTAACAGGCTACCTTACAGCCAGCCATAGGTTATTACTGCACATCAATACAGACTGAACTCTTGTGTATGTAACAGGCTACATTACAGCCAGACATAGGTTATTACTGCACATCAATACAGACTAAACTCTTGTTTATGTAACAGGCTACCTTACAGCCAGACATAGGATATTACTGCACATCAATACAGACTGAACTCTTGTGTATGTAACAGACTACCTTACAGCCGGACATAGGTTATTACTGCACATCAATACAGACTGAACTCTTGTGTATGTAACAGACTAACTTACAGCCGGACATAGGATATTACTGCACATCAATACAGACTGAACTCTTGTGTGAGTAACAGACTACCTTACAGCCAGACATAGGTTATTACTGCACATCAATACAGACTGAACTCTTGTGTATGTAACAGGCTACCTTACAGCCAGCCATAGGATATTACTGCACATCAATACAGACTGCACTCTTGTGTATGTAACAGGCTACCTTACAGCCAGACATAGGTTATTACTGCACATCAATACAGACTGTACTCTTGTTTATGTAACAGACTACCTTACAGCCAGACATAGGATATTACTGCACATCAATACAGTCTGAACTCTTGTGTATGTAACAGACTACCTTACAGCCGGACATAGGATATTACTGCACATCAATACAGACTGAACTCTTGTGTTTGTAACAGGCTTCCTTACAGCCAGACATAGGATATTACTGCACATCAATACAGTCTGAACTCTTGTGTATGTAACAGGCTACCTTACAGCCAGACATAGGTTAATACTGCACATCAATACAGACTGAACTCTTGTGTATGTAACAGGCTACCTTACAGCTAGATATAGGTTACTACTGCACATCAATACAGACTGAACTCTTGTGTATGTAACAGGCTACCTTACAGCCAGATATAGGTTATTACTGCACATCAATACAGACTGAACTCTTGTGTATGTAACAGACTAACTTACAGCCAGACATAGGTTATTACTGCACATCAATACAGACTGAACTCTTATGTATGTAACAGACTACCTTACAGCCAGATATAGGTTATTACTGCACATCAATACAGACTGAACTCTTGTGTATGTAACAGACTACCTTACAGCCAGACATAGGTTATTACTGCACATCAATACAGACTGAACTCTTGGGTATGTAACAGACTACCTTACAGCCAGACATAGGATATTACTGCACATCAATACAGACTGAACTCTTGTGTATGTAACAGGCTACCTTACACCATACATAGGTTATTACTGCACATCAATACAGACTGAACTCTTGTGTATGTAACAGACTACCTTACAGCCAGACATAGGTTATTACTGCACATCAATACAGACTCAACTCTTGTGTATGTAACAGGCTACCTTACAGCCAGACATAGGTTATTACTGCACATCAATACAGACTAAACTCTTGTTTATGTAACAGGCTACCTTACAGCCAGACATAGGATATTACTGCACATCAATACAGACTGAACTCTTGTGTATGTAACAGACTACCTTACAGCCGGACATAGGTTATTACTGCACATCAATACAGACTGAACTCTTGTGTATGTAACAGACTACCTTACAGCCGGACATAGGATATTACTGCACATCAATACAGACTGAACTCTTGTGTGAGTAACAGACTACCTTACAGCCAGACATAGGTTATTACTGCACATCAATACAGACTGAACTCTTGTGTATGTAACAGACTACCTTACAGCCAGACATAGGATATTACTGCACATCAATACAGACTGAACTCTTGTGTATGTAACAGGCTACCTTACAGCCAGACATAGGTTATTACTGCACATCAATACAGTCTGAACTCTTGTGTATGTTACAGACTACCTTACAGCCAGACATAGGATATTACTGCACATCAATACAGACTGAACTCTTGTGTGAGTAACAGACTACCTTACAGCCAGACATAGGTTATTACTGCACATCAATACAGACTCAACTCTTGTGTATGTTACAGGCTACCTTACAGCCAGACATAGGTTATTACTGCACATGAATACAGACTGAACTCTTGTGTATGTAACAGACTACCTTACAGCCAGACATAGGTTATTACTGCACATCAATACAGTCTGAACTCTTGTGTATGTAACAGGCTACCTTACAGCCAGACATAGGATATTACTGCACATCAATACAGTCTGAACTCTTGTGTATGTAACAGGCTACCTTACAGCCAGACATAGGATATTACTGCACATCAATACAGTCTGAACTCTTGTGTATGTAACAGTCTACCTTACAGCCAGACATAGGATATTACTGCACATCAATACAGACTGAACTCTTGTGTATGTAACAGGCTACCTTACACCCAGACATAGGTTATTACTGCACATCAATACAGACTGAACTCTTGTGTATGTAACAGACTACCTTACAGCCAGACATAGGTTATTACTGTACATCAATACAGACTAAACTCTTGTTTATGTAACAGGCTACCTTACAGCCAGACATAGGATATTACTGCACATCAATACAGACTGAACTCTTGTGTATGTAACAGACTACCTCACAGCCAGACAGAGATTATTACTGCACATCAATACAGACTGAACTATTGTGTATGTAACAGACTACCTTACAGCCAGACATAGGATATTACTGCACATCAATACAGACTGAACTCTTGTGTATGTAACAGACTACCTTAGAGCCAGACATAGGTTATTACTGCACATCAATACAGACTGAACTCTTGTGTATGTAACAGACTACCTTACAGCCAGACATAGGTTATTACTGCACATCAATACAGACTGAACTCTTGTGTATGTAACAGGCTACCTTACAGCCAGACATAGGTTATTACTGCACATCAATACAGACTGAACTCTTGTGTATGTATCAGACTACCTTACAGCCAGACATAGGTTATTACTGCACATCAATACAGACTGAACTCTTGTGTATGTAACAGGCTACCTTACAGCGAGACATAGGTTATTACTGCACATCAATACAGTCTGAACTCTTGTGTATGTAACAGGCTACCTTACAGCCAGACATAGGTTAATACTGCACATCAATAAAGACTGAACTCTTGTGTATGTAACAGGCTACCTTACAGCCAGCCATAGGTTATTACTGCACATCAATATAGACTGAACTCTTGTGTATGTAACAGACTACCTTACAGCCAGACATAGGTTATTACTGCACATCAATACAGACTGAACTCTTGTGTGAGTAACAGACTACCTTACAGCCAGACATATGTTATTACTGCACATCAATACAGACTGAACTCTTGTGTATGTAACAGGCTAGCTTACAGCCAGCCATAGGTTATTACTGCACATCAATACAGACTGAACTCTTGTGTATGTAACAGGCTACCTTACACCATACATAGGTTATTACTGCACATCAATACAGACTGAACTCTTGTGTATGTAACAGACTACCTTACAGCCAGACATAGGTTATTACTGCACATCAATACAGACTCAACTCTTGTGTATGTAACAGGCTACCTTACAGCCAGACATAGGTTATTACTGCACATCAATACAGACTAAACTCTTGTTTATGTAACAGGCTACCTTACAGCCAGACATAGGATATTACTGCACATCAATACAGACTGAACTCTTGTGTATGTAACAGACTACCTTACAGCCGGACATAGGTTATTACTGCACATCAATACAGACTGAACTCTTGTGTATGTAACAGACTACCTTACAGCCGGACATAGGATATTACTGCACATCAATACAGACTGAACTCTTGTGTGAGTAACAGACTACCTTACAGCCAGACATAGGTTATTACTGCACATCAATACAGACTGAACTCTTGTGTATGTAACAGACTACCTTACAGCCAGACATAGGATATTACTGCACATCAATACAGACTGAACTCTTGTGTATGTAACAGGCTACCTTACAGCCAGACATAGGTTATTACTGCACATCAATACAGTCTGAACTCTTGTGTATGTTACAGACTACCTTACAGCCAGACATAGGATATTACTGCACATCAATACAGACTGAACTCTTGTGTGAGTAACAGACTACCTTACAGCCAGACATAGGTTATTACTGCACATCAATACAGACTCAACTCTTGTGTATGTTACAGGCTACCTTACAGCCAGACATAGGTTATTACTGCACATGAATACAGACTGAACTCTTGTGTATGTAACAGACTACCTTACAGCCAGACATAGGTTATTACTGCACATCAATACAGTCTGAACTCTTGTGTATGTAACAGGCTACCTTACAGCCAGACATAGGATATTACTGCACATCAATACAGTCTGAACTCTTGTGTATGTAACAGGCTACCTTACAGCCAGACATAGGATATTACTGCACATCAATACAGTCTGAACTCTTGTGTATGTAACAGTCTACCTTACAGCCAGACATAGGATATTACTGCACATCAATACAGACTGAACTCTTGTGTATGTAACAGGCTACCTTACACCCAGACATAGGTTATTACTGCACATCAATACAGACTGAACTCTTGTGTATGTAACAGACTACCTTACAGCCAGACATAGGTTATTACTGTACATCAATACAGACTAAACTCTTGTTTATGTAACAGGCTACCTTACAGCCAGACATAGGATATTACTGCACATCAATACAGACTGAACTCTTGTGTATGTAACAGACTACCTCACAGCCAGACAGAGATTATTACTGCACATCAATACAGACTGAACTATTGTGTATGTAACAGACTACCTTACAGCCAGACATAGGATATTACTGCACATCAATACAGACTGAACTCTTGTGTATGTAACAGACTACCTTAGAGCCAGACATAGGTTATTACTGCACATCAATACAGACTGAACTCTTGTGTATGTAACAGACTACCTTACAGCCAGACATAGGTTATTACTGCACATCAATACAGACTGAACTCTTGTGTATGTAACAGGCTACCTTACAGCCAGACATAGGTTATTACTGCACATCAATACAGACTGAACTCTTGTGTATGTATCAGACTACCTTACAGCCAGACATAGGTTATTACTGCACATCAATACAGACTGAACTCTTGTGTATGTAACAGGCTACCTTACAGCGAGACATAGGTTATTACTGCACATCAATACAGTCTGAACTCTTGTGTATGTAACAGGCTACCTTACAGCCAGACATAGGTTAATACTGCACATCAATAAAGACTGAACTCTTGTGTATGTAACAGGCTACCTTACAGCCAGCCATAGGTTATTACTGCACATCAATATAGACTGAACTCTTGTGTATGTAACAGACTACCTTACAGCCAGACATAGGTTATTACTGCACATCAATACAGACTGAACTCTTGTGTGAGTAACAGACTACCTTACAGCCAGACATATGTTATTACTGCACATCAATACAGACTGAACTCTTGTGTATGTAACAGGCTAGCTTACAGCCAGCCATAGGTTATTACTGCACATCAATACAGACTGAACTCTTGTGTATGTAACAGACTACCTTACAGCCAGCCATAGGTTATTACTGCACATCAATACAGCCTGAACTCTTGTGTATGTAACAGACTACCTTACAGCCAGACATAGGTTATTACTGCACATCAATACAGACTGAACTCTTGTGTATGTAACAGACTACCTTACAGCCAGACATAGGTTATTACTGCACATCAATACAGTCTGAACTCTTGTGTGAGTAACAGAGTACCTTACAGCCAGACATAGGTTATTACTGCACATCAATACAGACTGAACTCTTGTGTATGTAACAGGCTACCTTACAGCCAGCCATAGGTTATTACTGCACATCAATACAGACTGAACTCTTGTGTATGTAACAGGCTACATTACAGCCAGACATAGGTTATTACTGCACATCAATACAGACTAAACTCTTGTTTATGTAACAGGCTACCTTACAGCCAGACATAGGATATTACTGCACATCAATACAGACTGAACTCTTGTGTATGTAACAGACTACCTTACAGCCGGACATAGGTTATTACTGCACATCAATACAGACTGAACTCTTGTGTATGTAACAGACTAACTTACAGCCGGACATAGGATATTACTGCACATCAATACAGACTGAACTCTTGTGTGAGTAACAGACTACCTTACAGCCAGACATAGGTTATTACTGCACATCAATACAGACTGAACTCTTGTGTATGTAACAGGCTACCTTACAGCCAGCCATAGGATATTACTGCACATCAATACAGACTGCACTCTTGTGTATGTAACAGGCTACCTTACAGCCAGACATAGGTTATTACTGCACATCAATACAGACTGTACTCTTGTTTATGTAACAGACTACCTTACAGCCAGACATAGGATATTACTGCACATCAATACAGTCTGAACTCTTGTGTATGTAACAGACTACCTTACAGCCGGACATAGGATATTACTGCACATCAATACAGACTGAACTCTTGTGTATGTAACAGACTACCTTACAGCCAGACATATGTTATTACTGCACATCAATACAGACTGAACTCTTGTGTATGTAACAGGCTAGCTTACAGCCAGCCATAGGTTATTACTGCACATCAATACAGACTGAACTCTTGTGTATGTAACAGACTACCTTACAGCCAGCCATAGGTTATTACTGCACATCAATACAGCCTGAACTCTTGTGTATGTAACAGACTACCTTACAGCCAGACATAGGTTATTACTGCACATCAATACAGACTGAACTCTTGTGTATGTAACAGACTACCTTACAGCCAGACATAGGTTATTACTGCACATCAATACAGTCTGAACTCTTGTGTGAGTAACAGACTACCTTACAGCCAGACATAGGTTATTACTGCACATCAATACAGACTGAACTCTTGTGTATGTAACAGGCTACCTTACAGCCAGCCATAGGTTATTACTGCACATCAATACAGACTGAACTCTTGTGTATGTAACAGGCTACATTACAGCCAGACATAGGTTATTACTGCACATCAATACAGACTAAACTCTTGTTTATGTAACAGGCTACCTTACAGCCAGACATAGGATATTACTGCACATCAATACAGACTGAACTCTTGTGTATGTAACAGACTACCTTACAGCCGGACATAGGTTATTACTGCACATCAATACAGACTGAACTCTTGTGTATGTAACAGACTAACTTACAGCCGGACATAGGATATTACTGCACATCAATACAGACTGAACTCTTGTGTGAGTAACAGACTACCTTACAGCCAGACATAGGTTATTACTGCACATCAATACAGACTGAACTCTTGTGTATGTAACAGGCTACCTTACAGCCAGCCATAGGATATTACTGCACATCAATACAGACTGCACTCTTGTGTATGTAACAGGCTACCTTACAGCCAGACATAGGTTATTACTGCACATCAATACAGACTGTACTCTTGTTTATGTAACAGACTACCTTACAGCCAGACATAGGATATTACTGCACATCAATACAGTCTGAACTCTTGTGTATGTAACAGACTACCTTACAGCCGGACATAGGATATTACTGCACATCAATACAGACTGAACTCTTGTGTTTGTAACAGGCTTCCTTACAGCCAGACATAGGATATTACTGCACATCAATACAGTCTGAACTCTTGTGTATGTAACAGGCTACCTTACAGCCAGACATAGGTTAATACTGCACATCAATACAGACTGAACTCTTGTGTATGTAACAGGCTACCTTACAGCTAGATATAGGTTACTACTGCACATCAATACAGACTGAACTCTTGTGTATGTAACAGGCTACCTTACAGCCAGATATAGGTTATTACTGCACATCAATACAGACTGAACTCTTGTGTATGTAACAGACTAACTTACAGCCAGACATAGGTTATTACTGCACATCAATACAGACTGAACTCTTATGTATGTAACAGACTACCTTACAGCCAGATATAGGTTATTACTGCACATCAATACAGACTGAACTCTTGTGTATGTAACAGACTACCTTACAGCCAGACATAGGTTATTACTGCACATCAATACAGACTGAACTCTTGGGTATGTAACAGACTACCTTACAGCCAGACATAGGTTATTACTGCACATCAATACAGACTGAACTCTTGTGTATGTAACAGGCTACCTTACAGCCAGACATAGGTTATTACTGCACATCAATACAGACTGAACTCTTGTTTATGTAACAGACTACCTTACAGCCAGGTATAGGTTATTACTGCACATCAATACAGACTGAACTCTTGTGTATGTAACAGACTACTTTACAGCCAGACATAGGTTATTACTGCACATCAATACAGTCTGAACTCTTGTGTATGTAACAGACTACCTTACAGCCAGACATAGGTTATTACTGCACATCAATACAGTCTGAACTCTTGTTTATGTAACAGACTACCTTACAGCCAGACATAGGTTATTACTGCACATCAATACAGTCTGAACTCTTGTGTGAGTAACAGACTACCTTACAGCCAGACATAGGTTATTACTGCACATCAATACAGACTGAACTCTTGAGTATGTAACAGACTACCTTACAGCCAGACATAGGTTATTACTGCACATCAATACAGACTGAACTCTTGTGTATGTAACAGGCTACCTTACAGCCAGACATAGGTTATTACTGCACATCAATACAGACTGAACTCTTGTGTATGTAACAGGCTACCTTACAGCCAGACATAGGTTATTACTGCACATCAATACAGACTGAACTCTTGTGTATGTAACAGACTAACTTACAGCCAGACATAGGTTATTACTGCACATCAATACAGACTGAACTCTTGTGTATGTAACAGACTACCTTACAGCCAGACATAGGTTATTACTGCACATCAATACAGACTGAACTCTTGAGTATGTAACAGACTACCTTACAGCCAGACATAGGTTATTACTGCACATCAATACAGACTGAACTCTTGTGTATGTAACAGGCTACCTTACAGCCAGACATAAGTTAATACTGCACATCAATACAGTCTGAACTCTTGTGTGAGTAACAGACTACCTTACAGCCAGTCATAGGTTATTACTGTACATCAATACAGTCTGAACTCTTGTTTATGTAACAGAATACCTTACAGCCAGACATAGGTTATTACTGCACATCAATACAGACTGAACTCTTGTGTATGTAACAGGCTACCTTACAGCCAGACATAGGTTATTACTGCACATCAATACAGACTGAACTCTTGTGTATGTATCAGACTACCTTACAGCCAGACATAGGTTATTACTGCACATCAATACAGACTGAACTCTTGTGTATGTAACAGACTACCTTACAGCCAGACATAGGTTATTACTGCACATCAATACAGACTGAACTCTTGTGTATGTAACAGGCTACCTTACAGCCAGACATAGGATATTACTGCACATCAATACAGACTGAACTCTTGTGTATGTAACAGACTACCTTACAGCCAGATATAGGTTATTACTGCACATCAATACAGACTCAACTCTTGTGTATGTAACAGACTACTTTACAGACAGACATAGGTTAATACTGCACATCAATACAGAATGAACTCTTGTGTGAGTAACAGACTACCTTACAGCCAGACATAGGATATTACTGCACATCAATACAGACTGAACTCTTGTGTGAGTAACAGACTACCTTACAGCCAGACATAGGTTATTACTGTACATCAATACAGAATGAACTCTTGTTTATGTAACAGGCTACCTTACAGCCAGACATAGGTTATTACTGCACATCAATACAGACTGAACTCTTGTGTATGTAACTGGACTACCTTACAGCCAGACATAGGTTATTACTGCACATCAATACAGACTGAACTCTTGTGTATGTAACAGGCTACCTTACAGCCAGACATAGGTTATTACTGCACATCAATACAGACTGAACTTTTGTGTATGTAACAGACTACCTTACAGCCAGACATAGGATATTACTGCACATCAATATAGACTGAACTATTGTGTATGTAACAGACTACCTTACTGCCGGACATAGGTTATTACTGCACATCAATACAGACTGAACTCTTGTGTATGTAACAGACTACCTTACAGCCGGACATAGGTTATTACTGCACATCAATACAGTCTGAACTCTTGTGTATGTAACAGACTACCTTACAGCCAGACATAGGATATTACTGCACATCAATACAGACTGAACTCTTGTGTATGTAACAGACTACCTTACAGCCAGACATAGGTTATTACTGCACATCAATACAGACTGAACTCTTGTGTATGTAACCGACTACCTTACAGCCAGACATAGGATATTACTGCACATCAATACAGACTGAAGTCTTGTGTATGTAACAGACTACCTTACAGCCAGACATAGGTTATTACTGCACTTCAATACAGACTGAACTCTTGTGTATGTAACAGACTACCTTACAGCCAGACATAGGTTATTACTGCACATCAATACAGGCTGAACTCTTGTGTATGTAACAGACTACCTTACAGCCAGACATAGGTTATTACTGCACATCAATACAGACTGAACTCTTGTGTATGTAACAGACTACCTTACAGCCAGACATAGGTTATTACTGTACATCAATACAGTCTGAACTCTTGTGTATGTAACAGACTACCTTACAGCCAGACATAGGTTATTACTGCACATCAATACAGACTGAACTCTTGTGTATGTAACAGACTACCTTACAGCCAGACATAGGTTATTACTGTACATCAATACAGTCTGAACTCTTGTGTATGTAACAGACTACCTTACAGCCAGACATAGGTTATTACTGCACATCAATACAGACTGAACTCTTGTGTATGTAACAGACTACCTCACAGCCAGACATAGGTTATTACTGTACATCAATACAGTCTGAACTCTTGTTTATGTAACAGACTACCTTACAGCCAGACATAGGATATTACTGCACATCAATACAGTCTGAACTCTTGTGTAAGTAACAGGCTACCTTACAGCCAGCATAGGTTATTACTGCACATCAGTACAGACTGAACTCTTGTGTGAGTAACAGACTACCTTACAGCCAGACATAGGTTATTACTGTACATCAATACAGTCTGAACTCTTGTTTATATAACAGACTACCTTACAGCCAGACATAGGATATTACTGCACATCAATACAGACTGAACTCTTGTGTATGTAACAGACTACCTTACAGCCAGACATAGGTTATTACTGCACATCAATACAGACTGAACTCTTGTGTGAGTAACAGACTACCTTACAGCCAGACATAGGATATTACTGCACATCAATACAGACTGAACTCTTGTGTATGTAACAGACTACCTTACAGCCAGACGTAGGTTATTACTGCACATCAATACAGACTGAACTATTGTGTATGTAACAGACTACCTTACAGCCAGACATAGGATATTACTGTACATCAATACAGTCTGAACTCTTTTGTATGTAACAGGCTACCTTTCAGCCAGACATAGGTTATTACTGCACATCAATACAGACTGAACTCTTGTGTATGTAACAGACTTCCTTACAGCCAGACATAGGTTATTACTGCACATCAATACAGACTGAACTCTTGTGTATGTAACAGACTACCTTACAGCCAGACATAGGTTATTACTGCACATCAATACAGACTGAACTCTTGTGTATGTAACAGACTACCTTACAGCCAGACATTGTAACGATTCGATCCCATAGCAGTTATATTTAAAGGGTTACGCATTTATTATCATGTTATTATTATTATTATTAATTAGTACATCCATGAGATGATTTTTATATCAGATGATTGTAAGCGGTTTTTATTATTATAGTTAGAAAGATTTTTATTAACATTTATTTGTAAAGAGACGAAGTATTATATATTGCAACAAGACTGGCGATATGGACTAACCCTATGCGTCACAAGCAGAATGTCGTAGTAGTTATTTCACCACGGCAAGCAGCGTCATTGTCATGAGTAACCATCACGAGTTCGACCATCAAGTTCCTTCGAGAAGGAATGGAACAAATATTTCACGCATGGTGCAACTAACATGCCATTTTCTACTGTACGTATGCGTCAAGATATTACAAGTTGTGATGCAATTAGCCCTCGTGATTGAATGAACACTGAAGAGAGGGAAGCTTACTGGGGTGGGAGACAATCGAAGACCACGTGACAAGGAAGTTATTAGTACCTGCGCCCTCGACAAGACATTCATTCATCACCAGCTCTCGAGAAAAGAAGGAAGTTGTAACCTTGCTTTCTGGGCCCTAATGGACTGAGCATACAGAGTCGACACTGAATGATGTCCTGCCGACATCTATATTAGTACATAATGGGTTATATCCCTGATCAAGAGTCTTTCTACAGATGGCAACGTACTTAATGAGGATATTTCATAGTAATTGAGATATCACATCATTTTTTTAAACATATGCGACGTAACATCGAGATCATCGGTCATTACTTAAATATGACGAATCTTCAAAAGGGTGAGCAAACAATTAAATATCCGACGTCTCTGTAATATGTAACTTCAAGATAGATTCAATTCATTAATGTTTATTTTCTTTTAAATTAATTGCCGCATTGAGTAATTTTAAATTCAATTGTGTGACTATCACTATTCTGTTTTATTAATATTTTGTTTTTGCATTTAATAAATTCATTCTCTTCAACGTAATGCCTATTTCTTTCATTGTAGTTAGTACTTTAAGGCAATCATACTCCTTGATTAAATACTGGATTGGTTAGATGACTTTGTCTCACCACGACCAGGGGTAATTAGGTCTCACTCTACTGCTGATAGCCGAGGTTAATTCACAAATTTCGATTCACTGTCTTAAATAGGGATCTGGCGCTCAACAACACTTATTATATTACACTATCACAGGTAAGGTCACACCACAGTGTATATTATTTATTCTTATCATGTTTGTTTTAATTGGACCATTACAGTTTTGTCACCATAGTGAAAGGATTTATTTAAAAATGTTACATTTGGCGCTACAACGTTGGACACGAAAACCATTCGGTATTTAGGAGAGGAGTGTATAATTTCAGTGCAAATTGTCAGTGCTTTTGGGGGACAGTGAAGTGAAGTGAAATTTTGGAAGGGCAATTGTTATACGGTGTACTTCGAGATGTCGGAAGAGGAACAGAGGCAGTTGAGAAGTAGGAATAAAGTCGAGAAAGTTAATTATAAGGAGGTTGATAGCGGTGGCGATGTTGAAAGCGTAGTGAATAATACCAAGATGTCGGGGGTAAATCTTGAGAGTAATCCTGAAAATAATCCTGAGGTGAACCCTGACACGAATTCAGAGGAAAATCTCGAGACGAATACAGAGGTACATCCTGAGATTAGTGGTAGTCAGGATATAGAAAAGTTTATAGAGGTCCCTGAAATTTCATTAGCTGATATCTTGAAGGTGATGAGGATGATGAATGGGAGATTTGATGAGAGTATGAATAAAATACATCAGGACAGGATGAGGATGTTTGATAAATTAGATAAGGACAGTAGAGAACGTCAGAAAAGGAGAGAGAAAGAAAGAAAAGAACATCAGGAGTGGTTGGAGAACTCAGATAGAGAACATCAGAAATGGATGAGAAAGGAGACTGTAATTGAAAGCAGATTGGAGTCAGAAGAAATTGTAGTTGAAAACAAATCTGAATCAGAGGAAATTGTAGGTGAAAGCAGATTGGAGTCAGATGAGATAGTAAGAGAAAGCAAAATGGAGGTAGAGGAGATTTTAGGTGAAATCAGATTAGAGTCAGACAAGATTTTAGGTGAAAGAGATTGGAGGTAGAAGAAATTGTAGTTGAAAACAAATTAGAGTCAGTGGAGATTGTAGATGAAAGCAGATTGGAATCGGAGGAGATCTTAGGTGGGGAACGGCAAGTAGCGGAGATTTTAGGTGAAATCAGATTAGAGTCAGACGATATTTTAGGTGAAAGCAAATTGGAATTAGGGGAGATTGTAGGTGAAAGCAGATTGGAGTCAGAAGACATAAAAGGAGAAAGCAGATTAGAGTCAGCGGAGATGATAGATGAAAGCAAGATAGCTGTAGAAGAGACTATAGAACGTAGTGAAAAAGAAGTGGAGAAGATGAGAGAAAAGATAGGGATAGAAGTAGGTAAGATAAAGAAAGTACTAGGCACTCAAGAAATTAAGATGCAGAAAATCTTAGGTGAAGAGGATATGTTGACTAGGGAAGAATTTAATGATGGTGTAGCGGAAATTAATGTGAAATTATTAGAGGCAGAGAAGCATGCGTTAAGTCATAGTCAGAAGAACATAATTAGTAAACAGGTTAAGAGGAGGAGAGAGATAGATAAGAGCAGAAGCAATAGTCCACGGCTAAAGAGAGCATTAAGTGATAGTAATGGAGAAGTGAAGGGAAGACATGTAGGTAGATATTTTGGAAGTAAAATGAAAGAGAAGAGAATTAAGTTGCTAGAGGAGAAAGAAATCAGGATGAGAGAGAGAAAGAAAGCATATGACGTGCAGTGGCGTACTGAATTAGCCAGACTTGGGGAAGTGAGAGGGGGAAAGCCAAAGCACAGTGTTACTATGGATAAATATAGTACAGAGGAAGTAGAAGCTAATGCTAGAAGGAAAGAAGAAAAAGGGATTCTAGAGAAAGATAGAATTGAAGATGACAGTGGTAAGAACTGAGAAATGCCAGAGAAGGTAGTTATGTAAATTTATTTTAACGATATTTACTGTTCCGTATGACTTAAATATTAAGTAATGAAGTTTTATAGAATTTAACAGAGGTAGATAAGGAACCTGCTGTGTGTAATTTTAATTCAGTCGTGAAGTTAGGATGGTAAGGGGCGCGTAGTGCCTACGCTTATTGATTTAGATTGACTAAAATCATTTAATTTGGAAGACAGAGGTTGTCGTGCTATTGAGCAATTCAGGTAAGTTGAATGTGGGTCCTTAAACTGCAGGTAAGTTGAATGAAGTGAGAATTAAATTTAAAAAGTTAGAAAGATTATTACAAAAGTAAGTAATCGAAAGAAAGTAATAATTATTATGGCAACCATAATTATGAAAATATTGGTAATGAAGATTTAATTCTAAAATGAGAGAAGATAAGATGATTCAGTGGTAATAAAATTAATTAGTTGAAGAATCAAGTATTGATTTAATAAAGAAGTTTCAGTTGAGGACAGCGAGGTTATCAGTGGATATATTTTGAGAAATTTAGAAGTGGTTTAGAAAAGTTAATGGTAATGCGTTGTATGAATTAACCAACATCGGGTTGAAATGAGGAAGTAGTAACATGATTAGGGCATCTGGTACTTGCTGACAGATATGTGTGTGTGTATGTGTGTATTTTCACGTAAATGGACGTGAGTTTGAAGTAGTAGGCCAACGAAGGTAATGCCGTTGAGCAATGTGGTTTTAAGTTTTGGTAAGATGCCAAATGAAGTTGTTTTTTGAGGAAGTTTTTGGTAAGATGCCAAATGAAGTTTTAAGAAGTTTTTGGAGGATGAAGTAGGTCAGCGAGGTATATTCCGTTGAGCAATGAGTTTTTTTTATGGTGTCTACGGGACTACGTGAAGTCAATGTTGGGAGGTTTTTAAAGTATATATGGTTGTATGCACACAAGGTAATAAGAGATTACAAAGGCTTGTTATCGAGCTAAACCACTTTTAGTAAAAAAGTTACTGATGATTAATGATGTGGTATATTGTTGTCCTACACACTGGTAAAAGTAAAGATAATAATAACAATTAGATGGTTGACATAATATTTACTAGTATTGAAAGGAATTTGTAATAATTCGAAGTTTTGAGGATTTAAAGATAAATCATTTTTAGTAGAGGAAAAATTTAAGTTTTATTTATGTCATACGGAGTTAGTAAAGATAAGTTTATATTTTTGAAGACAAGAGTAAGTTTGTAAGGTAAGTATACCTAAGGGTAATAATGAAGTTTCAATTAAAGGCAGGTAATTTACGCATTTAATTCGGTAGAACAGAGAGTATCTGAACTGTGTTAGAACTCGGGACTTGCTTTATGAAGTGATTATGGGAGAATATTTGCCAATTAGGAGTGTCGGTGTTATTGACTATCAACTGGAACACTGTCATTACTTTAGGAAGAAAATAGTTAGGAAAACAAAGTGTGATGTTATTATTCCAAGGAATTAGTCGAAGCATGTAAGATTTTTTAGCTGAAAGTTAGTGTGTTATTGGTCAGTAAGAGGTGACCTGTAACAATACGAAGATGTGGGATTATACCACGAATAGGGGAGTTTTTTTTTGTATGTGACGTGTGATGTCACGATGAGTTGTTGAGTTCTGAGAGATTCTGGTGTAGTAGGAATAGCTATACTTCAGGCGGTCAGAACAAGTAGGAAGTGGTGTTTGGAGGACACGGTACTTAATTAAAAGTTTTTAGAGAAAACTAAGTTTTTTTAGGTATTCAGCAAGAAGTCAAATCATGAATAGACTAAGTTTAAAGTATAAGAGCATTAATATTTTGTGGAACGAAATATTTATTCCGAGGAGTTTGTCATGTGTTTTTGTGAAATAGTTTAGTGATATACGTAATTCAGGTTTATTGAGTAGTATTTTGTCCAAGTCTTAATCATTTTGTGTAGTAGGTAAGAATGACAATACAGTAAAGTTATATCTTGAGACTAAGTTAAATTTTATAAGATGAACGAGAAGTCAGATTTTATGTTTATTTGTAATTTTGAAAATTCAAGTTATTGTTTTCGAGAAGTAGCAAAGAGGAATCATAGTTTTATGAGAAGTTAAGAAGTCGTAGAGACTTAGGAAGTATTAATTTGAAAGGAGGCGGCCGTGGCCTAAGAAAGAATTAAGCCACGAAGGCAGGTGAGTAGTAACTTGGGTATTTAAGTGAACTGTTTAATAACTGCTTTAAGGTATTTCGATGTCATTATGTACTTGGGGAAATATTTACATGTATGACATGCACTGAAATTGGAATTGCCTTAGGTATCTTGCTAAGTTATTTTTTTTCTTCAATTATTGAAATTTTACTGCATTTGAGTAATCCCTTTAAAGAGACGAAAGGAATATTGTGTTGTTTGCATATCGTGTGCTGTGATAATTTTAATGTGTTAATCAGCTGGAAATACAACAATGTAATTCTACGCCAGACTGATATACAAAAACTACGTTCAAAAGATATGAAGACAAAATGGTATGTCAAGCATACAATCACCACCATTATAAACGAGTGCAGCGTTGACATATATGTCAAAATTAAAAGTGAAGGGCATTATATGTATACTTTTTTTACAGCATATAAAAAAATGAACATTATGAACATTTGGAAGAATGAGATGAATGAAAGTTAAAATGTGAATTTTTGTGAAGAAGATATTTCTTGTATATTTTTGTGTATCGATGAAGAGTATATTGTATGTTGTCTTTTTGGGGGTTATGATATTTATATTTATAGTTTTTTTATGTTGGATGTGGTAAGAGAAATAATGTGAAATGTCATTTAAATTATTTATCCTAGGGGCGATTGTAACGATTCGATCCCATAGCGGTTATATATAAAGGGTTACGCATTTATTATCATGTTATTATTATTATTATTAATTAGTACATCCATGAGATGATTTTTATATCAGATGATTGTAAGCGGTTTTTATTATTATAGTTAGAAAGATTTTTATTAACATTTATTTGTAAAGAGACGAAGTATTATATATTGCAACAAGACTGGCGATATGGACTAACCCTATGCGTCACAAGCAGAACGTCGTAGTAGTTATTTCACCACGGCAAACAGCGTCATTGTCATGAGTAACCATCACGAGTTCGACCATCAAGTTCCTTCGAGAAGGAATGGAACAAATATTTCACGCATGGTGCAACTAACATGCCATTTTCTACTGTACGTATGCGTCAAGATATTACAAGTTGTGATGCAATTAGCCCTCGTGATTGAATGAACACTGAAGAGAGGGAAGCTTACTGGGGTGGGAGACAATCGAAGACCACGTGACAAGGAAGTTATTAGTACCTGCGCCCTCGACAAGACATTCATTCATCACCAGCTCTCGAGAAAAGAAGGAAGTTGTAACCTTGCTTTCTGGGCCCTAATGGACTGAGCATACAGAGTCGACACTGAATGATGTCCTGCCGACATCTATATTAGTACATAATGGGTTATATCCCTGATCAAGAGTCTTTCTACAGATGGCAACGTACTTAATGAGGATATTTCATAGTAATTGAGATATCACATCATTTTTTAAACATATGCGACGTAACATCGAGATCATCGGTCATTACTTAAATATGACGAATCTTCAAAAGGGTGAGCAAACAATTAAATATCCGACGTCTCTGTAATATGTAACTTCAAGATAGAATCAATTCATTAATGTTTATTTTCTTTTAAATTAATTGCCGCATTGAGTAATTTTAAATTCAATTGTGTGACTATCACTATTCTGTTTTATTAATATTTTGTTTTTGCAATTAATAAATTCATTCTCTTCAACGTAATGCCTTTTTCTTTCATTGTAGTTAGTATTTTAAGGCAATCATACTCCTTGATTAAATACTGGATTGGTTAGATGACTTTGTCTCACCACGACCAGGGGTAATTAGGTCTCACTCTACTGCTGATAGCCGAGGTTAATTCACAAATTTCGATTCACTGTCTTAAATAGGGATCTGGCGCTCAACAACACTTATTATATTACACTATCACAGGTAAGGTCACACCACAGTGTATATTATTTATTCTTATCATGTTTGTTTTAATTGAACCATTACAGTTTTGTCACCATAGTGAAAGGACTTATATTAAAAATGTTACAACATAGGTTATTAATGTACATCAATACAGTCTGAACTCTTGTTTATGTAACAGACTACCTTACAGCCAGACATAGATTAATACTGCACATCAATACAGTCTGAACTCTTGTGTATGTAACAGACTACCTTACAGCCAGACATAGGTTATTACTGCACATCAATACAGACTGAACTCTTGTGTATGTAACAGACTACCTTACAGCCAGACATAGGATATTACTGCACATCAATACAGACTGAACTCTTGTGTATGTAACAGACTACCTTACAGCCAGACATAGGTTATTACTGCACATCAATACAGACTGAACTCTTGTGTATGTATCAGGCTACCTTACAGCCAGACATAAGTTATTACTGCACATCAATACAGTCTGAACTGTTGTGTATGTAACAGACTACCTTACAGCCAGACATAGGATATTACTGCACATCAATACAGACTGAACTCTTGTGTATGTTACAGACTACCTTACAGCCAGACATATGACATTACTGCACATCAATACAGACTGAACTCCTGTGTATGTAACAGACTACCTTACAGCCAGACATAGGTTATTACTGCACATCAATACAGACTGAACTCTTGTGTATGTTACAGACTACCTTACAGCCAGACATAGGATATTACTGCACATCAATACAGACTGAACTCTTGTGTATGTAACAGACTACCTTACAGCCAGACATAGGTTATTACTGCACATCAATACAGACTGAACTCTTGTGTATGTAACAGGCTACCTTACAGCCAGCCATAGGTTATTACTGCACATCAATACAGACTGTACTCTTGTGTATGTAACAGGCTACCTTACAGCCAGCCATAGGTTATTACTGCACATCAATACAGACTGAACTCTTGTGTATGTAACAGGCTACCTTACAGCCAGACATAGTTTATTACTGCACATCAATACAGACTGAACTCTTGTGTATGTAACAGGCTACCTTACAGCCAGACATAGGTTATTACTGCACATCAATACAGTCTGAACTCTTGTGTATGTAACAGGCTACCTTACAGCCAGACATAGGATATTACTGCACATCAATGCAGACTGAACTCTTGTGTATGTAACAGACTACCATACAGCCAGACATAGGTTATTACTGCACATCAATACAGTCTGAACTCTTGTGTATGTAACAGACTACCTTACAGCCAGGCATAGGTTATTACTGCACATCAATACAGTCTGAACTCTTGTGTATGTAACAGACTACCTTACAGCCAGCCATAGGTTATTACTGCACATCAATACAGACTGAACTCTTGTGTACGTAACAGATTACCTTACAGCCACACGTAGGTTATTACTGCACATCAATACAGACTGAACTCTTGTGTGTGTAACAGACTACTTTACAGCCAGACATAGGTTATTACTGCACATCAATACAGACTGAACTCTTGTGTATGTAACAGACTACCTTACAGCCAGACATAGGTTATTACTGCACATCAATACAGCCTCAACTCTTGTGTGTGTAACAGATTACCTTACAGCCAGACGTAGGTTATTACTGCACATCAATACAGACTGAACTCTTGTGTGTGTAACAGACTACCTTACAGCCAGACATAGGTTATTACTGCACATCAATACAGACTGAACTCTTGTGTATGTAACAGACTACCTTACAGCCAGACGTAGGTAATTACTGCACATCAATACAGACTGAACTCTTGTGTGTGTAACAGACTACCTTACAGCCAGACATAGGATATTACTGCACATCAATACAGACTGAACTATTGTGTATGTAACAGACTACCTTACAGCCAGACATAGGATATTACTGCACATCAATACAGTCTGAACTCTTGTGTATGTAACAGGCTACCTTACAGCCAGACATAGGTTATTACTGCACATCAATACAGACTGAACTCTTGTGTATGTAACAGGCTAACTTACAGCCAGACATAGGTTATTACTGTACATCAATACAGTCTGAACTCTTGTTTATGTAACAGGCTACCTTACAGCCAGGCATAGGTTATTACTGCACATCAATACAGACTGAACTCTTGTGTATGTAACAGACTACCTTACAGCCAGACATAGGATATTACTGCACATCAATACAGACTGAACTCTTGTGTATGTAACAGGCTACCTTACAGCCAGACATAGGTTATTACTGCACATCAATACAGTCTGAACTCTTGTGTATGTAACAGGCTACCTTACAGCCAGACATAGGTTATTACTGCACATCAATACAGTCTGTACTCTTGTTTATGTAACAGGCTACCTTACAGCCAGACATAGGATATTACTGCACATCAATACAGTCTGAACTCTTGTGTATGTAACAGGCTACCTTACAGCCAGACATAGGTTATTACTGCACATTAATACAGACTGTACTATTGTGTATGTAACAGACTACCTTACAGCCAGACATAGGTTATTACTGCACATCAATACAGACTGAACTCTTGTGTATGTAACAGGCTACCTTACAGCGAGACATAGGTTATTACTGCACATCAATACAGACTGAACTCTTGTGTATGTAACAGGCTACCTTACAGCCAGACATAGGATATTACTGCACATCAATACAGTCTGAACTCTTGTGTGAGTAACAGACTACCTTACAGCCAGACATAGGTTATTACTGCACATCAATACAGACTGAACTCTTGTATATGTAACAGACTACCTTACAGCCAGACATAGGTTATTACTGCACATCAATACAGACTGAACTCTTGTGTATGTAACAGACTACCTTACAGCCAGACATAGGTTATTACTGCACATCAATACAGACTGAACTCTTGTATATGTAACAGACTACCTTACAGCCAGACATAGGTTATTACTGCACATCAATACAGCCTCAACTCTTGTGTGTGTAACAGATTACCTTACAGCCAGACGTAGGTTATTACTGCACATCAATACAGACTGAACTCTTGTGTGTGTAACAGACTACCTTACAGCCAGACATAGGTTATTACTGCACATCAATACAGACTGAACTCTTGTGTATGTAACAGACTACCTTACAGCCAGACGTAGGTTATTACTGCACATCAATACAGACTGAACTCTTGTGTGTGTAACAGACTACCTTACAGCCAGACATAGGATATTACTGCACATCAATACAGACTGAACTATTGTGTATGTAACAGACTACCTTACAGCCAGACATAGGATATTACTGTACATCAATACAGTCTGAACTCTTGTGTATGTAACAGGCTACCTTACAGCCAGACATAGGTTATTACTGCACATCAATACAGACTGAACTCTTGTGTATGTAACAGGCTACCTTACAGCCAGCCATAGGTTATTACTGCACATCAATACAGACTGAACTCTTGTGTATGTAACAGGCTACCTTACAGCCAGCCATAGGTTATTACTGCACATCAATACAGACTGAACTCTTGTGTATGTAACAGGCTAACTTACAGCCAGACATAGTTTATTACAGCACATCAATACAGACTGAACTCTTCTGTGTGTAACAGACTACCTTACAGCCAGACATAGGATATTACTGCACATCAATACAGACTGAACTATTGTGTATGTAACAGACTACCTTACAGCCAGACATAGGATATTACTGTACATCAATACAGTCTGAACTCTTGTGTATGTAACAGGCTACCTTACAGCCAGACATAGGTTATTACTGCACATCAATACAGACTGAACTCTTGTGTATGTAACAGGCTACCTTACAGCCAGCCATAGGTTATTACTGCACATCAATACAGACTGAACTCTTGTGTATGTAACAGGCTACCTTACAGCCAGCCATAGGTTATTACTGCACATCAATACAGACTGAACTCTTGTGTATGTAACAGGCTACCTTACGGCCAGACATAGGTTATTACTGCACATCAATACAGTCTGAACTCTTGTGTATGTAACAGGCTACCTTACAGCCAGACATAGGATATTACTGCACATCAATGCAGACTGAACTCTTGTGTATGTAACAGACTACCTTACAGCCAGCCATAGGTTATTACTGCACATCAATACAGACTGAACTCTTGTGTACGTAACAGATTACCTTACAGCCAGACGTAGGTTATTACTGCACATCAATACAGACTGAACTCTTGTGTGTGTAACAGACTACTTTACAGCCAGACATAGGTTATTACTGCACATCAATACAGACTGAACTCTTGTGTACGTAACAGATTACCTTACAGCCAGACGTAGGTTATTACTGCACATCAATACAGACTGAACTCTTGTGTGTGTAACAGACTACTTTACAGCCAGCCATAGGTTATTACTGCACATCAATACAGACTGAACTCTTGTGTATGTAACAGGCTACCTTACAGCCAGCCATAGGTTATTACTGCACATCAATACAGACTGAACTCTTGTGTATGTAACAGGCTACCTTACAGCCAGACATAGGTTATTACTGCACATCAATACAGTCTGAACTCTTGTGTATGTAACAGGCTAACTTACAGCCAGACATAGGATATTACTGCACATCAATGCAGACTGAACTCTTGTGTATGTAACAGACTACCTTACAGCCAGCCATAGGTTATTACTGCACATCAATACAGACTGAACTCTTGTGTTTGTAACAGATTACCTTACAGCTAGACGTAGGTTATTACTGCACATCAATACAGACTGAACTCTTGTGTGTGTAACAGACTACTTTACAGCCAGACATAGGTTATTACTGCACATCAATACAGTCTGAACTCTTGTGTATGTAACAGGCTACCTTACAGCCAGACATAGGATATTACTGCACATCAATGCAGACTGAACTCTTGTGTATGTAACAGACTACCTTACAGCCAGCCATAGGTTATTACTGCACATCAATACAGACTGAACTCTTGTGTACGTAACAGATTACCTTACAGCCAGACGTAGGTTATTACTGCACATCAATACAGACTGAACTCTTGTGTGTGTAACAGACTACTTTACAGCCAGACATAGGTTATTACTGCACATCAATACAGACTGAACTCTTGTGTATGTAACAGACTACCTTACAGCCAGACATAGGTTATTACTGCACATCAATACAGCCTCAACTCTTGTGTGTGTAACAGATCACCTTACAGCCAGACGTAGGTTATTACTGCACATCAATGCAGACTGAACTCTTGTGTGTGTAACAGACTACCTTACAGCCAGACATAGGTTATTACTGCACATCAATACAGACTGAACTCTTGTGTATGTAACAGACTACCTTACAGCCAGACGTAGGTTATTACTGCACATCAATACAGACTGAACTCTTGTGTGTGTAACAGACTACCTTACAGCCAGACATAGGATATTACTGCACATCAATACAGACTGAACTATTGTGTATGTAACAGACTACCTTACAGCCAGACACAGGATATTACTGCACATCAATACAGTCTGAACTCTTGTGTATGTAACAGGCTACCTTACAGCCAGACATAGGTTATTACTGCACATCAATACAGACTGAACTCTTGTGTATGTAACAGGCTACCTTACAGCCAGACATAGGTTATTACTGTACATCAATACAGTCTGAACTCTTGTTTATGTAACAGGCTACCTTACAGCCAGGCATAGGTTATTACTGCACATCAATACAGACTGAACTCTTGTGTATGTAACAGACTACCTTACAGCCAGACATAGGATATTACTGCACATCAATACAGACTGAACTCTTGTGTATGTAACAGGCTACCTTACAGCCAGACATAGGTTATTACTGCACATCAATACAGTCTGAACTCTTGTGTATGTAACAGGCTACCTTACAGCCAGACATAGGTTATTACTGCACATCAATACAGTCTGTACTCTTGTTTATGTAACAGGCTACCTTACAGCCAGACATAGGATATTACTGCACATCAATACAGTCTGAACTCTTGTGTATGTAACAGGCTACCTTACAGCCAGACATAGGTTATTACTGCACATTAATACAGACTGTACTATTGTGTATGTAACAGACTACCTTACAGCCAGACATAGGTTATTACTGCACATCAATACAGACTGAACTCTTGTGTATGTAACAGGCTACCTTACAGCGAGACATAGGTTATTACTGCACATCAATACAGACTGAACTCTTGTGTATGTAACAGGCTACCTTACAGCCAGACATAGGATATTACTGCACATCAATACAGTCTGAACTCTTGTGTGAGTAACAGACTACCTTACAGCCAGACATAGGTTATTACTGCACATCAATACAGACTGAACTCTTGTATATGTAACAGACTACCTTACAGCCAGACATAGGTTATTACTGCTCATCAATACAGACTGAACTCTTGTGTATGTAACAGGCTACCTTACAGCCAGACATAGGTTATTACTGCACATCAATACAGACTGAACTCTTGTATATGTAACAGACTACCTTACAGCCAGACATAGGTTATTACTGCACATCAATACAGCCTCAACTCTTGTGTGTGTAACAGATTACCTTACAGCCAGACGTAGGTTATTACTGCACATCAATACAGACTGAACTCTTGTGTGTGTAACAGACTACCTTACAGCCAGACATAGGTTATTACTGCACATCAATACAGACTGAACTCTTGTGTATGTAACAGACTACCTTACAGCCAGACGTAGGTTATTACTGCACATCAATACAGACTGAACTCTTGTGTGTGTAACAGACTACCTTACAGCCAGACATAGGATATTACTGCACATCAATACAGACTGAACTATTGTGTATGTAACAGACTACCTTACAGCCAGACATAGGATATTACTGTACATCAATACAGTCTGAACTCTTGTGTATGTAACAGGCTACCTTACAGCCAGACATAGGTTATTACTGCACATCAATACAGACTGAACTCTTGTGTATGTAACAGACTACCTTACAGCCAGACATAGGTTATTACTGCACATCAATACAGACTGAACTCTTGTGTATGTAACAGACTACCTTACAGCCAGACATAGGTTATTACTGCACATCAATACAGTCTGAACTCTTGTGTATGTAACAGACTACCTTACAGCCAGACATAGTTTGTTACTGCACATCAATACAGACTGAACTTTTGTGTATGTAACAGACTACCTTACAGCCAGACATAGGATATTACTGCACATCAATACAGACTGAACTCTTGTGTGAGTAACAGACTACCTTACAGCCAGACATAGGTTATTACTGCACATCAATACAGACTGAACTCTTGTGTATGTAACAGACTACCTTACAGCCAGACATAGGTTTTTACTGCACATCAATACAGACTGAACTCTTGTGTATGTAACAGGCTACCTTACAGCCAGACATAGGATATTACTGCACATCAATACAGACTGAACTCTTGTGTATGTAACAGGCTACCTTACAGCCAGACATAGGTTATTACAGCACATCAATACAGACTGAACTTTTGTGTATGTAACAGGCTACCTTACAGCCAGACATAGGATATTACTGCACATCAATACAGACTGAACTCTTGTGTGAATAACAGACTACCTTACAGCCAGACATAGGTTATTACTGCACATCAATACAGACTGAACTCTTGTGTATGTAACAGGCTACCTTACAGCGAGGCATAGGTTATTACTGCACATCAATACAGACTGAACTCTTGTGTATGTAACAGGCTACCTTACAGCCAGACATAGGATATTACTGCACATCAATACAGTCTGAACTCTTGTGTGAGTAACAGACTACCTTACAGCCAGACATAGGTTATTACTGCACATCAATACAGACTGAACTCTTGTATATGTAACAGACTACCTTACAGCCAGACATAGGTTATTACTGCACATCAATACAGACTGAACTCTTGTGTATGTAACAGGCTACCTTACAGCCAGACATAGGTTATTACTGCACATCAATACAGACTGAACTCTTGTATATGTAACAGACTACCTTACAGCCAGACATAGGTTATTACTGCACATCAATACAGGCTGAACTCTTGTGTATGTAACAGGCTACCTTACAGCCAGACATAGGTTTTTACTGCACATCAATACAGACTGAACTCTTGTGTATGTAACAGACTACCTTACAGCCAGATATAGGTTACTACTGCACATCAATACAGACTGAACTCTTGTGTATGTAAAAGGCTACCTTACAGCCAGACATAGGATATTACTGCACATCAATACAGACTGAACTCTTGTGTATGTAACAGGCTACCTTACAGCCAGACATAGGTAATTACTGCACATCAATACAGACTGAACTCTTGTGTATGTAACAGACTACCTTACAGCCAGACATAGGTTATTACTGCACATCAATACAGACTGAACTCTTGTGTATGTAACAGGCTACCTTACAGCCAGACATAGGTTATTACTGCACATCAATACAGACTGAACTCTTGTGTATGTAACAGACTACCTTACAGCCAGACATAGGTTATTACTGCACATCAATACAGACTGAACTCTTGTGTATGTAACAGGCTACCTTACAGCCAGACATAGGTTATTACTGCACATCAATACAGACTGAACTCTTGTGTATGTAACAGACTACCTTAGAGCCAGACATAGGATATTACTGCACATCAATACAGTCTGAACTCTTGTGTGAGTAACAGACTACCTTACAGCCAGACATAGGTTATTACTGCACATCAATACAGACTGAACTCTTGTATATGTAACAGACTACCTTACAGCCAGACATAGGTTATTACTGCACATCAATACAGACTGAACTCTTGTGTATGTAACAGGCTACCTTACAGCCAGACATAGGTTATTACTGCACATCAATACAGACTGAACTCTTGTATATGTAACAGACTACCTTACAGCCAGACATAGGTTATTACTGCACATCAATACAGACTGAACTCTTGTGTATGTAACAGGCTACCTTACAGCCAGACATAGGTTTTTACTGCACATCAATACAGACTGAACTCTTGTGTATGTAACAGACTACCTTACAGCCAGATATAGGTTACTACTGCACATCAATACAGACTGAACTCTTGTGTATGTAAAAGGCTACCTTACAGCCAGACATAGGATATTACTGCACATCAATACAGACTGAACTCTTGTGTATGTAACAGGCTACCTTACAGCCAGACATAGGTAATTACTGCACATCAATACAGACTGAACTCTTGTGTATGTAACAGACTACCTTACAGCCAGACATAGGTTATTACTGCACATCAATACAGACTGAACTCTTGTGTATGTAACAGGCTACCTTACAGCCAGACATAGGTTATTACTGCACATCAATACAGACTGAACTCTTGTGTATGTAACAGACTACCTTACAGCCAGACATAGGTTATTACTGCACATCAATACAGACTGAACTCTTGTGTATGTAACAGGCTACCTTACAGCCAGACATAGGTTATTACTGCACATCAATACAGACTGAACTCTTGTGTATGTAACAGACTACCTTAGAGCCAGATATAGGTTATTACTGTACATCAATACAGACTGAACTATTGTGTATGTAACAGGCTACCTTACAGCCAGACATAGGTTATTACTGCTCATCAATACAGACTGAACTCTTGTGTATGTAACAGACTACCTTACAGCCAGACATAGGTTATTACTGTACATCAATACAGTCTGAACTCTTGTGTATGTAACAGACTACCTTACAGCCAGACATAGGTTATTACTGCACATCAATACAGACTGAACTCTTGTGTATGTAACAGGCTACCTTACAGCCAGACATAGGTTATTACTGCTCATCAATACAGTCTGAACTCTTGTGTATGTAACAGGCTACCTTACAGCCAGACATAGGTTATTACTGCTCATCAATACAGACTGAACTCTTGTGTATGTAACAGGCTACCTTACAGCCAGACATAGGTTATTACTGCTCATCAATACAGACTGAACTCTTGTGTATGTAACAGACTACCTTACAGCCAGACATAGGATATTACTGCACATCAATACAGACTGAACTCTTGTGTATGTAACAGACTACCTTACAGCCAGACATAGGATATTACTGTACATCAATACAGACTGAACTCTTGTGTATGTAACAGACTACCTTACAGCCAGACATAGGTTATTACTGCACATCAATACAGTCTGAACTCTTGTGTATGTAACAGGCTACCTTACAGCCAGCCATAGGTTATTACTGCACATCAATACAGACTGAACTCTTGTGTATGTAACAGACTACCTTACAGCCAGACATAGGTTATTACTGCACATCAATACAGTCTGAACTCTTGTTTATGTAACAGACTACCTTACAGCCAGACATAGGATATTACTGCACATCAATACAGACTGAACTCTTGTGTATGTAACAGACTACTTTACAGCCAGACATAGGTTATTACTGCACATCAATACAGTCTGAACTCTTGTTTATGTAACAGACTACCTTACAGCCAGCCATAGGTTATTACTGCACATCAATACAGACTGAACTCTTGTGTATGTAACAGACTACCTTACAGCCAGATATAGGTTATTACTGCACATCAATACAGTCTGAACTATTGTGTATGTAACAGGCTACCTTACAGCCAGACATAGGATATTACTGCACATCAATACAGACTGAACTCTTGTGTATGTAACAGGCTACCTTACAGCCAGACATAGGTTATTACTGCTCATCAATACAGTCTGAACTCTTGTGTGAGTAACAGACTACCTTACAGCCAGACATAGGTTATTACTGCTCATCAATACAGTCTGAACTCTTGTGTATGTAACAGACTACCTTACAGCCAGACATAGGTTATTACTGCTCATCAATACAGACTGAACTCTTGTGTATGTAACAGGCTACCTTACAGCCAGACATAGGTTATTACTGCACATCAATACAGTCTGAACTCTTGTGTATGTAACAGACTACCTTACAGCCAGACATAGGTTATTACTGCACATCAATACAGACTGAACTCTTGTGTGAGTAACAGACTACCTTACAGCCAGACATAGGTTATTACTGCACATCAATACAGACTGAACTCTTGTGTATGTAACAGGCTACCTTACAGCCAGACATAGGTTATTACTGTACATCAATACAGATTGAACTCTTGTTTATGTAACAGGCTACCTTACAGCCAGACATAGGTTATTACTGCACATCAATACAGTCTGAACTATTGTGTATGTAACAGGCTACCTTACAGCCTGACATAGGTTATTACTGTACATCAATACAGACTGAACTCTTGCGTACGTGACTGACTAGTGAGCACGTGGTCCACTGTGTTAGAAACAGTGAGATTAGGCTCAACAGCTGGTTTGCCGTTATGTATACTTACCTCTACTTGTTCGACCTTTACTTCGCGTGAGTAAGCAATTAGTCTGCGCACTAATGAACAGTCGTCACGGGCGGATAATCGTGGGACCACCGGGGTGAAACAATGAAATCTCAAATCCATGTGGTATGCCAAGCGAATGGATACCACGCGTTGATGATCCCAAATCATTATCAAAATCACGTTCATTCCTGGGATTCGGGGGGGGGGCTAGCTTCCCCCCCCCCCTTCCATAGTTCGACCTAGGGTGCGCACAGAACGTATATTGGCTGTGTTTGACAGCATATACCAGGTTAATTATCAGCCCCTAATGATTTTGTTTTATGCAGCCCAACTAATTTGTAGGCCTATTAGTAGGAAGGTCGATATTTCTCTGCGTGCATCCCGAATGGTACTAATGCACTGCAAGCGTATCCCGCAAACGATACACAACACTATTGTTTTTCCCTCGTATTAATCGGCAGTCACACCGAGAGAAAAACAATAGTGTTCAGTATCGTTTGCAGGATATGCTTGCAGTGGATTAGTACCATACGGGAAGCAAAAAAAGAATTATCGACCTTCCTGATAACAACGCTAGTTGGGCTGCATAAAACAATATTATTAGGAGCAGCTGATTCAACTGTATTAGGATTGAAATCAACTTATCATCAGTATTTTATAGCTATTACTCATATATTGTGGAGAATGCATGCGCACAGAGCCGGGAATCAAACCCAGGACCTTTAATAGGCAAGCAGCTTCACTACTCTACCATCATGCCGCGGTTAGATACTATTTATGGGTTACGTCATGCGACGTCCAGTTTAAACGCAAGGCTTGTCAGCGTTTGTCTTTGCAAATTAAATCTTGTTCGAAGTTTATTTGATTAATCATAAGCGTGACCACAAACAAGTCCAATGGGTTATCGATTCTAGAATACATATTTCCCGTGACCATGCCACAAGTATTTATTACAAACAGCGGCTGGGAGATGCCGCTCGTCACAGTTCAGTGCAGTGAGACTAGGAAAATCACCCCGTAAATTTAGCTTTTGTCGGTCTGTTTGTTATGGGTTCACATCTGTACTGTACTAATGGAGTTTATGTCTACCCCTTAATATTCGCGCTTTCAATGGGGTCAGGATGTGGCGAGTATTTTTATGGCCGGATGCCTTTCCTGACGCCAACCTCTTGAGAGAAATTAGAGATGAAATGAATGAAGATAAATGAAACTGGGCAAAGATGTCAGAAGGTACCGTCCTGGCATTTTCCTGGAGTTGAAAATTGGAAAACACGGAAGACGTTTCAAGGACGGCCAACGGTGGGGCTCGAACCCACGTCTACCGAGTCCCCTATGGCTTAGCACTTTGCGTTTGCGTTTGTGGCTACTGCTCTCGGTACAGTAATAATGGAGTAGCTCGTATAATAAATTGGTCTCCAAGTAGAAGTAATCCCCACAAGAAAACTAGATTGCTTGAGTAATAGCCTACTTTGAGATAGCCTTAAATCGACTCCTTACTTTAAAATGGTTTCTTTTATTTATTCATTTATTTGGGAAATTAATTGTGAATTGTTTCATCCAACGATATATTTGTTAGGACGAACTCTCACTGGGGTAAAGAAATGAGATAAAAGGTCTAGTTGAGGAATATACTTGTGCAACGTGCATTGAATTTGATTTCCTTAGAGTCAATCGTGCAATTACTCCTCCCACACTTCCTATGGTAACATATGGAGATGAGAAGCAAATCTTCCTGACATGGATGTGTCGCAAACAAACAGTGAAAACTGTGAAGTCACACGTGTCTGCTGACAGTCTCCTGCAAGACTCGTGATGGCTGATTAAGCCGTTCCTTTGTTATCCTATGGTGTGAATTGGCTAACGACGGGCACACAGAAGTAGCTTTATTACATGACATATACATTTTAAATCCCATTACCTCACTGTGTAATATTTGTTTCTTAACCTTTTTTGTTTAGTTTGCGTAATAGGTCTATTAGTCACCTATTTTAGGAATATGTTTTTTCATTCCATGGATAATTTGACTGGAGATCATCTGATACACTTGAGGTTTCGTGGAGCGAATGAATTTTATTGTTAACTAACAGTAGTACCCGGCTTCGCCCGGTGGAATGATGATAATATCTCAGTCTCCTTAACACTCAACGTGATAAATTATATTTATTTATGAAGACTACTACTGTACGGGTATATCAAACTTACAATCTAATGGAAATACATATTTTAAAAATCACAGGCTAGGTAGACTGCGGTGTTGCTTAGTAGTATAATGGACGTAACATCTAGGTCATTTGCCATTTTGATGAGGATGATAATGAAGACGACTACTACTGAACGGGTATATCAAACTACTGTTGAATTGACACGACAAACTTACAGACTACCTTGATAGAAATATTTCAAAATTCACAGGCGATGAAGACGTATTGTGTGTGGTGATTAGTGGTATAATGGACGTAACATCTAGGTCATTTGCCCTTATGATGATAATAATAAGGTAGTGAAAAATGACTACTAAACTAACATGGTATAATTTTAAATCTGATATAGGTAATTCAGATTTCTACCTTCGATCTCTTCCAAAGTCTGAACCTTATTTTCTGGCTTAGGCCTATACTCGAAGCGTCTAGTGAAAGAGCTTATGAAGTACTGCTCGGGTCCAAGCTGCACGAACCAGAGAATATCGCAGTTGATGACGATATATGATGACAGACGTTCGGGGGGGATTCCCGGTCCTATACATTGGCCGGTGAATCACTCACTCTTTCGTAACACTATAGTGGTTTGAGCAAAGGCCCTGTATGAACATCAGCATAGTCAGCAATACCAGGTAACACGGCGGCCTCCGGACAGTCCTCTCATGTCACCACGCGATGAATCAGCAAGCTATTCTCACACCTGCCCCCTCCTCCAACCCTCCATTCCCCAGGGTCTCACAACTTGTGGGACTTGGGTTTGCGACCACGGACCCCAGCTGAGTCCGGCATTGCTTCTACTTACTGGTGCCGGGCTCCTTTCAGTTCTCTTTCCGGTCAGCCACCCTTGGTCAAACTCTTGTTCTCTTCCGACCCCGATGGTATCAGGGTATCCGAGGCATAGCGACTCTTTCACTTTCCCGCCTTAATTGGCCCTTGTCTAATCATTCCTGATAGCCTCATTCTTCGAGGTGTCAGCCTTCTTTTTATTTTCGTAATATCTCATGTCTTCTGCTCAAGGCCCTCAAGGAGGCAGGGTGTGTGTAGCCCCACCACTTCTGGTGCACGCTGGATAGTGCTAGATCCTCAAGGGCTCATGGCTGGTGAGTTTGGGAGCTGGCAACCCTGAGGGTTTCCTGAGCTGGGTCCGGTTTTACCTTTTTTTTCCATTGCCTTTGGGACGGACCCTGTCCTCTTTCCCTTTCCTATCTGCATTTCGTGGCTCTCCTTCCCTCCAAGTCCTCAATTCTCATTTATCTAGGGTTGAGGGCATTTCATTCCTCCTGTCTTTTATTTCCCTTATTCCTTTCTTTTGTCCTTATCTTCTTCTAGCCCATAAGTTTTGTAGCTAGTTTTAGTATTAATTTCATTTTCACAATCCCCCAAACCATTAGGGGCGATAACCTCGATGTTAAGCCCCTTTAAACAACAATTATCATCATCATCATCATCATCATCACAACTGGCATTGTGCAATTGGGTTACTGTGGCATTTAAAACTTCCTGTTAAGTCCCTCACCCTTTTGTGTTACATACATAATTTGTAGCTAGAAACCTTCCCTGGAATCCACACAACAACTCACCCAAGTATCATCGCAATCGGATGAATGGTATATGAACGCATAGGGGACATACATACACTACAACTATTGAATTGGCACGTCAAACTTACAAACTAACGTAATAGTAATAATGAATCACAGTCGAGCAAGACCAAATTTGGTTGAGATGGGTGAAACGGTGTAGATTTTTAGCAAAGGGCCTAAATGCAGGGAAGGAGTGGTCTGCCCAAATTTCCAAGTAGAGAGGGTTACTTGTCGGGTTCCAAAGGGTATGTATGTAAAATTTGGTTGAGATGGGTGAAACGTTGTAGATTTTTGCCAAAGGGCTAAAATGCAGGTAATGGAGTGGTCTGTCCGAAATTTTAAGTAGACAGTGTTACTCGTCGGGTTCCAAAGTGTAAATATACAAATTTTGGTTGAGATCGGTGAAACGGTGTAGATTTGGGGCAAAGAGCCTAAATGCATGGAATGGAGTGGTCTGTCCGCAATTTCAAGCAGACAGTGTTACTCGCAGGGTTCCAAAGGGTGAGTATACAAAGTTTGGTTCAGATCGGTGACGGTGTAGATTTGTGCCAAAGGGCCTAAATGCAGTGAATGGAGTGGTCTGCCCGCAATTTCAAGCAGACAGTGTTACTCGCAGGGTACCAAAGGGTACGAATACGAATTTGGGTTCTGATCGGTGAAACGGTGTAGATTTGGACCAAAGGGCCTAAATGCAGGGAAAGGGGTGGTCTGTCCGAAATTTTAAGTGGACAGTGTTACTCGCAGGGTTCCAAAGGGTAAGTATGCACATGTTGGTTCAGATCGGTGAAACGGTGTAGATTTGTGCAAAAGGGCCTAAATGCAGGTAATGGGGTGGCCTGTCCGAAATTTCAAGTGGACATGGTTATCCGCAGGGTTCCAAAGGGTAAGTATACAAATTTTGGTTCAGATCGGTGAAACGGTGTAGATTTGTGCCAAAGGGCCTAAATGCAGGGAATGGGGTGGTCTGTCCGAAATTTTAAGTTGACAGTTTTACTCGCAGGGTTCCAAAGGGCAAATATACAAACTTTGGTTGAGATCGGTGAAACGGTGTAGATTTGGGCCAAAGGGCCTAAATGCAGGGGATGGAGTGGTCTGTCCGCAATTTCAAGCAGACAGTGTTACTCGCAGGGAACCAAAGGGTAAGAATACGAATTTTGGTTCTGATCGGTGAAACGGTGTAGATTTGGACGAAAGGGCCTATATGCAGGGAATGGGGTGGTCTTTCCGAAATTTTGAGTGGACAGTGTTACTCGCAGGGTTCCAAAGGGTAAGTATACAAATTTTGGTTCAGATCGGTGAAACGGTGTAGATTTGTGCAAAAGGGCCTAAATGCAGGGAATGGGGTGGTCTGTCCGAAATTTAAAGTTGACAGGGTTACTCGTCGGGTTCCAAAGGGTAAGTATACAAATTATGGTTCAGATCGGTGAAACGGTGTAGATTTGTATACATAACAGACAGACAGACAGACAGACAGACAGACAGACAAACTTTGTGCTTTATATATATAGATAGATTGCTGAACGGTGCTATACAACAATGAGTGTTGTTTCAGTCCTCGGCAAAGTAACCGTAGTGTTCATGCCCACAAGGGGACATCACAGAACTGTAATTTCTCTGAAACCTTGCACATATGTTGATCATATAGCAAGGAATACATCTTTGATGGTATTGAATCCTCAAATGTAATTTGGACCATCCATTGTGAGCCCGTAAGGCTCATGCCCGATGGTACTATGGATGTCATGATGGACTACAGTTGAGATGGACTACAACAGCTTTGAACTTGCTCCAATCCAATTTTATGACTTGGAAAGTGGATATTCATGCTGTAAGAACAAGAAATAACTATTACAGAAGGGCATGAAATTAATTTACAAATTTATTTAATTTAAGGATACTTTCTACATATTTAGAACGCATTGGATTTATTCCAGGATTTTTCATCATATTTAAAGTATTAATTTGCATCGCAGATAGGCCAACCATTAATTTAGTCAATGCACGACCCAAGATGTGAATCGTGGAAGGAAGTACAATGTGTTGCACGAACACTCCAATTTGAGACCGCATGAAGGTGGGTGCGTATTGCATTGTGCTAGGAAGAACGTGGTTGAAGTTATCAGACGAAATCTGAAGTTGTGTGAGAGTTTCACATTAAACTGAGTGTATATTTAGACACGGAGGAGGTTGCTGAAGTCAGCGGAAGTAGTATTTTCATGATTTAGTGAAATCTGTCATTATTTACGTACTTTTACATGACTTGTGACTAGCACATGGTGCGTGATTAAAAGGTCGAGCAAGTGCCACGAGGTAAAATAGAAGTATTACATTGGAGTGAAATATTAATCTATATAACAAATAAACATTATTTCCGATAAAACTGTATTTTTTGCGTGCGAGATTGCGCCGATATTCAACTATTTTGAAAGCACATGCATTTCATTCAGTGAGGCACGTTATACAAATAACGTCTAGAATCTTTGGCGGAAGTAAAAACCGGCAATTATGATGTAATCCGCAATAATTAGAATCAGTGAACTAATTAGCGAGTGCAAATCATTTAAGGTAAATTCAGTGTTAAAATGTTTCAACGACATGATCAACTTAGCTACACCAACCGACCACATGACTGCTACTCTTGCCAAATTTGAGATGGAAGTCGACATGCAGTAGAACCCAGATGATTGGGAGATGCTAATGTTGGAGCCACACGATGAGACGCAGAAAAATGCATTGGTAAGCTCGAAGAGCTGAGTTGAGGTCAAACACTATGCCCAAGGCTAGAACCATGAGGAGTCAACTTCGACGCTAATGTGGAATATTTTTTTCTGTAAATGGTTGAGTGTTGTACTTTAGATTAAGTGACCGCACTAATTGCACAACTGATATGTAGGCATTCTTTTTAGCATGGTAGCATAATATTATAGTATCGTTTTGAGCTGGTAACGTCAGGCAGTAGTTTTATCTTTGGTTTTATGTACTATGAAAATATCAAGGATCTGTGAAGGCTTAGGAGAGCCATGTGAGATAGATCATAGCAGATTTTCGTATCGTTTGACACTGCAGAGGTTAGGCAGTAGTTTTCTCTTTGTATTAGTGTGCTTTCAGAAGCACTGTGTTTTGGAAGGTTTTGGAGAGCCACATGGACCTTGTGTATAAGCGAGGCGATCTGCAGACAACTAGTTTCATTTATTTTGACGGATGGAACAGTAGAAAGATACTGCAATGTTAAGGTAGCCAGCTAGATATACATTTTTTTCGTATAGTTGGATTTAAAGGTCTGTGGAAAGAGCCGACAATTGAAAACCTGTCTAAGAACGTATTATAAACCACACCTGCCGAAAGTAGTGGATCTTTGTTTATATTTTTTGCGACTATTGTGACGACTGAAATGGCAATGAGTAGAGGTGGCATTGGACACGCTAGAGTGTGGGTTCAATGGAGTGATATTTGATGCTTACGGCTGTTAGGAGCGTGTTATCAAAACTTGTATCGTATCATTCACGGAATTTTAGGAACTACGCTTATGTTAGGACGTTTGAGGAGAGTTAAACCCATGATTACTGAAACATGAATAAAGTGATACCTTTCCATTTTTGTAATGACCAGATGTAAAATGTAGGGCAGTGAGATTGTTATGTTTGTAGAAGACTTTATAAGAGTTTGAGCTGACGAGGATCGCTCATATGGAGTTTATACTATTTAGGTTGATAGTGGAAGGTTACCTTGTCGACCATGAGGTTTACGAGAGGAATAGAACCACATATTTCCACAGCTAGGGTGACGTGTTAGCCGTGTACAATGTGAAGTGAGTTTTCTCACTTTTTTATTGAGACAAGTGAATTTTCTACTTGTCTACGTATGTTCTGATGGTCATTAGGTAATTAAATACGCTGTGAGGGATAAAACTGTTATTAAATCTGATTATAAAAATCATGTGATAGAATTTCTTGACCTAAATTGCATTATAATAATCATATAACTAAATAATACGTGGAATTTTAAACTTGTATGAGTGTTAATTGACCAATACACTCGAACTTATTATTGATGCATATTAGGCACAATATTTAGGACAATGTATCCAATTTTGAGACGACTAGTTGCATTGCTGTGATAACTTGAAGACACTGGCAGGGCAAAAATGTGACATGAGACGTGGTTTTTACCACGCAGTTGCCGACATAATTATACCAATACTTAGATGTCAATTGGACACAAACAGTGTCTAATTTGCATAGGCAGGCACACACGTGGTGTGAAAGCAGGGGTGTCATGTTTTTATTTTTGCCTTGAAACATGTGTGTATTAGGACATTGTTTTTTTTATTAGTCTCCAGTTGTGCACAGACTTGTATTTATTTGCGTAGACCAGAGATGGGCACAATTCGGCTCATTGACCAGCACTCCCGCTCCGGTAGGAGAAAGAACCGAGTATGCGCTCTCACCGAAATTAACCTTGTAGCTGCTTGCACAGCTTGCTGTTACAAGCGGCGTATCACAACAGCTTTATACTTGTGCCCTGTTTGTTGTGCATTAGATGATCAGATTATCGTGTTACGTACATATTCCTCTTATTAGGTTCTGTGTAGGAAACATAAATAATTACTTTGGCAGATGATAAGTACACACGCCTTTGCCCACTACCGATAATCCTGAAACTACAATAAGCCAACCTAACAACTTGTTTAGAACACAAGAAACGAGAACTTGCTCTAGGAGTACAGAAATAAATACATGAATAAATATCATTCACCATAAAAAAGCATAGGTCTATGTGTTCTTGTATCTGAACTGTCATTCTGTAGATGATGAGGAGGTGTGCGTATCCTTTTGCTGAAGCAGACGGGTTACATTTGGAGCAATCGATCTTGCACTTGCAATTCGAAGAACGGCAGTGAGATGTGCGTCAGTTAGATTGGCTCTTCCTGGAGATTTATTTATCTTCATTAGAGAGAACAGTTTCTCACACAGATAAGTTGATCCAAACATTGATAGAAGTTTGGTAGCCATTTTGTGCATGTTTGGGAAATCTGTTTGCGAAAACTGTTCATAAAACATGTGCTAATCTTGTTGTTTAGCCTTCAGTTCACTATCACATTGAAGTGTGAGCACCTCGCACTGTAGCTCCAACGGAACGTCATCAATTATAATAGCAGTTGAAAAGGACGCAGCAAACCCTTTCAGATCAATTGATAAATCGTCCAGAATCGAAATAGGATGGAAAATTATTTCAGAAGACTCGCAAGGGTACCTGCAAATGTCTGTAATGCATCGTGTGTTACACTAGTTTTCCGAATTGACAATTTGGGGAAATGGGCTAACTCACCTTTCAACATCTGACGCTGCCAAAGCTGCAACATTTGTTTGAAAGCAGTAATACTGTTTACAAAATGAGTAATAAGAATGTTGCTTCCCTGCAACTTAAGGTTCAGTTTATTCATGTGAGATGTGATGTCCGTGAGAAATGCTAATTCATTAATCCATTTAGGATCAGTGAATTCCTTCTTTTCCATGAATAAGACTATTTCGTCCAACAAATCATAAAAAGCGATTCAACATAGTACCTCTACTGAGCCAGCGAACTTCACAAAAGTACACAATATCACCAAAATCACTCTCATTATCCGTCAGTAGAGCTTTAAATTGTCTATGGTTCAGTCCATGACTCTTAATAAAATGCACTGTTCTCACTACGATGGTCATGCCATTAGCCATTGTGACGTTTTTTGCGCACAGGTTTTGTTGATGAATCAAAGAATGCACAGGTACTATTATGAACCTCACGTCGTGTTGCAATAGTTTGTTTCGCAGGCGACCTATAAGCCCTGCTCTACATCCGACCATGCAGGGTGCTCCATCGGTGGCAATGGACAAAAGCTTTTCCCACGGTAGACCAAACCTGGGAAATACATCTTCCACGCATTGCAGTATGTCCTCACCTGTCGTTGTGTCCTTGAGAGGACATACATCAAGGAGCTCCTCCCTTACTACTAAATTGCTACCAACACCTCTAATAAATATTGCCAGCTGGGCTGTGTCCGATAAGTCGGTACTCTCATCTAATGCAATGGAAAACACAATGAAGTTCGAAATGAGCTCCATTAATTGTTCCACAATATCACCTGACAAACGTTCCATACGATGCGTAATAGTGCGCCGCGAAATACTCAAACTTGCGAAAGAACGTGATAATTGTGGACACAGTTCGTCTACTACGACTTCCAAACTCTGCTTCACAAATTCACCGTCACAAAATGGTCGGGAAGAGCGGGCGATCGGCAATGCTATTCTGTAACCAGCACGAACTGTTGCATCGGAACAGGAGGCATCACATTCCTGTGTGAGAAACAAACGGATTTGTAATTTCGAAGGAAAATTGTGTTTAATAGGCACCGTAATTCAGTTGTATAGTATATAGGTCCAGCATTATAAAACATAGCCCTACTTTAGTTCCTTCCTCGCGTAGATTATTGAGCAGAGTAAGTCGCATTTCACCCTCTAAACTTCCATACTGGTTGAAGTGATGTTGTCTGTAGTAAAGTTCTAAATTGAACATTTCTATGCCTAATACTGTATTTTCCCGCTCCTCCTTCGATGTCGGTGAACAGGTAATCACACTCCCAACTGGGTTGAAGGGTAACATAGACCGCCGCTTTACCGCATTGCTTTGACTAGCCATGTTACCTGCACAACGCACTGTACAAAACTGTGCTATTGTATTGCGTACAGCCGTACACATCATATACTCAACCCGGTATAATGTTGTACCTATGCTTGCGCCTTGACTGCGCATATTGCCATCTAGTCAATCCAGCACAAACTATTAGCGAGCAGTCAGCTCCTTGGCTCCGCTCGCGCTCATGTAGTTGGCTCAAGGAGCTGGGCTCTCTCATTGCCCACCTATGGCGTAGACGCTTAATGTCTACAGTTTTAACGTCAGATTTGAATAGCTAATGATTTAACTTAAAATTAAATGTTAAAAGTGACACCTTCGTAACTTAATTATTTTATTGGTGCCATTGTGACAGATCTTGGATCAGAACAGACACTCCTCATCATTAATTATTATATTATATAATTATCCCATTTTATATCTAGTAAGTCGCAGTATTCATAATTATTATCGCCCGCGCCATTACCTCATATATCATGTTAATTATAAATAAAAGGGATGCGTATATTTATTACATGATGTAAATGAGTCGGAGAGTGCCAAGTTAGGGTTTACAAATATGCAGCCAGGCTATTGACTGACAGGTTTGAGCTTATTATGAAGCAAGCTCTAGCCAAAATATCGCTACTGTGTATGAAATGAAGCTAATTGATATAAGCTTATTCTTTCCCTTGGAGTATGTACGCGGCGAAAGGATTACTTGAAGGATGAATCCGCTGTAACTGAACACCTCTCGACGTAGATGAATGCATAAAGGTGCGACACGGACTCCTTCCGGATTAATGCGAAATATAAGCTTGGAAATCAAGAGTGATCTAGATGGCGGTGATGAATGGCGGTACACAAACGTCTTGGTCCATTGAACTTCGCACTATGTTGGCTTCAAGAATTACTTTAACCTAGCTTAGTTATATGTTTGGTGGGCATTGAGATAATTGTTCATCATCATCATCATCATCATCTTCTTCTTCTTCAGTTCACCTTTTCCAGATGACACTGGGTGGGGGCAAATATGGTTCCTCTCCACTTTGTTCTGTCGTTCCACCATTCCTCTTCCGACACGGTGTTCCAATCCAGGTTTCGTTTAATAATGCCATTCTTCACCGAGTTCATCCAACGCATTCTTTGTCTTCCTCGTCCACTCTTCCCTGTCATCCGTCGTTCCAGTGCTCGTCTTGGTAGCCTTATTTCATTCATCCGTTTGACATGTCCAAAACATCTCTATCTGTTTTGATCCAGTTTGGCATTTAGTTTCCGTACTCCCAGTTTTTTCCGTATATCTTCATTTCTCACTTTGTCTCTCCTCGTTTTCTGGACCACACTTCTCAGGAATCTCATCTCACCTGCCTGTCCTCTGCTCTCATCCCTCTTATTCATTGTCCAAGTTTCTGCTGCATATGCCAATATAGGAACATAATATGCTTTGTACATACATTCTTTAGCCTTAATTGGTACATCCTTCAAAAGTTTGGTGCTTTTCAGTCGGTCAACACGAATGTACCCAAATAGAGCTGGGTTATGCCCTAATCCTGAAACAAATTACATGAGATTAATAAATAAACTAGGATGACCAGTTTCGATCGTCAAGCGATCATCATCAGATCCATTACACTTAGGCTATAACATCTATGTTTGAGAATACAGGTGAAAAATATATACGATATGTACAACTATTTAGTTGCAGTGTTGGCAATGCAACTGTCGGTGTATGCTAAATGTAGTATATCTAATGTTAGGTGAACTTCTAAAATGGTGATAAAAATCCGGAATTTGTCTGTTTGGGGTGATTATATGGTTATACAAAATCAACTATGGTTATACTGTAATAATACAGGCTGATACTTATCCGGTTGTCTCCCTCAATGGAACTTCAAGCAGTTTCGTGTTCACTCTGGCACCAGTTATGGTCGACTCACCCGGGAGTTAACTGGGCGGAACTGATTTTTCCCTTTCTCCCCCTTTTGTTCCTACGTTCTTTCTGAGGTCAGTGCCATGTTTATTTGAGTGACGTTGCCAAATCTAGATAAGAATGTATGTTATTGACTACAGGAAGATCTACAACTATTAAAGACAGTAGAACTATCTTCGCCACGCGTGGATTAAAAAGCCATTCAACTAAGCGGTACACGGTCTATTGAAGACGTCCCGGCACCTTTAATACTGCCGCGCATATCGGCCTAGGTTAATTGCAGAAAGAAGTACATAGTACACCTGATCCAAATAACATTTACCTATAACCACCGCTATTTTCCCCCCTTTTTTATCTAGCTTGGCTGTATTGCTAAGTTGTGTCTTGTTTTCGACAGGGTGTGTTTTTAGTAGAGTGAAAAGGGGTGAACTCTCCATAAAAGTGTGTTCATTTAGATTGTTGGGATTGTTTTGTTTGGCTAGGTGGATCTCGATTGCTTCCTTTATGTCGAGAGCTCTGCCTTTCGATTCGTGATGAATTATTTTTAGGTCAGTCTCGATTTTAGTAAAGCTGTGCCCCGTGTCACACATATGTTCGCATACGGCTGAATGTGTTCCGTATCTTATCGCATTCCTATGTTCATTATAACGTGTATTTACTCGTCTTCCTCTCTGTCCAATGTAATTAGCTTGACAACCAGTGTATTGGCATGTAATAGAATATACCCCTGACTTTGAATACGGGTCTTGTTTATTTAGATTACTATTTTACAGGTGCCTCCCGGTCGTATTATTCGTTGTGAATGCTATTTTATTCCTTGCTTTTTGAATAGATTAGTGATTTTATATATGTTCGCATTCACATAGTTGAAGCGTGCGAATTTTTTCTCATTAATGTCCGGTTTTGGAATAATTTTATCTTTATTTTTATGTTTGGCTACAATTAGGTCTATTTTGCTTGGCGGGAAATTGTTTTCCTTGGCTATTTGTTTAATGGTTCTTATTTCCTTATTATAATTGTCTTTTGACATGGGTATGTTTAAAGCCCTGTGCACCATTGAATTGAACCCCGCTAATTTATGCGTACTGGGGTGATTAGACTGATTGTCGATTGCTTGCGAGGTTTGTGTGGCTTTTCGGAATATGGAATATGAAAGCTCGTTGTCTTTACGTTCAATAGTTATGTCGAGATAATTTATTTCTCGATCTGTTTCGGATTCCTTAGTGAATTTGATTGAGTGGTTAATGGATTGGAGAATTGTTTCTTCGCCTGTTAATTCAGTATTGTAGATGCAAATTACATCACCTACGTATCTTTTCCACATTACTATTCCCTTTGTTGAAGTATTTCCTAAGAACTCATTTTCTAGTGCATTAATGAAGATGTCAGCGATTAGTCCGCTTAGTGGTGATCCCATCGCTAAGCCTTCTGTTTGTGTGTATATTTTATTGTCGAATTTAAACACGTTTTGGCTGAGGACGACCCTCAGTAATCTCACAATCTCTTCCGTTTCTTTTGCCGAATTGTTGGATTTTAAGTTATTTTCGATAGTGTTGATTGCATCATTTATAGGATTATTGGTGTACATGTTAGTTATATCGAAAGATACAAGCCACATGCCAGGTTTCATTCGTAGGGTGTTCAATGCTGTTACTAATTCCGTTGTGTTCTTTACAGAGTTGTTTTGTCGATGGAAAGGTGGTGTTTTAAGATTTTTAGTAACTCTTTGCGGATTTTGTAATTAGGCGCATTCCAAAATTGACTATTGGTCTCATTGGGCACTCCTTTTGGTCTATTTTTGGTTGTCCCCTCAATTACGGTATTTTCGGGTTCTTGTTTATTAGTTTAGATTTTTCAGCTTTGGTCAATATGTATTCTGTTTCTTTTAATACACTTTTTATTTGTTTTGGAATTTGTTGGTGGGGTCTTTAGCTAATTCCTTGATTTCGTTGTTGTTTAGGAATTCGACTGTTTTTTCAATGTATTCTGTTTTGTTCAAAATTACTGTGGTATTTTCCTTATCTGCTTTTGTGATGATTAAGTCATGTTCTTTTATTTTTTGTTTCAATGACTTTATTTCTTTTAGTTGTTTGTTGTTTTGAGTGTTTTTGTTTTCGCCCTCTCGTTTGAGGATTTTTTGGCTTCGTTGGTGGCAAGATTTTTGGTTAATTCCCTGTCTTCTGCTGAGAGCTTGTGACTGGCTAGTGGCTATCTCGATATCTGTAATTAAATGTTTTATATTTTGGTTCGTGTGTGCGTCTGTTCATTTGTATTTCAAACATTTGTCTAACATATTCATTTCATTTTGAGAGAAGGTTACGTTCGTTCTGTTGTTTACCCTGCTGTGGAAATTGAATTCATTGTTATTCGTGTGTTGTTCATTAGATTGATTATTCTGTGTTTCTCCTAGTTTTCTTAGTTTATATTCTAGCGTTTCGTGCTTCCTCGTTGCTCTGATTTTGATGGTGTCATGTAGGTGCTCGGTTAAACTGTCCCATTGGGATGCATGCCAGAAGTTACTTAGTTGCAATTGAATATCGTATAGTTGTTGGTTGATTTTTTTGCTTTCTTATGTATGCAAATCTTAGTTCGTTTTTTATCCAAAGCGCTTTGGTTTGTTTGGTTGAAATGATTGAGGCTGGTGTAATCGGTACGGTTTTAATTGGTACGTATTTAGGGGTGAGATTTAGTTCTATACCTTTTTTGTTGAACCAAATTAACTTGTCTATGTTCATGAGTTTAAGTCTGAGTGTTTTGAACCTCTTGGCTTCACGATTTGCCTGACTAGCCGTGAACATTTTGAGGTTTGAAGCCATTTTTCAGTGTTGCCTAAGTAAACAAAAGTTTGGTGCTTTTCAGTCGGTCAACACGAATGTACCCAAATAGAGCTGAGTTATGCCCTAATCCTGAAATAAATTACATGAGATTAATAAATACACTAGGATGACCAGTTTCGATCATCAAGCTTATATACCGTATACACAAGTATAATTATTAACATAGAGAATAATTTTTGACGTTGTCGAGGGGTCTCGTGCAGCCTGCTTTCCGGGAATAGACGGCTCACCGCCCAATTCACGGAACTTGAAAGGCGACCGGCAAAGGATTATGGCGTAGTTCAGTCTGAAAGAGGAATATATTTGTGTTGGCTGTGTCGTGAGTGATACCCAGTACTTTTAGCTAGGTAGAAACTCTTAGATGGGATGTTTGTAAGATTAGAATTACAAGGGGCTTTGGGGGATTTACTTCGCAGAAACTTATTTACCCTGAATATACGAAGTGCTGCGTACGTGCGGAAAAGATTTCCCCGTAAATTCCCAGGTGTGCAAATTCTATACAAATCCACAAGTCATAAAGTGGTATAGAATGTAGAGAAATCCTGGACATTTTTTCATTAGAAACCGAAATTTAAAATCCGACTTCTTACCCAGAAGAAGGTGAATGGCACCTGTTCTAGTTTTAAACGTTCTGCTAGAAAATCAATCCGGCGTATTTTTCAGCGGACTGGACTGGGTTCATCGTCTGTTCTAACCACCATATTCATCACGGGAATCTGAACAGTTTGGTTGGAAGTTATCAAGGACAGATTAGTTACGAATAAGGTGTGGCCAGCTCATTCGGAAGACTAACAGCGAAGATTGAATGGCAACTTCATCCAAAGGTGCCAGCAACGCTTCCTAGCCTAGGTACAACACTTCCAATATGTGTAAATTGTAGATACCTTACATTTAACAATCGCTTTCTTTCTTTCTTTCTTTCTTTTTTTCTTTCTTTCTTTCTTTCTTTCTTTCTTTCTTTCTTTCCTTCTTTGCTGCTGACTGCCGGCAACACGCGGAACGTTGCTGGGGTAGTGTGCGCTCAGTCCCAGTCGGCGGACTGCGTGAGATCCGTCGACCAAGCCCAATATCACCCTGTGCATATTTATGTGTCTGAATTAATAAACTAAAAACAACTGCTATGGACAGCTAAAAGGGGTAAAGTAAACATTGTTTGTAGCTGAACTTTCCATCCTTCCCAATATTATACCAATATACAGTAGGCCTATGTCCGACACTTTGCGAATGTTCCTGTTGAACAGTACCGTGTCACTTTGAACAACCGAAATTGCAAGCCTCTCAAAGAAATTGAAACATTAATTTTCATCGAAAGTGCTCAGAAAGGAAAGGATAGCATAGTCGATGGATTACCAAGGTCAAGGCTTCTTTCATCATGGTGTATCACGGTGCATCACGGACCTCCCTGGTAGTCGCTGTTATGAAATGAAAATGAAAATCCACAGCCTGCTTCCAGTCTCCGACCGGGTCAGGAATGGAATGAATGAAGCCCCCATCTAGCGGCGAGGATATGAATTGTGCCGGCTGCCGAGGCCTGACGCACTCCTCTGGGGCAATGATTAAATGAATGACAGATGAAATGAAATGATAGTGGAGAGTGTTGCTGGAATGAAATTTGACAGGGAAAACCGGAGTACCCGGAGAAAAACCTGTCTGCCTCCGTTCTGTCCAGCACAGATCTCACATGGAGTGACCAGGATTTGAACCACAGTCCCAGCGGTGAGAGGCCGGCGTGCTGCCGCCTAAGCCACGGAGGCTTATGTTATGAAATGATCTTTACAAATTAAACGTAACCTTGACATTTTCTTTTATTAGAATCTAACAAATAGAATCGAGATTTAGAAAGACCAGTTTCCTGTAGTCTCTTTAGTAACTCATCCATCCCGCAAGAATTCTCCGCATTAGTCGATCTGTGGGAACCAGTTCCCTTCACAGTTGTTCCTAATCTCCTACGGAGTAGGCAACTGCTCAATCTGATTTGTTGGGCGGGAAGCAGTAGGTTGTGAGGAATGCTATTTAAACGAGGATATTCCACGGCCAGCTGTTGTTCAATATAATTATTTGTACACGTAGGCTCAGAAGAATATTCTCTTCATTTTTAGACAAAATAACTGACCGGGCAGCTACGAGCAATTAGGTGCAGGACCATGGGGCCAAGCTCTCCGGAATCCGAAGAAGAGTGTGTTCGAAACCAACCCTCTGCCATCCTTGAAATGACTTTCTGTGGTTGACAAATATACTATATCTTCTAATAAGCCACGGCGGCTTCTTTACAAATCCTCGCCCAGTTTTATATAACTTCAGTCAATTAATCTCTCATGCGGTTGGCGTCAGGAAGGACGTCCGACCGTAAAACCATTACCACATTGCAACTCACCCCACCTCATTCCCGACTTCGTATGAACGGGAATAATAGGTTCAGAATAATTGCGCCACAAACTCTGTCGCTGAGAACATAAAAGCTATACGTTGTATAAGCTACCAACTGCGTGGCTCAGAGGTAACGTTCTCGCAGGCTGTGGCCAAGGTTTGCAGAATCGAATCCAGGCGCAGGCAGTTGGCATTTAAGGTTGTGCAAATGCGAGGGAGCCATGTCAGTGGATTTACTGGCACGTGAAAGTCCCCCTTCGGGGCAAATTTCCGGCACCCCGGGATCTCTAAAACCGCAGTAGTTAAAAGGGATGTAAAACCAATATCATTATTATTATTATTATTATTATTATTATTATTATTATTATTATTATTGAAAACAACAGTTCCGTGAAGAACTAAATAGCCTATTTTTATATATCCAACTGGTCTTTTCCATTAAAATCTCTCCCTCCAATTAAAAGGATTTTCCGTCTGATGTAGTCTAGGTGTACTAAATAGCAATCAGTACACGACCTTCGTTGTGATCAAGAAGATACTGTAGGAAAATAAAAATCAAAACTCAATATCCATAAGTTATAGTCATTATAGACAAGAAAAATGAAGAAAGCATAATCATCTTACTATGGAACTAGTGCATGCCCTGTCTTAAATCGAAGCTCTCATCATTCGTCAAGATAACTCACTTCAACACACCTCCAGTACTGGAAAATATGTGTCTAAAGTTACACGATGAGGCTCTTAACGCTAAGGAATTGTGTACTGGTGTAGCCCATCATACGAATATTATCTTCAATCGCCTGAATAAGACGCGAGAAATTTAATATACATGGTTTTAAAATTTCCAACTGATTCCATCTTGAATTATTGAAAACATTCGAACATCAATAGATGTCTATATACTGTACCCGTTCGTCCTGGGGATGCGATGACCCATCTGCTATAACATCGCATTCCTGGAGTTCCGGGACAGAGCGGAGCTAAATGAACCTCTAGTCAAATAAGGAATGTGTCGGAAATTCAGCTGAGTTATCGAAAAAGCAGTGGGTATCACGAGACAAAGTATCTCTAGGGTCGTTACGGGCTTAAGTTTAATAGAAATAATGCAAATATAAATGGGCGCCATCAACTGAATTCCTAGCAAACCACTTCCTTTCCGGATAAGCCTTACTCAAGACAAGGATAGAAAAAGGAAAATCACACCATCATCAGATCACAACTAAGATAAAAACAAATTTATTTTACTTTGATAGTCAGACAGACATTTTAAATATAACTCCTACCTAAGAGTATGGTCGAATGCCAACGTTAAATTGTCATTGTCCAAAAATCGAACCATCTCTTTTCTAATCCAAAATTATTTCATCCACATAACAAGAAAAATCTCTAAAGTTCTCTTGGGTTCTCAGGATCACTGTAGCACTATGTCTTTCGTCACTGACATTTGTGAAACCTGAGACCTAATTTCTCTTTAATTTAACATCATAAATGTGGATTTGTAAAAAGTTATTAATCTGTCTAAACATACACATATTATAATCACATATATTAAACATCACGTAATTTATGGTTTGCATGGCATAATTTAAATGTTGAACATGTTAGTCAAATGCTCCTAAACATCGAATAATTAATTTACACTATTTACATTGTCATTCATAATCGCTTATCTGTGAATTACAGAAAATCATGGCTCATTCGTCATCGTTATCGTCATCATCAAAATTAAATATTTCTCACATTAATTCTCACTTCAAAATTCTACGTATTCCTGTCAGAATCATTAATTCATCACCATTACATCATTTAAATTCTCAACTCAAGTTGCAATTCCTCAAATTATATCTCAATTAAATTTATTTAATTCCATATAAATTCGTTAATCATCAGCTTCTTTAGTTAATTATCACCTTCTAATTCAGTTATTCATCATCATTACAATCGTCTATTAATTAATTTAAATCAGTTTATCTCTCCAATCTTTAATTCATCCATTTATTTAATTCATTGATTTATTTCAAAATTTAATTTATCAAATTATTTAAATTTCAATCATCTGGTTATTTAGTTTTTCATTATTTCATCTAGTCATTCTGATTTTTATTTTATTAGGTCAGATCGTTAATATGCTTAAATCTCAGATTATTATTTCGTTAATTATTATTTTCAGAAAATCTTGTATTATCAACTTCATTTATTTGTTTAATTTCCTAACAAATTGTTTAATATGGTTTATAGAACGTTGTCTTACAGTTTTATCACTTCCAAGTTATATCTCGTATTTAATTTATCATGCCAAAAAATATCATTGTCTCCACGACATCACGTTGGATCTAACTATCCACAACGACATTACATTTCCTCAATACTTCAAATATCACATTTGAATACAACAATTATTCCACAAAACTCCATAAATATTCAGCACATACAGCATGAATCTCAACAATTACGCTAGACTGGGTACGACGACCTCATGTCTGCTTCAAAATACATTAGCAACATTGCTACTATCACTTGGCAACTTCCACAAAATGCCTACCATAAACTCCACTTAACCATGTTGCATGATCTACAAAAAATATATAACTGGCTTCAAATTATCAACGCACACAATCTCCAATAACTGTAATTACTCTGATCACATCTAGACAACTTCTTAAACAATTGGAAAAATATTTTACCTCAGTAATTTAAGATCTGCTTTCAAATAGCATAAATTCTCTTACAATTTTCATAACTCACATCACAGAAAAACACCAATGTGCTATAATCTCTCATATTAAAATCTGCAATACTGATCTGCCTTAAAATAAATCTGACCATTAATGATTAATCTTACAAGATTCAATTACTTTAAATCCTTCTCAAATGTATCAAACACAATTATAAACTCATCAAAAGCATCAGCTGCAACAGCTGTTAAACTGACATTACTCTCAAAAGAGTATAGCAACAAAATATTGGATTGGCAAACAAGAATTACTAAACGCAATCCTGCTGACATTTATCGTTACTTTATTTAACAAAATTTCGACTGATATGTGACTAGTAGTTCCTTGTTTGATTCACTTACAATCTCGTGTACACTCGGATGATAAAAATGAGTCCCTCAATGGCGAGTAAGATGTGTAACCACCGTACAGTCGTATAAATACGAAAGACCTCGCCCCGTCGACTTGGATGATAGTTCCCTGAACGATGGGTAAGATGAGTACCACCATACAATCGTATAAATACGAAAGACCCCATCTCGTAGGCTATATGAGTGAATGTACCAGATAGGAATCAACAAGTTTCTAGTTGTCATATAAAAGCGATGTTCATTCACTAAAGTGAATAACTTCTTAATATCTCCAAACAATCCAATGGAAAAAATCCCTACTGATGAATAATACACACTCGCTAGTATGCAATGAACTGACGAAGTAATTTTAGATAATCAATTGCAGATCACGAGCTCGAAATACTCGTTACACAAAAAAAACTATTTATGAAAAATATCCTAGCTGGAAAAATGTCTAAAAGACCAAACATCTGCTTAATAAAGCCAACCAATGGTGAGAATATCGTATAATGATGCCTGCCATATCATATGGTCACTCCATATTCTAGCAAATTCGAAGTATATAAAGTCAAACCATGTCTAAATAATCGTATCACTCCTATTAGAAAAATATACATGTGTGCCCAGTATTCATGAAAATAATCGTATCAGGTAGATATGACTCTTACAGTACCTTTCATAATCAGCTGTAATTAAATTTCCAAGATCGTCGATTTTCCCTACATAATGAATTTCTCGAAAGATCGGCGTGAATATCATTCCATCCATGAAATGACGATTGCCTTCGAAATCCCAAGTGAATCAGCTGGTGGACCTCCTCTCGTCAGGAATCGAATCCATCGCTCTGCGGTGCCATCTTGTCTCTATCTGCGTCTACTCTGACATGTTGAACTTCGGATTACCCATATCGGATATTGTCCAACTCCTCTCGAAAATGTTCATGGAAACAGCGGACCCCCTATTCCTCTTCTAAGTTACGCCACTGTTCCATTAAATGTTCAGTTTGAGTATTGAAAGACCAATCTCCAATAACTGCTAAGTCTCACTTTCGTAAAATAAAATTTTACATGAGAGTGTTCAAGTTTACGAAACACCCTGTAGTTGTCTGTATTTGGTAATTCATGAAATTGCATAAGAAATAAATTTCATTAATGCACGATCTAATGTTCATCAGTGCCTATGCTAACAACATTCCGCTTGCTTGAAATTGTTAAAGTAACTTTGAATGCGTTACGGAAAAGCATAGTCATAATGTTATTCATAAAAGCTGTGTTCAAACTGCGTTGAAATGTAGCTTGTAATAAAGTCTCCAACTACTTGCAGTGCTGTTCTAACATATCCCGGCCGTCTGTGATTGCTTCCTCGGCAAGTCCGCCTGGATCAATGACCTGCTTGGCGTTCGCTGCTCGGCGATGCTGAAACTGTCGCCTACACTCTGCCGTGACAGTTTCGGTATGCTACGCGACCTTCACCGTGCGTCTGGCTTGCGCTATAGAGCTCGACCCTACTTGCTCGACTGACAGAGCTCCACTGAATGTGCTGGCACTGTCTTCTCTCCTATCTGCCTGGCGCAGACACGTGGTGTTGTCCCCCACCACTGTGCTTTCGCGTCACGATTATAGTCTCGAACCCACATCATCTCGGCTGTTCCGTTATAAAATAACTTAAGGGTTATCTAACTTCCTTACAATTATTTCCACATATAATGCATGTTATATATCCTCTTATAAGATGTTTAATTACTATATTCCACACATATCTCAATAAAGCTTCACATCTCTATCCATAATTCCATTTTCTTACAGATGTCAGTGCCTCCTTGATCCTAGACCTCCTACGTCATCTTGACATTCTTCTTGACTCGATCGGTGCGCTATCTTTTCCTAACTCTTCTCAAAACCTCAACTACGGCTTAATGTCTGCTGGCGTAGCCGATAGCCTAAACTAGGTATCGGGTACATCTCTCCCGTACATCTCCTTTTTTTATCAGGATTGAGAAAAAAAATACACTCTCAGGCATTCTATATATAATACATGTACACGATAGCTCTACAATTCCCTTACTCAGCATGATGGTTCTTTCTGACTCTCAATAATGATGATTGACTTCCAATGATTAGCATCTTGATTCCGTGTTATTCTGACGTTTGTTTTTTTTTCTTCGCCACTCGTGCTCGCTCGATTGACATCTCTCACTGTCTCTTCGGGTGGTGCACTAGGCTGTCTATCTTCTTGCCTCGACCTCTCATGTCCACGATTATCTCGTCTGTCGTTAGGATCGTTTCTTCGGCCATCCTGCCTGTCGTTCCCATTATACTGTTGACCTTGGCTCCAGTTATTTCTGCCCCGATATCTATTGTTATATCGATTCCTGTCTTGATATCTGGAATTCTGGTTATAATTCCTATATCGACTATCTCTTGCTTCTTGATCGTATGGCCTCTCATATGGTCCTCTATATCGATCATTTCCTCTAGCGTTACGGATGTTCCCTCGATTCCCTTCGTTCCGTCGGTTTTCCCAGGAATCTCTTCTGTCCGTTTGAGCTGCATTGTCTACGACTACCGCATTCACTTCTTGCGTGTTTCTATTGTCGTTTCTGGTGTTTCTAGGCGTAACTTGTGCGCTTGTATAGTCCAATCGCCGTAAAATGTCGTCATAATGCTCAAGTGTATTGGCTCCCGACGCTATTAGTGATCGCTGTACCTCAATCGGTAACTGTCTCGCTATAGCTTGCAAAAGCTCTTCTTCTGGCAATGGAGGAATCAGAAACTGTAATTTAGCCAGCTGTGACGTGAAATAATTGGCATAATGCGTCGGATGTGACGTAGAATAGCGCTTTGAGTACATTTCCGCTCTTACGTTAAGTTGATCCTCGGCACTCCAAAATCTCCTCAAGAAAGCTATGGCAAATTGCTCCATGTTCGCAAAATTGCTTCTGAACGCTCTAAACCAAGTTAGCGCAGACCCATCTAAGGCGCGTTCGACTATCCTTAGCTCTCTTTCTTTGGCTACCCTATGTTCCGCCATGTAGTCTCGAATATCTCGCAGAAATTCGACTGGTGTGACTCCTGTATTTCCCGAAAACTTTCTCGGCATGTCATCCAGGTTCCTAATAATGGTGACTGGACCTGAGTATCGTTCGCTTGGACCCAACGTACTCCTATTCGAACTTGGATTATCCTGAGGGGTTGAACTGGCCCTTTCGAATGTCACATTCGGTTGCATTTGACGGTCCTCTCCCATGCTAGCTTCTTGATTAGTCATACTGCGGTCTATCGCTGTCTGATTTATCAATGTTTCCCCTGATGTTATATTCTGACTGGTGAAACTGTTAAACATGGATTCTAGTCTAGTTATCCCGTCTTCTGCTAATTTCTTGACCTGAGTCTTCAACTCATCTAGCGACGTAACATCCTGCGTTTTGTTACTCTCGTCTAAGTCGTTTCTTAACTTGTCAATTTTGCCTTCGCACGTGTTCTTTACTAACGCGACTTGTGCCTTTAACAGATCAACATCTGTTCTAAATAGAGTTGAATCTATCTTCATCGCTTCCTTGTTCTCCGTAAACCTCGCTTCTAAGTTTGCCATACCTGCGATTAATTTTTCATCTAACCCTTCACGTTTCTCTTTTGCTTCGGCATCGACCTCACTATACCGTTCTTCCACAATTGCACCGACTCTATTTTTGAATAAAGCTAAGTTTTCATTAACCTTTTGCTCTATATCGTCGTCCATCTTCCTAATATCTTTCTGCAATTGATTTTCTAATGATTTTAAATTAGAATTAACCTCTCCTAAGACTTCCTCTTTAATGGTCCCAATTACTGTCTTTAAATCTTTAATCTCATTACCTAGATTCGTTTCTAGACCTTTAATCTTAGTCTCGAAAGATACTTCGGTAGACCACTCTTGAATTTTGCCTACATCTGCCACTAAACCATCGATGTCGAATCTCAACTTCGATACATCTGATTTAATGTCTTTCTGTATGGACATAACGTCTGTTCTTAAAGTAAAAATATTTTCTTCTCCTCTACTTTCTAATTCAATAATATTTTTTCTTAATATTTGAACATTTTCCTCTCCTTTCATATTTACTGCAATTATGTCTAATTGTAAAGTCTTCAGCATTTCATTATTCTTTAAAGTTAAACTATTCTCTAATCTAGTTAACTTGTTTTCTAATTCAGTGTTAGTTTCTTCACTACGAGCTTGTAATTTCTCTTCCAATAATTTAAAATTATCCTTCAAGTTAGCCTCACTATTTGACTGTAATCTCTCTTCTAATGATTTAAAATTGTCTTCACTATTTGACTGTAGTTTTTCTTCCAATGACTTAAAATTGTCTTTCAAGTTGACTTCGCTATTTGACTGTAGCCTAGTCTCTAATGATTTTAAATTATCTTCACTAGTTGACTGTAATCTTTCTTCTAAGGACTTAAAATTGTCTTCACTATTTGACTGTAATAATTTTAAATTTTCTTCAGTACTAGTTTGTAATGCTTGCACATTCTCTTTACATCTAGCTTCTAATCTAGCTTCTGAATTATTAATTTGTTCTATAACTTCCGTTTCCAACTTAGAAATAGTTTCTGCAATACCAGACATACCCGTCTGTAACTCTCCTAACACCTTAGCTAAATCTTCCGGCAACATAATTATGTTTTCAATATACGTTTTATACAGAGACGTTAGACAACAACACATCACAATGTCTCAATTCCTGCATTCACTTGGGTATAGGAAAAATGTCTTATAACTAACATGATATAATACTAATACGATTAACATGAACACTGGAATGGGCACACAAGTACATTGTCTGACTAAGTTTAATAAATTTTGTAACACACATACATGAACTTGAGATCAATCTCTCAGTAATCTAAATCTGATGTGATTCCATAGACTAAACAAAATCGAAGCCCCACTAGTTGGATAAAGCCAATTCACCCTCTCTCTCTGTACCCGTTCGTCCTGGGGATGCGATGTCCCATCTGCTATAACATCGCATTCCTGGAGTTCCGGGACAGAGCGGAGTTAAATGAACCTCTAGTCAAATAAGGAATGTGTCGGAAATTCAGCTGAGTTATCGAAAAAGCAGTGGGTATCACGAGACAAAGTATCTCTAGGGTCGTTACGGGCTTAAGTTTAATAGAAATAATGCAAATATAAATGGGCGCCATCAACTGAATTCCTAGCAAACCACTTCCTTTCCGGATAAGCCTTACTCAAGACAAGGAAAGAAAAAGGAAAATCACACCATCATCAGATCACAACTAAGATAAAAACAAATTTATTTTACTTTGATAGTCAGAAAGACATTTTAAATATAACTCCTACCTAAGAGTATGGTCGAATGCCAACGTTAAATTGTCATTGTCCAAAAATCGAACCATCTCTTTTCTAATCCAAAATTATTTCATCCACATAACAAGAAAAATCTCTAAAGTTCTCTTGGGTTCTCAGGATCACTGTAGCACTATGTCTTTCGTCACTGACATTTGTGAAACCTGAGACCTAATTTCTCTTTAATTTAACATCATAAATGTGGATTTGTAAAAAGTTATTAATCTGTCTAAACATACACATATTATAATCACATATATTAAACATCACGTAATTTATGGTTTGCATGGCATAATTTAAATGTTGAACATGTTAGTCAAATGCTCCTAAACATCGAATAATTAATTTACACTATTTACATTGTCATTCATAATCGCTTATCTGTGAATTACAGAAAATCATGGCTCATTGGTCATCGTTATCGTCATCATCAAAATTAAATATTCCTCACATTAATTCTCACTTCAAAATTCTACGTATTCCTGTCAGAATCATTAATTCATCACCATTACATCATTTAAATTCTCAACTCTAGTTGCAATTCCTCAAATTATATCTCAATTAAATTTATTTAATTCCATATAAATTCGTTAATCATCAGCTTCTTTAGTTAATTATCACCTTCTAATTCAGTTATTCATCATCATTACAATCGTCTATTAATTAATTTAAATCAGTTTATCTCTCCAATCTTTAATTCATCCATTTATTTAATTCATTGATTTATTTCAAAATTTAATTTATCAAATTATTTAAATTTCAATCATCTGGTTATTTAGTTTTTCATTATTTCATCTAGTCATTCTGATTTTTATTTTATTAGGTCAGATCGTTAATATGCTTAAATCTCAGATTATTATTTCGTTAATTATTATTTTCAGAAAATCTTGTATTATCAACTTCATTTATTTGTTTAATTTCCTAACAAATTGTTTAATATGGTTTATAGAACGTTGTCTTACAGTTTTATCACTTCCAAGTTATATCTCGTATTTAATTTATCATGCCAAAAAAATATCATTGTCTCCACGACATCACGTTGGATCTAACTATCCACAACGACATTACATTTCCTCAATACTTCAAATATCACATTTGAATACAACAATTATTCCACAAAACTCCATAAATATTCAGCACATACAGCATGAATCTCAACAATTACGCTAGACTGGGTACGACGACCTCATGTCTGCTTCAAAATACATTAGCAACATTGCTACTATCACTTGGCAACTTCCACAAAATGCCTACCATAAACTCCACTTAACCATGTTGCATGATCTACAAAAAATATATAACTGGCTTCAAATTATCAACGCACACAATCTCCAATAACTGTAATTACTCTGATCACATCTAGACAACTTCTTAAACAATTGGAAAAATATTTTACCTCAGTAATTTAAGATCTGCTTTCAAATAGCATAAATTCTCTTACAATTTTCATAACTCACATCACAGAAAAACACCAATGTGCTATAATCTCTCATATTAAAATCTGCAATACTGATCTGCCTTAAAATAAATCTGACCATTAATGATTAATCTTACAAGATTCAATTACTTTAAATCCTTCTCAAATGTATCAAACACAATTATAAACTCATCAAAAGCATCAGCTGTAACAGCTGTTAAACTGACATTACTCTCAAAAGAGTATAGCAACAAAATATTGGATTGGCAAACAAGAATTACTAAACGCAATCCTGCTGACATTTATCGTTACTTTATTTAACAAAATTTCGACTGATATGTGACTAGTAGTTCCTTGTTTGATTCACTTACAATCTCGTGTACACTCGGATGATAAAAATGAGTCCCTCAATGGCGAGTAAGATGTGTAACCACCGTACAGTCGTTTAAATACGAAAGACCTCGCCCCGTCGACTTGGATGATAGTTCCCTGAACGATGGGTAAGATGAGTACCACCATACAATCGTATAAATACGAAAGACCCCATCTCGTAGGCTATATGAGTGAATGTACCAGATAGGAATCAACAAGTTTCTAGTTGTCATATAAAAGCGATGTTCATTCACTAAAGTGAATAACTTCTTAATATCTCCAAACAATCCAATGGAAAAAATCCCTACTGATGAATAATACACACTCGCTAGTATGCAATGAACTGACGAAGTAATTTTAGATAATCAATTGCAGATCACGAGCTCGAAATACTCGTTACACAAAAAAAACTATTTATGAAAAATATCCTAGCTGGAAAAATGTCTAAAAGACCAAACATCTGCTTAATAAAGCCAACCAATGGTGAGAATATCGTATAATGATGCCTGCCATAGCATATGGTCACTCCATATTCTAGCAAATTCGAAGTATATAAAGTCAAACCATGTCTAAATAATCGTATCACTCCTATTAGAAAAATATACATGTGTGCCCAGTATTCATGAAAATAATCGTATCAGGTAGATATGACTCTTACAGTACCTTTCATAATCAGCTGTAATTAAATTTCCAAGATCGTCGATTTTCCCTACATAATGAATTTCTCGAAAGATCGGCGTGAATATCATTCCATCCATGAAATGACGATTGCCTTCGAAATCCCAAGTGAATCAGCTGGTGGACCTCCTCTCGTCAGGAATCGAATCCATCGCTCTGCGGTGCCATCTTGTCTCTATCTGCGTCTACTCTGACATGTTGAACTTCGGATTACCCATATCGGATATTGTCCAACTCCTCTCGAAAATGTTCATGGAAACAGCGGACCCCCTATTCCTCTTCTAAGTTACGCCACTGTTCCATTAAATGTTCAGTTTGAGTATTGAAAGACCAATCTCCAATAACTGCTAAGTCTCACTTTCGTAAAATAAAATTTTACATGAGAGTGTTCAAGTTTACGAAACACCCTGTAGTTGTCTGTATTTGGTAATTCATGAAATTGCATAAGAAATAAATTTCATTAATGCACGATCTAATGTTCATCAGTGCCTATGCTAACAACATTCCGCTTGCTTGAAATTGTTAAAGTAACTTTGAATGCGTTACGGAAAAGCATAGTCATAATGTTATTCATAAAAGCTGTGTTCAAACTGCGTTGAAATGTAGCTTGTAATAAAGTCTCCAACTACTTGCAGTGCTGTTCTAACATATCCCGGCCGTCTGTGATTGCTTCCTCGGCAAGTCCGCCTGGATCAATGACCTGCTTGGCGTTCGCTGCTCGGCGATGCTGAAACTGTCGCCTACACTCTGCCGTGACAGTTTCGGTATGCTACGCGACCTTCACCGTGCGTCTGGCTTGCGCTATAGAGCTCGACCCTACTTGCTCGACTGACAGAGCTCCACTGAATGTGCTGGCACTGTCTTCTCTCCTATCTGCCTGGCGCAGACACGTGGTGTTGTCCCCCACCACTGTGCTTTCGCGTCACGATTATAGTCTCGAACCCACATCATCTCGGCTGTTCCGTTATAAAATAACTTAAGGGTTATCTAACTTCCTTACAATTATTTCCACATATAATGCATGTTATATATCCTCTTATAAGATGTTTTAACTGTCTTTTAACGAATGTAGAAGACGCGCTAAGACAGAAAAGAGGAAAGCTATATGCAGTATTCGTCGACTACACCAAGGCGTTTGATCTAGTGAGTAGAAACACTTTGCTCAGGAAACTTGGAATATGATCGGAAAAGAACATTACCTTTTTGGGATAATAAGGGACATTCTCCACAAAAATAGCCTACAAATAGATGACAGTATAGTTCAATCAGAACGAATAGAACAAACAAATGGTGTACTTCAGGGTGACCCTTTGAGCCCGTTACTATTTAACATCGCTACAGCTGATGTCATTGAGGCTATTTACCTTGAGGGAGCGAAAATTTACATCTACGCGGATGATATGGTTGTGGCATCGACATCAAAGGAAACCTTGCAATCGTCCATTGATAAACTTACCACATGGGCTCAAAAAAATGATATGACGATAAACTGCACCAAGACAGTAATGCTGGCATTTCGTAAAGGCGGGAAACTATCCGCAGATGAGCATATACTACTAAATGGAGAACCCCTAGTCAATGTAAATCATTTCAAATACCTAGGAGTAATAATGCAAATGCAAGGGAACGTATTCACGCGACATGTCAGGGATAGAACAACATTGGCCATAAAAGCAATGCAAGACATAATGCAACTGGGAAATCTATCTTTACAAACCGCAATGAATTTATTCAGAACGAAAATAACTCCAATAGTGACATACGGTATTCAAATAACTTGGGATCATTTGACACAAAGTAACCTTCGAGAGATAGAAAGAGTTAAGTCTACTTTCCTAAAGAAAATTCTGCACTTATCAAAATACACGCCATCTCGTCTAACGTACGTACTAGCAAGGGAGACTTTCTTCATAGAAGACCTGCGTTTGGAGAATTCCCTACCATCAACAGTGCAATACCAGAGACTGATCGAAGAACTAAACCTCAAGCGTAATGACATATGGCCTGATTTCTACTCCACAGAAGCTCTTATGTCGACGGACTGGATGAATGCCAACTTTGAACTTCGGCATACGATCACCCGTTTTGCAGTCCACGGTTTTCATTTTAAGATATGCACAGCAAGAGGATTTCATGACCCAGGCCCCCAATGCACCTGCTCTCTGTGTGGTAGTGCTTGTGATAGATATCACGCCATTTCCTGCGCCCAGAGGAAAGTATCGCTAACACGCTTCTGCTGCGAATAACTATATATATAGCAAACAGAACCTGTCAGACACTTTGTATATAGACACTTTGAAGAGTAAGATTTAAGTTATTAGTATTAGTTTTGTATCTCGGCATGGCTATTTGCTGCAATAAATGATTATTATTATTATAAGATGTTTAATTACTATATTCCACACATATCTCAATAAAGCTTCACATCTCTATCCATAATTCCATTTTCTTACAGATGTCAGTGCCTCCTTGATCCTAGACCTCCTACGTCATCTTGACATTCTTCTTGACTCGATCGGTGCGCTATCTTTTCCTAACTCTTCTCAAAACCTCAACTACGGCTTAATGTCTGCTGGCGTAGCCGATAGCCTAAACTAGGTATCGGGTACAATACTAACAAGGGAAGTGTCAGGTAAGACAGGTTGAAACCTATCTTGAAACTTTGCGGACGCAATAAGAGGACAACGTGCGGAAAATCACCTTCCAGATTGAACTGTAAGGCTCCAAAATCGTACCTGACATCCTGGTACGCAGGCATGACGGCTGGAGGAGTTGGACATCCCTGTGGTACTCGGAGTAGTAGCGAGGCGGGGCGTATATGCTGACGGGAGCATGCGGCTCCTTCCCACCGACCTTGAGTGCGTGGGCGGTCAGGGCTCTCCATTCCAACATGTACGGTACTCGCTACCTCCCATTGATTTATATGAGAGATTCGCCACATGATTTGGTATTGATCTCCTCTCAGCAATGCTCACATTATAATTAGTTTTTACTAGTGCATGCTAAAATGTGTTAATTGATTTATCATTATTATAGTGTGATGTTCTAAATTGTATACACTTGCATATACACCGTTACTCACGTAGTTCACAAAACCTTGTAACACAGAACAAACCTAACGTATAACGGGATTCAAATATGAATCATACTATAATCATCTAACGACGTGCTATTGAACCACAGTAGTGAATTCACAGTAGTGAAAAATTAACCTTAACACAGTGATCAGGATCTGATGGTGGCCACTTCAGGGTCGAAACGCGTAAACCTAAATGTTCTCATTTAAGTGTGATAATAAACTAATACATGTATTTTTCTTTTCCAGGAGTGTGTTTACATATTTAGGCTTATAACTTGTACCCCGCCCAATTCATTGGGCACTATCGTGATGACCGACTGATAAGCTGCAAAAGACGATTTGTATTGGCAACACTGAAAGAGAATGGCTTCAAATCTCTACATTCTCTATCACCGTACAAAATTAAGGGTGATACCAGTAATTGGCTATGTAGGCTATATCGAAGGCTGTAGAATATTTCACGTGGCCACCATATTGGTTTGGTGAAACGTATCAAAATTTGAAAGGCACAGTCGGGGTTGGAGGAAGTAGTACTATGTTCTTACCGAGTTACCATGAAATCTCTCCTGCCGTTTAGATTTTATTGAGAGGGTGGGGGGAACACACATACGCACACATACACACACACGGACAAAGGGTGATCTCATAAGCCTATTTTTTCATATTATGAAAATAGGCTAATAATTGAGACTACCTCGTAGTGTAGTCACTAGCGTTATAGTCGATGAACGACCAAGGTCAAGGCTTCTTTCATCATTTCACACCTGATGTCCAGGGTTCGATTTCCGGATCTGCCATGAAATTCGTTCATGGTGGTTCAGCCCTCAGCTGAACCGGTTACACTCAGCCTCGTGAGAATGAATGAAAGGAAGGGTGGGTGAATCGCTGTCCTGCCAGGAACTTCTTCAGCGGACCAGAAACGTGGAAATCACTAGGGGCTAGGACCGAACTGCTAAATTTCATGCCTGTATTGTTCCACACTGTCAAGTCTGCAGGCTGCCATCAGGAAGGAGCGCCGAAGGATTCACGATGTGGACAACGTGGTCATCGAGATTCACGTGCAACGATGACTCCAAGACAGCAGTCAGACGATGGTTCCACAGTCATCCGGCTGAATTGTACCACAGGGGCATTTTAAATTTATTGCTGGGATGGGACAAATGTCTGAACAAATGTGGAGACTATGTGGAGAAATAGTGTAAGGTCCGTAGATCAGTACGTATATTGGTAACTACCTGTATGCATTTTGTTTGGCTAAACTAAAATAGGGCAAATACTTTTTTTATCTGCTCTCGTAATTTTGAATATTCACGTGGCCACCAACTTGGATTCGTGCCGATTACGGATTGGAAGTCATACCTTTAAACTTATTTTATCATTTTAAATGATCTTGTCGACTTCGTCGTTATGCTTGGGTCCAACATTATGCGTTACGGAGACGGAGACGGAAGTGACGTCATGCAGCCGCGCGGGAAGCGAGTGCGTAACGTCATGCAGCCACGCGGGAAGCAGAAGCTAATGGTTAATGGAGTCTGTTGAAAGAGTCCTGGGGGCGTCGAGCGACCTGGGGCTTTGAGCGAAGCGAAAAGAATACAGGGTGACTCCTAAAGAGGTGTACAAGATGCCAGATAAGAATACAGGGCGAATCCTAAAGAGATATACAAGACGCCAGATAAGAATACAAGGTGGCTCTTAAAGAGGTGTACAAGATGGCAGAGAAGAATACAGGGTGACCCCTAAGAGGTGCACAAGATGTCGGACAAGATTACAGGGTGACTCCTAAAGAGGTGTACAAAATGTCACACAAGAATACAGGGTGACTTCTAAAGAGATATACAAGATACCATATAGGAATACGGGGTGCCTCCTAAGGAGGTGTGCAGGATGTCAGAGCAAAATACAGTACAAGATGCCAGATAACAATACAGGGTGACTCCTAAAGAGATATACAAGATACCAGATAGGAATACAAGGTGACTCTTAAAGAGGTGTACAAAATGGCAGAGAAGAATACAGGGTGACTCCTAAAGAGGTGCACAAGATGTCAGACAAGAATACAGGGTACCTCCTAAAGAGGTGTGCAGGACGTCAGAGCAAAATACAGTACAAGATGCCAGATAAGAATACAGGGTGACTCCTAAAGAGATATACAAGATACCAGATAGGAATACAAGGTGACTCTTAAAGAGGTGTACAAGATGGCAAGAAGAATACAGGGTGACTCCTAAAGAGGAGCACAAGATGTCAGACAAGAATACAGGGTGACTCCTAAAGAGGTGTACAAGATGTCACATAAGAAAACAGGGTGACTTCTAAAGAGATATACAAGATGCCAGATAAGAATATAGGGTGCCTCCTAAAGAGGTGTGCAGGACGTCAGAGCAAATTACAGGGTGACACTTAACGAGGTGTACAGTATGTTAGATTCAATTCAAATACAGGGTGACCCTTAAAGAGGTTTGCAAGATATCAGATTCAAATAATGGGTGACTCCTAAAGAGTTGTAAAAGGTGTCAGACTCAAATACAGGGCGACCCTTAAAGAGGTGCCCGCACGGGAAGCCTAAGTTAATGGGTAATGGAGTCTGTTGAAAGAGTCTTGGGGCTTCGAGCGAAGCGAGAAGCCCTCCTGAGCCTTTCTAACATGTGTAGCATTTGTAGCATGAATCATTTGAAATGATATAACGTCTAGTCTTTCAGACTGACTGTAATTTTTTCATTCGTCTATTCCACAAAAAATTGGTCTTAAAACTAAAGTAGGTTCCACAAAAAGGAAGTTAAACTTTGAATGCTCACGCAACCACTCTCCCTGTCACCATCATGGTTTGTTGTTTGTCATTGTTTTGAAAGTCATATAAATAAACATGTGTACAGTCCTGGGTCACGGAAAACATTTTCAGGCCCATAGCACAAACCTTGTAGGTCCCGAGAAAATTGAATTCAAATTTGAAAACTTATGTCGCCGGTTTCGAATGTTACATCTTAGTATTGTTTCCTCTCATTCAATCAACCAGACACGGTGGCCGATAGCGCGAACGCGCTAGCTCGTACCTCGCTGGCATCGGGCTGTCGGGCCGTCCATAAAATGGTATTCGTGTTTTCCCATTTTCACCACCAGGCAAATGCCAGGACGGTTCCTTTCAACGGGTCTAAGGTCAACTTCCATCCAAAATCTCTTCCCTGACCCTTCCTTAATTAGACCAAAGCAAGCGGTCGCCTGAGGGATCGGCCTGTCACCATCCCCAGTTCTATCTGATGGTAAACTGTGTTCAGCTCCAGGACACCGTCCTTGCGGCAATAGAGGAATGATCTCTCGCAGAGTCCTTGGGTAAAGCCGAGTTGGGAGGATAAGTGTTCCATCTAATACTAACTACAATATTTAAATTACGATAAATATCAACAGTTTAACATGGTAGCTGCGTAACGTCACAAGTACCAGGCTCTATAAATGTAAGCTGTTGGTCACAAAAAATAATGATTTAGATAGGTAGGCTATACTGTACACGTGCAAAGAAAAGAACGGATGAGAGTCCTTGAATCTTGGGAACTGATATTTGTGAGCAAATTAGCCGATGGAGGGAGTGATACGATGAATTAACTTCTTTGACAAGCAAGAATGAGCCAGCGACTTTGAAACGGACATAACCTTGTGCGGACAACAAAAGATGCCAGTGGACCAAGACCTACAAACCCGACACCATGAAGAAGAAGATATATTTACTTTTATTTGCTTATAAGGACCATATTGTCGGCGTGACCAGAACCGTGACAACGAGTGAGGCTACTCAGTCTCTGAGACAAAAACACGACGAATTATCTATTATTTGTTATTGGTAATTGACGGTTTGAGTTTGAACATTTCGAAGTTATTATCGAGATCTGGTTGTCATGGCTGCATTGATTAAGGCTTTTGGCTTGTATGTCGTCTGTTTTACAAAAAGTAAAAGCAGTATAGATGGGACTACTTAGAATTAAAATGTCTGATGCATGCAGCTGCAGTTAAACCTGCAATCCCCAGCTTTGTCCGCCGTTACTCCACCAAGTGAGCTAACTCGGAATACATTTTAATTCTCATGGAAAAGGTGCATTCGTGACGCTAGCATGTGCTAGAGCTGTATTAACAGCCAACATGTTCTACATATTATAATTGGAAACATTTATTAATATATAATAGTAACAATAATATTAATAATATTAATGTTCTGTCTCTTAGATGTTCTGCAGAGGCCCTGTATTATGAAATAGGTTCTATAGTAATCATTTTATTATATAATCTGTGTTCAGAAGTAGCAATTTATGCCCTAACCATTATAAAACTAATGTATATTGTATTGTTATTGTTTTAAGGAGCGGAACAGCGAGGTCATCTGCTCCTATAAAACTAGTGTATTACCTCCCCAATTAATTAACAGTTTCTCTATTATCTTGGAAGTAGTTACCTTTTGCGAATCTTTGCACTTTACCGCAAGGGCAATGAGGCTTGGGCAGGATTCTGATTAAATAGGAAAAAGAGCAAGTTGTTATTGGAAATGTATTTCATTGAATTTCATCATAAAACAAAACATATTTATGTATATAGATAGATTAAGGCACGTATATATTTTACAGAATTTATGCGTATCCAATGTTAGAGATTATAATGGCATCTGCTTGCACACCAAGGTGGGAATATCCACCGCTTAGGAAATTATGAATAAGGGCATTTGATAGCCGGAGCGTGGTAGGCGGAAAAAAAGTGAAAATTCTACGAGGCTGAAATGCCAAAGTCCATGTCGTTAACTCAAACATTTCCCTGTAGTGAAGCAAGATTTTAGTACACAAGGATTCCTAATATTGAGACGTGTACATAAATGAGTATATTATAATTATATAGGATGTAATGAAACTCCAAATATAACAAGGAGTTGCGTGAAGAAAGCTTATTTTCATAAATCCCACTGGTCTTTTCCATTAAAATTCTCCAGCCAATCACAAGGATCTTCCATGCGAAATACTAAATAGCAATAGGTTCACGACCTACTTCTTCACCAACACCATTACAATGAGAAGTTATGTGCTAGAATATAGCTTTCGATATCGGTGATTAAAACTCCTCCCGCGAGATGGCATCTTTCTATAGCGAAACACTGGAATTAATTTTAAAAAAGTCAAGTGCATGGCTCCTATGATTTACGAAAATTAAGCTGCAGAATTAGATAAGGATTGTTATCTTAGCCCAGCAAACGAATCATCTATTCAATCGCCTGAATAAGATGCGAGAAATAAAAATAAGGTTTTAACATTTCAAACTGATGCATTTTGAATGTTCGAAAACAATTGAACATTATTAGATGCATCCATACTAAGTTCCGAATCAAGATTTACTATGCCAAGTTTCATTTTACTCGAGTGATTAGGTCGCCAAAAACGTTAATTGCAATATTTGAAAATCACTTGGCCGCCATGATGTTTTTGTGTATCTGGGGATTTGCAAAGTAACAGTAAAAGTATCAGTTATCAGTTGGCAGTCAAAGTGAAAGGTCGTGTTTTTCCCGAGCTCTCAGGTGTGCTGAAATGGGTTGTTCTCTGGAGTGTTATCGGGCGAGGATCGGACTGTGGTATGCGAAGGGTAGTCGGGATTTCCGGTGTTTGTGTGTGCGTACGGGACCTAGCAACTTGTGGTTCATAGCCCTAGTGATAGCTGCATTGCTAGTTATTGGTGGAGTGGAAGTGAATCCAGGGCCTGTTACTCCAAATGAGAATCAGGCAAATGATCCAGTGGCAGCTTTAAAGTGTTCGACGTGCAGTAAAACATTGAAGAATGGTGTTGAATGTGGACTATGTGAGAAATGGTTTCACTTCGGCTATATTAAGGTCAAGAAGGAGGATTGTGATGTCGGAAATTGGTTTTGTAAAGTATGTGATACGCCGGACTGTTTGAGGGTGCAAATCAAAACAAGGGATCAAATAATACAGGAACTTAGAGCAAAGCTTCGTGAATCAGAAGAAACGGTGAAGGATGTGACTGAACGGCTTTCTACTGGGATCAGTGTGGAAGAGGGCATGCAGGAGCAAACTGAGGATGACGTTATCATAATGGGTGATTCTATGATACGATGGAGTGTGAATATCTCGAGGAAATCAGGTGCGAAAGTGCAGTGTTATCCGGGGATTAAAATTGACCAGCTTGCCCAACAAGTGGAAGAATCAAATGTAGAGGACTGTAAAAAAGTTAAAGTGTTGTTGCTACATGTTGGGACGAACGATTTGAAGAAGAGGGCTACAGCTGATTACATCATGGGGGAGCTCTACGAACTAGGCAGAAAAGCTAAAAGCAAGTTTCGAAATGCAAAAATTATAATGAGTGGCATTGTTCGGCGGGGAGATGTTCCGTTAAGGCGAGTTAAGACTGTAAATGACCGCATGGACTGGGTATGTGCACAACTGGGATAAGTGTACGTAGAAGCTGACTGCTGGATTGGTGGCCGTGACTTCGCCCGAGACGGGCTGCATCTAAATCGACGGGGCACTTTCAACCTAGGGAGCCTAAATGACAGGGCCATCGGTTCGTGCCGGCTTTTGTGAGGAGGAGCAGGTCCAGAGGTTGCCAGCCGATGGGAACAGAAGGAGCTATTTCGAGATATTTGCTGCGGAGGTAAGGCTAAGATTACTGCAGGTTAATTGTCAGAGTTTAGGAAATAAATTAATTGAATTTTGGAATCTTGTAGAGACGTATTCTCCGGACATTGTCATTGCAACTGAATCTTGGTTATATGAGGACATAAATAGTAGCGAAATAATTCAAGGGACCTACGAAATGTACAGAAGGGATCGGGGGAAGCGAGGTGGTGGGCTATTTATTTGTGTGCGCAAAAATATAGCTAGTTTCTTAAAGTGGGCCGATATGGATCATGAAATGTTATGTGTACAAATTTCGGATAAAGTAAATAAATTCCCTCTTCAGGTGATAGGGGCGTATAGAGCACCGAAAGATAACTTTTCTCTCCTCGAAACACTGTATGATAAAACTTGTACGGGTAATGCTATGAAAAAGAGCATAATAATTGCCGGAGATTTAAACCTCCCCAAAGTAGACTGGTCTGGTGAGTCAACTAGCAGTGTTCAAGCTCAGAGCGCTGAAAATAAATTCTTAAGGGAGGGGGGATTTTCCCAAGTATTTGACTTCCCAACTAGAGCCAATAATACCTTAGATGTTTATCTCGTAAGGCCTGTAGAGCTGTATATTAACTGTCTGAAAGTACCAGGAATTAGTGACCATTCTGGGGTTGAATTAAATATTAAATATGGTGACATTACAAAATTAGACTCTGATGTAGCAAAAAAGATCATATTCCAGTATCGCAGGGCGGATCAGGGTAAGTTTCAGGGGTATTTGAATGAGCTATTTGTAGGATGGGCATCGGAAGGAAATCACATTAATATCCTGTGGACTAACTTTTTGAAAATTTTAAATAGCGCTATTGATAAATTTGTCCCATTTAAATTGCTGAAACAAAACCCAGATCCTGAGTATTACACACGAGAAATTAGGAGTCTAAAACGGAAAATTAGGAAATTATACAATAAAAGACATGATAGTGACAAGTATATGTTGAAATTTAAGTCCTTATCAAGAGAGCTCGTCTTAAAAAAGAGGGCTGCTCATGACAGTCATATGCAAGGTTTACTTGGTTCGGGAGGTGATGGGTGGAAAAAAAATTACAGTTATGTTAGGAGAAGAAAGGGAAATTCAAATAATTTGTCGATGATAATGTCCGGTGACGGTAAATTAATTACTGAGAAACAGGCCATTGCTAATGAATTAAATGTATTTTATGGTAGTGTGTTCTATAAATCCAATAGCTGTGTGTTGGACTTAAACGACGAATCAGGGGCTCCCCTGTTCCAAATAAACCAGTCAGCAATTGTAAAGCTAATACAAAAACTACGTTTCAATGTATCAAAGGGTCCTGATAATATTGTTAGTGAAGTAGTTAAACTAGGAGGTAGGGCCGTGGCACGGTACTTGGAGGTGATATTTAATGTGTCCATAAACAATGCGCAAATCCCAGATGACTGGAAAAGAGCTACGGTAGTCCCAATATTTAAGGGAGGGAGCAGACTTGAATTGGGCAACTACAGGCCGGTTAGCCTTACGTCCATCGTTTGTAAACAGATGGAGCATCTCATTTGCGACTACTTGAGGGAACAGTGGGAAACATTATCATGGTTTAATGATAGGCAAGATGGATTTCGCTATCACTTTTTCAAGACATTAGCGAATCGTTAGACCATGGAGTTTCATTCGACGCCGTGGTTATAGATTTTGCGAAGGCATTTGATGTCGTGCCGCATGACATGCTACTCCATAAATTAGCTTCGACGAAGATTGATAGAAGAGTAATTTTAAGGATCCAAGAATTTTTGACGGGTCGTTCCCAGAAAGTGAAAGTCGAAGGCATATTCTCGGATGAAATTACCGTAACGTCGGGTATCCCTCAGGGCAGCGTAATCGGAACTTTGTTATTTTTGGCGTTTATAAATGACTTACCAAATGAGATTCGCAGTGACTGTCGATTGTTTGCGGATGATTGTGTAATATATCGAAAGATACATGACTCACAAGACAATGCAGTGCTTCAACATGACCTGAACCTGGTCTATAAGTGGGCGATTGTAAATAAAATGAAAATAAACACAAGAAAATTTAGTCTCTTAAAAATAGGGAAAGTGCGAAGGCAGGATTTTCAATATAACATTGGCTCGGAAATACTTGTAGAAGAAGATTCTTGCAAATATTTGGGCGTTCACGTAAGGAATGATATGAAATGGAGTAGTCATGTAGGATGTATGGTTTCAAAAGCTTACAAATCCCTGCACTTTGTAATGAGGGTATGGAAAGGAAGTAGTACCTCTGCTAAAGAATTAGGCTATTTGTCACTTGTAAGACCTATTCTGGAATATGCCTCGGCGGTTTGGGATCCATATCAAGTAGGGTTAATCAATGAGTTGGAAATGGTAAAAAGAAATGCCGCTAGATTTGTGCTCAGTGACTTTAATCCCAGGAGCAGTGTGAGCCGTATGTTAAAGAAACTTGGGTGGGAATCACTGGAGGCTAGGAGGATGAAATCTAGACTCTGCGCTATGTACAACACGTATACAAATCAACCAGCATGGGGTGAGCTTAGCAAACGATTGGGAAAGCCCACTTACATGGGTAGGAGCGATCATCCTTTCAAAGTTAAGGGCTGACCACAGTGAACAAATTATGGTAAATATTCTTTTGTAAACCGTGCCATTGATAACTGGAACTCTCTACCTGCCGCAGTCTTAGAGCCTTTTCCCAAACATATAGGTGTGTTTAAGAAAAGAATGACTATTTGTGTAAATACTCCAGTTTGATTGTTGTATAATTGTTACTGAATTGTTATGTATAATTATTTATTTGCTATGTATATCCAATTTGCCACCGGGGGACACAACCCCCCCCCCCCCCCCCCCATTGCAAATAAATGAATGAATGAATATTTGTTGGTATATTGGCTTTCACGGCCAGTGAACATATTTGTACTTACTGAACTGTCCTCTAACACCATACAAAATTTCAGTTTGATTCCTTAAATAGTTGCGAATATATTGAGAACCGGTGAAATGTATTGTATGGATGCCATGTCGGATTGTTTATATATAATTATATGTTATAGAATTATGTGAGATCATATTAATTATATAATCGCGGCTCATTATATCACCCTACAGTTCTATCGCTTGTTTAGTACACGAGAGATATAAACATGATTTTATAAAATTTTGCACAGCCGCCATTTCTAAGTTCTCATTAAAATAGACGCCGGTATAGTATGCCTCGTATGAAGATTTACCGTGCTAAGTGTAACTGCTTTCGGATAATTAGGCCACGAGAAAAATCCAAATAAATATTGAGCTATGTACAAGTATATGAAGATTATTGACTAGGCTTATTATTCAATCGTTCACTTCGATTGCTTGATTAGGACACAGAAAGTAAAAACTAAATTCTACAATTTCGCACAGCCGCCAACTTGCTTTTATGAGCAAAATTGAACCGAATCCGATAAACATTTATTGTACTAAGCTTCACTGCGCTCAGTGGATTAAATCAGGAATAAATGCTATTTAGATATTTTAACTTCGCTTTGCCACCATGTTGATTTTGTACTTAACTTAGCATCGCATAGGTCATCTAACCTTAGTATCCTCTATCACCAAAGAATATTTTAGGGTGATGCCAATATTCGTTTTGAAATGGCTCTAATGCACCCCTTACCTCTACATTGCATGTAAAATATTTCCCACAGCCGCCATGTGAGATTGGTGAAACGTATTTAAATATGAAGGACACGGTCGGGGTCGGACAAAATAGGCCTTTACAGAGTTTCATTGAAATCTGTCCGTAATAGCTGTTTTTATTAGAGGGGGAGGGGGGACACACACATACACACACAAATGTGCACACACGGGCAAAATGTGACCTCATAAGCCTATTTTTTCATATAATAAAAATAGGCAAAATACGACACAAAAATTGGCAGGCAACAAGAATCTGATAAACAAGTCAGGATTACTATCCCCTAGACCATCAATTACACGATATAATAAGGCCTAAGTAGCGTAACGTCTTGGGGTGAAGGCCTATACGCTTCTGATAGGGCATCCTATTTCTCCGACGTACGAAATCTGTCCGTAATAGCTGTGCTGCTATTACAGTTATACATTCTTAGGTCCATTTATGAATACGGTAGTTCACTGGAATAAGGAGATAGCCAGCTATTCCATCACTGGAACGTTGGGTACCACCTGGCGAATGAAAGTGGAACTTCGCTAACCTTCATTACTTATGTCAGTTTTAATAACACTTGCAATCATAAAATGTTGAATTAATAGTTTTATGGAACGCCCTGTCTTGACGCTTCTGATGAATGATCTTATATACAGTATCTTCACGTTATGTAGCTCCCTTAATGTGTTCCGAACGGTCAGCAATCCTTTGTGAAACAATATAGGAGATTTCTTTTCTCCTTTTGAGCTGGAGAAATCCTCCATTACTTTGCCTGCACCACTATTACTCAATTCATCAAGTCGCCTGCTTCCTACGCAAAACCAACCCTCTCCTCACTATTTCGACTGTAATTTGAAATATTCCTCCGGGTATTTTAAAAAGTATCACGTGGATTTTACTTCACCGTAGTCATGATCTACGTGGTTCCATCCCTGTGTGGCACACACTGAATAGGAATAGGTGTGAGTGGCGCTTCAATGAAGGGAAATTGACAAGGAGATTTTATAAGTTTGCACGAGCATACCTCGTACCAATATCAGACAAATAATGAAAACGAGAAAATAATGAGTACAGGGATAACATAAGGATAGGCTGGAAAGGACTCTGTTATGTAGGTTACGAAAATAGTTACCTATGCAACATCCTCAGCCATAATCAATGCCGTAGCATTATTCTACAAGACATTTTGGGTGAGCTTTGGTTTGCTAATATAAATGTCATGAATCACATTGTATCTTGAAGTACCTTAACTCTAGAAATGGCTCTGAAGTACTCCGCACCTCTACACGGCATGACAAAAGGCGTGAGAATTCTCTACGGAACTACTTGTCGTAGCCTACTTTCATAAAAATAAAATTGGCTTATAAGATCACTTAGGTCTGTGTGTGTGTATGTGTATGTGTGTGTGTGTCAGTCTACGAGTCTGTAAACGTTATATGCCCTCACACTGCCCAGTATATTGCCACCACATGTTTGAAAGCAAATGAGAGCAAAATGAATTTCTATTACCTTAGTCTTCTACTGGTGGAACCTAATATCGGATCCCAAATTTCGGAAGAAACTACTGTAAGTAGTCTACAGATTTTCACAATTTGACATAGAGTGTCACCTCAACACAGATCGCGTGGTATTTGCTTCAAACTGCTCAAATAAACTTGGGTACCGGATGGATATAATGCTTTTCCCCTCGAGAAAGTGTGGCTTTTTAAAAAACTGGACTTGAACAGTTTACATGGCTGTGATACTCCGATTGTTTGAAAAGGAGCTCTTTGTTGTGTGTGTGCACAAGTAAAGAGGTGGGTTGGGAGTTTTAGTGTCTAAAGCATAAATACAATCTACAAGGAAGCTTTGGAATGCTTCCGAGCCCAAGAAAGAACACACTATCACAGACGCTGTAGTGTGGCTGTGTAAAATGTTTTGTTCATACGTTCTCGTCAGGTTCCTAACATAATAGAGCAGGTTGATAATAGTTCTCAATGATACCAAATGTTTCTCGATTCTAACAGGAGTAACTGAGCAATTTAATTTATGGATTCGTTATGTAGTAAATTGAGTTGATACAACACAGGTTCGAGAGGACTTCCTAACATTTGTTACCGTAGTAGACACTACAGGAAAAGCTTTAGCCCAAACCATCATCGATACTCTCTCAAATATTGATCTGAAACATCTTCGTGGACAGGGTATGATAGGACTGAAATACGGGAAGTTTTTCCTCAAGCACTTAATGACCACTTTGCAAGTCATACACTGAATTTAGATCTTTATTGATCTTGAACAGTCCCATCCATCGGAAACTGTCTAGATATTATAGAGGATACTGTATATTTCTTTCGTCCATCGCTGCAAAGAACTCGCCTTAAGCAGACGTTGCAAAACTCTCCTGACGGGGACAGTGTATCTCATACCCTGGATAGAATTTGCGAAACTCTGTGGGTTGAGGGACTGAAATCACTGACAACATTCTTGTAACGATTCGGTACTATTCTAAAATATCTAGAAGGAAGCAATTTTGATATACAGTAGATCACCATCAGCCAATGAATTTTCTTCAACGAGGGAAGCTCATTGTAAGTTCATTGCTATGTGAAAGTTATTGTCTATCGTAGTCCTTACAATCAGTAAATTATGATCTGCAGAAGTGTTTGGACTTGGTCAGCACTGTAATAAAGAGTTCCAAAAGTAACGCGTTGCAGCTTTCTCATCTACACCAGATATATCAGAAGCCTTCGACATGGATCTATTGAAATTTCCCCGAAGGACTAAGAGGCAGAATAGTAAGCAGAAGTATGACGAAATTGATCCCTTGAAATACTACTGTGTATCTGTGTACATACCTATGTTGGACTTCGTGCTTAGTAAGCTGATGTACGATTTCAAGTTCATGAAGAGAGACTACGAATACTTCAAATGGGAATTCCCAAATTTTGTGTTAAAGAGACTTGAGATTGGGAAGGATTTACGAGTGTTCTCAGCTTTTGCAAAGAGGATCCCTCAAGTTCAGGCAATGTTCTGAAATCCATATTTGAACCTTGGAAACTGAAATGGGAAAAGACAAACACAGAAAATCTCCTGTTCACGGTAATACAGTTCTTCGTGTTGTTGTTCTTGTTTAACTCTAGGGGCTTGGACATTGTGATCATTTTGTCCCGTCTACATAGGTGTGCGCCAATTTTGTCTGATAACCTGTATTATAGTGGTGTGTGTATTTTGTAATTCAAATTAGGATTGAGAAAGAGGCGGCCATTGCTTTATGTTAGGAATCATACCTGAACTAGAAGTGGGAAACCACGAAAACCACTTCCAGGATGGTTGAGTTGATAATGGAACCCACCTCTTCTCAGTTTTGTCTCATAAGGTTGAGTGTAATCCGTTCCAGTCCTCTGACCAGATTTCTTGGCAGAGCCAGGAATCAAGTCCGTACCTCAGGGGCGACAGCCCAGAATTCTATCTGCTCCACGAGGTGGTCCACAACAATAGAGTTTTAGTGATTGCAGCAGTAGCCTATTCCCGAATGTCCATAGACTCCTAATTCTGTGTGCGCTCCCTATTTTGCCTCCTAGTGGCGAAGAAAGTTTCTCAACTCTAAGAAGAATTAAAATCTACTTACGAAATACAACCGCAGACAGCCGATTGTCTTGTCTTGATGAATAGGCTATACTGTACACATAGAAATCAAAATTACTCCAAAGGGCGTGCAGAGAATATGAATGGATCGTACCATTTAGCGAGGTTCTTTGCGAGTTCAAAAAGCAGTGGAATATTCTGGTCAGTAAAAATCATTTTATTATTCTTACTCTTATTCTTCTTCCTATTATAATACTAATTATTATTATTATTACCATATTTATCGTTTGCACACCGTGAAATGTTTGAGTTTCATTCGTACTTGCTAGTATATAATATTCGATGCCCCACCCACCCTTCTTTTCAAAGTTCTGTCTACGACCTTGCTACACAATAAGAACAGAATTAGAATACCTTCCATATTGAATGACGGATTGCCAGAAACTGGGGAGAGAGTATTAGTTATTTCAACCAAAACTTGATACATGTTTTTAATAATTACTGTAATTCCCTAATAGTCTGGGACAAAAGATATGCTAAGAAAGTTTTAACTCTTTTAAGCACATGAAATAGACAGGAAATCTGACCCTTGAGGCAGAAGATAATAATTCGTTGCACTATTTTGCTAAACATTATTGAAAAAGTTTAAAATATGATAAGAATATCCATGAAATATGCCAGCTGTTAGAGAAAGCTAGATCAATAAGTATATAACACAACGAGGTACACAGAGTGTGCCAGCAAGAGGTAGACCTTCATAATTTGGTAGTACATTCCTGTACCACCATGCATTGAAACGATGACATCTGGTGGTTCATTTTTAGCACCACCTAATCTGAAAGAGTTGATAAAGACGCATAACATTAATTTAATAAAAGTAGTTCCGTGAAGAACTATATAGCCAATTTTCATATATCCTACTTCTGTTAATTGCTTCTATCAACATACACAATTTCAGTTTGATTGCTGTAATAAATTCATAGATATCTAAATATTTCTGATGGTCGCCAGGTAGGTTTTTTATATAAGTAGACATTAGAGTTGTGTACTATGACATGAACAATATTGCTTAGGTGTATGATTCAAACTTCAATCGCATGATTAAGACACAAGAAATACAAGTGCGATTTTAAAATTTCGCACAGCTTCCATCTTGTGGTTATGAAAACAATTGAAATAAATTTGATGCTAGTGGATTAAAATTTATATAATCATTTATCGTACCAAGTTTCACTGCGCTTGGATGGTTAAATCTCGAGAAACGTCCATTTAAATATTGAAACTTCGCGTCACCGCCATGTTAGATTTGAACTCACCAGGTTATTGAAAGTCCCATAGGTGAACTTATGTTTATAGTCTCTATCAACATACAAAATTTCAGTTTGATTTCTGTCATAGATTAATAGATATTGAGAATCGTCTAAATATTTCGCATGGTCGCCATGTTGGATTGTTATATATGTAGGCCATAGAGTTAAGTACTATTAGATGACCATTATTGCGTAGGTTCATTATTCAAACGCATGATTAGGACAGAAGAAATAAAATCTTAATTTATTGAAATATCTTGCACAGCCACCGTCTTGAGGTTATGTAAGCAATTGAACGAAATTAGATATCAGTGCATTACAATGTATATTATGATTTGCTGTACCAAGTTTTACTGCATTCGCATGGTTGAATCGCGAAAGAAGTTCATTTAAATGTTGCAACTTCGCTTTGCCGCCATGTTATTTTTGTACTTAACACGTTTTTGAAATTCAAATAGGTGAACTTCCAGTAGTGCCTTTTATCACCGAAGAAAATTTCAGGGTGATATCAGTAATAGTTTCGGAGATACATAATGCCAGTGAAATACTTTGCACAGCCGCCATGTTGGATTGGTGAGACAAAATAAAATATAAAGGGCGTGGTCAGGGTTGGCATAAAGAGTACTATGTCATGCCCGAGTTTCAATGAAATCGCCCCAACTGTTTAGATTTTATTAGGTGGGAAACACACATGCACACACAGACGCACACACACACACACATGGTCAAAAGGTGATCTCATAAGCCTATTTTTTTTTTCATAAATAAAAATAAGCTAAAAAATATTCGTAAAAAACAATAAATAATTTTACAAGTATTCAATGTCTTAAACCATTAGGAACTAAGTGATACCTGCAGTATGTTCATATGGAGGTAAGTTACGGTGTATTATTGCTGTAGTAAGGGTTGCATTAATGGAGACTCACAATACAGAACACAACAAGATGCTCTCTAAAGAATACAACGTCTACTTTTATTTCGAAGTTTAGTGCTCATTATTAGATTTATACATTGTTATGCAGTTAAAATCAGTAAAACTAGTGTAATGATTTCAATGATTTCCTGACAGCGTACACTGACATTACACTAAGAACATAATAAGTACCCCAAGTCCACATTCGTGAAGAATAGGCAAGTGGTGTCCTACTGTGCCACATAAAGCCGTAGAAATGACAAAATTTCATCATTTTATTTTCTAAGACAATTGCAATCTGTTGTACGGTATATTACCTTAAATCAGTAGTTATTGCTAGTGTTTAGTTGCAGGGGCTTGAACATCGTGGTCACTCAGCCCCGTGTACTCTTGTGTGTGTATATGTAACTTGTGTGAAAACATGTGATATTGTGGTGTCTGTTATAGTGTGTGTGTGTGTGTGTGTGTGTGTGTGTGTGTGTGTGTGTAGGTATGTGTAATTCTGGTGAGGATTCGGAAGATGGTGGTCGTGTCCTTTAGTTAGGATAAATACCGGCATTTACCTGGTGTAGAATTGGGAAGCCACAGAAACCACTTCCAGGATGGCTGTAGTAGGAAACGAATCCGTCTCTTCTCTGTTTTGCATCATGAGGCTGAGTGGACCTCATTCCCATTCCAGCCCTCAGATCAGGATTAAATTACTTGGACGAAGCGGCCGCGGTGGCCGAGGGCGCTAACCCGCTACTTCGTGCTTCACTGGTATCGGCAGAGCGTGGTTTCGAATGCCGCATCGGCCGTCCTGAAAATGGTTTTCGTAGTTTCCCATTTTTACCAATACGTAAATGCCGGGACGGTTCCTTTCAATAGGTCCACAACCAATTTCCATCCAATATCCCTTCCCTGACCCGTCCTGACAAGAAAAAGAACCTGGCCATTGGTTGCATTAATAAAATTATTACTTGGCAGAGCGGGGAATCGAACCCGGGCCTAAGAGATGACAGCTAGGATTCCTATTCACTGCACCACGATGTGGGCAAATCAGAATTTCTTCAGAATCTTAAAGTAATTCGCCAGTTTGTATTTTTTTTAGGATGGATCACTAAAATAGGGAAATCATAGATGTTGATCATTTAGAATCCTGTGATCAATTTCAAAATATTTAAAGGGTACAAGTGCTTTAGTCAGAGTGAAACTTTTGCACGATACACCCTGTATTACAACGTTTCGCAATTCAAAGTTTATTACTGTAGATATCAACTATCGATTTCTTGGTTAGGCTATATAATAAAGATGGCGGCATAAGCGTTATATTCAAATTAATTATTTTGGGATTTATATAAGTACAGTCTCTTATATAAACGTTTCGTAAACGTTTGCTGTAATTGCTTCATTATATCCTGCAATATCACTTATTAATATTTCAGTAATAAGCATGGGCGCCATTTTTTAGTATATGAAGTCGATAAACATGTGCCTTCGATAGAGTGAAGCAATTACACGATACTTTATTCCTCCCAAGTTTCAAAATTGCAAGATTATTAGATAGTAAATTATCGATGATAACAGTTTATGTATTCAAGATGTTCGGCTGTGCGTACTATTCAGTGTAATAGTATTCTGACCTGCCAAAGTGGATTACGATAAACAGGTTCCCTAATTCGCAAAATCTCAATTATATCCTGCTATATCTTAGCAAATTTTCATAATGCGATCACCCTTTGTGTTTGTCTCACCACCTAATAAATTTTGATTGGCAGCCACGGTTTCGATGACCTTTGATAAGATTTACTACCACCACGGCCAACTGTGCGTTTAAAACAAATCGATTGTCACCAATACAATATGGCGGCTATCCGTAATTTTATCGGCGCTCAATACTAGAGCAGCAATCAACCTGGAATTTTGTATGATCATAAAAGATTACAAAGCAAGTCCACGTAAAATGTGAGTTTCAGAAACCTGTAAATTAAAGAAACCAACATGGCGACAACGCCATATTGAAGTGTTGAAAGAGTATTTCTGGCGCAGTGCAACTTTACATTGTGAGCCCTTGCAAGAAGCTTAATGAGACTCTGTTTTCGGGGAAGTGTTCGGTCCATATTGAAATTGCTGTAAATTTTGTTTCTTATCAACACAAGGTAACAGAGACTAAAATATATGGCACAAATAAAGAAAAGTGAAGCCAAAATAAACAAAATTTATTATCAGATCAAATAAAAAAATCTCCCTTACTGTTGCACCCCCATTTAAATCATTAATATTCACACAATATCTCTCCCTAGATATTTCATACAATTCAGGAACTGAGACTTGTCCTGCCCTTACTACAATTCATGTGTGTGAGTGATGTGATGAAAGCATGCAAAATATACGTGATTCGTGACCATCATGCGAAGCCTTCAAGTTGCGAATCCGTATGTAAAGAGATAGACTAGCGATGGGAACTACATATTACAGGAAATACAATACCGATACTCGCTAACTTAAATATATGTTAAAGATTCACGCTTGAAATCTGGACCCATGTGCCAAAGCACCAATAAATTGCCTCAACTAGGACTTCACAAAATAACACAAGTATAACTAACGTGACAACGCTACCAGAAAAACACAACCAAATGACCGGGTGTCATTTTTACCAAATTCACAACAAGGTGTGAAATACAAATCAAATCATTAAATTGAATACAAATCACACTGCTCAAACGGCAATATTTACAACAAAAACATATTTCATTTCATCGCGATACATGAGATTACAGTTCGGGCGCGAAGATCTTACCTTTAATAACATCAAGGCTTTAACCGAACAAGTAAGCTAAATTTAACATCTGGGTAAGGCCTGGCCGTTCCCCTCGCCTCGTTAGTGTCTCTTATCTTCGATCAGCGCTCGCTTGTGGACCCTTTCTGCCACATGTCAATCACCCACGTGTGTAAACAAAATATCTCGGGCCTACCCTTGCATGCCTCCGAGAAAACGAAGATTCACAGCTGTACTCCAGCTAAATATGTGTGTCACAAAATAATATAACCTCAATAATTCCCTTTGGAATTACAAGATTCGAGGGGACTGGCCAGGGTCTTCGCAAAGCAGCACCTGCCATCCGTCATGCAGCAGACAAGGAATTGGACACCATGCCAGATTCTTCCGCGCAAATTCAAATACACACAAATTGACACACCAAAACAATATCACACGTTTGGGTTTGACAATCACCTGGAAAATATCACATAAATATTCCACACTCTCAGCGCGTCTGATCTAAGCTTCGACCGAAGAATCGAAATAATACCGACAGAAATATAGATCATTAATCAAAATTATAAAGAACGGATGGTTCTTTCCAAAATTGTTGCAACTCCGTAACTCAAATAAAATGCCTGTTCAATTAAAACAGGAACACAAAGTAGCACAATCCCCAGCCCCTCCCACATCTATATTTATCGTTACGCTAATGCAGCTTCACTTATCAACCGCTCCGTACCTCATGTTCACACAAAATCAAATAATCACAACATGTACACGCAATACATGGATTACATTACATTTAATAAAACACAAATATATCAAACAAGTAGTCACGCGTCATTACACATTTACTTCTGAGTGTCGGAAACACTAAATCCTAACAATCTAACAATTAAAAATCAAACAATATATATACACTGTTCCCATGCCAAAATCTACCTACATAATTGAATAATTCAATGTTCAGTACTCAACCATATCTGCAATATCACCCTCAGCGTACGTCACCGTGCATGATCCAATCGGTATCTACTCAGCCATCATCATCGCTGAGGTAGATCGAACGGTCATCACTCCAGTTATTGGCCAGGTGCCAATCATCTTGATATCTTATTTTGATGAAACATATGCTCGAATTATTAAATAGATAACTACTATTCCTACTAGAATTGCTATAAGAGTTACTACTTTCACTCTGAGTCCTAAGCAATTTCTCTCGGCGACAATTTCCTAAGCATAATTGATCTAATTGCACACGCAACTTATCACACGTTATAAATATTTTTACAATAAAATCTGAAGTATTTGAAATTTTAGTTTAGTCAAACCATCGCCTGACCTCAAAATAACTAAGTTGAAATTGCAGATAAATTATCTCATCAGAGATTCAAATTACAAAGTGTCGTGGACTATCTCCTCAGAGACGCAAATTAGAAGTGTCTTAGGCTTGCACAGTGGCCTAATTTATACAGAACTGGCATAAATCACTAGGGTGGGGACGATAATTTTACAATAAATCTTAGAAATTGGCTTACAGACATGCGACTGGTATCATTGATCATCAAATATCATGCAGGTTACAGATCTGCCATGCGGAATAAAATTCCACCGTAGATTAATCCAATTTCGATTTCCCTCAAATTCTTTCCCGCTGTAGAAAGCATCATCTTTCTGATTCGTCGATACAAGTTCAATTCGTTGCTCACGTTTCACAGACTCCACCCCCTTGACGTCACAAATCATTTCCCTTCTCGCTTGCTCAAACACTGCGCTCTCACTCTTACACGCTTAGACAAAGGTGCCAGGACTCCCTACGTCACCGGTAATGCCACGCGTCCCGTCAACTAACCCATCATTTCCAAGAACTAGTTAAATATAACTCCCTTGTTTCAAGTGCTCGAAATCTTGCAACATCAAGTAACGACTTCATCCTGTCTTACTGATACCTCCAATACAGCATACAATAAAACATGAAACATTATTATATGAACAGTATAATAAGGGTTCAATTGTAAAGCTCAATGTAATGGCGACACATGTAATTACATAACTTACTAAAATTCATGATAGCGGCTGTGGAAAATTTTTAAAAACATATTATAATTTATTTCATCGTAACCAAGTGATTGAAATCTTGCATTAAGAATTACTATAATACAATACCGATATTTTTGTAGTGTACTGGTACATAAATTTATGGCGTATATGTGATAGATTATAGATTGCGCGCATGCCAATTCATGAGGTAAGAATATCCCTAACCCGTCAAGGATGATCTAATACCTCTCAAACTTGGTAGAGTGGGCCACTTTTAAAATCTAACCCTGCAACTAAAATATATACATGTATATATCGTACTATTCATAAAATGTTGAGGGTGTGTATGACATCACCTAACTCGTCACTGAGTGATCCGGTCACCGTGAAATCTGACATATTGAACCATTATTATAACCTGAACATACATGGTTTTTAAAGCTATTGCTTCCTGTTCACAGCCAATAGATGACGCCCATTTCAATTCTTGCATAACGAACCACTAATACAATACAATACCGGTAGTTATGTACTGGTGCATATATTTATGTCTTATATGTGATTGATAATAGATTGCGCGCATAACAATTCCATGAGGTAAGAATCTCCCCAAACCGTCTTGGAATAATTCAATCTCTCCAAATCTTGGAATAATGGATGTAACTATGACTGAAACCTTGCGGAGGTTTCTAGCGTAGTTCTCCTGAACGTAATCTAGATAGCGCCCTTGCTGTCCTGAAGATAAATACTTGATAATTAATGTCTATTTATCCTATCGTAGATAATGTTGATTGATAAAGTAGTACGATGGACGAAATTTGCCGGTACTTTTCTTTCGAAATTCATAAATTATGGATGGTGAGCGTGTGTATTTCTATACGTGGTATCGGGTAGAACGCATTCTGGTGGTGATTCCATCGAAACTCATCATGAGTGGCCATTTTCAAAGACATATGTCATCCTATTAAGAACTTACATATTAGTTGATAAAGTTTTTTGTAATATACAGTGTGTTAATTGTTACGATGTCATAAGGTATCGGCTGATGGTATACGGTATATGTATCAATACGTTCATCTAGACGAGCATTGTACAGTATGAACCATCTTTCGATAAACAACAATGCCGTACAGAGTGTGATCCGGGAAACCTTCGTAGATGTAATGTTGAATACAGTACTTACTGTTCTGTACTGAAATCAATTCTCTTCATAAAATGATGAGTTAACAATTCCTGGAGGCACACGATTTAGTAACGTCCTTAAATAAGGGGGGGGGGGGACACTTACCAGGTCAAAAATTAGCATTTTTTATTATATAGATTTTTTAAGCCGAGTTTTAGGTTGAGTTTGTAAAAAGAATTTTTGGAATATGTGGCCTGGTTCCAGAGATATGCAAAATATTGTGACCGGATGACATGTGCAGCCACGCCTTCTTCCTCGTACACTTTCGTTCTGCTTTCCTTATGCAAATGTATCACCCTCTAAACCGCGCGCCGTTGATAATATCGATACGTACATTTACGAGACACGTTTTCGTTTTGTTTCCTAGGAGTCCTATACACCTGTGTTATAGAATATCCATGGAAACTAGTTCCATCATGGAACAATTCTGTGTTATTCTTCCATGGTTCCATGTGCAAATATTGTTTTGTAAACAACATCGGTGTGGCCTATCAGTTGTGTGATTCGGTGTGAAACGTGAGGTATACTGCAGTATGGGTGCTCGAAAGGCACATTATAAAAGTAAACAAGAAGTTCCGTGAAGAACTATACAGCCTACTTTACATGCCAATGATTATTCTACAGAATATGAACCTATCTAGAATAATGACGATATTAAGTTGGTAATATCGAAATATCTAATTAGTTCCAAATATACCTGGTATAATGTAGCCTAATAGAGCACTAAAGTTGGCAGCCCTGGTGACTGAATATATTCTTAGTTCCATCTCTTAAGGTACAGAATACAAAATTTGGTTGAAGTCCAATTGACGTTACATGCAGTTAGACACTGGATCTATCAGCACGCGTAAAAGCATGTTGCCAACAATGTCATGCGTATGCTGGTCAGAAATAATCTGAAATATTATATCTTGTTGTGCCAATTTTGGATGAAATCCCTTTGTTAGTATAGAAGTTACATGTATTTTAAAATTGGACATATCAGCAGGCATAGAATCAAGTTGGCAGCACTGCCTTGTATTAATTACTCCAAATTAATCTAGAATGTCAGGTGCTATACGTGTGCAAAGTATAGAGCTGTTGGCTTGCATACTTTCTGATATATTGATATTAGGGTAAAAAAATATAGACAGCATTTATTAACAGTTGGCAGCCCTGATTGCTCTTAACAAAACTTATAGTCATATCTGTTATGGTACACATAGCACATAGGAAATTTGGTTGAAACCCAATTGATATTATAGAAGTTACATGTATTTAAAAATTGGTCTTATCAGCAGTCTTAGAATCATGTTGGTAGCACTGATGTACATAAGTTACTCCAAATTAATTTAGAATGTCAGGTACTATACGTGTGCATAGTTTAAAGCTGTCGGCTTGCATACTTTCTGATATATTGGTATTTGGATAAAAGAATAGAGATAACATTTATTGACAGTTGGCAGCCCTGGTGGCTCGTACGAATACGCCCAGTCATATCTGTTTATGTACACATATTACATACAAAATTTGGTTGAAATCCAATTGATAGTGTAGAAGTTATAGGCATTTAAAAATTGGACCTATCAGAAGGCTTAAAATTATTTTGGCAACACTGTCATGCATGGCCTCCTGGAAATTAAACTGAAATAGTGTTATCTACATGTGTGCCAATTTTGGAATAGCTCCCATGCATACCTTCCAAGATATCCAACATGGAGCTCAAATTTCTAGTACGTTTTTTCAGCAGTTGGTAGCACTGACATCATTTTCAAATATGGTCGTGAGATATTCCGGTGCACATCTTTACTCATTCTAAATTTGGTTTTGATTGCTGCAGCCGTTTAGGAGTTGATAGGGGGGGACACACACACAGCCAGACAGACAGAAGGACAGACAGACAGACAGACAGACAGACAGAAGGACAGGCAGACACACACACACACATTTGCCCGATCTCATAAGACTACTTTTTCCTCATTTTTGCAAAATGTGAAAAGTAGGCTAAAAACCGTGTTACAAAGGGAATCAGCATATGAAGTCTGGAAAACAAGCAGTGAGTGATGCTGATAATAATTCGACAAATAACCTCAGTGCAGCAGGCAGGAAGCTTACTCCAAATGTTGGAGTTGAATTTGATGGTGATGGTGATATGGGTTGCTACATTTTTAATGAAAATATTATGTTTCGAGGGTTACAGAAATGTCTTAGGTGTGTGTGTGGTGAACCTGTGGTACTTAACCTAACCAATTTAGGAGGTTTGGGCTGTAAAGTGACAGTTAACTGTGAATCATGTTCTGAAGTAGGTACTTTTTACAACAGTGCAGTATTGGGGAAAACAGAGAATGTGCTATCTGTATATAGGAGAGCAGTTTATGCCATGAGGTGTATTGGGCAAGGACTACAAGGCCTAAGTGTGTTTTGTGCTATAATGAACATGCCACCACCTGTGCAGAGAAGTACTTATATCCGTATTGTGGATCATATTCTTGATGCCACATCTAAAGTTTCAGAAGAATGTATGATGCAGGCTGCAAAAGAAGAATCTGAACTTGGCAATTCTTCTGAGGTATCAGTGTCTTGTGATGGAACTTGACTGACTAGTGGCCACACTTCACACCATGGTGTAGCTGTTGATATTGGAGCTAAAACTGGTAAAGTTGTGGACTTAGAAGTACTTTCATCAGTATGTAAGGGATGTGAACACTGGAATGGGAAGGGAAATACTATACAATATGCTGAATTCATGGAAATACACTCAGAAGTATGTGGAAAAAATCACTCAGGTACAGTTGGCAGCATGGAGGTGGAGGGAATGAAACGTATATTCAGTCGGTCAGAAGAAGGGCGGGGGCTGAAATATGTCAACTACATTCTAGATGGTGACACAAAAAGCTACAGAGCAGTCAATGAAATGCAACCTTATGGGCCTCACATTAAGGTCAATAAAATAGACTGTGTTGGCCATGTTTAAAAACACATCTAAAGATATCTAAAAGCTAATTATAAAGGGAAAAAATTAGAAGATGGCAAACTGCTGTCAGGTAAAAGTAGGTTAACTGATGCTGTTATTAACACCTTGGCAGTGTACTATGGCAATGCCATTAGAAGTAATAGCACTTCAGCTTCAGAAATGAAAACAGCCATTAGGGCTATCTGGCATCAAAAAGCCTCAACTGATGAAACACCTATGCATGATTTCTGTACCAAAGGAGTTGATTCTTGGTGTAGTTACCAAAGGGCTGTCTCTGATGGCAAGGAGAAAGAATATTATCACAAGAATAACATACCTATGGCAATAATGAAAGAAATAAGACCCATTTTTAAAGATTTGTCTTCCAGTGATCTTTTGAAGCGGTGTATGGGTAGTCACACACAGAATAGTAACGAATCTCTGAATGCCAAAATATGGAAAATATGCCCTAAAACAGGATTCTGTGGCCAAAAAACTGTATTGATAGCAGCAAAGGATGCAGCCATCACATTCAATGTTGGGATGAACGGAAGACTGAAGGTTGTAAAAGAAATGGGACTGGACCCAGGTGCTTACTGCATTCAAGGACTGAATCAGAAGTATGTCAGAAGAATTCAGTCAGCTGAGAAGAGGGCACTTGAATCCAAAAAAAAAAGAAGCCAGGAGATGCAGAAAGAGGCTCCAATTGCAGGAAGAAGGAAAGAAACATGATATTGAAGGAGTTACTTATGGACCAGGACAGTTTTGAATGGTGAGCGGTTCCAATGTTGTATTATTTTTATGCCAGCATTTTTAAAACTGTTTTCCTGAAAACTATAATTTTTAATACATTTTTCACCATAATTCTGTTATTATTCCATGGATTATGATTTTTTCAGGGTTTCCTCCCATAAGGCTGTACTACAATATGTACCTCATTCAGTTCATTAGGATTTATATTTGTTTTTATACTGTATTTTTCTTTAGAAAAGAACTATTTTCAGCTGCACTGAATAAAAATCAAATAAAAGTACTTAATATACAGTTTATGCTAGTGATTTTTTTTATTTTTTTTATTTAGTCAATTTACCCTCTAGGTTGGTTGTTCCCACGGACTCAGCGAGGGAACTCACCACTACCGCCTCTATGGGCAGTGTCCTGGAGCCTGGAACATCTGGGCGTGAGGGATACAACTGGGGAGGTGTGATCAGCACATCGCCCAGGCGGCCTCACCTGCAAAGCGAACAGGGGCTCATGAGGGATGGGAAGGGATGGAAGATTGCGATGGATAGGCGAGGAAGGGGGAAGGATGCGGCCGTGGCCTTTCAGTAGGTACTGCCCCCGAAAATTGAATTATTCTGGGACAAAATGAGAGTATTTTCCGTCCCCATGATAAAATTTAACCAGCAAATATAAATTCTGGAAGTGTGACACAGGAGGGTAGTGTTACAAGCTCGAGGCCGTGGGAGAGCCCGATCACGTGATATATTCCACAATAGACGCTTCTAGAAGGCTAAAATTGGCATAGCAACAGTGAGTTTGGTAATTAATATTATAAATATTGTTATAAATTATGCTATTGGATCCCAGCCCAGAGCCAATGAGAAGAGGTCTTATTGAAGACGGGACCAACTTCAATTACATAATATGATGAAATTATGCATTTAGGCCCTTATAAGAAGATTTTCTTATTTGGTCATGAGGAGAATATTAAGAGAAATTATGTCTGATACTTTAAAAACCGCAGATCGGTTAATCTACGCAGCAATAAACATTAGTAATCTACGCGCTAAAATATGGCCGCCAAAATTTCGACTTGGAGGGGGAGATCCAAGGATCGATGTTCTTATTCCAGCAATCTTTGAAGAGTGAGGAAGTGTTTTTATTGGGTTAACGGAGATCCCAAAACTTTGTCCGAGTGCGACGACTGTCGACGTGTGGAGACGTGAGGTTAATAGGTAGAACGTAGGAGATTACGCACTTCCATTTTATGTGTAGTTGTGAGGAACATTGAAATTAGAATATCTCTTATATTATTGAGATTTGAGTTCAACTAAGCGAATATATATAAAGAACAGGTCGCATACTACATTCTGTTGAATGTCGAGCGTTCTTAAATTTGCCGTTTCGACAATATAAGCCTGTTAAGACAGATTTTCAAATGTGTTGGAAATAAACCTGAATATCTTTTAAAATTGCAACGTGAAGTTGGCGGACGCAGTTCAAGTGAACAGTAGCGGAGAACTTTTAACATTGGCGCAGCAAATAAACATGATCATAATGACTATCATTATTCTTCAAGTGGTTTCATTCAACATAATTAATATTGTTGATATGATGAACTAAATAGTCATGCGCCAGAGACATATTCGATAACAGAAGTTAAGATACAACGATGGAACTTCGTTAGACAACGTATTCTTGGATACAGACGTAGTTTATGGTCCATCTTGTACATTTTCGTCAGTCTACGAACACTAATGTAACATCAATTATTAATAGAAATATTTCATTCACCATTTATATGAATATTTCTATAAATTGTGGTGTTTGAAGCCATATTTTCAGTGTTGCCTTAGTAAACAAGAGTTTAGTGCTTTTCAGTCGGTCAACACGAATGTGCCCAAAAGAGATGGGTTATACCCTAATCCTGAAATAAATTACATGAGATTAATAAAACACTAGGATGACCAGTTTCGATCGTCAAGCGATCATCATCAGATCCATTACACTTAGGCTACAAAATCTATGTTTGAAATACAGGTGACAATATTTACAATATGTACAATTATTTAGTTGCAGTATTGGTACTGCAACTGTCAGTGTATGCTAAATGCAATATATATGTTAGGTGAAATGCTAAATGGTGATAGCTATCCGTAGATTGTACTTTAGAGAGATTATATGGTTGTAAACTATGGTTAAACTATAAAATTTTAGGCTAACTACTTATCTGATTGTCTTCCGTACTACAGCTACTCGCAGTTTTCGTGCTCACTGGAACTCACTGTGCGGTCGACTGCGGTGGTTATCTTAACGACTGGTTTTTCCCTGCCTTCTCCCCCCTGCCCCTACGTGCTGTGGGGAGTGATAGCGATGTGTTTATGTGAGGTGTTGCCAACCTAGATAAGATGTATGTTATTGAATGAGGTGGGTCTACAACCATTAAACACCGTGGATTAGCCCTCGCCACGCGTGGAGCATAACCCATTCTAACTAAGCGTTGACGGTCTTATGAGGACGTCCCGGCACCTTTAATACTGCCGCAAATATGGGCCTATGTTTATTGTAGAAGAAAAGTACATCATACACCTGATCCAGATGACATTTACCTATTAAAACCTCGCATGCAATCGACAATCAGTCTAATCACCCCAGTACGCACAAACTAGCGGGTTTCAATTCAATAGTGCACAGGGCTTTAAACATACCCATGTCAAAAGACAACTATAATAAGGAAATAAGAACTATTATGCAAATAGCAAAGGAAAACAACTTCTCGCCAAGCAAAATAAATCAAATTATAGCCAAACATAAAAATAAAGATAAAACGATTCCCAAACCGGACAGTAATGAGAAAAAATTTGCGCGTTTCAACTATGTGAATGCGAATACATATAAAATCACTAACCTATTCAAAAAGCAAGGCATAAAGATAGCTTTCACGACGAAAAACACAACCGCTAGGCACCTCCTAAATAGTAATCTAAATAAACGTGACCCGTATTCAAGGTCAGGGGTATATTCTATAACGTGGCAAGACACCGATTGTCAAGCTAATTACATCGGGCAGAGTGGAAGGCGAGTAGACACACGTTATAATGAACATAGGAATGCGATAAGATACGGAACACATTCAGCCGTGTGCGAACATATGTGTGACGCAGGGCACAGCTTTACCAACATAGAGTCGGACCTTAAAATAATCCATCACGAATCGAAAGGCAGAGCTCTTGACATAAAGGAAGCAATCAAGATACACCTAGCCAAACGAAACAATCCCAACAATCTAAATGAACACACGTTCATGGAGAGCTCACCCCTCTTCACGCTACTAAAAACACACCCTGTCGGAAACAAAACACAATTTAGCGACACAGCCAAGCTAGATAAAAAAAGGGGGGAAATTAGGGGTTTTTTAATAGGTAAATGTTATCTGGATCAGGTGTACGATGTACTTTTCTTCTACAATAAACGAAGGCCCATATTCGTGGCAGTATTAAAGGTGCCGGGACGTCCTCATAAGACCGTCAACGCTTAGTTCGAATGGGTTATGCTCCACGCGTGGCGAGGGCTAATCCACGGTCTTTAATAGTTGTAGACCCACCTCATTCAATGACATACATCTTATCTAGGTTGGCAACACCTCACATAAACACATCGCTATCACTCCCCACAGCACGTAGGGGCAGGGGGGAGAAGGCAGGGAAAAACCAGTCGTTAAGATAACCACCGCAGTCGACCGCACAGTGAGTTCCAGTGAGCACGAAAACTGCGAGTAGCTGTAGTACGGAAGACAATCAGACAAGTAGTTAGCCTAAAATTTTATAGTTTAACCATAGTTTACAACCATATAATCTCTCTAAAGTACAATCTACGGATACCTATCACCAATTAGCATTTCACCTAACATATATACTGCATTTAGCATACACTGACAGTTGCAGTACCAATACTGCAACTAAATAATTGTACATATTGTAAATATTTTCACCTGTATTTCAAACATAGATTTTGTAGCCTAAGTGTAATGGATCTGATGATGATCGCTTGACGATCGAAACTGGTCATCCTAGTGTTTTATTAATCTCATGTAATTTATTTCAGGATTAGGGTATAACCCATCTCTTTTGGGTACATTCGTGTTGACCGACTGAAAAGCACTAAACTCTTGATTTCTATAAATTATATTTCAATGATGAGGCTGATACATATTTGCGACGGAGAATGAAGATTCTACAGAAGAGATTTGTCAAGATGCTAGGGGTAGCCCAGCAACCACAGAAGAATTTGCCAGAAGGATGTCGTTCGAGCCCAGGCGAATGTTGGTGAATTCCGGAGAGGGAACGTTTTTCCTATCTCTGAGGTCGCAGATCCGAGGTTCGAATGCAGATCCATCTCAGTATCTTGAACTGAGGAAACATCTAAAGTTTCAAGTTTTCGTCCAAATAAGGTAACTGTGTCTCTTATTTTTAGTATAGAGCTTGATTAGTGACATCCTGAGCCAACGATCTTCCTCCATATTTTCACATTTCATGTATTTCAGTGTTTCCATGTATTTTACATTTTCAGATGTGTTAAGATTTTTATGCTTCAAGATTATTTAGGAGATGATTGCCTTTCATCTATTTTTCAATTATATTCTACGGATCAGTTATGGAACTGACATTAAAAATTTTTGTTTGAGGAATCATATTGCCTCATAGAAGACTAGTCGTTTCGACTCTCGAATTTTAATAATTTATTTAAACCAAGTATTCTGACATTGTGTCATAGCTTCAAATTAAATTATTTTTAAATTTAATTTGAGCACTTTAATGTAACAACATCTAACTTCAAGAACAGAAGAAACATCGAATGATATTATTATATCATTATTGTACATAAACTGTCGACAATCTAGGAAATACTAGTCGTTTGATAAGACCGAAGTCTTAATCCCTATAAACATTCTTTGTGTAGAGTGGAAAAACATTACGACATTGACAAACCTTTTTATTATTTGTAAAGCTGAGAGCTTTGTTCATATAATATGTTAGAGGAAATACCTTTTGATAGAAGATTATTCAAATCTTTGGCTAGGAATTCAAAGCTAGTTTATCCCGTTCAAGATTGAATTCCATTTGACACTATAAATAACATGTGTGTTATTTTACACTATTTGTGTAACATCACGTCATTATGTCGACCTGATATTGCAACGATAAACAATTTAAAGCTTGATGAGTGAGATGAGACAGGAGTATTATTTTTATTACATGTATTTGCGACAGACGAGTTAACAGTTAATTATCTTTTTTGGAGTAAACTTTAGGAGGTCAACCACGACAGTCTAATATCGTTCATTACGATTGGAAGTTTCGTTTAAAGAACTTAAGTATGTATAATTGTAGATCAGTAGTCATGTGAAATGATACTGAGGGTCATGCCATTATTTTTGAGAAAAGTTGCTACAGAAGAAATGTTAATAACAATTAATCCCTTTTTGGTTATTGTTTAACATAGTGGATGATATTTGTTTATGCCATATATACTGTTATATGAGGATTTGTAGAGCTATGGAATGCTCGTGCGAAGGAGGTTCCGCATTTTAAGGGAAGACAAAGTATTGTTGTTCTTTGATATGGAAGGCATTGGATCATGATAAGAGTCATTGTATACAAGTAGTCCAGTTCATGTGAAATAACGTTTAAGCTGTGTTGACAGAAGGGTTTTAGCGGAAATACAACTAGAGAATGATTGTCTACTCATGTCAATGATACAATTATTATATTTTATTAAACCCGAAGTTATGTAATTACGTACAGTTAACCTTAGCCAGTCGACTGTATTAGACCGACAATGTAAGGAAACCTATATAAGACGATATGTCAGCAGTATATCAAAACTACGGAGTGTTAGAGAATGATTATGTGGAAAAACAGTGTATATAATTAATTGAGAATTGTATTGTAACCGAGAAGCCAGAATCTCGAAGGTAACGTGTTAGCAACACTAAATAGTGTATATTATTATGAACAAATTACATGTAAATATTTTTCGGAAATGATTTAATTAGTCAAATAATTTTCGTAGGATTTATTAATCGATTGTTTTGGAATAGCGTGTGTTATGTGAGCAGATGTTTTGTATGAATGATTGTCCACTGTTAAGAGTAATTGTTGAACCGTATTGTTCTAGAACAATTTCAGGGTGCGAATGAAAGATTGTATAAAACTTTCAGAACGATTGTTGAAGGAACATAGAAGTTATGAGCATTTTTGTAATATCGGAATGTTAATTTTACGTGTATTTTAAACGCACACAAAACAGTCTCAATGTAGGCTAGCCAGAATGATTCACCGTTAGGATTGGAGAGCGGTGTGACATAATATGAACAGGTGAAGACTCACAGCCTTGTATAAAATGTAAAAAGTTCTGAATGCAGCGTGGTGCTAGCGTTTCATTGATAAAGCCAGCCAATGCACGTGCGTTTTCCAGACGCGTGCTAGTGAATGTAACCAGGTGTCAGGAATGCCATGAATGTAAGAGCCGTCCTTAGACGTTTGTGTTACGTAGTGTAGGCCTATACCTACCAAGGCTTTCACGCTGATATTTTTACACGGCATTGTAGTAAGATGTGTAGTAGAAAGGAAGTGTGTATGATTGTGTGGTTTTATTTTTCTTTTGTTATTAGATTAGTTTATTGTTATTTTGTTTATTTAGGTTAGTTTAACATTGTTAATAAATTTATTCAGTTCGTTATCTGTCGTTGTTCGCGTGTGATTCATTTCAAATATAAGGAGTAGAGTATTGTGGATATATTGTAGGCGAAGCTGAATTCCCAGTCCCCGAGAACGTAAGTAAAGGTAGGTGTGCCCCGTGTAGTTTGTTGCTTATCCACAATATTCTTGTAACTGCTGTATGTAAATCCCTAAAGGTTATGATGAAGCGATTTCTAATGTAGTAATTGGCCGGTGCTGTTAGAAATAGGCGATCCAGCAGGGGCAATGGATATGCCAACAGGCTACATTCCGGATTTACGGGTACCCGGATAGTAGGCTGTCAGATATCCGCCCCCTCAATCGGATTGCCAACAATCAATCGCACCAGCTCAGCTACATCAATGAAAATGGCACTGACAGATACTACCGAGGTTTGAACACAGAAGTTACCAAGAAAAAATTATTGTGGAACACACCAAAATAGACGGGGTTTCATACTTACTTTTACTTACCTCTTATAAATATCTCGGGGATTGGGTTGACAACAGGATCCTTAAAGTATGCTCTCACAATAACCTTCACCATGACATTTAAAAATGAACCAGACCGAAGACGAGAACTTTGAACTGTACAAGAGCTTTATTTTCAAATAAAGAGTATGATATTCACAACTCAACAAAATAAACGTGGCTATCAGTAGCCTATGTCAATCTGACTACGTCCTCCTAAAGGACTTGCAAATTATCAAACAGTATGTTAGCTCCCTTGAGCTCAAAATAACGTAACATTTTATAACACATTTGGATTGGATGAGGAAGTCAGGGTACGACATATATAGAGCATTTGGTTTCCTTTTAATAAACATAACACTTTTATAAATAGGCACAAGGCCGGAGTATCGAACTCGCCTGCTTGTAACCAGATGTCGAGCCGGCTGGTCTACTCTTTAACCTGGCTCACACCTGTCAAACGGGGCGCACTCCTCTCCCCACACTTGCGTAAGAATTCAGCTCCTTTTAAAGCTTTAAATGTCTACAAGACAACTCATACATATTGACGCAAATCTTTCACATGCTTAAGTCACATCCCACTGGATTATTTTGACTATCCTTAAACTTGTTAAGTTATCATCCAAATGTTTAATCAGCATAGATTAGAGTATAAAACACACTCTTAAATGTTTATAACAAAATCACATAAATTATTTATAACAATTAGAAATTGTTTATAATATTGTCGAAAATAATTACAAAAATTTTAAACACGCCTTTAACATTTCTTTCGTTCCACATTATTGTCAAAGATATTTACATTTATTATTTACACTATCAACATTTAAATTATTTAAATTATTAATTTAAGAAATACATTGAACCACATGTTTTATCCGGTTGGTAAATTCAAAATCGTGTTTAATATAATCGACCAATGAAGGTTAGTTATACATGTAAATGTCACAATCTGGTTTAATAAAGGTTGTAATAATTTTAATTATTTGTGACGGTAATCTTTATTCAAAATCTTATCTCAAATTCTTTCAAACTCTTGTTAATTATAACAGTAAATTCACTTGATTAATTTTCAACGAACTATGACCATACACTCTAGCGGAAAATACTTCGCTTACAAAATAATGCACAAACTGCATTCAAAATAGCCCAAAATTCATCATATATTAATCTATATGGCATTAAAACTTCCACAGCATTTACAAAAAAACTCCCCTAATACAATCTTTATCATCATTAATTACTGTGGGAATCTCCTTCATTTATTTAAGGGCATTATACGTCAGCGACTTTCAACATGTCCGCTGCACTATCGATTATACATTCATAGTTCCACTTAAAAATTCTTATATCAATAATTGTTTCAAAACTGTTGTCATTTACACTTCGTGGATTTCATTCATGAATCGAAATGAAATAAAAATTTGCCAATCACAAACAAATTTAATAGTGAATACGCTTATATACGCCTGTCTGGTCTATCAAAATTTTAAGATTAACATCTTCAAAGAATTGTAGTATAAAAATACTATCATCAAACAAAGTGCGACTAACTGTAAAATAGTCGAATAGAATCCAACTAGACTGGGGAATGCAAACATCATTATATAAATCTCTATATGAGAAAAAACCTAACACAAGTTTCACGAATTTAATGCATTCAATAATTCATAATTAATGTTCATTTTTCACAAAATTGCCTAAGATGCAATGGTCGTTCACGATTGACGATAAATGTCTGTGTTGCAATCAATTCAAATAACGACTAGTATTTCCAAGATCGTCGACAACGTACTGGATTTTAACGCTCTAAAATCATTTAAATGTTCTTCCTTCTTGATGATGACAGAAAATTGGTCAAAGTAATTAAACTGGGGTAGAATTACTTTAATAAAGTGACACGCTGTCTGAATTTAAATCTGCCATAAAAATCATTAACTTACAGTCAAATCGTGACTACAAAATAAGCAAATTACTGAAAAATCTAAATATCAGTCTCAACTGATTCAAAATCATTTAACTATGCCCATGACATAACAATGTCTTAATAAAACGTCGAAAAAGGCATAACTCAACAAGGTGTACTGAGAATAGGAATCTCAAACAAGAATATCGGGCAAAAATACATGAGGACAAAAATATGGGAAAAATGGTTGCTCAAATATTGCTAAGAAACTCAAATACAATAAACGTTCACGACTACCTTATCTGCCGATTGACGTTCCAGAGGAAAATTCCCCAAAGAAGACTGTTGATGGATCCATTTCACCAAGTTAAAGCTGAGCTCCATCCTCGAAACCAGAAACAGCACCATCGAAGAATCGAACTGCTTCACGAAGACGAACGACATCCTTCCGGCAATAATCTTCTTTGTGAGTCGGGACAACCCTGACCTCTCTTGAAAAATCCCTGAAGTTCCAGTTGAAAATCACCATGAAGTTTTTGTATAAATTTCCGAAGAAATATTCATATTCAGAAAGTATGAAATCATTTCTATGGCTGTTTGATAGTATTCAGCCTTTACTCACGAAACATGGGTGTAGATGGTTATTTACCACGTGTTCGCTTGTATGGAATAGCAATTAGCGAAGTTCCATGTCGCTATCTTACTCCGTTGAAATATGTCCCAATTGCATAAAGTCCTTTAGCCTTCCATTTTCTCTTCGGTAATATTATTAGAAGAACAAACTGCCTTATTAAATTGCTCCATTATACTGCAGTGTTGTGTCACAAAAGCAATCTGAAGTCTCCCTATTTCACTAGCCCTGTCAGCCGTAGCGTTGAGTCTGGCTATACAAAAAGTGTTTCTTCTGTGGCGAGAAAATCACTTTTGTCAGTCGTCTAATATTGTCAATAACTTCCAAAATACTTCTTCGAAATTGTTCAGCTTTTCTACAGTCCTTACTGTAGTAATGCACAAGAGAATTAGCTAATAGGCGACCGCTAACTGTTCACAGCTAATCTTGTAGAAGCGTTATAAGTGTCGTTTCAACTTCACCTAGATTTACTTCACAGTAAACCTGCACTGCTTGTATGTTCGACTAGTGGCTTCGCCACGCGTTACAAAGACGACATTTTCACTACTGATTCACTCGACGTTTCACTGAAATGCTTATTTGAAATCTGACGATTGATTTATAATCTGAGAGAATGAGGCTCCTCTCTTCTGCGCAAGGCCTTTTATGAACTTCATGAGGGGCGTATCTATCCCTTCCATCGCGTGTTACTGCGTCATCGCTAGAAGTTCCAACTTCGTCAATACATGACGGATTTTCATAATTCAAAAACTGAAAATAAATTTCACCAAAATTCCAGAACAATGCCTCTACTGCAAATGGATTTCCACAATTCTGCATTCCAAAAAGTAATAACAATACCATAGGTTCAGCAATCTCCGTCTTCCTTTAAACTATCGTTCATTGGTTTAAGTCTCCCCTCCAATAGCATAATTTCTTCCTCAGCAGAATTCCACGTTTCCTGCGACTGCGTCGTACATCTCGGATCCTTCTCGAATAAATGCTGACGTCACTGAGAATCTCAGCTCAAGTAGCCTGCTGGCATAACGTCTGCGTCATCCGTGCTTACGTCATGACTACCCACGTCATAACTATGACAGCCATAACTTTCGCTATAATTTCCAAAATAGCCACCGTGGTCTCTATATAATTCAATTACGGGGGCATTCTCCTCTCACCACGTTTTAAAAACAGTTGCAAATTGTTTTTAAACTCAGTGTTACAAGTACTTCAACTCTCTTGAACACGAAATTGAATTATAACTGGCTTACTCTAGGATAGTATCTTTTTAAATTTCCAGCATTGAACTTGCCGTAAATGACATTATTCTCATCATCGTAGAGTTCATAGCAGTTGTTTCCACAGTAGTTCGTAATCCTAAACGGCCCCATGAATACATTTCCAAATTTGGGGTATATTTTCTTGCTCATATCAGCCTTGACAGGTCTGCGTAATAATACAAGATTTCCAACTTGTAAGGGTGCACCAAAGCGTTTTCCAGCTACTCTTTTCAATCGTTTCTCTGCTGCTTTCTGGAGTTGTTCCTTCGCCTTGTCAATCCTCTGCTGCCTTCCTACGTCGGGATCTCTGGGAATGTGGTTGAAAAGATTATCCCACGGCCTTTCTGGGTTTCTTCCTAGATGAAGTCGCATTGGCACTTCTCCTGTGCTCTCCTGCACTGTAGAGTTCAGACATTCCTCTATAAGGGGTACAAATCTCACCCAACCAGAATGATCATTTGGACAGAAAATTCGACAGAATTTCGAAAATTCAGCCATATATCTTTCTGAGGAATTCGATTCTGGGTAACGCACGCTTGAAAATAAGTGCTTAATGCCAAGCCTTTCCATATCCGCTGCAAATTCCACGGACGTAAACTGTGTTCCATGATCTGATAGTAGATATTCTGGTATACCAGCTTTAGGAAATACAGCATTTTCCAGTCTGCTTACTACGTTCCTTGTGTTAGCTTTCTGCATGGGACTCATTGTAACAAATTTTGAGAAAACATCCACGGTAACCAACAGGTACTGGTTACCCTGATATCCCTTCGGACAGGGGCCAAATATGTCCGTCGCCATAAGTTCGTTTGGCTTAGAAGGAATCATAGCCTTCGGTTTTCCTTTTAATAAAGCAGAAGCATACTTTGCTCTTTGACATTTGTCACATGATCTAATGACCTTGGCAATGCTGGAACGCATGTTAGTCCAGATAAATCTCTCTTGAAGAGAATTAAGAGTCTTATCTAAACCGGCATGTCCAGTTGCGTGATGAGCTACCCACACTAAATTGACAACAAGTTTAGGTGGCACGACTATTCGGAGTTTTGTATGCGCAGAGTCAGCATACTTGCATACGATGTCTCCACTCAAGACAAAGTGTCGTGAATTTCTCCGTGTAACTGCATAGTCAACATCAGTATTGTCCATGTAACCCTTGAGGAACCTGTACATTTTCCTTATTGGAGCGTGTCTCTTCTGTGACACACCGATTCGGGCTAACCTCCTAACGGTTTCTTGATCTTCTTGCTCCAATTGTACATGGTGTATCTGCACATTTTTAATAGGGTTACGTGATAGAGCATCAGCCAGTAAGTTATCTTTCCCAGGCTGGTGGACGATAGTGGCGTTAAACTGTTGGGTGAACAAAGCCCAACGTGTCAATCTATCACTCGACATGTCAGTTTGCAGCATAAACTGTAGTGCTTTATGGTCAGTAATAATGATGACCTTATGTCCCAGCAGTATTTTCTTCCAGGCTTGCAATGCTGTTACAAAAGCTAACGCTTCAAGCTCCGTCGTGAAGTAATTTTCCTCGTGTTTCTTCAACTTCCGACTCGTGAACGCAATGTAGTGCTTGTTGCCTGCCTCGTCTTTCTGGTATAAGACTGCACTAATGCCTACTCTTGATGCATCAGACTCAATATAGAACACCTTCTCAAAGTCTGGGTACTCCAGTTTCACATTATTCCTGAGCATCTCTTTTGCTTTCTCAAAAGCCTCGTCTGCAGCGGTACTCCATTTCCATCTGTTATTCTTCTTGAGTAAGTCATACAGAGGAGCCATAATTTCAGAGTATCTTGGACAGTGGCTGCTAATAAATTGGCATGCTCCTACAAATTCTCGGACTTGTTTCACTTTAGTTGGCTTTGGAAATCTCGTGATCGCATCTACTTTTTTCATGTTTGGATGATATCCATCTTTATCAATAGTATGCCCCAAGTAATTTATTTCCTGCTTCAAGAATTGACATTTTCCAAAATTCACCTTGATATTGGCCTCCCGTAAATTCTCGAACAACTTTCTCAAGTGCACTAAATGTTCTGCGGCGCTGGGTGAAGATACGATTAAATCGTCGATGTAGCAGATTACATTTTCTTTCACTTCGTCAGTGAGCTTACTATCAAGTGCTCGAATAAGTGCTGGTCCACTGTTAACCATACCAAAAGGCATTCGGACAAAGACCCATGACGTCTGGTCAAATAGGAATCCAGTGTACTGCATACTATCTTCTTCTAGCTGAACTTGATAAAATGAAGACGTCAAGTCAAGAACGCTGAAACATGCTCTTCCTTTGAATTTTCGAAGCAGATCTCTAATCTTGGGTGGTCGGTCATTTTCTGGAAGAATCTTCAAGTTAATGGTTCTGGCATCGAGACAAAGACGTATCTGACCATTACTTTTCTTCACTACTGTGATGGGGTTTATATAAGACGACGCCTGTTTTTTAATAATCCCGTCTACCTCCATTTTTCTGATTAACCCTCGTACTTCTTGATAGTATTTCTCAGGAATGGGGTATATTCTCTTCTGGTAAGGGGTTTCATCTGTCAGCCTTATCTTGTATTTATAATCCTTAATCAATCCAGGCTTTTCATCGAAAATATCTTGGAATTCCTTTATCAGATCCTCAAATTCCCCCTGAATTTCTTCAAATCCTTCAGTTTTTCTACTGGGTATTTCTGCTAAATTTTCCACTTCATTAACTATAGTATTCAAAATTTCTTCCCTAAGGTCTATTTCCAGACTGTTTTTCACGTCCTGTTTTTCTATCTCTTCTGTGATTATGTACCCATCATTAAAGCTAATACTTCTGTTCTTCATGTCAATAATAGCTCCGACCTTCGATATAAAATCGATTCCAAGCACCATATCAAAATTGATCTTGCTTACCACAATGAAGATCTGTTCATAATTCCTTCCATTGATCTCAAAGTTCAATAACACTTGAATCTTGCACTTTACTGCCTTATCTTGGAATATCCCTCTCACTTTGACGGTAGAAACAGGTAGAACTGTCATGTTCTCTCCTCTTAGCAGACTTTGATAACATTCCTCGGAAATGATGGAGATAATTGCACCAGTATCCATCAGGGCTTTATACTGTTGTCCATCTATCGGTACAGAAATAATAGGTAAAGCACATGGTCTTTCCTCTTTAACGATACCCCTCTCTTCTAGCAAATCTTCATCAGTCACTTCATATATCTCATTAATCGTAATCAGGTGTGGTGTGGCAATGTATTTACAGGTTCTCACTGACGTTGAGAAATCGGCGTTTTTTTTTGTGTTACCGACCTCAAAATTCTGTTGGCTCGTAGAAGGCCCAGGATCGATTACAACATCCTGCCTTTTCTTTTGGTTGTCTGCTTCTTTTTCCCGTAATTCTTTCAGGTATTGCTGGCTTTCCTTCTCTCTTTCCTGATACTGATCGGGTGTCATAACCTGACCTTGAGGATTCTGATTTCTGTTTTGGCTCTGGTTATTCCTGTTATAATTTCGGTTATAACCATTATTGTTATAATATCTGCCTCTTCCATTGTAATTTCCTCGGTTATAGTTCCAGCCTCTTCTCTGTTGATATGGTCGGTAACCTTGCGATCTGTTATTTCGGAACTGATTATTCCTGTGAGGACCTACATTGTCAGTTTTCTCCTCATCTGGCTTGTCAGTTTGTTGGACTTGGTCCATATATACAGTATTTATTTCTTTATACTCCTGCCTTTGACCTTTCTGCACCACGTTAGGCATTGGACTCGTGTAGTCTAACCTCCTCAGTAATTCATCCATGCTGGTTAAATCCCTGATGTTGGACGAAATTATTAGTCTTCTCACCTCAACTGGCAGCATACGAGAAATCGCATCAATAAGTTGCTCCGTGGACAATGGGGGTTGTAAAAATCTCAAGCGGGATAATTGACTCGTAAAGAAATCAGCGTACCGCGTTGGAAGAGTACCGGAGTATTTTCTTGAATACACCTCCGCCCTTAACGAATTCTGCGCTTCTATGGACCAAAATCGTTTGATTAATGCCTCTGCAAACTCGTCAAAGTTACTGAATGTGTATCTAAATGCGCAAAACCATTCGAGGGGTCCTCCAATCAAATATCTCTCCACTATCTTCATCTCTCTCTCTCTGGGAATGTGAGCTTCGATGAAATAATCTTTGAGGTTCCTTACATATTCGATAGGTGTCAAACTATCCGTGTTACTGAATTTTTGCGGTTTATCTTCAAAATTCCTAATGACCGTTACGTTCCTCGGATATGAATCCGGGTAGTTTTTCCCACTATCTCTATAGTTCCACTCAGGTTCCATATTCCTCTCGTCATCTTCCTCCCTGAATCTGGATATACGTTCTTCAGGAGTCACGTCTCTCTCTTCTGGATCTAGGTTATATCTTCTGGCATAATTCCTACTAGTTTCGCAAGCCAAGCCTACTGTATCCTTGTCAGTGATTTCCGTTAAGACTTTCTTGATTAACTCTTCTTTGTAGGTCTCCATTAAATTAGCCTCTCCTAACTTCAAATTCTGCAGTTTACTCGTCGTTTCATTCACATCAGAGACAACTTTATGAATCTGTTCCTCTAATGCAGATTTTAATGTTTGCACATCCTGATCTAATTTTGTCCTATCTTCAACTTGTCTTTCGGATAGCGAATCCATCCTGACGCTTAAATCTTTCCTAATCTGTACTACTTCATTGTTAATATCAATTTGAGTACTGGCAAGTTTCCTTTCAATACGATCCTGAATTTGGGTTACATGTTCCCCACTTGACCTAATCCACTCCTCTTTCCATATTGCTACATTTTCCGTTAACATTTCTGCTATGTCTAATTCAATATCCTCTTTCAATACTTTATTATGGTCTAATACTTGGGTTCTCATGACCTCTACATCAAACTTTAAACCTTCTAAAGACGCTGTCGTTCTATCTGACTCATCAACTAGCCTAGTCGTTAGTGCACTTATATTACGTGTACAAAGAGTTTTCGAATTTTCTATCTCTTCCCTGACTTTATTTACATCAGTTTGGACTTTAGCAACGTCTACGAAAACTGTGTTGACCTCTACTTGAATTTTATTTATGTCGCTTTGCATTTCGTTTACATCCGAATGAATGTTATTAATATCAACCTGAACATTGGACACATCAGTTCTAACATTTTGGATTCCTCTTTGGACTTCCTCAACCTTGTCTTGGACAGTCGCAACATCATTTTTGACAACAACTACCTCAGCCCTAGCACAAGAAATATCACTACGGACATTAGCAACATCTAAATTCAACATTGTGAGATCTTTATGCACATTAGCAACATCTATTTTAACATTGGACATGTCTGAGCGCATGTCAGTTACAGCATTCTCAATTCCTTGGGTATTAATCTGTAAACGCGACATATTATCCTCTAAGTTAACAGAACTGGTCTGAATAACCTTCAAACTTTCATCCATGCTAGCTTTCAAATTACTAGCATTCTCCTCCATTCGACTAGTATTCCTAGCTTCCATTTCCTTCATGCTTTTTTCTAAGTTAGCAGACATCTCCGCTAACATCATCTTCAAACTTTCATCTGCCATTACAATATTATTCAAAAATTAGACTGCTGTAGGGACATACATCAAAAGAGCAAAATAACAACATTTGAGCAACACTTTTCACCATATATAAATTTGATCAATTTTCTGTCTTAAATCTAACTTACAACTACCTTATAATTAACTTTCGAAGACACTTTATGTTGAAACAAACTCAAGCACATGTTCAAATTTCCCTGGCTCATTTTTAAAATATCCTATCACAAATAATTTACATTTACAATTCAAATAATTTAATTTTATCTTTAATATGACTGAAATGTCATAAGCCGGTCAAATAAAATAAGATTCCAGATCATAGGCGATTTTTCTAAGTTTCCAGCCTATTTAACCTTTCTCAAGTTGTATACGATCTGATCTTTTCTGAGTGTAATTTTCTTACTACAATACAACATTTAATTCCTATATAATCACACTCTTAAATTCTACAATTGGCTAAGACATCTAACAAAGAATCAACCTCTTTATTTGAGTCTAATCGATCCACACGTTTTAGGTTTGCCAATCCTACTGGCGTTCAACCTGGTGATCCAGTTATGTTGAATCGAGCCCCAACGTTTTAGGTGCGCCAATCCTTCTATTGACTCAGCCCCACGCTCTTGGGTCGCCAATCCTTCTGTCCCCGTTTACCCGGATAGTAGGCTGTCAGATATCCGCCCCCTCAATCGGATTGCCAACAATCAATCGCACCAGCTCAGCTACATCAATGAAAATGGCACTGACAGATACTACCGAGGTTTGAACACAGAAGTTACCAAGAAAAAATTATTGTGGAACACACCAAAATAGACGGGGTTTCATACTTACTTTTACTTACCTCTTATAAATATCTCGGGGATTGGGTTGACAACAGGATCCTTAAAGTATGCTCTCACAATAACCTTCACCATGACATTTAAAAATGAACCAGACCGAAGACGAGAACTTTGAACTGTACAAGAGCTTTATTTTCAAATAAAGAGTATGATATTCACAACTCAACAAAATAAACGTGGCTATCAGTAGCCTATGTCAATCTGACTACGTCCTCCTAAAGGACTTGCAAATTATCAAACAGTATGTTAGCTCCCTTGAGCTCAAAATAACGTAACATTTTATAACACATTTGTATTGGATGAGGAAGTCAGGGTACGACATATATAGAGCATTTGGTTTCCTTTTAATAAACATAACACTTTTATAAATAGGCACAAGGCCGGAGTATCGAACTCGCCTGCTTGTAACCAGATGTCGGGCCGGCTGGTCTACTCTTTAACCTGGCTCACACCTGTCAAATGGGGCGCACTCCTCTCCCCACACTTGCGTAAGAATTCAGCTCCTTTTAAAGCTTTAAATGTCTACAAGACAACTCATACATATTGACGCAAATCTTTCACATGCTTAAGTCACATCCCACTGGATTATTTTGACTATCCTTAAACTTGTTAAGTTATCATCCAAATGTTTAATCAGCATAGATTAGAGTATAAAACACACTCTTAAATGTTTATAACAAAATCACATAAATTATTTATAACAATTAGAAATTGTTTATAATATTGTCGAAAATAATTACAAAAATTTTAAACACGCCTTTAACATTTCTTTCGTTCCACATTATTGTCAAAGATATTTACATTTATTATTTACACTATCAACATTTAAATTATTTAAATTATTATTTTAAGAAATAAATTGAACCACATGTTTTATCCGGTTGGTAAATTCAAAATCGTGTTTAATATAATCGACCAATGAAGGTTAGTTATACATGTAAATGTCACAATCTGGTTTAATAAAGGTTGTAATAATTTTAATTATTTGTGACGGTAATCTTTATTCAAAATCTTATCTCAAATTCTTTCAAACTCTTGTTAATTATAACAGTAAATTCACTTGATTAATTTTCAACGAACTATGACCATACACTCTAGCGGAAAATACTTCGCTTACAAAATAATGCACAAACTGCATTCAAAATAGCCCAAAATTCATCATATATTAATCTATATGGCATTAAAACTTCCACAGCATTTACAAAAAAAAACTCCCCTAATACAATCTTTATCATCATTAATTACTGTGGGAATCTCCTTCATTTATTTAAGGGCATTATACGTCAGCGACTTTCAACATGTCCGCTGCACTATCGATTATACATTCATAGTTCCACTTAAAAATTCTTATATCAATAATTGTTTCAAAACTGTTGTCATTTAAACTTCGTGGATTTCATTCATGAATCGAAATGAAATAAAAATTTGCCAATCACAAACAAATTTAATAGTGAATACGCTTATATACGCCTGTCTGGTCTATCAAAATTTTAAGATTAACATCTTCAAAGAATTGTAGTATAAAAATACTATCATCAGACAAAGTGCGACTAACTGTAAAATAGTCGAATAGAATCCAACTAGACTGGGGAATGCAAACATCATTATATAAATCTCTATATGAGAAAAAACCTAACACAAGTTTCACGAATTTAATGCATTCAATAATTCATAATTAATGTTCATTTTTCACAAAATTGCCTAAGATGCAATGGTCGTTCATGATTGACGATAAATGTCTGTGTTGCAATCAATTCAAATAACGACTAGTATTTCCAAGATCGTCGACAACGTACTGGATTTTAACGCTCTAAAATCATTTAAATGTTCTTCCTTCTTGATGATGACAGAAAATTGGTCAAAGTAATTAAACTGGGGTAGAATTACTTTAATAAAGTGACACGCTGTCTGAATTTAAATCTGCCATAAAAATCATTAACTTACAGTCAAATCGTGACTACAAAATAAGCAAATTACTGAAAAATCTAAATATCAGTCTCAACTGATTCAAAATCATTTAACTATGCCCATGACATAACAATGTCTTAATAAAACGTCGAAAAAGGCATAACTCAACAAGGTGTACTGAGAATAGGAATCTCAAACAAGAATATCGGGCAAAAATACACGAGGACAAAAATATGGGGAAAATGGTTGCTCAAATATTGCTAAGAAACTCAAATACAATAAACGTTCACGACTACCTTATCTGCCGATTGACGTTCCAGAGGAAAATTCCCCAAAGAAGACTGTTGATGGATCCATTTCACCAAGTTAAAGCTGAGCTCCATCCTCGAAACCAGAAACAGCACCATCGAAGAATCGAACTGCTTCACGAAGACGAACGACATCCTTCCGGCAATAATCTTCTTTGTGAGTCGGGACAACCCTGACCTCTCTTGAAAAATCCCTGAAGTTCCAGTTGAAAATCGCCATGAAGTTTTTGTATAAATTTCCGAAGAAATATTCATATTAAGAAAGTATGAAATCATTTCTATGGCTGTTTGATAGTATTCAGCCTTTACTCACGAAACATGGGTGTAGATGGTTATTTACCACGTGTTCGCTTGTATGGAATAGCAATTAGCGAAGTTCCATGTCGCTATCTTACTCCGTTGAAATATGTCCCAATTGCATAAAGTCCTTTAGCCTTCCATTTTCTCTTCGGTAATATTATTAGAAGAACAAACTGCCTTATTAAATTGCTCCATTATACTGCAGTGTTGTGTCACAAAAGCAATCTGAAGTCTCCCTATTTCACTAGCCCTGTCAGCCGTAGCGTTGAGTCTGGCTATACAAAAAGTGTTTCTTCTGTGGCGAGAAAATCACTTTTGTCAGTCGTCTAATATTGTCAATAACTTCCAAAATACTTCTTCGAAATTGTTCAGCTTTTCTACAGTCCTTACTGTAGTAATGCACAAGAGAATTAGCTAATAGGCGACCGCTAACTGTTCACAGCTAATCTTGTAGAAGCGTTATAAGTGTCGTTTCAACTTCACCTAGATTTACTTCACAGTAAACCTGCACTGCTTGTATGTTCGACTAGTGGCTTCGCCACGCGTTACAAAGACGACATTTTCACTACTGATTCACTCGACGTTTCACTGAAATGCTTATTTGAAATCTGACGATTGATTTATAATCTGAGAGAATGAGGCTCCTCTCTTCTGCGCAAGGCCTTTTATGAACTTCATGAGGGGCGTATCTATCCCTTCCATCGCGTGTTACTGCGTCATCGCTAGAAGTTCCAACTTCGTCAATACATGACGGATTTTCATAATTCAAAAACTGAAAATAAATTTCACCAAAATTCCAGAACAATGCCTCTACTGCAAATGGATTTCCACAATTCTGCATTCCAAAAAGTAATAACAATACCATAGGTTCAGCAATCTCCGTCTTCCTTTAAACTATCGTTCATTGGTTTAAGTCTCCCCTCCAATAGCATAATTTCTTCCTCAGCAGAATTCCACGTTTCCTGCGACTGCGTCGTACATCTCGGATCCTTCTCGAATAAATGCTGACGTCACTGAGAATCTCAGCTCAAGTAGCCTGCTGGCATAACGTCTGCGTCATCCGTGCTTACGTCATGACTACCCACGTCATAACTATGACAGCCATAACTTTCGCTATAATTTCCAAAATAGCCACCGTGGTCTCTATATAATTCAATTACGGGGGCAGTACCATCCCGGCATTTGCCCGAAGACGAAGTCGGAAACAACGGAAAACCACTTCGAGGATGGCTGAGGTGGGAATCGAACCCCCTCTACTCATTTGGACCACCCGAGGCTGAGCAGACCCCGTTCCAGTCCTCATACCACTTTTCAAATTTCGTGGCAGAGCCGGGAATCGAACCCAGGACCTCCGGGGCGGCAGCTAACCACGCTGACCGCTACGCTACGGAGGCGAATTTATGCTAGTGATTGAGGTACATTTTGAAGGTGGAGATGTAATACACACCTTAAAAAAAGAAAAGTAGAAAAAATCTCATAAACTTGGGATATAAAAGGGAAACGATGATGCATGGTAAAAATTTTGGCAAATTTTGAAAATTCTCTAAAAGATTCTTATGATAAGAATTTTGACACTTTAAAAGTTGCTATTGGTTGCCACAAGCTTGCCATTACTGTTATACACATTATCATATGTCAACAATATTTGTAGCATGTTCAACAATCGAATGAATATTGACATTTTTTCCCTCTCTTAAGCTGGACCTCCTCCCTTGTTTTCAAAATTCTTCTATATGAGATACCAATTGTGCCTTAAAAGATGAAAGTTATAACCGCTGTATATATCAGAAAATGTTGGTGCCCGGGATATAATATAGACGTTCTCTCGAACCGAAACATCAGCTAGTTAGTCAATTTATCAAAAAGAAATAAATAATTAAATAAATAAAGATACTGTATAAACTGCAGAAAACTCATAGGGGTGACTATGGAATAGCTCTAGTGGAGCGGTCAGACCTGCTGAAAACCATTCTTGGTACTTCACTCATCTGTTACAGCAGCGACAAAGGGCAACCTTGCTGTAGTTTGAACTACTGCTATGGTGTACAGCAAAATATAGTTTATCGGTGGCTTTAAGTCGAATGTATATCTATTCTGAGCCATTTACTCAAAATGCAAACAACCACACCAAGATATTCTGAGTTGTGAAGATGTTTGATGGTCTTGAATGATGCAAATTGCATCAGACCTTGGCATTTTTTAAGGAATTCAAAATTTTGTACATTCCCTCCAAACATCATTTTTAGCCTACTTTCACTTTTTGCAAAAAATGAAAGTAGACTTATGAGATCTACACTGGGCTAAAACTTCGTGTCTCTCTGTGTGCCTGTGAGTGTGTATGTGTGTGTACTCTGCATGTTTGTTTCCCCCTGTCAATTCAAACACAACGAAAGCGAAGATGACGAAATTTGGTACAGAGGTAACACTAGCAAAGGACACCACAATATCATGTTTTATATCGCCGCCATCTTGACGGTAACGTAATGGCGGCCACCCAAATGTTCAAAGTTTAAATTTAATTACGACTAACCTAATCATCCGATCTCTACCAAACTTTGCAACAACATACCCTCACGTAGGAAGCGTCCTTTGACCAAACTACAAGGTCATCAGCCCAATAGTTGGAAGATGGCGGCCATGTATATGTGCCAATCGATCCCCCTATCAATTCAAACATAACGAAACCAAATCGGGCCATCATTGGTACAGAGGTAGCACTAGCAAGGGATAACTCAGTGTCATGTTGTATATCGCCGCCATGATAACAAAAAAGAAATGGCGCCCAGCCAAATGTTCTGAGCTTGAATCAAATTACGACTAACCTAATCATCCGATCTCTACCATATCTTGCAACAATATACCATAATGTGGGAAGCGTATCTTGCCAAAACTGCAAGGTCATCAGCCAAGTAGTTTCAACATGGCGGATGTATCAATCATGCAAGTATTATAGCCTAACCGTAACTTACGATTCAACGAGGCCCAGCCTAACCAAATCCGGTTATAGTTCAGAGGGTGGTTTAAACTGTCCTCAAGGAGGTGACCGGCAGGATATTTTCATTTTATATTAGAATAATACACCGCAGCAGTGAATAACAGCTCAGGCTAACAATACCGTATCGTGCTAGGTCGTGCCGTCCCGTTGGTCTAAAGCTATTGTTCTGCTCTCTAAACCATATTTCAGCAGATTGATATCTATTTACGAACTATTATTATTATTATTATTATTATTTTAGTCGTTTACCCTCCAGGTTGGTGGAACCCACGGACTCAGCGAGGGAACTCACCACTACCGCCTCTACGGGCAGTGTCCTAGAGCTGGGAACATCGAATCAGAAGGGATACAACTGGTGAGGTGGGATTGGCACCTCGCCCAGGCGGCCTCACCTGCAAAGCGAACAGGGGCCTCATGAGGGAAGGTAAGGGATGGTTAGGATGGATAGACAAGGAAGAGGGAAGGAGGCAGCCGTGGCCTTGAAGAAGGTACCATCCCGGCATTTGCCCGAAGACGAAGTGGGAAACCACGGAAAACCACTTCGAGGATGGCTGAGGGGGAATCGAACCCCCTCTACTCATTTGGGCCACCCGAGGCTGAGTAGACCCCGACCACTTTTCAAATTTCGTGGCAGAGCCGCGAATCGAACCCAGGACCTCCGGGGCGGCAACTAACCATGCTGACCGGTACGCTACGGAGGCGACATTTACGAATGTACTGAACAAAATAATACAAATTTAGTATCAAATGGTATATAACAACGGCAGAAAACGCTAATGAAATCGTTCATTGCAAGACAAAATAATCTAGTCAGTTATACTAGTGCTGTTGTTGCGTACTGTTAAAAAAGCTTGTAGTTTAACGTGACCGTTAATCTCGCGATCATAAGCCACGGGACCTCCGTTTTACGTGGAATCCGAACCACAGGACATGGCATTTCACATCGAAAATCTCACATGCATTGACCGTGAATCGTACTGTTAGATTGGTCGTCCGTAGCGTAATGGTAGCGTCTCAGACTCGTAGCGTGGAAGTTCGTGGTTCAAATCCGAATGATTCATTTTTTCAACTAGATTATTTTTTTATTAATTGATTTATACCTACTTACACGTTATAATGTTAAGCATATATAGTGTGTATTTGCAATCGAAAATATTATAATATAAACCAGGTGAGTCAGCCGCCCCTTATTTTTTTAGTTTTCGGCCACACTTCCAACGTCTGATGCCAACATGGTCGACAGTTCCCCGTCTGTAGCGAAGCCACAATGACCCTGAAAGACTTTACAAGATTTATTACGACATGGAAGTAAGACCTTTACAAAAACATGTGTGCGACAAGTGATAATTCAAAGCATCTAACTGTCATACGGGCATGTACAAAGAACATACCAATGATACGGTTTCAGTTGGATACGAAATTGACGCTAGGTACGGTGGCTAACTGATAAAAAAAAACGTGAATGAATCTTCGAAGCGGAAAGCTGTATCACATCTCATACGCTTTCAGGCAAGCGAAAGGGACAAGTAGCCGTGGCGCAATACAGCTTTCCGCTTGGAAGATTCATTCACGTTTTTTTATCAGTAAGCCTCCGTACCTGGAGTCAATTTCGTATCCAACTGAAATCGTATTATTGGCATGTTCTTTGTACATGCCCGTATGACAGTTTGATGCTTTGAATTATCACTTGTCGCACACATGTTTTTGTAAAGGTCTTGCTTCCATGTCGTCATAAATCTTGTAAAGTCGTTTAGGGTCATTGTGGCTTGGCTATAGACGGGGAACTGTCGACCGTATTGGCATCAGACGTTGGAAGTGTGACCGAAAACTAAAAAAATAAGGGGCGGCTGACTCGCCTGGTATAACACCACTTATTTCAACACTCGACTACAGCGATTAAAATGCGTTGTCCTTGATCCGCGGTAGAGTCTTTTGATGTTGTTTTTGTTGTTACTTTTGCTGTTGATTCTTTGGGAGTTTTGTGGCATCATGGTCTTGTGGCCCCGTGTACTTGGGTGTTTGTAGAAGTTGTCTGATAACCTGTGTCACTGTGATTTCTGTAGGCTTACTAGTGTGTGTATTTTTATACGAGGAAGGATTTGGGTAGGAAGCTGTTGTAGTTGTTGTTTCATTCTAGATGCATGGGCATCATGGTCATTTAGCTCCGTATACTTGGGTGAGTGCTGAATTTTGTCTGATAACCCGTGTTATTGTGATGGCTGTATTAGTGTGTTAAGGTGTTCATTTCTAACTTAGCTTTTATCTCCTCATTAGAAGTGCCCTCCTGCCAATGCTCCAAGTCCCAGCAATCTTTCGTGCTATCCACATATCAGCTACCTCCAGCTTATGTATGAGGTAGGCTACCCGGTTCTGAATTCTATACACCATGGTCGGTCTATTTACTGAGCGATGTAGGCCGAGTTTCGCCGGCACACTGACTTCTTTCGTGCAGCATACCGTAGATCGCAACTGAGAATTCACTTCATCAGCTGTTCTGCACCTCGCCGCTATCTTTTTCACTTAACTACCATCCTGACAGAGTACGCAGCCCAAGTACTTAAGTGTGGTGGTCCACCTCTAGTTCCATCTACCTGGCACCCGAATTTCTTGTGTTTCTTCCGTACCGACAACACTTTAATATATGAAATGTCGTTTTTCATATCATCCGTACATTTCTGTTCAAAGAACGTTTACTGATGTACAAGGGTTGCTTTTTTAGTTTTGATAACGATGCTGCTGCTTTATGTTGCAACGGTGTTGGACTCTGCCACTGTTACCAAAAGTAGCTAACCTGTATCCCCTCCATTAGAGCACATGACCTCGTCCGTCCCCTCCCCCATTCGTTTGCAGTGGGGCCTGTTAGATGAGTAGTTGTGGGCAAGCGCTCGCGCAAGACGGTCCCAATGTTTTCGAAGCAGGACCAGAGAAAGTGGATAAAAATGCAGTGTGCTAAGGGTCGCACGGCTCGCGAGTGCCACCAAGGAGGCGTGCGGTGCAGCTGCATTACCTTACAGAACGGTAGCAAGATGGGTTGCAGCCTTTCCAGATGGGCGTGAACGTGTGGAGGACATGCCTCGATCTGGTCACCCGCCAGTAAGTGATGAAAATATACAGATGGTGTCCGCGTTAGTGGAGGCGGATCGGAGCTTAATGCTTCGTGAATTAGCGCAAGATACAGCACTGGTGAATTCGAGTTTCCTCCACATCCTGAAGGACTGCCTGAAAATGAGGAAAATTGCGTCAAAATGGGTTCCGCATGACTTAACCGACATGCAGAAATGGCTGCGATATGACGCTTCTCGTACGCCCTTGCAGCGTTATGAGCGCGAAGGAGAGGACTTCTTACGGCGTATTATCACCATTGAAGAGACGTGAGCCAAATCTTATGAGCCACAGTTGAAATGCCAATCGAAAGAGTGGCGACACCATGATAACCACGAAAACAAACAGTTCGACAAACCCCCACCAATGTGAAGGTAATGTTGATTCTTGCCTATGATTGGGATGGTGTGATCATAAAACATACCGTTCCCCCAGGGAAACCCGTTTACTTGGCGTACTATTGTTCGTTTCTGCAAGACCATCTCCTAGCAGCTCTGAGAAGGAAACGGCGACACCCCATGGATACTCCGCCCATCGTTCTGCATGACATTGCTAGAGCACAGCATTGTTGAATCGCTGGAACTGGGAGGCGCTCTATCATTCCCCCTACTGTCCCGACTTAAGACCCTGCAACTTTGATCTCACCCCGAAGATGAAGGAGCCACTGCTCGGGAACCGCTACCCTACAATTGGAGATGTTGTGCAGGCTGCCGAGCGCTCTCTTCGCACCATCGATAGATTGGGCAGTGCCAACGGAATCCAACGGCTTCCGCGTTGCTGGGAACACGTTGTACGCAGTGCTGGAGACTACATCGAGGGCCTATGAAACTTGGAAACGTGTAGGTGTGTTATTTATCAATTTATAGCATAGTTGCCAAAACCAAAAGAGCAATCTATGTATTTGAAGATTGTTTCTTATTTCATGGTGAACTTTCAGATATTTCGTATAAATAATAAAATAGTTAGCTATTGTTGTTTTAAGGGGTGGAACACCGAGGTAATTTAGCGCAAAATCGAGACAGTGGAAGTAAACACAGCTGTGTGCGTGATTGCAGGGCTGCCCTCAAAGGGTGCGCAGAGTTGTGCCTGTTGAACGTAGGCTACGCCCAATTCAGTGCTGTGTATATCTTACATGTGAAGCTTAAGTTATCGTTTGCATTGTACAGTGTGATTTCTATTTTTATTCGGAGCCTCTCTCATCTCCTGATTATTTCTATCCAACTTTTCTTCAAAACTTTTACTCATCTCCCTACTGTTTTTATCCAATTTCTCATCAAACTGACTCATCAGCATGAACAACTTCTGCAAGTCTGAAAGACTTGCACTCTCCATACTCGCACCAGTGTTTCCCTCCGTCACCCTACTGCTATCATCCACACACTCCTGTACCAACTGACTACGCTCTTGTTCTTTATTTTCTTCCGCCATACCTCTATCTAACTGATGCCCACTTCGCAGTAGCATCTCTTTTTCATCTGGTATACTGGCACCACACACTGATACAGAAAGAAAAACCAACAACACTCGCACAGAAATAATACACTCTTCCCTTCACAAATGCTACCAGGATTTCGGACCGACGTTGAGGCGACAAATGTAACTCTTTTAAAGCGGGTGACGAAGTTACAAGTTGTTTACAATGATTAAATTAATTATGAATTTTTAAAATGTGATAAAAGTGATTAGAAACGATGAAAACTGATTATTGTTGGGCGCCATGGTCACAACTCCTAGTTGAAGACCAAATACTTAAATTCACACTTCCCTTCAGAAGAGCACCTTGAGTACATCTTACCTCAGCTCGTGGCAAGATTCTGTCTTTAACCAAGCCTGCATTTGCTTCGGGAAAAGTTGAAGGCCTTTAGCTATTTCTAACTACGAGAAAGGAAAGGCTCTGCATTAATAAAATATATTGAATTTAATTATAAAAACACAACAAGAAAAAGTAGAAGGTCGATTATCATAATAATAATAATAATAATAATAATAATAATAATAATAATCATAATAATAGTAATAAATGAATAAAGAATGCGTCTACTGAATCTACTGCTAGTACGGCGAAAAGAAGAATTGTAGGTGGTTTGAAAGTTACGTTAATACCTAAAGCTTGAATTTACTTGCCGTTAAAAGAAATTCTTTAAAAAAGGAGGGAGCTTCCGTAGTTTCGTCGTGGAACTCACCAAGGTTGATCGATGCTTGTTCTTGTAGGTTTCCATACTGGATTGATGCTGTGGTCCTTGGCTGGAGATCATCTTCTTCTTCGGAGACGTGATGACAAATTTATTTTTACAGATCAGAGACGAGATGTATTCTCTTATTGGCTGGCGTGACGGGATCTGATCCCATAAATCACGTTCATGGATATAACCCAATACACGATTATACCCATTGGTGCTACAAGACTTCAGTTGCCTCTCACAGTTTACCAGTTTTAATGTTCACTGATGGCCTCACCTGAGATCCATAGGGACGTTGTACTTCAAAAGATAAATTTCTGTATAATTGTGGCTTGTTGTCCCGAAAATTGTGTACCACGGATCCTCTGCGCATCGCTTTTTATAACCTTCATTCTCCCTCCATTCAGTAGTTCGTTCAATTTGAAATCCCGCTCTGTCATATCCAACCGTGGGCCATCATCCCCCACACCGCTCCAAATACTTCATAGGGCCTTCTCTTCTATAGGACACTTCTGGACATATGACTTCGTTCCATCTCCCATGTGCTCGTGACGTCACTCTCTTTGAATTTGAGGTAAGGGAGCTCGTTGACTCACGCCAGGTTTCCCCTTCCACTGGACTTCCAAACGGTCAACTCTTCATTGTCTTGGGCCATACAAATTTCCACATCTCGGTCCAAATTGGGATCCCTCCCGTGGTGAATAAGTCATTACTGCAGTCTGACTGTCGCCAACTCTCTCGCGTAAATTGCGAAATATTACACATACAACTCCTCTCAGCCTCCGCACGAGCGCAAATGAAATTAATAATTATGATGTAAATTCGTTATACAGGATGAAATAATGAGAGTATAAGATATCGCACAATAAAACATAATCATAGTATTAATAATAATGACACTGAATATTCGATAAGATATATTAATAATAATAATAACACTATAAATATACATCTATATACAGATGACTGGCGAATTCCGTGCCGATTAAATGTAATATATAGAAATTGTAATTTGAATCAAGTCATGTGCACACCAGAAATGTGGCAGTGGCGTATACGCCCTATACAAATGTTACACTGTCTAGGTCAGTATTATCGTGGGCAAGAATGTTTGGCAAATCACCAACTTCCACCGTACTGACAACACTTGGGAACACATTCCGCTCGAAGGTGGAAATTCAAATTCCAAGGCACTCACGTGCCAGTGTAGTAGAAACATAAACAAACTCAATTAGGCCAATTATAACATAAGTGTTTACCAATTACTACCAGACCTTCATGTGTATAAAGTGTTTTGTCATTATAGCCTATGTCAAGTCAGATTTAGGGAAGTTAGATTGTAAAGGCACAAATCGCGGCTCATGTTACATTTTCAGAATACAAATATTTTTATCGGATATCATGATTTTCAATCTTAGCGAAGTAGCATCAACCTGTAGTTAGAGTGATCATCATCATATATATTATTTCAGTAGTATGCATCCCTTCTGCGGCGCTCACAAGAACCTGATCGTGAAAAATTAGCATTCAAATGAAAGAGAATAGACATTGGCAGTGACTTATTGCACTATAATTTCATAAATATCAATAATTTCTTTGAAAAATTACTTTAAAAAAATTGTACGAAGTGTGCGATTTGCAAACACCGTTGATGTAGGAAAATACGCTCCATAATTGCTGTCCACAGGCCGCTGTGACGCCTGTTTCATGTCATATTCACATTCTGAGGTTTTTCCTTTATCCTGAAATGTAAATAGTGTACTATAATCATTTGGTTGAAATGAAAACATAACCTTTCTCCTTAAGTGTCTCATTATAAACCTATTGGGGAAAGTGTGGTTTATGAACATGCGAGATTTCTCGCACGGGTCCGCTAGTCAATATTAAGTGTAAACATACCGTTTAGTGTGCCAACACCCCACGCAACCCCGAACATTTTCTGTTATTTGTAGAGAGAGGAGAGTTCATTGTCATACAGTGTGTTTCAAAAGTAAGAGACAGTTGCAAAGTGGTCACCCATTCCAGGGAAGCAGGTGTGATAGTCTCAATGTGTGCGTCCAATAATTGGAGCTGTTGAGATCGTTACAAAAGGGTTGAAACAGAACTCAAGCGTGGCTGCCAGTTGGAATCCGACCGATGACTGGCATGGATGTGTCCGTATGTTGTCTTTAAACCCAATCCCGTTCAATTTCTATGATATAATATACGTAACCGTCGTTAACGGTTTCATAGAATAGAGGAAGACTGTGAATGAGGACAAATTCTAGGTCGAAGGCCCTATGTCAGGGAAATGGAGGACAGCCTTATCCACTAAACCGCCAAGAGAGGATTAAATTACACCAACACGATGTTACTTGAAGTTATCAGTACCTACTAACATTCAAATGGATGGCAAGAAATAAATATTAGCTACTATCAGGGGACACATGGACACAGTCCACAGCTGCTTGATTGGCACACATGCATGTCATGAGGATGTGTTTCCTTTCTCTTTGTGGTAGTATTGAGTGATATCCAGGCACCTGAGCTTCCGAAAATTCTTGTTTGAGCTCGTGGCTTTACGTCAAGTGAATGGCGTAATCGCCATGCTCCTGGGATTCGTGGCTTCCTGTTAACCCCCTCATCACTTTGCATTACATAAATAATTTGTAGCCTTCTTTTATTTTAGTGGCGCCTTCTACTACATACGGGTATTCTTGTCATTTGCTTCAGTAAGTTTGGCGCCAACCCATGACAAACAGTCGAACAGAAAAATCTAAACCGAAGATATATTTCGTCATTATTCACCTCATCCGGGAGTTCCTGATTCTAAGCAGAACATTAGCCTACACTGGGTGAAAATTTCGAAATTACAGGGATGTTGGCCAGACAATACCTGACAGTCTAGCCATTAGTAAGCTAAACCTTGTCATCACTTCATCAGTCTCCCGAACATACTTACAACGCAATGGGTACGGAGAGCTCGTACAATATAAAGTTCATGATAATTTCCTTATTCCGAGGAATTATGGGTGTATATTATAGGGACTCTTTTCTCAACAATGTAATGAACAATAGGGTAATCATATTACTACTGAGGCAAGCGTAGTCAAACGTGCGTCTCCACTGTGCTTGCCAAAGCGTGCCTGCAATGTGAACAAAGTTCAGAAGTAACCTACCGTCCCCAAATCTGGCGAAGTGTAGTGGAGAAGACAATGATTGGAACTTCACCACATCCCTCCCTGCCTCTGATGCAGATTTCAGTCTTCTTGCTTCTTCAAATTGTGGCTTGAGACACCTTTGGTCAACAGCCTCATGTGCTTTCATGTGTAATTGTATTTATTGGGTTCTACAAATGGGGTGGGTGCCTCGAGACTTAAAAAAATATATCATTCCGACATTTGCCCGGCATGTGGATGGAAATGCTTGTTTACAGCCCCTGGCAGGATGGTCACGGTCAGTACTGGGTTACGAACCTCAGGTCTCAGAACTGCGGCTACTGTTACAGCCCAGATGTGTGGTTTAACGCACACAGCTCTGCAGACGACAAAAGGCTTGTTGGTCGGATTTCCCATTATGTGGTAATAAAGCACCATATACATTGGAAAGGACATAATGAAGCAAAGATACGAAGTAACGTATGTATATATTTCAAAACAATTCTCAGTACACATTCTCAGGATGGCTGACTTATTGACTATGGAGGAAGTGAAGAACTGGAAGAACCAATGTCAGCAGTACGGTGATAGCTGGTGCACCAGCACTATTGCAATATACGTCACCGGTAGCTGGAACAAACAAACAATAAGATGTTAGACAACTTTATCATCATCAAGTATTAATAATGAGCTCAAAGCAAAATGATCATATTTTAGAGCCCATGTAATGACGTTGTTCGATTGATTTTAAATTTGATTTGAACCTAATTCTTATCTTGGTGCAGATTGCCAGTGATTTAACATGGACGAACCATTCAGAAAATCCATTGAAAATAATCATATATATTATTTTAGTAGTATAGACCCCTCCTGCGGCGCTCACAAGCGACCGTTTGTGACAATTGAGCATTCAAATGAAAGAGAATAGACATTAGGAGTGACGAATAGCATTCTAATTTCACAATTATCTATAGTTTCTTTAAAAAATAACTTTAAAAATGTACGAAGTGTGCGATTTGCAGATATTGTTGCTGTAGGAAAATACGCACCATAATTGCTTCCCACTTCACATTTTAGCCCTTGTGACGCCTGTTTCGTGTCATGTTATTATTTTGCATGGAGTTTAGAAACAGTATATCAAAGGAATGAGTACTCAAATCGTATGATTTCATAAATATCAAATAAGGGGTGAGTGTTAAAGCAACTTTTCTCGTTGAGTCTCTCATTTTAAACCTATTGGGGAAAGTGTGGTTTATGAATGTGCGAGATTTGTCCGCTAGTATTATTTATTCAGTTAAATTTATTTCATGTTCTTGTTAGTCATAACGACTTGGGCAACTGCACACGTGATAGACAAATGGGTTCGATGTCAACAGTATAATAAGCAGAATCGTAATTGGGACAGGGGCTAATGCCCAAGATGGTCGCTGTGCAAAGCTTCTGAGCCACCAACCAAATAGGGCGTCGTTATCTTAGATTTTCAGTGTTGCCAAGCTAAATGATAGAGTTTCTCTTCCCCATAGACGTTAGCACAAATCTCCTACTCTCGCAACAATCCCCCTTGCCCTAGAATGATAGCGTTGCTAAGGCGGTGGATATGTTCTCATTTTTCACTTGCGTTGCCAAATTGACAGAGGGATTTCCCCCCACGGATTGCATATGTCAGCATGTGATTTTCCGTCAATATAGAGAGGTAAAGTTGCTAACGGAATTATTAATATTATTTTATTTCGAACTTCCGTTACAAGATGGCAGCTTTGATCCAAATGGCAACTTCATGGACTGTAATTATTGTTTTTGTCATTGCACAACAAGATGATTTGTTGATCACAGCCGTCTTTAGTACGTGAATTGAATCTTGTTTATGAACTCTTGTCACAAGATGAAAGGTGAGAGAATTAGGGGTTTTGTCTTGAACTTTTATCTACAGGGCGCCTGTGAATGTTAGCCGCAGTGCCTACAAGCTGCTGCGAGAGATTGCGTCACCAGTTACGTTGGCTGCACGGCTGTCGCTTCTATCATAACAAACAGTAAACCTTATACTCACCACAGCAATTCATAACATACTGTTGCACTCTTCCAATAATCTAACTATAGGTACTGACGATTTCCACTAAACTGATGACGCAACCTCTCTCGCAGCTGCACGTAGCCACTGCGGAGAACATTTCCTGGCGCCCTGTACCTTAAAGCACAATTAAACCAAGAAGGCTGGCTTTCAGCACGCTATATGGCTTTGTTTTTATGTTTAAGTGATAGATAACCTAGTTAATATTATTATTGGTAGTAGTAGTAGTAGTAGTAGTAGTAGTAGTAGTAGTAGTAGTAGTAGTAGTAGTAGTAGTAGTAGTAGTAGTAGTAGACCTATTACTATCAGACCTATTATCAGGTCTGATTTCCATATCTTGATGAATACATCCTTTGCAGGTCTTTCCACACACCCTCTCGGCAAATGCCAGGATGATACTTCATTTCAAGCCTCGAGACACCGTCCCAAATTCTTTAACGACACACTACTTCAGTCATCACGCAATCACAGGTTATCAGAAAACAACCACCCAAATACACTGGGCTGATGACCAAGATATCCTTAGCCCTTAAAATAAATATACAAGAAAACAACTATAAAACAAGGCAACAACTGAACTATATTAAAATGTGCAGATTGAACAAAAGATACTGAAATAGTTACAGTACTTGGCAAAAACATCGTCCTTCAGTGGGGTTCGCAATCATCACCCAGTGATCCGGAAGCTAACACCTTACCCCGAGACCACAACTTCACTACGATAACTTGCTGCTAAGAGCTATTCAAGATCGCTTTATTGCGCGTCCGTAACTGAGTTAGTTCTTGCTTTAAAGGGTGGAACAGCGAAACCGAGTCATATTATACTGTAACGTGTTTTTCGATGGGTATTTATGCCACTGGCATAAGTCAGTAGGAAGCCATTCTATATTTATTTACGCGGCAAATTGTTCAGCCAAGAGAAATTTTCATGTTAACTTATTATTATTATTATTATTATTATTATTATTATTATTATTAACTTATTATTATTATTAATTGATTTTTTGGAGCATTTTCTTATAAAATCATAAGCATACAGATAGGTTTTCTATGTTATAGAAAACGCTATCAAGCAAATTATTACGATCAACATTAGCGTAGAAAATTATATGATTACGGAATTTTACGGAGTTTCGTCAGTTAGGGTATATTTAGAGAGATGAGTCACTGGAAATTCAGCTACAGGCTTAATCTTGTCGAGTAGTATGACGCAAGGCTGGGTCGCATCGTCAAGAAAAGGCGGATGTATGGAACGGCAAACGACTTCACCCTCCCGCCGAGTGTAATGAGCCAGAAGAGGGGAGTAGCGCGTGAGGGGTCAGCCAATCAGTGGAGACCACGTAAGCTGGAAGTCGGCACTGGAGTAGGAGGCCGTCTAGTGCATATATCGTTTGGCGTGCCATGGAGCGGGGACAATCTGTGTAGAACTTGCCGAGTATGGTTGCACGCGTGAGTCGCTCGGATGTTCCGTGGAGTGGAGGGCTATCGTTATAAAATTTAACCAGTATGGTTGCACGAGTGAGTGGCTCCGATGTTCAGTGGAGTAAGGGACTATCGTTATAAAATTTAACCAGTATGGTTGCACGAGTGAGTGGCTCCGATGTTCAGTGGAGTTAGCGACTATCTTTGTGAAACTTAACCGTTGTGGTTGTACGTGTTGGTTCCGATGTACGGACCATAAATCTTCATATCTACAAATATATCATCAACAACGAAGAAGATGACGACGTCCAGGAGGCTATGGGAAGCTCACTTCAACATCCAGTACGAGGGAAATGCTACGGCAATTTCCAGTGGTAAGCGCGAATGACACATAACTACGCAATCTCTCGTCTTTCTTTGTTTCATATTCAGTAATTCAGTAAATTCATAGCTTGGGAATAAGAGTAAAATCAGTAATTTATCCGACTCCGTTTTCACGTAATTTTCTAGCGGTAATATTTAAATCGCAACGCTCCAATTTAAATTCAAACTTATTATTATTATTATTAATTTTGCTATACTTGTTTTTTATACAATAAATTCATTTCTTTTAACCATGCAATCTTTGTTTTCAGTAGGTAGCATTAAATATAGACCAATTCCTTCTCCTGATACAATTGTTTGTTGGGTTAATGATCCAATCATACCACGATCTGAGAGTAAAGTTTCTTGAAGGTGTTCTACCAGAGCTAGGTGTTGTTAAATACAAATTTAGATTTCAACATAGCGTTGAGGTCTTGACGCCCATTAAAACAACATATCTTAGTAGAAAACGGTATATTTGTCACGCAACAGTGAGGGCTATAGAAGACATTACATTTGTCGCTACCAACTTGGGGCTGAAAACCTAATAACATTTGTGGAAGGAGAAGGGTATATATTTCTGTGCCTGTATTTTGGGGGTTTTTCATTTATCGGTGTGTATCAGCATGGGTAGTGTTGAGGAAGAGATGAAGTTGCGTAGTGGTCACCAGTTGGATAGTGAAGATACGAGCAGTATGGCTAGTCTTGGAAATGAAAGCAGTACAGGGATGTCGGAGGTAAATCCCGATACTGAGGGGGGTAATCAAAACAGTCAAGCAGGGTTAGAGAGTTTGCTTCTCCAATTTATGCAACAAAACAAAATTAGTACTGATGCTTTAAACTCTAGACTTGAACAGAATAGTAGGGAAAATAAAGAGAGTACTGAAGCATTAAACGCTAAACTTGAACAAAATAGTAGGGAAAATAAAGAGAGTACTGAAGCTTTAAACTCTAAACTTGAACAAAATTCGTAGTAGGGAAAATAAAGAGAGTAATAGGGAATTGAGCGATAGTTTAAATACTAAACTTGAACAAAACAGTAGGGAAATTAGTGATAAATTTGAGCTGATTAGAGGTGAGATCAGAGGGGTGATGGAAGAGAAGGCTAAAGAGATTATTGCAGATGTAGACAGAAAATTAGGAAAAGTACAGGAGAAGTTAGAAAGTAGAATCAGTACACAGGCTGAAAATTTGAAAGAACTAGTGCAACTTGAAACACAGCAGGTCAAAAAGCAATTGGGGGGAGAAATTGATAAGATTCAGGTAGCAACAAAAGAGGTTAAAGAACAGCTGGGGGGAAGATTTGATAAAGTACATGCAGAAATAATCACTGAAGTTAATACTTTAAGGGAGAGGAATAAGGAAAGCATTAATGAGATTAGTGAGAAACAAGCTCAGTTAAGTGGTAAAGTTGAAGCATCGGAAGGGAGCATTAGGTTAACTGTAACTAATATAGAAAGAAAAGCTGAGGAGAAAATTGCTGAATTAGAATAGAAGTTGAAAGCTAGAATTAGGCAGGAAAATAGCCAGAGTAGGCCAGTTTATGTGAATAGCACACACAGGGAAATAGAACTAGGCAAATTTAGTAATCGGCAGGGTTGTCCAATGGAGTTCATGAATACTATAGAAAATAAATTCGGGAAGAGCCTGGAAGATGGTAGTGTTGAGTGGTGCCAGGTAGTTGAAATTTTAGAGCAAGCGTTTGTAGGGGAGACAAGAAACTGGTTTGCTGTCTACAGAGACAATTTTGAGAATATTACAGATTTCAAAGTTAAATTTTGTGAGAAATTTTGGAATGAGGTCATTCAGTCTCAGCATCGTGAGGGAATTGTGTGTGGGAAATATAACCCGAGAGGCAACTACACTATGACCGAGTACTTTTTGAGTACTTTTTAGGACAGGTATTAACGTGCAAATATCTGGATGGTTTGAAGGAGGAGAGTGTTGTAGTCAGGCTATTACTAAGACATTTTCCATACAGAATCAAAGAAGCTGCCTGTATCCAAAATGTTAAATCTATCTCACAAGTGGAGAATTTATTGAGTACATTCGATGCTCTGGGAAGAGGCGGTTACGAGGAGAATTTCGGTAGGAACCAGGGTAACAATAATAACAGGCCTAATGAGAATAGGAACCAGGAAGTTCAAGGGAACAGTGGCGAAGGGGCCAGCGTTCAAAATAGGGGGAACCAAAATAGTAATAATAATAATCAGCAAAACCAGTACAGAGGAAATGGGTATGGTACGAACTACCAAGGTAGAAATAATGATTTCAGGGGAAATCAAGGCCGAAATAACGATTATAGGGGTAACCAAGGGCGGTATAACAATAATAATAATTATAACCAGAACAGGGGTCAAGGAGGGAATCAGCCCAATGGTAATAACGGACAGAGAGATACCGTTAATACAACCCAGAACAACCAGACCAGTGCAGTAGTCAGTAGTACTACACCAAGCGGTAGCAATACCTTAAACACGAACCAGGCTGCGATGTAAGGTCAGAATCTCAGTCTGTAACATGCCCTGTCCATACACTTATACAGGAACCCTATGACCTAAATGTAGGAAATGAATTATTACATGAACTAAATGATGAAGGCATTATTCAGGAAGTGGCTAGTAAGAGCCCCATAGTTAAATTTAACGTGTCCGAGGCGTACACAGACGTATTAATTGATAGTGGTTGTATGAAGAGTTGCATAAGTAGTGCATTTTATGATAAAATGAAAGGAACTGGAGTAAATTTTGAGGAGATGCCAATTAAAAGCACTTTTGTTATCACAGCTGTTGGGAAGAGGTCTGAAGTAATTTCTAAGCAAGTTTTAGTAGACATTAAAATTAATAATCATGCAGAGAAGCAGATTTGCCTTGTAATTCCAAATTTAGTATTCAGTGTTATCTTGGGTTCAGAGTGGCTAAGTAGAGTGTCTGGTAACTTATGTTATGATGTACGGAGTTTGAAATTTAAATGGGGAGATTCTGAAGTAGAAGTAGCGTTCAATGACCAAATTCAGAGAAGTAGTATTGTAGGTGTGATTTGTACTTTAAATGAGATATCGCCAGCCGTAGAGCGGGGTTCTCCATGTTTAGTGGGCAGTGTGATTACGAACGGAAGTCTAGAGGACTCGTTACGTGATGCTGCATTTCAGGGAAATATAGAGGTGGAACAATGTGTTCGGCTCTATGATGTGTTATTGTGTAATAGGAGAGTTTTTGAGGATCGCATTGGTATGGCCAATTGCTATACACATTCATTGAACGTTATTGATAGGTCAGTATTCACAGGACATAGATATCCTGTACCTTTCGCTTATCAGAGTGCAGTTGAGGCACAAATTAATCAGGTGCTTGAAGATGGGATTATTGAGCACTCTAACAGTCCATATGTTAATTCTTTGATCACGGTACCCAAGACCGACGGCACGGTTCGTATTTGTTTAGACGCTCGTTTGGTTAACAGTAGAATTAGCTCAGATCAGCTGAAATCTATGTCAATAGAGGAATTAATGCAAACATTTGAGGGGAAGAAGTATTTCACTTGTGTAGATTTGAGTTCCAGTTTTTGGCAAGTGCCACTTATGTACGAAGATAGACCATTTACAGCTTTTAGTCATAAATATAATCTTTATCAATTTTGTAGAACACCTTATGGGTTAAAGAGTAGTTCAGCAGCTTTAATTCAGGCTTTAAACATCGCATTAGGGGATGACACAGGAGAGTTTGTAACCATTTACATTGATGATATGGTAATTAGTTCACGCAGTTTTGAGGAGCATCTACGTCATTTAAATATAGTTTTTCAGAAGTTAGATCAGGCAGGGTTCACTTTGAAGCTGTCTAAGTCGTCATTCTGTCAGTCAGAAGTGACATTTTTAGGTCATAGAGTGTCGAGTAGAGGTGTGACACCAGAGGAAAGTAGGGTTAGCATGTGTGGACAGTAGCAACAGGGCATCGTTACAGACACTGAGAAATATGCTTGTGGAGCAACGTGATGACGTAAAGTTAGGGGAGCCACTGGCTAGGTTGGAAGGAAGTGAAGAAGGATATGTGAAAGTAGGACGGTTCACGTACAAGATGCAGGATGGGCTTCTTGCACGGAAATGTAGGAATAATCGGTGGGCAATATGTGTTCCTGCCACTTTGCGGGAGGAGCTAATTTGGTTCATTCATAGGGAATTAGGACACTTTGGTGCTACCAAGGTCTTCTATGAAATTGGGCGTGACTTCATTTGGAGTAAAATGGGAAGGGATGTCAGGAGGATTTTAGCTAAGTGTGACACCTGTCAAAGGAGTAAATATCCAGTTAAATATTTAGTGGGGGAGAGATCTGCAGTTCTCACAAGTAGTCCCGGCGAACTACTGTGTGTGGATTTATTTGGCCCGATCGTTAAAGGACAGTACGGCTACGAGTTCATTTTTATAGTTATTGACGCTTTTAGTAAGTATGTCAAGCTATATCCGCTAAGGAAAGCCACGGGACTAGCGTGTAGCCGTCTGATCATTAATAAGTATGTACCTGAGTATGGTCTTCCTCTCAGGATACTATCTGACAGTGGACCACAGTTTACTGCAAAGAAATGGAGCACCAGTATGCAGGAAGCTGGTATAACACACGTTCATTCCTCTGTAAGGTACCCTCAGGGTAATTCTGCAGAGTGTCCATTAAGGGAAGTGGCTCGTCTTTTTCGGACTCTAGTGCATGACAAGCATACGGCCTGGGTTGGACATCTTCCCAAGGTCGAGACTTGGCTGAATTCTGTCCAGCATGAGAGCACGAAATTGACGCCATACGAAGTTCACTTCGGAAAAAGACCACAAAATGAACTAGCGAGGGTGTTGGGATTTAATGAGGGTAAGCAACCGGGGATGGATTACATTGTCCAGTTGGCGAAACAGAATTTATCTAAGTCAGCACAAAAGAGAATTCGCCAACAAAAAGAAACTAAATTTGACCTATTCGAGCCGGGAGACAGAGTCTTACTTAGAGTGCCGAAACAGTCAAATAAGGTAGAGAAAGTCATGTCCAAGTTCTTTTATCTCTTCGAGGGCCCATTTATAGTTTCCAAACGTATTGGCAAAACAGCATATGTGCTGGAGAATAGTGAGGGAAACAGATTATACGGGACGTATAATATACATAGTCTACGAAAGTATGTGTCATAAAGTGAGTGTGTTTAGCTGGCGAGCCAGCCTATCAAATGAGTAAGTGTGGTATTTGGTGCGTGGGAGGATATGGTCTTCCAGGCAGGCGTATCAGAAGTCACACAGGGGGGTTGTATGTAAGTAAATGAGAGTTTTTAAGGTACAGGGAAATATGACGGGATTGTCGGATGCTCTTGAGCACTAAAATGTCTCGATACACCGAGGCCAGAATTTGGTAGCGCTGGTGAATTCCCATTTGTCTCCTAGAGATGGGTGAGCGCTTGAACAGGGTATTTTTGCTTAAGGCGTCCACGAGGCAAAAGATGGGCCATCAGAAGGCGAGAGAGTCCTTCATGAAACTCATACATATCAGCACACGTGATTTCTGTTTACGGCCTCGCCATGTAAGATTTGTAAGTGTGTAATTTAAGGTAATTTGTACCATGGTATTATTTGTGTGAGGAGAACTGGTCTGTGTTGAGAACTAGTAGTAAGTAGAATATGGTATACGGGAACTTAAGAAGACAGGGCGATTACGGCACAGAAATATTTGGTGTTATATGTAATGCGCACTTACTGTTTTTTTTTCAGAAGTCAATATTAATTTAATCTACTTTAAAGAGAGATTAAGTATTATGGTCACGAGGCGCTGCCACAATAGTGTGATCGTGTGCTCAGTGATAAGTGGGATTAATTTCACAATAAGGAAGGAACCTGCAGTGAAATTAGGAAGTTCTATGGTGATATAAATATATCAGAACACCTTCAATGCGTGTGATGTGACATCTCCTATACATAGTGCTCACACAGTAATGATGTCTATTTTTCCAACATAGAGAAATTTGAGAGGCGGAAATATCCGTGGAACACTATTCTATATGAAAAACATTGGACTGGTTGCAAAGTGCAATCCATAGTGACAACAAACTTTGACGCAAAGTGCGTAAAGAAAAATTATGAGTGTATATATCTGTAATTTAGGGTGATTTCATTTATGTAATATGTATTTTGGATGGGGATTATTAACGTGTCTGGGATAATCGGATAATGGACCGTCGTCACGGTAAATCATCCGATGATCCGAGGCGAATATGTAACGTGTTTTTCGAGGGGTTTTTATGCAACTGGCATAAGTCAGTAGGAAGCCATTCTATATTTATTTACGCGGCAAATTGTTCAGCCAAGAGAATTTTTCATGGTAATTTATTATTATTATTAATTTATTATAATTATTATTAAAGTATTTTCGGAGCATTTTATAAAAATTATTAGCATTCAGATAGGTTTTCTATGTCTTAGAAAACGCTATCAAGCAAATTATTACGATCAACATTAGCGTAGAAAATTATATGATTACGGAATTTTACGGAGTTTCGTCAGTTAGGGTATATTGAGAGAGATGAGTCACTGGAAATTCAGCTACAGGCTTAATCTTGTCGAGTAGTATGACGCAAGGCTGAGTCGCATCGTCAAGAAAAGGCGGATGTATGGAACGGCAAACGACTTCACCCTCCCGCCGAGTGTAATGAGCCAGAAGAGGGGAGTAGCGCGTGAGGGGTCAGCCAATCAGTGGAGACCACGTAAGCTGGAAGTCGGCACTGGAGTGGGAGGCCGTCTAGTGCATATATCGTTTGGCGTGCCGTGGAGCGGGGACAATCTGTGTAGAACTTGCCGAGTATGGTTGCACGCGTGAGTCGCTCCGATGTTCCGTGGAGTGGAGGGCTATCGTTATAAAATTTAACCAGTATGGTTGCACGAGTGAGTGGCTCCGATGTTCATTGGAGTAAGGGACTATCGTTATAAAATTTAACCAGTATGGTTGCACGAGTGAGTGGCTCCGATGTTCAGTGGAGTTAGCGACTATCTTTGTGAAACTTAACCGTTGTGGTTGTACGTGTTGGTTCCGATGTACGGACCATAAATCTTCATATCTACAAATATATCATCAACAACGAAGAAGATGACGACGTCCAGGAGGCTATGGGAAGCTCACTTCAACATCCAGTACGAGGGAAATGCTACGGCAATTTCCAGTGGTAAGCGCGAATGACACATAACTACGCAATCTCTCGTCTTTCTTTGTTTCATATTCAGTAATTCAGTAAATTCATAGCTTGGGAATAAGAGTAAAATCAGTAATTTATCCGACTCCGTTTTCACGTAATTTTCTAGCGGTAATATTTAAATCGCAACGCTCCAATTTAAATTCAAACTTATTATTATTATTATTATTAATTTTGCTATACTTGTTTTTTATACAATAAATTCATTTCTTTTAACCATGCAATCTTTGTTTTCAGTAGGTAGCATTAGATATAGACCAATTCCTTCTCCTGATACAATTGTTTGTTGGGTTAATGATCCAATCATACCACGATCTGAGAGTAAAGATTCTTGAAGGTGTTCTACCAGAGCTAGGTGTTGTTAAATACAAATTTAGATTTCAACATAGCGTTGAGGTCTTGGCGCCCATTAAAACAACATATCTTAGTAGAAAACGGTATATTTGTCACGCAACAGTGAGGGCTATAGAAGACATTACAATACTATCGGTTATCTATCTCTCATGTTTTGAAAACAAAATGGATCTGAACGACGCGACTTTCTTCTTCCGTTCACAGTACGGCAGCATAATATTCCTTCTAGGCGCAAAGCCAAGCAAGATGCTGGGGAGGGAATTAGGGGATAAATGAGGTCCAGACCATTAGACATTTGTACCATAAGTCACAGTGTTCACTTTCTGAGGAAATATCAGCCCTTTAGTGTCCACATTTTTATCCGATTAATTCTTGGAAATCTCACTTCCCTCACACGTGATCACCGCTGCCGTTACGGTACTTCATAAAGTGACGGACTGTATTTCCCGTCAGATGATGTACAAAATGAATTACACTATATGACTGCGAAATTTAGTCATTTCATGCAACCACGCGTCAGATAGTGCAACTGTACCTTTTTAAATCATACGCCGGCTCTTCATGAAGTGCCTAGGATTTTCATGAAATGACGGATTTCACTATCTGATTACGACATATAGCCTGCACTCTGAGTAGTCCCGATGTTTCGCGGCATAAATATGCCCGCGATCCATCAGACCAAATATAGCAAAGCATTTTTCAGTCTCCAAGCGACGCGTTAACTTTTCCGAGCGGGAAATACAGTCCCGCGCACTTCAAATATTCCAAAAGTACACGCCATTCCTATAGTTGCGCACGCTACATTTGCGCCAAATCTTTCTCCCAAGCCCTTGTCTCCGGTCAGCTGGGCTTCGTTCCAGAATTACATTTTCTTGCAAAATGATGCTTCACCGTCCGTAATTTCTCCCAACCATGCCTGTCCTGTCTTTACAATTTAACTAGTAAAACAGCTCTAGACCTCTATAAAAACCCTGTTTTTTAATCTAAACACTTGCCAAAATTATATATGATTATGGTGATGACGTGAATATGGTATGGCCCCTCCCTAGATATTAATGGATGATTAAAACGATATAACCTTGATATTACAATAATAATAATAATAATAATTACATAATGACTGTAATAATAATAATATATACCGTAATCAAAATTATGTTACAGTACGTTGATTTCAAAATAAAATACTCTCAAACAAATGAAAAATACACTGAGATAGCCCCAAAAGGACAGAACAACAAGTACTTCCGTGAAGAATTAATAGCCTATTTTCATAAATTCTACTATTCTTTTCCAATAAAACGTCTCCCTCCTATCAAAAGGATTGTCCATGTGATGAACTAACTAGCTTTTGGTACACGACCTACGTTGTGATAAAGTGTAGAGCAAAAAAATCAAACTCAATATAAATAAGTTGAAGTAATTTCAGACAAGAACATAAGAATTATATATTAAGAAAATATAGCCTAATCCTAATATGGTACTAGTGCATGCCCTGGCTTAAGTCAAAGCTTTCATCGTTCCTCACAACTCACGTCAAGACACCTCCAGCACTGGAAAATGTGTATCCAAAGTTACACAAGGCTTTTAACGCTAAAGAATTGTGTACTGGTGTACCAACTTGCCGAGAGGCAGGTTCTGTAGAGCACAGTAAAACGTGTTCCTCTTTAAACATGAACATGCGTACCATACATAATTTACGATGTCTTCAATTGGGGTAGATGACCTTGATGTTTTACCCCTTAAATCACATTCACGATGTCAGCAGGGAGTGTTCTTAATACTAGAATATTAATTAACGTTTAATTTGGGAAGTGAGGAGGATCATATAAACGACCTCCCTAGCATTACTCATAGTATCACACTGAATATCTAGAGCCCTGCGCGGATAATCAAGACACTATCTGCATCCACCCCGCAACCGCACGACTGTTATCCGCATCCGCACAACTGTTATCTACATCCTCCCTGCATCCGTCCCGCATCCGCATGACTGTTATCCGCACCCACCCCGCATCCGCCTGACTGTTATCCGCATCCGCCCCACACCCGCATGACTGTTATCCGCACCCACCCCGCATCCGCACGACTGTTATCCGCATCCGCACAACTGTTATCTACAACCTCCCTGCATCCGTCCCGCATCCGCATGACTGTAATCCGCACCCACCCCGCATCTGCACGACTGTTATCCACATCCGTCCCGCATCTGTATGACTGTTATCCGCATCCACCCAGCATCCGCACGACTGTTATCCGCTTCCGCCCCGCACCCGCATGACTGTTATCCGCACCCACCCCGCATCCGCACGACTGTTATCTGCATCTGTCCCGCATCTGCATGACTGTTATCCGCACCCACCCCGCATCTGCCTGACTTTCATCTGAATCCGCAGACATTACAATAATATTTTAGCCTATATTCATTTATGAAAAAATAAGCTTAAGAGATCATCTTTTTTGTCCGAGTGTGTGTATGTGTGTGTCCCCCTAATTAAATCCAAACGGCTGGAGCGATTTCAATGAAACTCGGTAAAGTCACAGAAATATATTTTACAATCCCGACCATACCCTTCAAAGATTATTACATCTCACCAATTCAAAATGGCGGTTGTGCGAAATATTTCAGCGGTATTCTATATCTCCGAAACTATTTCCGATGTCACTTTGAAATTTTCAGCGGTGATAAAAGGCACTACTAACAGATTACCTATGTGGTATTCGAAAACCTGCTAAGTACAGAACGAACATGGCGGCCTCGCGAATTTGAAACTTTTAAATAGATTTTTATTTTGACTTAACCATCCGAACGCATTGAAACTTGGTACAGCAAATACTTATACACATTATAATGCACTCACATCCAATTACGTTCAATTGTTTACATAACCCCAAGATGGTGGCTGTGCAAAATTTAAAAATTAAGTTTTTATTTCGTGTGTGCTAATCATGCGATCGAAGTCAACGTTTGAATAATGAACCTACAAAATAATCGTCATCTGTATGTCTACCCCTTATTATTCCCGTTTTCCAACGGGGTCGGGGATGAGATGCGATGGAAGTCTTTTTGGCGATGGTTTTTACGGACGGATGCCCTTCCTGACGCCAACCTCATGAGAGGAGTTAATGAGAGATGAAATGAATGATGGTGAATGAAACTGGGCAAGGATGTGGAAGGAAGCGGCCGTGGCCTGTCAGAAGATACCGTCTCAGCATTTGCCTGGTGTTGAAAATGGGAAACCACGGAAAACCATTTCAAGGACGGCCGACGGTGGGGCTCGAACCCACGCGTCTACCGAGTCAGCAGAGAGCTTGGCCCCATGACCTAATGCTGCGCTTTAGCCAGCGTAGCCACTACTGTCGGTACAAAATAATCGTCATCTAATAGTTCATAACTCTATGGCCTACGTATATAAAAATCCAACATGGCGACCATCCGAAATCTTTAGACGATCTTTAATATCTACTAATCTATGACACCAATCAAACTGAATTTTTGTATGTTGATAAAGGCTATAAACATAAGTTCACCTATGGGACTTTCAATAATCGGGTGGTGACAAATTCAACATGGCGGCAACGCAAAATTTAAGTATTTAAATGGAAGTTTCTCGCGATTTAACCTTTCGAGGGCAGTGAAACTTGGCACGGTAAATGCTTATACACATTTTAATCCACTTACATCTAATTTATTTCTATTGTTTTTATATTCACAATATGGTGGCTTTTTTTCTTGTGTCCTAATCATGCGATTGAAGTTTGAATAATACACATACATAATAATCTTCATGTAATAGTTCATAACTCTTGGACCTACATATATAAAAATCCAACATGGGGGCCATCCGAAACATCCAGACGGTTCTCAATATCTAGGAATCTATTACAGCAATCAAACTGAAATTTTGTATGTTGATAGAGGCAATTAACATAAGTTGGATATACGAAAATATGCTATTTCGTTCTTCACGGAACTACTTGTTAATTTATTAGATAAAGCATTAAGTATTAAACCAACACATCTAGACATTTAAGGAGAAATTCGTTCCTCACTATGTGTGAATCGCAAGACAATGTTAACTGAGTTTTGTACCTATGAGTAACGGCATTTGGAACAGTGGGTGGCTAAATCTTAGTCGTCGGATATACCCACACAATCAAGTGCAGGTATAAAGGACATTTTTTTTTCGCATAAGTCAACACTGATTGAATTTTTGTATGTTGTTAAAGGCTATAAACATAAGTTCACCTATGTGACTTTCAATAACTTCTTCAATAACTGTCTTCTCTCACTGCTCTAATATTCTCACACAATCCAAGCGAAATCAAGTAGGGAAATAACAAGAAACGTAAAAGACGCAGATCTTCGTAAAAAGTAAAATTATTTTTATAAAATACAGGTCAATACTGTATTCTAAAATCTTTCCGAAAATTTACTTGAAACATTATCCGCAGCTTATCCGCTATCCGCACAGCCATGAAAACTATATCCGCATGGTGAAAAAGTCTTCTGATATCCACGGGTTTATCCGCATCCGTGCAGGGCTTTAAATATAGCGCATAGCGGCCAACATGCAATTATGAAATAAAAATAGATAACGCTATATTTTAGAGATAAATATTTAAAGTTAATATTAAAGTAGAACCGTATATGTCCCAGGCAAAAACAGCCTCGTCATATAATTAAGATAGTTGCTTCAAAATCAATTACTCAGGTTCCAATTGCACAATTAGGACGAAACTTTGCAAGAGAGGAGTAACATATACTTACTGATATTTCATTTGAGAGGCTTGGACATCGTGGTCATTTAGCCCCGTGTATTTTGGGTATGTATTGAATTATTGCCTGATAACCTGTGTTAATGTGGTGGCTGCAGGATATTAGTGTGCGTATTTGAGATTTGGGAGAGGATTGGGAAGGAGGCGGCTGTGACCTTAACTTAGGAATCATTGCGGCTTATGCCTGGAGCTGAAGTGGGAAACCACGGAAAACCACTTCCAGGATGGCTGAGATGAGAATGGAAACCAACTCTTCTCAGTTTTGCCTCACGAGGCTGAGTTTACCACGTTCCAGCCCTCAGACTAGAGTGAAATGTTTTGGCAGATCCACGAATCGTGCCCTGACCTTCGTGACAACAGCCAGGAATGCTATCCACTACACCAGGAGTTAGACTTACGATATAACAGACCTATCACAGTGTATCACACAGCCACCATCTTGAATGGGCCTATATCACATTAACTTAATATCGATAATCTACTGCGTGGGTCAGCGGTTACGTTCTCGCTTGCTGTTCCGAAGTATGCAGGATCGCATCATGGCGCAGTCAGTGGGCATTTGAGGGTACTCAAATGCGAGGGAGCCGTGTCAGTATATTTAATGGCACGTTAAAGATCCCCCACGGGGAAATATTCCGGCACCCTGGCGACATTAAAAGCCGCAGTTGTTAAAAGAGATGTAAAACCAATAACATTATTATTACTACTATTACAGCAGCATCAAGTATGTAGTCCCCACGGGAGGCACGTTATACGCGTTTCGATTCATTGAAAATGGACGTTGTCTACTTTTCTATCTTACAATCAATTCCTCAGGATGCAATACCGGAACTCTTGACTTTCATAACATGACCATTCAATTATACTGCTTGATATGAAAGAAGAGTAATAATCATTCCCAAGGGCTACATTCTCTTTACTGACCATCTTGTTACAAGGGAGTGCCAGCAATGTTTAGTCGTGTTCAAAGACGCAGATTATCATGTACTGTAAATGGGAGGGAACGGCGAGTAAAATTTCCAAAACCTGGGATATTCGAGTAGGCGGCAAAAGAAAGTGCAGTCAGTATTGTTATTTTAGCTGCTAATGTCCAGGTTAAAATCCTGGTGGAATAACATTTCTAATTATTTCAATACATTCTGTTCAAGGCATTGATGGATCCGTGCTGTAGGGGTGGCACGCCCTGGGTTTGATTCCCGGCTCCTCGTGGATTTTAGAACTGACCTGAGGGTTGGGACGGAAATCACTCAGCCTCATGAGGACACTCGATCAGCTGTCTGATCAGAGAGACCAGACCCTGGTGAAGAAAGCCAAGGGGACCTGCCGCGCTGAATAGGTGTCACCCCGCAATCAGTGTGCCAAATTGCTAAGTAGCGGTCACTTGGTAGCCGAATTTGTATGAGGTCACATCGAGGGAAAAATAATAGTGTTCAGTATCGTTGGCAGGATATGTTTGCTGTGCATTAGTACCATACGAGACGCTGGCAGAAGAATAGACCTTCCTGCCAACACGCGAAAGTTGGGCTGCATAAAACAATATTATTAGGGGCAACTGATTCACCTGGCATATCCTTGGTATCCGTGGTACCAACTTTACAGATGCCCTTAAAAGCTCGTAAACGAATAAACCACGTTTCCACAAATAAACAAGAGAGACTTCGGAGTGTTTTAATCTGATTTCGTTCAAATTTGACAAACGACGGATTAATACTGTATTTAGTGCCACATTTCTGAACATTGTAGTTGGTTATTCATGAGAAAAGGCGTGTGGTAATGAGGTTTGTAAGGTGTGTGGCGTGTGTGAATTCGCAGTAAATGGCGGCCTTCTGTAGTAGTATTGAGCCAACAACTTTGACGCAGCGTGAGTACAAAATCAACGAATGAGATATTTGCGCTGACTAACATCATTGACCCACGGTGCGCGACATTTTTTTTTTTTTCGAATTAACCTTGAGTCAGGCTAACTGCCGCTCGATTTGAAAATCAACAGAATTTCTGATGCAGCGAAACCTTGTTCTTATACAATATGCCAATGCAATCGAGAATACTCCCGAACAAAATCTCAGTGAAAGAGAAGTGAAAACTAAATACTCTCACATCATTGGTTCAAGATCCGAATCTGAGGAGTGCACGTTAAATTAGTACTTCTGTATACTTTGATGGCTGTTGGATTGGCTGGACGTATTTCTATATCGGTCCGAATGTTATAGTGAAAACGTGGGTGAGTGCTAAAAATGTTGGAGTAATTAAATGCTGTGACATAGTAATCGAGTGAGTAAGTGAGTGAGTGAGTGAGTTATTTAACCAGTTGAATTCATAGCTAATTGTGATTACTTCGATTTTTGAGTGCATTTGTGATATAGGAAACGTGAAATTAAACGTGATCACAATGTCAGGCTGATAGAATAACATAAGAAGCCACGTGCAGACAAACTGTGTTAATACGAACAGTGTCTATTATATAAATTCTTATAAGCATTGTGGGCTAATAAAACTGTACAAATCCAAATTTTTACAAATTGTTATTCACGCGTGGGAAAGTATGACTTCGGGGCAGTGAACATGTGTAACCACATGGAAATTAGAGAACACTGCAGAATGATTATCAACTCGATTGGAATGCAGTGCTAAACCAAGGCTGGAATGGGAGATGGAAGCTGTATCTCCAGATTAATTCCATACAGAGGAGGAACAACTCCATGGAGCCGAACGACAACAAACCCAGGATGATGACTGCAATTGGTGGAAGATAGAGGCTGAACATAATTATTTTCTCATCCTTTTTGAAGTGTTGGTAATTTTTTCTTTCAAATTCAAACTTTAATTATTTCAAGATAATGGAATTTGACTCGGATTAGAGCAGGCATTAGATATCTTTGATATTTTGCTTGTGACGAATTATTAAACAGATCTTTTCTCGTAGGAAATGTGATACTATTTATGTGTAATATGATGAAGCGCTAGGAAGGCGATATGACGTTGGACAAACCACAGTAAGTAATAAGGACGAACTAGGGCGATTGAGATCATGGTTCTGTAATGAATGAAGATGTTGAATAATTGTTATCGTTATTGAGGTACTGAATTAATGAAATAAGTATCATACATTTATACAGAATTTTGCAAACCTATTTAACAAATGATAAGATCATATTTTGAGGTTCACATCTATTTACAATGGAATGGTACACCATACAAGATAGCAAACTGCTGATTAAGTTGAAAGTAAAAGTAGATGATGTAATAATGAAATGTTAGAAATGTGTGTCACGTTAAACTACAAGCTTCCTTCCTTCCTTCCTTTATTTCTTGCATATTGTAACGTCGTGAAAAGTAAAATCCACGACATGTAAGATGATTTTGTTAATTATTGAAAGACTGGAGACCTCGTTAACATGCTATAATAGTGAAATATGGAATATAGGTGATGTGTGAGGTAACACATCAACTGATGAGTTGATATAGGGAGTTTGTAGAATATGAATATAATGCGAGCACAGGGATAAGCAAGACATATACTGCTCAAAAAAATTAAAGCACCACTTTTCTCAAAGGCCACCAAATTTTGAAAAGTTGACCTACAAGCTCGAAATCTCAGTAAGACGTTTGTCCTGACGCCTACCAAGCATATGCTTCAGCACAACTCCCCAACTTGAGTAGTTTCGGGGTAGCACCCCGAAAACCAGCCCATTTTCGAAAACCGCAAATTGAAGTTTGCGAAAAACGCTGCAGGACTTGTCGCAGGTTGCCAAAGCAGTCGAAAATGAATGTGTCTTGCTCTTAAAGGTTCCACACACACGTAGAAATCGTTACATTTGACGTTTGGGCATTTTCAACCCCCTTCATCATCCCCTAAACATGGACTACCATTGGGGGCGTCTGAGAAGGTACCGGGTGTGTTTAACCATCTGAAAACCTGCACACCGTCCTCAGTTGCTGATTGCAGTAAGTTCTTAAGGCCTCCGGCAATGTCCACACCCCCTAACACCCTCAACTGGCATGAGTAGTAAGCGTTTACTTCCCTTTGGATATTGCATCATCATGACCAGAAATTGCGTAATCCTGATGACGTCATGGGATGACGTCATGGGTCCTTAGAGCGAGCACGTGGTCCAGGAGCGAGCATGTGCAGTGCACGTGTTAGCGTGGGAAGAGGTTGACCCTTTGGCTTGTTTGTGCGATGGTGATAAAAAGATAATGGGTGTTGACGTCATGGAGGATGTTTATTAGGATGCTAACTGTCATCTGACACCCATGCGAGTGTGAGCACCAAAACAAAAGGTTATTCGCGGGTAGTGGGGTAGTGTATGTTCTCTTGCAAGTCGCGTGTGTGCTTGAATACGTATGGCTATGTTGGGAAATGTTTGGTGGCGGGCGAGGACTAGGGTTGAGTGAGGGTTCGTTTAAATGCTATTTTTCCCGCTCTATTTGATGGTGAGGTAATTTTTTAAAATGGGTGGAATTTGGAAACGCAATTTGAGGTAAACGTGCTTTTTTGACAATTTGGCGAATTTAATGAGCTTGTAAGGCTAGAACGATGCATATAGGGTGTCGTAGGACTTGTGGTGAACCACCCCTTGCTATGGACGGGAGTATATCCACCCCAAAATAAATCTACCCTTACCCGGAGGTTAAGTAGTGGTTATTTTTGTATGCATGCGCACTTGAGGGCTTTTGTAAGAGAGCGGAATTTTTAAAAGATTCTTTATAGATGAGGCTTTTTAAAAAATTTATTAAAAAAACAAAAAACTAATAGGTCATTCGATTTTTAGTATCTCGCTAACCAATAATGCGATGTAAACATATGGGGTGTCATAGGACTCGTAGTGAATTCTCCTTTTGTATGAATGAGGTATGTCAACCCCCAAAATAAAAACTACCCTTACCTGGGGTGAAAGAGCAATTTTTGTATGTATGCACACCGGTGGCTTTTGTCAAAAGGGTCTAAATACACATTTGTTAATATTTTCTGAACCCAGGATGGGATTTTCCCATAGGCAGTATCCTAGCACTTGGGGTGACACCTCGTTTTTGAAAGTATCATTCATTTATTTTCTTGTCAAAAGGGCCTAACTACACTTTTGTTAATATCTCGTGAACCAATCATGCTAGGGACTTGTATGAGGGGTCCTAGCACTTGGGGCGACGTCCCCCTTTATGGGGTGAAACTACCCCCCCAAAATTGAAAACTCAATATCTTGGAAACTATGAACCCTAAAATTAGGCGTTATAGCTTTAAAAATAGGTGATGACATAGGCTTTTACCTGGATTGGTCATTTCACCCCTAAAACAGTAAATAGTCATGTTATGGGGAAAAAACGTGTTAAACACCTAAAAATGATAAATGAAACTAAGATCTTTTGTTTTTGATGAAAAATAGCAGGGGGGTGAAAACTACCCCCAAATTGAAAAATCGATACCTTGGAAACTAAGAACCGTAAAATTATGTGTAATAGCTTAAAAAATTCGTTGTGACATAGGCTTTTACCCGGATAGATGATGTCACCCCTAAAACAGTAAATAGTGATTTTACAGTGGGGAAAAAGGTCTTAAACGGGTAAAAATGATAATTGAACCTAAGATCTTTTGTTTTTGATGAAAAATAGCAGGGGGGTGAAAACTACCCCCAAATTGAAAAATCGATACCTTGGAAACTAAGAACCGTAAAATTATGTGTAATAGCTTAAAAAATTCGTTGTGACATAGGCTTTTACCCGGATAGATGATGTCACCCCTAAAACAGTAAATAGTGATTTTACAGTGGGGAAAAAGGTCTTAAACGGGTAAAAATGATAATTGAACCTAAGATCTTTTGTTTTTGATGAAAAATAGCAGGGGGGTGAAAACTACCCCCAAATTGAAAAATCGATACCTTGGAAACTAAGAACCGTAAAATTATGTGTAATAGCTTAAAAAATTCGTTGTGACATAGGCTTTTACCCGGATAGATGATGTCACCCCTAAAACAGTAAATAGTGATTTTACAGTGGGGAAAAAGGTCTTAAACGGGTAAAAATGATAATTGAACCTAAGATCTTTTGTTTTTGATGAAAAATAGCAGGGGGGTGAAAACTACCCCAAAATTGAAAAATCGATACCTTGGAAACTAAGAACCGTAAAATTATGTGTAATAGCTTAAAAAATTCGTTGTGACATAGGCTTTTACCCGGATAGATGATGTCACCCCTAAAACAGTAAATAGTGATTTTACAGTGGGGAAAAAGGTTTTAAACGGGTAAAAATGATAATTGAACCTAAGATCTTTTGTTTTTGATGAAAAATAGCAGGGGGGTGAAAACTACCCCAAAATTGAAAAATCGATACCTTGGAAACTAAGAACCGTAAAATTATGTGTAATAGCCTAAAAAATTCGTTGTGACATAGGCTTTTACCCGGATAGATGATGTCACCCCTAAAACAGTAAATAGTGATTTTACAGTGGGGAAAAAGGTTTTAAACGGGTAAAAATGATAATTGAACCTAAGATCTTTTGTTTTTGATGAAAAATAGCAGGGGGGTGAAAACTACCCCAAAATTGAAAAATCGATACCTTGGAAACTAAGAACCGTAAAATTATGTGTAATAGCTTAAAAAATTCGTTGTGACATAGGCTTTTACCCGGATAGATGATGTCACCCCTAAAACAGTAAATAGTGATTTTACAGTGGGGAAAAAGGTCTTATACGGGTAAAAATGATAATTGAACCTAAGATCTTTTGTTTTTGATGAAAAATAGCAGGGGGGTGAAAACTACCCCGTATATGAAAGGAGTGTAGACTTATTGATGTTGCAGATTGGAAACAGTGAAAGTTATCACTTTTGTTTAATTAGAAATCTTGCTCGCCTTGTGCGTTCAAGCATCACTAGCACTCAGAGAAGGATTTATATATGTAGACGTTGTTTGTCATATTATCTTCTTGAGGATGAGTTAAATGTTCACTTTGCAGACTGTAAACAGTTTCCTGTTGCAAAAAGCATAATGCCGACTGATGAACAAAGATTTGTTAATTTTACAGAATTCCGAGTTAAAGATACAGTTCCATTTATAATATATGCAGACACTGAATGCGTTTTGTCTCCAATTTCCTCCTGTTTTCCAAATAGTGACATTCATAACTCTACTTTAACACATAAACATATTCCTTACAGCATTTCTTTATACCTTCATTGTAATTTCGATAGTGAATTGTGCAGTTTCAAGCTCTTTAGGGGAAATAATTGCATTGAATTGTTTGTAAAGGAACTTTATAGTATTGTGGATAAACTTCAAACATATTACTTATCGGTTAAGCCAATGTTAAAGATGACCGAAAATGAAGAAAGATTATTTTTGTCAAGTAAAATGTGTCACATTTGCGAGAAACCGATTGCAGTTAATGAACTCAAAGTACGCGATCATTGTCACTTAACTGGAAAATATAGAGGAAGCGCACACAATAGTTGTAATTTAAATTACAAAGTAACAAAGGTTTTGCCTATAGCATTTCATAATCTAACCGCCTATGATGGACATTTTATAATTAAAGAAATTTGCGAGAAACGTGATGGAGAGGTGTTACATAATCCTGGTCATATAAAATTGTTAGCGATGAATATGGAACGTTACAAAGGGTTTACAAAGTATGTACGGGCTAAGAATGGATTCATTCAGTTAAGATTTTTCGATACATATAATTTCTTGTCCTGTTCACTAGATCAATGTTCATCTTCGTTAAGCGAAGATTCAAAGCAAATAACACAACGTTATTTTAATGATGATGCACAGTTTCGACTTACTGCGAGAAAAGGTGTGTTTCCCTATGAATACGTCACGAGTATGGATGTTCTTAACGAAACTAAATTACCTGAAATATCCAAGTTTTATAGCAGCCTTAATGATCAAACAATATCGAATGAAGAGTATGAGTTTGCTCAATCGGTGTGGGAAACGTTTTCCTGTCAAACATTAGGAGAATACGCAGATTTGTATTTAAAAGTTGACACACTTCTTTTGGCGGATGTCTTTGAAAATTTTAGATCGAATGGCATGGAAACTTATGGCATTGATGCAGCTCATTTTTACACTGCTCCATCTATGTCTTGGTGTGCTATGAAAAAGATAACCAACGTTCAACTTGAATTGCTTCAAGATATTGATATGTTACACTTTTTTGAACGATCTATTCGAGGAGGAAATGTTCAGTGTATAACACGACATGCGATTGCTAATAATAAGTATATGAAAACTTATGATGAGAAAAAGCAAGAGTCCTACATAATGTACTTTGACGTTAATAATTTGTATGGATATGCGATGATGGAATATCTTCCAACGGGTGGCTTTAAATGGATTGCAAATGTTGAAGGCTTTGATGTTTTAACTATTGATGATACTTCAGAAATTGGATATATTTTGGAAGTAGATTTGACTTATCCTCAAGAGTTACATGACAAACATTCAGATTACCCTCTATGTCCAGAAAAGTTGACAAAGCTAATGGCTACCCTAGATAATAAAGAACGTTATGTTTTGCATTATAGATTGTTAAAGCAATGTATTCAACTAGGAATGAAATTAGATCGTATTCACAGAATAATTGAATTCAATCAGAGCCAATGGCTAAAACCATATATTGATGTGAACACAGAGAAACGAAAACAAGCCAAAAATGATTTTGAAAAGAATTTTTATAAATTGATGAATAATGCAATTTTTGGTCGTTCACTGATGAATGTGAGGAAGTTAAGGGACATCAAATGGGTCACCAAATGGCATGGAGCTCGTGGTGGTAGGTCTTTAATAGCTAAGGCTAATTTTAAACATAGAATTATATTCGATGAACAATGTATGGTCATCGAGATGAGTAGACTAAAGATTTTTCACAATCAACCAGTATATGTTGGTGCATCTATATTAGATTTGTCTAAATGTAAAATGAATGACTTTCATTACAATGTTATTTTAGCAAATCCTGAATCAAATGTGAGGTTGTTATACACAGACACCGATAGTTTTATGTATATATTCTATTATGATATTTATGAGTTCATGAAACAACATTCAAATTTGTTTGATACTGGAAACTATGAAACAAACAATCCTTTTGGCATTGTGAGACAAAATAAAGGTGAAATTGGTTTAATGAAAGATGAAAATGCTGGAAGGATTGTTGAAGAATTTGTGGGGTTACGACCCAAAATGTATGCAATAAAATTGTGTGATGAAATGAATAGCTTGTGTAAGGCTAAAGGCATTAAGAAGAGTGTGAGTAAAAGTAAGAATATTGATGAGTATCGAAAGTGTCTTTATAACAGAGAAAAAGTCAACAAAGTTCAAGTTTGTATAATTTCAAAATCTCATTCTGTATTTACTGTTCGGCAAAATAAGTTGGCAATTTCATCAAACGAAGATAAAAGACACATAACTGAAAACGGAATTGATACTTTACCGTTTGGTCATTTTTCTCTGAAAAATGATTAGAAACAAATTGAGATTAAAGCAGTTCATCTCACTTACTTTATTTCTTTCACACACACACTTTTATGCTGGTAATAATACTAATTTTTGTGTGTTCCTTTGCTTATGAAATCCTAGACTAGGAGTTCCACATTCGACATGATAGCGGAGTTTCATCTCCCATAAACTCGTCTCTGAGGTGGGTGCCAGAAAAGGCATCCAGCTGTAAAAACCACACCCTCACATAGACTTTCATAACTTCTTACGTTGAGGTTCATAACACTACGTTGATTGATTTATCGGTTTCCTTTTCACAATTCCTGTCTATACATTCCTCTTGAAGGTTGCAAGATGCTTGCAAGGTTCCTAAAATGCAATTAAATTTAATAAATACCTTAAGATGGTTTGATTTGTTTAATGATATGGTGTTAATAGTATTTTTAGGTTTTGACTGGCTTTGCATTAAGAATTGACTAACCAAACATGAGTTACCTATCAGGGAAACATTTTGGCCACTATGTTGGCTATTGACCAGTGAGTTTAGCTGTTTATCATTTTTTTAAATCATAAACAACAGAGGGTTAAACGTATAGATAAACCGTGTGACCATGTTTGTTAAACAAGACATTATACCAGAGACAATTAGAATACTTATGTAGAGTTTACCAAAAATAATGTTGTGTAACAGTAAATGCTAGTCAACAGTTATACACTTCTAAAAAAAATCATCATACAATACCTGAGAGCTCTTCTAAAATTATTGATGTGTAACATGATTCCACTAACTTGCTATGTATTTTTTGGCTTGGGGGTGATTTTCAAGAAATGCAAATGGAACTGAAATGCAATACAAACAATGAGCGTGCCTGGTGGCTGAGATTGATACCACGACGTACTGTCGGTTATGTAGCTATGTGGAATGTATATCAAATATGGTTTACTTCAAGGTCTGGAGATCCCTACAATTCCTACAATAAATGATCTTGAAATGGTCATCCTATGGTGTGAAAATATTTATTATGTATATATATATTTACTGAAAACAATTATGATTTATTAAATGTTTATATGTTTACAGTATTGTTATTTAATGTAAGCACTTGAGGCACTACCGACCAATGGGAAGCAAAAAGTGGGAGCATATATGGGATGAAATGTGGGAGCAAAGCAAATATAAAAAGTGGGAGCAAATATGCTAACTTGAATTGTGTATATACTTTACTTTCAACTATCTTGAATTGTGTATATACTTTTGCCGGCATATTTGTTGACATATTTGTTAGCATATTTGCTCCCACTTTTTATATTTGCTTTGCTCCCACATTTCATCCCATATATGCTCCCACTTTTTGCTTCCCATTGGTCGGTAGTGCCTCAAGTGCTTACATTAAATAACAATACTGTAAACATATAAACATTTAATAAATCATAATTGTTTTCAGTAAATATATATATACATAATAAATATTTTCACACCATAGGATGACCATTTCAAGATCATTTATTGTAGGAATTGTAGGGATCTCCAGACCTTGAAGTAAACCATATTTGATATACATTCCACATAGCTACATAACCGACAGTACGTCGTGGTATCAATCTCAGCCACCAGGCACGCTCATTGTTTGTATTGCATTTCAGTTCCATTTGCATTTCTTGAAAATCACCCCCAAGCCAAAAAATACATAGCAAGTTAGTGGAATCATGTTACACATCAATAATTTTAGAAGAGCTCTCAGGTATTGTATGATGATTTTTTTTAGAAGTGTATAACTGTTGACTAGCATTTACTGTTACACAACATTATTTTTGGTAAACTCTACATAAGTATTCTAATTGTCTCTGGTATAATGTCTTGTTTAACAAACATGGTCACACGGTTTATCTATACGTTTAACCCTCTGTTGTTTATGATTTAAAAAAATGATAAACAGCTAAACTCACTGGTCAATAGCCAACATAGTGGCCAAAATGTTTCCCTGATAGGTAACTCATGTTTGGTTAGTCAATTCTTAATGCAAAGCCAGTCAAAACCTAAAAATACTATTAACACCATATCATTAAACAAATCAAACCATCTTAAGGTATTTATTAAATTTAATTGCATTTTAGGAACCTTGCAAGCATCTTGCAACCTTCAAGAGGAATGTATAGACAGGAATTGTGAAAAGGAAACCGATAAATCAATCAACGTAGTGTTATGAACCTCAACGTAAGAAGTTATGAAAGTCTATGTGAGGGTGTGGTTTTTACAGCTGGATGCCTTTTCTGGCACCCACCTCAGAGACGAGTTTATGGGAGATGAAACTCCGCTATCATGTCGAATGTGGAACTCCTAGTCTAGGATTTCATAAGCAAAGGAACACACAAAAATTAGTATTATTACCAGCATAAAAGTGTGTGTGTGAAAGAAATAAAGTAAGTGAGATGAACTGCTTTAATCTCAATTTGTTTCTAATCATTTTTCAGAGAAAAATGACCAAACGGTAAAGTATCAATTCCGTTTTCAGTTATGTGTCTTTTATCTTCGTTTGATGAAATTGCCAACTTATTTTGCCGAACAGTAAATACAGAATGAGATTTTGAAATTATACAAACTTGAACTTTGTTGACTTTTTCTCTGTTATAAAGACACTTTCGATACTCATCAATATTCTTACTTTTACTCACACTCTTCTTAATGCCTTTAGCCTTACACAAGCTATTCATTTCATCACACAATTTTATTGCATACATTTTGGGTCGTAACCCCACAAATTCTTCAACAATCCTTCCAGCATTTTCATCTTTCATTAAACCAATTTCACCTTTATTTTGTCTCACAATGCCAAAAGGATTGTTTGTTTCATAGTTTCCAGTATCAAACAAATTTGAATGTTGTTTCATGAACTCATAAATATCATAATAGAATATATACATAAAACTATCGGTGTCTGTGTATAACAACCTCACATTTGATTCAGGATTTGCTAAAATAACATTGTAATGAAAGTCATTCATTTTACATTTAGACAAATCTAATATAGATGCACCAACATATACTGGTTGATTGTGAAAAATCTTTAGTCTACTCATCTCGATGACCATACATTGTTCATCGAATATAATTCTATGTTTAAAATTAGCCTTAGCTATTAAAGACCTACCACCACGAGCTCCATGCCATTTGGTGACCCATTTGATGTCCCTTAACTTCCTCACATTCATCAGTGAACGACCAAAAATTGCATTATTCATCAATTTATAAAAATTCTTTTCAAAATCATTTTTGGCTTGTTTTCGTTTCTCTGTGTTCACATCAATATATGGTTTTAGCCATTGGCTCTGATTGAATTCAATTATTCTGTGAATACGATCTAATTTCATTCCTAGTTGAATACATTGCTTTAACAATCTATAATGCAAAACATAACGTTCTTTATTATCTAGGGTAGCCATTAGCTTTGTCAACTTTTCTGGACATAGAGGGTAATCTGAATGTTTGTCATGTAACTCTTGAGGATAAGTCAAATCTACTTCCAAAATATATCCAATTTCTGAAGTATCATCAATAGTTAAAACATCAAAGCCTTCAACATTTGCAATCCATTTAAAGCCACCCGTTGGAAGATATTCCATCATCGCATATCCATACAAATTATTAACGTCAAAGTACATTATGTAGGACTCTTGCTTTTTCTCATCATAAGTTTTCATATACTTATTATTAGCAATCGCATGTCGTGTTATACACTGAACATTTCCTCCTCGAATAGATCGTTCAAAAAAGTGTAACATATCAATATCTTGAAGCAATTCAAGTTGAACGTTGGTTATCTTTTTCATAGCACACCAAGACATAGATGGAGCAGTGTAAAAATGAGCTGCATCAATGCCATAAGTTTCCATGCCATTCGATCTAAAATTTTCAAAGACATCCGCCAAAAGAAGTGTGTCAACTTTTAAATACAAATCTGCGTATTCTCCTAATGTTTGACAGGAAAACGTTTCCCACACCGATTGAGCAAACTCATACTCTTCATTCGATATTGTTTGATCATTAAGGCTGCTATAAAACTTGGATATTTCAGGTAATTTAGTTTCGTTAAGAACATCCATACTCGTGACGTATTCATAGGGAAACACACCTTTTCTCGCAGTAAGTCGAAACTGTGCATCATCATTAAAATAACGTTGTGTTATTTGCTTTGAATCTTCGCTTAACGAAGATGAACATTGATCTAGTGAACAGGACAAGAAATTATATGTATCGAAAAATCTTAACTGAATGAATCCATTCTTAGCCCGTACATACTTTGTAAACCCTTTGTAACGTTCCATATTCATCGCTAACAATTTTATATGACCAGGATTATGTAACACCTCTCCATCACGTTTCTCGCAAATTTCTTTAATTATAAAATGTCCATCATAGGCGGTTAGATTATGAAATGCTATAGGCAAAACCTTTGTTACTTTGTAATTTAAATTACAACTATTGTGTGCGCTTCCTCTATATTTTCCAGTTAAGTGACAATGATCGCGTACTTTGAGTTCATTAACTGCAATCGGTTTCTCGCAAATGTGACACATTTTACTTGACAAAAATAATCTTTCTTCATTTTCGGTCATCTTTAACATTGGCTTAACCGATAAGTAATATGTTTGAAGTTTATCCACAATACTATAAAGTTCCTTTACAAACAATTCAATGCAATTATTTCCCCTAAAGAGCTTGAAACTGCACAATTCACTATCGAAATTACAATGAAGGTATAAAGAAATGCTGTAAGGAATATGTTTATGTGTTAAAGTAGAGTTATGAATGTCACTATTTGGAAAACAGGAGGAAATTGGAGACAAAACGCATTCAGTGTCTGCATATATTATAAATGGAACTGTATCTTTAACTCGGAATTCTGTAAAATTAACAAATCTTTGTTCATCAGTCGGCATTATGCTTTTTGCAACAGGAAACTGTTTACAGTCTGCAAAGTGAACATTTAACTCATCCTCAAGAAGATAATATGACAAACAACGTCTACATATATAAATCCTTCTCTGAGTGCTAGTGATGCTTGAACGCACAAGGCGAGCAAGATTTCTAATTAAACAAAAGTGATAACTTTCACTGTTTCCAATCTGCAACATCAATAAGTCTACACTCCTTTCATATACGGGGTAGTTTTCACCCCCCTGCTATTTTTCATCAAAAACAAAAGATCTTAGGTTCAATTATCATTTTTACCCGTTTAAGACCTTTTTCCCCACTGTAAAATCACTATTTACTGTTTTAGGGGTGACATCATCTATCCGGGTAAAAGCCTATGTCACAACGAATTTTTTAAGCTATTACACATAATTTTACGGTTCTTAGTTTTCAAGGTATCGATTTTTCAATTTTGGGGTAGTTTTCACCCCCCTGCTATTTTTCATCAAAAACAAAAGATCTTAGGTTCAATTATCATTTTTACCCGTTTAAAACCTTTTTCCCCACTGTAAAATCACTATTTACTGTTTTAGGGGTGACATCATCTATCCGGGTAAAAGCCTATGTCACAACGAATTTTTTAGGCTATTACACATAATTTTACGGTTCTTAGTTTCCAAGGTATCGATTTTTCAATTTTGGGGTAGTTTTCACCCCCCTGCTATTTTTCATCAAAAACAAAAGATCTTAGGTTCAATTATCATTTTTACCCGTTTAAAACCTTTTTCCCCACTGTAAAATCACTATTTACTGTTTTAGGGGTGACATCATCTATCCGGGTAAAAGCCTATGTCACAACGAATTTTTTAAGCTATTACACATAATTTTACGGTTCTTAGTTTCCAAGGTATCGATTTTTCAATTTTGGGGTAGTTTTCACCCCCCTGCTATTTTTCATCAAAAACAAAAGATCTTAGGTTCAATTATCATTTTTACCCGTTTAAGACCTTTTTCCCCACTGTAAAATCACTATTTACTGTTTTAGGGGTGACATCATCTATCCGGGTAAAAGCCTATGTCACAACGAATTTTTTAAGCTATTACACATAATTTTACGGTTCTTAGTTTCCAAGGTATCGATTTTTCAATTTGGGGGTAGTTTTCACCCCCCTGCTATTTTTCATCAAAAACAAAAGATCTTAGGTTCAATTATCATTTTTACCCGTTTAAGACCTTTTTCCCCACTGTAAAATCACTATTTACTGTTTTAGGGGTGACATCATCTATCCGGGTAAAAGCCTATGTCACAACGAATTTTTTAAGCTATTACACATAATTTTACGGTTCTTAGTTTCCAAGGTATCGATTTTTCAATTTGGGGGTAGTTTTCACCCCCCTGCTATTTTTCATCAAAAACAAAAGATCTTAGGTTCAATTATCATTTTTACCCGTTTAAGACCTTTTTCCCCACTGTAAAATCACTATTTACTGTTTTAGGGGTGACATCATCTATCCGGGTAAAAGCCTATGTCACAACGAATTTTTTAAGCTATTACACATAATTTTACGGTTCTTAGTTTCCAAGGTATCGATTTTTCAATTTGGGGGTAGTTTTCACCCCCCTGCTATTTTTCATCAAAAACAAAAGATCTTAGTTTCATTTATCATTTTTAGGTGTTTAACACGTTTTTTCCCCATAACATGACTATTTACTGTTTTAGGGGTGAAATGACCAATCCAGGTAAAAGCCTATGTCATCACCTATTTTTAAAGCTATAACGCCTAATTTTAGGGTTCATAGTTTCCAAGATATTGAGTTTTCAATTTTGGGGGGGTAGTTTCACCCCATAAAGGGGGACGTCGCCCCAAGTGCTAGGACCCCTCATACAAGTCCCTAGCATGATTGGTTCACGAGATATTAACAAAAGTGTAGTTAGGCCCTTTTGACAAGAAAATAAATGAATGATACTTTCAAAAACGAGGTGTCACCCCAAGTGCTAGGATACTGCCTATGGGAAAATCCCATCCTGGGTTCAGAAAATATTAACAAATGTGTAGTTAGACCCTTTTGACAAAAGCCACCGGTGTGCATACATACAAAAATTGCTCTTTCACCCCAGGTAAGGGTAGTTTTTATTTTGGGGGTTGACATACCTCATTCATACAAAAGGAGAATTCACTACGAGTCCTATGACACCCCATATGTTTACATCGCATTATTGGTTAGCGAGATACTAAAAATCGAATGACCTATTAGTTTTTTGTTTTTTTAATAAATTTTTTAAAAAGCCTCATCTATAAAGAATCTTTTAAAAATTCCGCTCTCTTACAAAAGCCCTCAAGTGCGCATGCATACAAAAATAACCACTACTTAACCTCCGGGTAAGGGTAGATTTATTTTGGGGTGGATATACTCCCGTCCATAGCAAGGGGTGGTTCACCACAAGTCCTACGACACCCTATATGCATCGTTCTAGCCTTACAAGCTCATTAAATTCGCCAAATTGTCAAAAAAGCACGTTTACCTCAAATTGCGTTTCCAAATTCCACCCATTTTAAAAAATTACCTCACCATCAAATAGAGCGGGAAAAATAGCATTTAAACGAACCCTCACTCAACCCTAGTCCTCGCCCGCCACCAAACATTTCCCAACATAGCCATACGTATTCAAGCACACACGCGACTTGCAAGAGAACATACACTACCCCACTACCCGCGAATAACCTTTTGTTTTGGTGCTCACACTCGCATGGGTGTCAGATGACAGTTAGCATCCTAATAAACATCCTCCATGACGTCAACACCCATTAACTTTTTATCACCATCGCACAAACAAGCCAAAGGGTCAACCTCTTCCCACGCTAACACGTGCACTGCACATGCTCGCTCCTGGACCACGTGCTCGCTCTAAGGACCCATGACGTCATCCCATGACGTCATCAGGATTACGCAATTTCTGGTCATGATGATGCAATATCCAAAGGGAAGTAAACGCTTACTACTGGCATGGGACCAAACCACCCCCTCTCGATTCACCCCTAAGGAAGGTTTTAATCGAGATGTTTATCAGTGCTGTGAATGCGGGGGTCTTCCCCTACCGTTTCAAAAAAGGAGCTGTGCCTTTGTCACCACCCCTTCCCCTGCAACCCCCGTTTGTATGATTTTTCGAATCAGGCCCTTTTTAAGGGCTGAAACGAGGTCTTAATCGCTGAAAGGGCTGTAAAGGTCCTTAGAAGTAGTGGTGACACGAAATCAACCCCTTCCGATCGATGATTGACATTCCGTCCCCCAAATTCGAAATGTTTGCACCCCCAACCCTCCCTGTCTGGAAGCGTAACGCGTCATGGCAGAGTTTTCAGAGTTGGATGGAAATGAAGCTTATGGCCTGACATGGAGCCCAAAACAGCAGGTTGGATGGAAATTCATCGGTAGGTTGGGAAACGGGACCAAAATTTTTCAAAAAAGTGTACAGCCTACAGTAAGTACGCCCATGCATAGGCAAACTACATCACGTCCGTGCGTGTGGGTTGTCTATGATCGGCAATAGGTTACAAAGTTTGGCAATGAGAGAAAAATGACGTGATGTGGGTTGCCTATGCATTGGTGTACGTACTAGAGGCTGTTAACTTTTTTGAAAACTTTTGGTCCCGTTTCCCACCCTACCGATGAATTTCCATCCAACCTGCTGTTTTGGGCTCCATGTCAGGCCATAAGCTTCATTTCCATCCAACTCTGAAAACTCTGCCATGACGCGTTACGCTTCCAGACAGGGAGGGTTGGGGGTGCAAACATTTCGAATTTGGGGGACGGAATGTCAATCATCGATCGGAAGGGGTTGATTTCGTGTCACCACTACTTCTAAGGACCTTTACAGCCCTTTCAGCGATTAAGACCTCGTTTCAGCCCTTAAAAAGGGCCTGATTCGAAAAATCATACAAACGGGGGTTGCAGGGGAAGGGGTGGTGACAAAGGCACAGCTCCTTTTTTGAAACGGTAGGGGAAGACCCCCCATTCACAGCACTGATAAACATCTCGATTAAAACCTTCCTTAGGGGTGAATCGAGAGGGGGTGGTTTGGTCCCATGCCAGTTGAGGGTGTTAGGGGGTGTGGACATTGCCGGAGGCCTTAAGAACTTACTGCAATCAGCAACTGAGGACGGTGTGCAGGTTTTCAGATGGTTAAATACACCCGGTACCTTCTCAGACGCCCCCAATGGTAGTCCATGTTTAGGGGATGATGAAAGGGGTTGAAAATGCCCAAACGTCAAATGTAACGATTTCTACGTGTTTCTGGAACCTTTAAGAGCAAGACTCATTCATTTTCGACTGCTTTGGCAACCTGCGACAAGTCCTGCAGCGTTTTTCGCAAACTTCAATTTGCGGTTTTCGAAAATGGGCTGGTTTTCGGGGTGCTACCCCGAAACTACTCAAGTTGGGGAGTTGTGCTGAAGCATATGCTTGGTAGGCGTCAGGACAAACGTCATACTGAGATTTCGAGCTTGTAGGTCAACTTTACAAAATTTGGTGGCCTTTGAAAAAAGTGGTGCTTTAATTTTTTTGAGCAGTATATTAGTAAACTGACTGATGAACATTTGAGTTCCTAGATCTAGAGAACTGCCGACAATTATAGAAAACATCCCACCGTAAAATCTGGAAGTTTGCTCGTTGTTGCTTCATTTGAGGGTCTTGGACATCGTGGTCATTTAGCCCCGTGTCCTTGGGTCAATGTGGAATTTTGTCTGATAACCTGTGTCACTGTGAAGACTGTATCCGTGTGTGTATTTGTAATTCAGGTGAGGATTACGAACGAGGCGGCCGTGGCCTTAATATAGGAAACTTCCCGGTTTTCACCTGGAGTAGAAGTGGGAAACCATGGAAAACAACTTCCAGGATGGGTGAGGTGGGAATCGAACCCTCCTCTTCTGAGTTTTATCTCACGAGGCTTAGTGTACCCCGTTCCAGGCCTCAAACCAGAATTAAATCTTTGGTTGAGTCGGGAAACGAACCCGGACTTCCGGGGCGACAGCCAAGAATGCTAGCTCCTGCACCATGAGGTGATCAGACCTAGAAGGCTACTGTGCAAGTTGCTATTATTGTTTTCTTACAATTGTTTCAATTTTACTTCAAGGATTCTGGAGTACATGAAGCTAAATAAGCACAAATACTGTTTGTATTTCCACAGACATCCGTGCTGTCTAAGAAATCTCGCGTCAGTTCGTTAGATATCTGCCGACTTCCTGGCTATATGGTTGTAGGGAGGGTACTGTATATGCAAATAGCAATACCATATACTGAAATACATACAGAGTACACAAGACTGCCAACTTTCTTGCACCATTCTGTGAACATACGAGCCCTATACTATAGTAGAAAATGTTAATATACACAGTTTGAAACTCTATTCACTACAATGTGTTAACATTGCAAATTGATTTTCAGCAACACGCATATGAATATCAAAAGTTATATTTCTACACATTAATAGGTTTCATGTGTAACTGAATGTAACTTTCATAACACTCAGTGGATTAATATCAAATTTTGTATATACAGAGCCCGTATTCACTCATGCTGGTGATGATTTTTATAAGAACCATGAATTTTTAATATCTGAGAGATGTAGAACGCGCCCAGGAAGCATGCTCTAGCTTCAGACGCACTTTTGTCTTTACTCAGATGCTCCAAATATTTTTCCTGTAAGATTAAAGATTGTATCTTTAATGTGCAAACTAGAACGAATCATCTACAGTCATTTTGCATAATTTGCCACGATGTATTTGCCTAATAAAAATTTAATTATCATTTGAGACAGATGTATAACCTTGCAGAGATGCATACCGGATGTAAGTAGTCGCTACACGACTCAGGAAGTATCGACGCCGGAACGCCAGATTCCGAGAAGAAGCATACCCTCTTGTGCGTTGGTAACGCATTGACGTGTTTGTCTAATGGTCTGGTAGACCAGGGTTTTCGAAGGACCAAGGTGTCCATTATCTGTGAATATCCAAGTGCATCAAGCATATTTTGGCACCTAGTGTGCTTGTGCATTATTTGGTTGCCTGTAGTAGCAACGAGTGTATAATATTTCCGAGTGAAATTGTGAAAATCGACATTTTTACGACCAAGCGCATGGTCATTTTTCATGCCACATGGCAGACATGTATTTTTCAACGAAGTTCCAAATAATGGAAAATATCAGTGTTATACAGTGAATTTTACCATTAAAACGCCTGTACTACTAATTATATCCCAGCCGTGCAAAGGCCGAGCTTTCCATTATCAAGATTACTACGATAATTGGCGATTACAATTTTTCATAAAAGTTAGAGAATCTGTGTTGCAAGATACGTAAATTATCATAACCTCAGTGAGCAGACACATGGTCAGTTTTCTACAAGTCTGCACAGTGTAGAAGCAATGTTGCTCAAAGGAAACTACGCTAAAATCAGTGATTTAACACCATTTTAAACCAACCTACACGATGCTGATACCACACCACGTGATGAGAATCTTTTCCCGTGTGACCATGCTGTTCATCGTGGCCTAAGCCATCCTCATGACGGGGACATCGAGCATCTAGCAGCATTACGAGAAGGTAGAAGAGGAGAGAATGGCTATGCTCATGGCCAAGGAACGAAGGACTTTGCCAAAGCCATTAGGAAAGGATCCACCCCTCAGATTTTCCTTGATGGACGAGGTGAGCTACGTTACGCCGTGAGTCATGCATTAATTCCCTAGTACAGGTTATCGGTCATGGTGGAGTAGTTCTAGCAACCGTACTTGATATCAGTTATGTGGGTAGGTTTTTCATCTTTATAGACACCACTTTGGTGATTTTCCCACTTCATGAGCTTCCTCACCGTTTGGATTCTAAAGCTCATGGTTAGTCACCCCTGGTGTGTTCGCACACTGGTGCAATATTGTAAAACATATAACTTCCACCTCATGGAAACCAAGAAGTGTCTTTAAATGAGGAGCAATAATTTTCTTTATCAGCTCATGCTGAATTTCATGTAATATTGTTGAGCTCCCCTTTTGTAAATTACTAGCACACCACTGTCGGGCGTATCGTTTGGATGAGAAGGTTTACTCATCCCACCTTTGTGAATATTGTAAAGTGGTTTGAAAGCCACAAGATTCAAGCTGAATCTAATATCTGTGTAATGAGTGCAGCAAGTTGTAGCTCACTCTGATCCCGATTGCACGATAATATCGTATCATTTACAATTAACACCAGGGGGATAAGGTGTTTTAACACATTTAAAGTCATTTTCCGTGCCTTGTGTGCACAAGATTGTATAAATTTAATCCACAGTGGTGTTGAACATCTTTCAAAGAGTTTCAGATGGGAGAAATATCTTCGTTTTTACTTTCTTTGCTTTTGACAAAGCAGTTACATCTTTGTACGTAATTTTGGGAAGTCTACAACATCGCATTATAACCAATTCTATTGTGACATTACTTAAGTTTGTATTAAGGTCACTAGTGAACAGTGATTTTGTGAAACCTAGGTGTATTGAAACAGTTTAAAGACTTTGCCTGCGAGCAATTTACTCACATGCAGTGAGGGACGCTAGAAATGTGCCGAAGCACATGACAGGTGTTTCCAAGGCCAGGCATCCCGTTGCTATATTACCCATAAAACAGCATGATTTCCAGTGAAACATCGGCTCTTATAATGACACACTTCCTACACATATTTTTGTAAGGGATTTTCTGATCGAGCCAAGCTTGTGAATGCTCGATGTTTAAGTAGGTCATGTAACAGCAGTTACTAATTTCATGATACAGGGAGACTCAGAAGTCACGAAGTAATATTATATTTTCGCATATGTTGTAAGCGAATGACGGTTAATTATTCTCATGCTGTTATACGATCCGAGTTTTCATTGGATAAACCAGACATTTATAATCAGGCTATTTTCTCACTTTATGTGAATTCTTATGACCGTGTGCTGACACGTGGAGTACTATACTCTGTTTGTGATGGCCGGCAGATATTAGTTTTGTACCAGACTGGCCGAGGTTTTTCTAGTGTGCTCAGGAAGCCACATAGATTACTTTTGATTGGTAACGGAGCTTTTTCATGGCCCGTAGTGTTATAGTGACGTTGCATTTCACGTGTTTACTTTGTTGTGAGTACCTTTCAGGTAGCTCACCTGTTAGGAGCCTTGTAGCATATGGTCATTCATCATAAATAATGAACTCTTAAACCGAGGATTGTAATAATCATTCCTTAAATCATGAAAACTCAATCTTATAAATCTACGACGTTAAGATACTCGTTAAATAATAACCGCTTGTTAAATCTTGATCTGATTGCTTACAGCTGACCGATGCATTGCGCTTGTAAGATATTTTCCTGAAAGAATTGTTTAGGAGCTTACACATTTTGACTGACAGAGATCACTGGCAACCAGTAGTTTGTAACTCGGGGGCCGCAGTGACCTCATGGTGAGACATTGTTTTTACAGTGCATTTATTTGTTTCATTCTTACACTTTAGATGACTAATGGTAGCAAAGAGTTATCCATTCTGTTGTAGGCAGGGGATTAAGATTGCTTTTGAGTGTTGTATTTATTATGTGTGTAAACCCAGTGTACCCCACTGTTACATTCTTAAGCTTTTGTTGTAGAGCTATTGTTCGAATGTACTTATTGTAATCAAATGACTGTTATCTTAGCTTTGTTTAGTTTTTTCTTACACGGACGCTTCTCGCCGTAGTATATTATCAACCAGGATTAGCTAGAATAGATAACTTTAACTGTAAATACGGGAGTGGTACCAGTATAATTTAGCTTTGTTGCCATGTTTTGACATTCTTCTGGTATGATGGTTTCTTTCAAGAAACATCATTATTTTTCATGTATCTTCAATCAGGGTTGTTTCTTGTACCATGTCCCAAGCTTTGCCTTGCTCTTCCTTATGTAACTAGGACCTGTCGAGAGGGATAATATCATTCAGTTACGGGTTGTTTTTTTCTTTTTTAATTAGCTTTGCGCACTAGCTGATTTCAAACCCTCCGATATTAGGATTGGGGTTTGATTTTTAAATAAATAATTCCACGAATTTTACTTAAGCCTGGATGCTTTCAGTTATTAGTTTTGTGTTTTGGGGGTGCATTTCTTTGGGTGTCTTTGACATTGCTTATGATGGGGACCTGATCCTTTGGGATATTGAGTATTGTGCCGGCTAGCCCCACAGGAAGTGCATCCAATCCTCTCCGGCAATGTGTTTGAAGGATGGGGTTATCTGGGAGGCCACGCACGGTTGGTAATGACCAGATAACCTCCTCTAACGGGAACAATACAGAGTATGCCATAATACAGTACTGTTTGTAGAAAGTGAAACACAAAGAACAAGAGATGTGACCACATTGCACTTTATATCACAGATTAGGGACATGACAATACATTATTGATTAGAAGGACAGTCCGGTACATGCATGTTGACGGTCGAACTTCAGTATGGCGTCGCACCACCACGTGCTGCACCCAGAGCCGCTAGACGTCATGGCATGGAATCATACAGCGCTTGAATACGCTGCTGGCGAATTCCATACCACGCGGTTTGTAGGCGCGTCCAAAAATCATCAACAGTGGCGGCAGGTGGACCTGAACGAACAAGTTGCCGACCGATCATATCCCAGATATGTTCGATTGTCGGCATGTCAGGCAAACGATTAGGCCAGGGAAGCAGACGTATCCGTCGTTCTGCAAAGAAATCTTGCACATTCCTCGCCAAATGCGGGCGGGCATTGTCCTGCTGAAATATGACCTGTGGTACGGCCTGCAAGAGGGGCAGTGCTGCGGGCTGTAAAACTTCACTGATTTAGCGGTCACTGTTCAGATTTCCCGCGAGATGTACGAGGCGCGATCGCCTGTTTTAGGCAATTGCGCCCCAAACCATTACGCCTGGTGTTTGTCTGCTATGCCGCTCAACAATACAGTCTGCCTGATTGCGTTCTCCACGGCGGCGCCGAACGCGTATGCGGCCATCACTGTAGGACAGGTTGAAGCGGGACCCGTCCGAAAACACTTCATTTCGCCACTCAGCCTGCCAGTGTCGGCGTGCACGTGCCCATTGTAGTCGGAGGCGTCGGTGGTTCCCAGTCAATGGAAGCTGACGCAGTGGCAAGCGAGCTACCAATCCAGCCCTCAAAAGACGGCGCCACACCGTCAACGCAGACATGTCCACCCCCGTTGCAGTGCTCCAACGTCGAGCCAACACCGAGGACGACGCTGTTCTGTCCGATACGGCCATGCGGAGAAGATGGCTGTCGTCTCACGTTGTGGTCACATTGCGTCGTTCTGTACCCTGTCGTCTCTGCGTACGGCCCTCCTCTGTCCACAGATCCACATACGCCTACTTGTTGACGCAGCGTGCCCGGTATGAGCCGCAATATCCCGGAACGACAGACCCTCCTCCCGGAGACCAAGCATTCTGCCCCGTTCAACCGCACTCACATACTGATAGTCCACCCTGTGAAGTCGTTGATGCATCATTGCACTTGCTTACACGTTTCCACTTGATATGACATCCCTACGCCGACAGAGCTGAGCGGAACACTGACCTGTCCAGTCCCACGACAGAGGGCCCTGGTGGGCCAATGTGCACGCCATCTCTCTGCGATTTCAATCACTTAGTATGGTACCGCAGGCCTACACGACCCCTGTTCTGGGAGTGTCTCCGACCATTTCGTCTGGGTGCTTCACTTTCTACAAACAGTAGTGTAGATATTTGTACACCTTCTCAGAGATAACAGTCCTACCAACTTCCTAATAACTCTCCCTGAGCATTTGAGCCATAGACCCGTAATATCTCTGAATCCATGCAAGGAAACAATATCGAACGTACTGTACTGCCCAATCAAGCCGCAATATTTTAGTTATATTTTGAGCAAATCTCATCATGCCAGTGCTACCAACATAATTGCGTAGATAATGTTATTACTCGAAATTACTGCAAATGCTGAATTCAATGGCTAATCTAATGGCGAGCGTTTCGGCGGTGTAGACTGATGTTTCCAGTGGCAAAGATAGCTTTTCGAAATAAGGTATAGCCAGACAGTAGAATGCTTATTCTGAACCTTCAGATCTCTTAGATCCATCTGTATAGAAGTATATGAAGTCAGGTTATGCAGAATATATGAAAGCCTTTATCATGTGTTCATGGCGACAATGGCGTAAAATATATGATGGAAAATAAAAAGAAATGGGAGGGAAAAAGGAGGAAATATCGTATGAATAAAGAAAACCACTCAGCATAGACTTTCTTAAGACAACTAGTAAGAGAAAGTGAAGGTTTCTGTAGCTGCTTATCAAGAGTGGAGTCTTGGAAATTGATGTATTTCATATATCAATTATTTTGGCAAGCTGTTGTATTGTAGGTTGCGTAATATTGGATGTGTTGTCGACGTAGAACAATGAAGAAGGAAAATATCTGAGGGAAGTAGTCTAATGGAAAGAAACTGCTCATTTGCCTCCACCAATAAGGCATTGGTAGGCGTGGACATCATAGCCCAAGGCATAATCGTACTGCTCGAAATTGGATAGTGTCTAGTTTCTTCATCACGTATTGTGGAACGATGCTGCAGAAGAGACATCCGTATTCCAGCAGGGGACGAAGGAGGGATCTGTATAATATTAGCAGTACTGACGGATCAGCACCCCACCAAGCACGTGTAACTGCCCTGAGTGCATTGACTGCATGATCAACTTTTGTGGATAAATAATCTACATGCTTCTTCCAGGTTAGTTCTCTATCGAGATATAGGCCGAGAAGTTTTTCTGAGGTCTGAAATGGAAAAGTTGGTCCTAAACGGATGGTTGGTGACGATAGGATATTGTGTTTTCTTGACAAAAAATTACTACTGAGATTTAAGTAGGCGATAGAATAAGTTCATTTTCTTCTGTTCAAGTTGAGAGAGTCACTGCCGCATTAGTCAACCAACGATGTGTCAACCGCATTCTCAGAGATGCTGTGTGTACACAGACATCATCTGCATAGTGTAGTACTTTAATATTTGTGCCCGAGATTGTGTCAAGATCTGCAGTATACAGAGCGTGAAGCAATGGGATTAGTATAGCACCTTGGGGCAATCCGCGAAGGATGATGCGGGGACCATAGAGGCTATTATCTTGACGTCGGATATACGAATATATGGTGCGAAAAAGTAGTAACATATATAATGGGCTTAAGACGATTTCAGGGAAGCCCATTCTCTGCATTTTGTTGATAAGTTCTGGTAAGACAACGCTGTCGTATGTCCTTGAAATACCTAGAAAAATTGCGGTGAGTTATCTTCGATTAATGAATGTCCGTTTTATATTCGTTGTTTGAATCTTCAAGTTGTCCAGAGTACGTTTACTTTACGGAAGCCAAGCTGTGTCCGTGGATAGAGGGTAGGATGCTCAATCCACCAATCTAACCCAAATTTCAGTAGACGTTCAAACGTTTTCGCGATATAAGATGATAGAACAATCAGTGGATAGGAATCTCCGCAGGATGGGTCCTTGACTGGTTTCAGAATCGGGATAACTATTTGGTCTATTGAAGGTAGTGTTCTTAGTGTTCCATATCGAAGTGGGAATAAATGGGGAGGGGGGCGACGTTTTCTTTGCTGAATTGTGCGAATTTCAACCTCTGAGTATAAAGTTTCAAAATGATCAAAGTAATTTATTTTTAGCCAGCAATGGTAAGTGGAATAGCATAGAATACTGAACGAAGTTAATGCCTGGTGCAGAATCTGATGAGTTTTGTAAGGCGGCAGACAGATCATCAAGGGGAAATGTTATTAAGAATGTTGAGGAATGGTCAGGGGGGTCTCATCCTGTGAAAAGTGGATGGTTGCAAGAGGCACTATAGGGGGAGCGATGCGATCCGTGATATTTTAGTAAACTTTCTTAAGTTTTCGAGGCTACTGGCTTGTTCTTGAGTCTTTAATCATCAACCAAATACTAGATAAAGGAGTATATTCCGATAACTTTGCACAATAATTCTTCCAACTGTCACGTTTTTGTTGTTTAACGTAGTGTTTTACCACTACATCTTTCTTCTTGTATTCAATGTAATTGGCTAATGTGGTAAACTTCTTTAGTGCACCTTAAACCAATCTCCTCCAGGCTACTAACGGTGAGATTTCTTGATTCCATCAGGGTACAAGATGGGCGTTTGAAAAATGTGATGCGTTATTTTGAAGGGGCAGATGACCTCGTAGTTCCGCCCCTTAAAACAACAATAACTACTACTACTACGTTATTTTGAGGGATAGCTTCCACTTCAGCCGAATTGAGAACATGGAGAAATGTATGGTAGGGTACTTATCCAGCGGTTCCTGGATTGAATATAAACTAGTTAGAAATTGTTTTACGGCCCTATAGTAAGTAGTCTTCTTAGTGTTCCAATTCGTAGTTAGAATAAATGTGTGTGTGGGGGTAGGGGGGGGGGGCGGACGTTTGTTCCTGAATTGTGCGAATTCCAACAAGATAATGATCTGAACCTAAAGTATAGGGGAGTACCCTCCATTGAAGTTCCATCGGTATAGACGCGAGCTTAAGGTTGGGTCCATTGCGGAAGGTCGTTGCCCTGGAATGGGTATTCGAGTGGGAGACCCATCATTTAACACCATGAGACTGAATTCTTCTATGATGTTGTGAAAAGCTGCGCCATATGAATCAGTGAAGTCCCTACCCCATAGAGTGACGTGGGCTTTAATGTCACCACAGATGAGGTAAGGTAGATCCACTTGATTGAGCAGGCTGTGCCATTGCCTGATATCCATATGAGTCCTAGGTGGGCAGTAGATGAACATACCGACAGCAGTGGCTACGCTAGCTAAAGCGCAGCGTTAGGTCATAGGGCCAAGCTCTCTGCTGACTCGGTAGACGTGTGGATTCGAGCTCCACCGTCGGCCGTCTTTGAAATGGTTTTCCGTGGTTTCCCATTTTCAACACCAGGCAAATGCTGGGACGGTACCTTCTGTCAGGTCACGGCCGTTTCCTTCCACATCCTTGCCCAGTTTCATTCATCTTCATCCATTCCAGCTCTCATCCCGGCGCGTAGGTCGCCCACGGGCGTCGACTAGAAAGACCTGCACTCGGCCTCTCAGGAGGGCACATGACAAAAAAGGTAGATGAAGATACTAGTTACCGGTACTTCAATAGATCCAATGTGGACATGTACCACAAACATTGGAAATGTCCTATGGAAGAAACATTGATGGTTGGTGAGAGAAATGACAGCGATGTACTAATTAAAATAGCAATACCCCCGCATCCATCAGCACGATCCTGCTCAATTACCCGATATCCCGGGAAGGACTGTTATCTACCTTCGGCGAACCTTGTTTCGGGAGACCAATGCTATAGATATGTTCTTCTGATGAAGATCTTTCCGAAATACCTTGTAACTTGCGTTGAGTGATCGAGCGTACCATTGCACTATTTTAAAATGCATTGTTCGAAGTGCGCGCGTTAGTGATCAATTGACGTACTTTATAAGGTCAGGACGAAATGAACCAGCCGGTGAAGACTGCAATTGACTGAGTGTAAGGATGCTCAATCATTTGATCGGGGCATCATGCAACTGATACTGGGAGCCTATGAGGTTGCGGTGGGTGTGGGTTATGAGTGATGGGATAAAAACATCGGGATGACGTTTGGTGTGGAAGAGACGGAGACGGTTGTACTGCCGTAGTTCCATTGAAAGACCTGCTTTGATATGTGCCAGGCGCCGGCGGATGGGGGTGCAGATTTGACAATAATGGAGGAGCAGGCTCTCTGAAGAATTCACATGCATATTCATGGGATACATGAGTTATGTGGAAGGAACCGGTCGACTGACAGAGAGGACTGAGGGTGCTATGACAGGTGAAGGCAGGGGTGGGAGCCCCTCTCTAATTTAACAGTGAGCAACAGGTGACGCGACTGCATTCGAATAAGCCCTATTTGAAGTAGATACTGAGAGCAGCGTCTTGAGATACGTTGTTACATGCCATGATAATTTTAATTTCTTGTATTTGGAGCAATTTCTGTACGTTGATAAAAGTGATCCTCAACACTGTTTACAATAGGGTGTGATCGTGCCTATACATTGAGAAACTTCATGAGGGCCCGCATATTTGCTGCATCGCAAGGATGTACGGCATTGGGCTGAAGAATGATTGCATCGTAGACATTGTAATACCGGTGATAAGCAGGGATGGACTGGTCGGCAAGTACCATGAATGTAAAGATGTTGTGGCAGCTGTTGAGCTCGGAATGTTAGAAGGCAAACCGGAATTGGCCTACTACTCCCCTCCAGTTTGTGCTTAAGATTGATCTTTTGAGAAACATTTCTCACGGGTAAAGGGAAACTCACATTGGATTTCTTTGAGTCTTTCTTTTTCAGTTAAAGAGATGTCCAAATTTCGAAAATCCCCCTGCCGCTGGATTACACTGCTGGGTATATAAATATCAATGCACTGCTCACGAAAAAAATTGGAAGCAACTAATTGTTTCGCTACGTCGGCGGATATGGTCTCTATGCGAAGTCGGTTTTGGCCTGTAGATCTTATGTTGTGAATATTTGTCTGTGTATAACAAGCTCTCGAAATAAAGGTTTCCCTACTAGCATTGGATGGAAAGTACCAACTGGTTATTTAGTACTCTCGATAATTACAAAAAGGGTCCAATATCACTGCGACTATACCAGTTGTTGACATTAGTACGCGGTATCGGAGCGGTCCAATCGTCACTGACTGAAGGAATGTTTACTGAGGTTGCAACTGTGCTAGCGCCGCCATAACATTCGTTCTGACCTTCTTGTTGTGCAGGGACGAGCATTCTTGTCTGTCATCTCTGAGGTCTAGGTCCGATTCCCGGCTCGGCCAATAATTTAAATTTTGGTCTGAGGGCTGGAATGGTGTTAACGCAGCCTTGGTGAGGCAGAACTGAAAAGAGCTATTGTACAGCCTCCCAGGGGTATGCACCCCTTGGAGTCCATCCCCCCGGCATCTGGCTAAATCCCCTAAATGGCAACCCTTGGAAAGCCGGCCCAACATCCATAAAACTTAGCAGGGACAGCTTGCCACTCTAAAAGCAGCCCAGTCCTTGCACAATGCTTACACATACCTACATACTAGTAACTGGGCCAACACATTGCTGACAACATAGCGCCAGAGAGTATAAGAAGGCATCCTAATGAGGTCAAAGGATCTCTCCATTGTCAGTGCTTCATCGAGACGGCCCGAGGCTACGCTGGTGTCAACCGAGGTGAGTCAGTCAATCGTGTTCAGAGTTCCTACTTATGTAACCTGTAACCCACAACTTGTATTACATTGTGAACATAACTCCATTCCCTACAAGAGACTCACACTCAGAATCACAGACCAATAAAACACTTGGTCCACACTCTACACACGTTTTACTGTTTATACGCCTTTTTACATCCCAACGCCCTTCCTTATTCCCGTCACGGTAAGACGTGACAGACGGTAGCCCAATAGCGCTAACTCAGGTACCTTTGTGTTCCCCGAGCCGACTCGGCTGCCAGCAAGCAGCGCGTGCCACTCGGCTGATACGAGCAGATTCAATTACATAATAAGCAGTCAGCTGAGCGACTAGCACGGTGACCCTTGCAGTGGGTCCCATCCCTTCAAACACTACTACATTATTTATAGGAACGCCCCCTAGTTCCTAGCACACCACAACACTCTACACTGGTCAGCTTACCCTGACAAGGGAAGCTACCCTTTTAGGCACCACCTTATAAATTAGTACAACAACTCTCCCTTTTAGATCCACCCCCAAATAAGGGATCTAAAACACTGGTGGAGGCGGGGTACTACGCATAGAGAAAAGGACTCAACCAACGAGCCCTCGTAGTTAAAACGACCCCTTCCGTACCGCAAAAAGCCAAGCAAATAGTGAGAAAATTTTTCCCCCAGACAAAAAGCACCATTTTTTTTTGTGTGCTCCAAACTAGCTACACAGGGGAAATTCTTAATAAACCAACCCCCCAGCCCCATACAGAATCAGAGAAATATAAGAATACACTGTCAAACACGCACAGATTTATTTTTATTTTTCACATACACTCCCTTCAACATGGCCCCCCCTATACCGCCTAGCTGTGCTAAGGAGCATTGGGGAGTACCAGGAATTAATTGCCTGGCACAGAGTTTTTGAAACTAGGCAGGACTACCTCAGAAGGTTTCAGCAGCTCCTGCACGCCCAGTACATGCGGATCATAAGAGCCCTTGTCCGGCCACTCCGCAGTGCTAAGAATCGCAAGATTCGGGCGAAAATCCCCACCCTCCGCACACAAATCATAAAAGCACACTGGCAACTACACTGTCGACACGAGTTTATGTTCCAACAATGGGCAACACTCATCACGGAACACAGACGGATAGGGACTCAGGACACAAAAGTCGCTGAACAGGCCATATGCCTCAATAGGCAGTACACCCTAATTTGGGATGAATACCGTGAGCTCCAAGCCAACAAGGCCATTTTTGAGTTCATGGTAGGGCCACCAGCCCACCCGAGAGAGGACATAAGCGTGGATACGCTGACTCGACAATTTGCGAGGATGTCCCTCTCGCCATGTACTGCCACACAATGGAAGGAGTTCGCCGTGGCCACAGTCAAGGAGACGGCCAGGTTAGGCTCCAACTTACTGCAGAATAAACCTAACACAAACACACGTCCTTCAGCTCCGGATCGGAAGGCAATTTTGCCAAACCGAGGGGCAGAGCCTAGAACAATCCCCTCGGAACAGAGGGACGAGAGGGAGTTGAAGCCAGGGCCATTAAACACACACGATATGACAAGGAAACAAAGGGACGTAACCATGTCATGGGCAGACGACGTAGAGCCCGCCCTACAGTACATAAAGCCTACATACACGTACACAGATAGGCTAGCGCAATGGCAGGAGTCTGCCGTGGCCAAAGGCCGAAAAGCGGTCAGACTACAAGCCACCACATTGCTAGGCCAGACACAAGCCATTAAGCGACCTTTACCGCCAGTTCAAAGGGCAAATTTGCCAGAACGAAGGCGAACACCGGTATTAGTCCCTCAGGATGCACGATATACGCACGAACATTTTGACCAGGCATTACCACACAGTACACGGGGATTGGGAAAAGTGTTATTACCCATCCCACAAAACCAAGCAGGCCAAAACACACACACTCCCGTAAAATCTAATAGGGCAGCGTCAAGCACAATTAGGCCCTCGAATACAGGTACACTCAAACCTATAGACACGCGCTACGGTGGAAGTAGGCCAAAGCTTACTTTGCTAGAAATTCCGCCGGAAGGTAGCAAAGGAACACCCCAGTGGATTCCAAAGGCCTATAATCTAATAACAGGGCAAAACCCTTCACCTTTCTGAGCACTGAAGCTCGAAAGAGGATAACGACTTCCACCAGGGCCACAGAAACAAACCAACATCGCTAACACCAACATTATAGGCCACATAAGTTCTTTCACACGGGGGCGATAAGAAAATGGTCCAACAAGTACATAATAAACATAAAATCGCATATTTTTCTTTCTTATTTTATGTATATACAGTGCAACATAGCCAAATTAGAAGGAACAATTCTAAATCCTTCCTGTTTTTTTTTTCGGAACCATGGCATTTTTCTCTCAGGCCATCAATGGTTATTGGGCGAAGTGGTTAACGCCATAACGTAAAGTCTCTAAATATGCTAAGCCAAGTGGAAGCCAAGCAGGCTTCAGGCCGAAAGAGAGATATTTTGAACACAGCTTAAGCATAAAATCACAGCATAAAGCTTAAGTGAGTCTTTCTAAGTAGAAAATGACTAAACGTTCTATGTTAGGGTTCCACAGTTTGATAGATTCTCCTGTTGCGGGCGAAAGCCGTAAGTGTGGCAGGAATTAAGAATCTCAAACTAATTTCAAAAATTTGGTGAGGTGTGCTTTAACTAACTGAAAAGCCCAATTGCACACCGGGACGAGACACTGTCATTTTGTTGAGTTACAATTACTTTAAAGGGCAGGTTTGACTCCCACAGTGCACTGGCTTTGCTCATGACGTGGATACAAGTGTATCAATTACGTCTTGCAATGGCCTTCCCAATGTATACTAGACAGTGTCGGTAGATTCCCCTGAGACGTAACCAGATTACGGTAGTACTCACGTTACCAAAATGGTAAATACTACACTCAGGTCCCAAGCACCATTTTTTTTTTCAACATTTTTTATAGTGTTCACGACATAATTTTTAGAGACTATCGCCACCTGCTATTATTTTCTTTCAAAGTGCTCTCTTAATCCAGAGCGGGGCACAGCTCATTTTTTTTATTATGACGCAGGCATTAGGCCCGATGAAAGAAAGGTGGCCAAGTTAAACATATACATATATTTAATACATAGGTACACGTAAAGGCGGAAATACTGCCAGAAGGAAAGGAAGTAATCCCAAGGGCAGGCGTGAAAAGAGGGCCAAGAAATAGCCCACTGACCGCGCCGGGATACGATCCTAACACCCCACAGAACTGTCCCGGAGACACGCGGGCATAATGACATTTCGTACCATTGGCGGGACATAATCGAACCACGGTACAGTAACACAAAATCTGGGGACGCAAATATAGGCAATGGAAGGTTCTTCTACAAGTACGGCCAACGCATATAAGATTTCCAAAGTGAAATGCCATGGCCTGTGGTTTGGATTCCAAGTAAAACGGAAATCCCGTGGCTCATGATCTCCAGATACGGTCACGTTAAACCACAAATTCCCCTCTTTTCTGTCACAATGCGAAAAGCACTCATCACAGTCACAGCGAGTAAGCGATTAAAAACACATGTGCCGGACATACAGCGTTATCAAGACAAGTAACGAGCGTGCGCGCAGGACATTGTAATCCGATACCGCCATACTCAGCAATAACGCAGGCCTCAGTGATAACCTGCACGCTTACAGACAACAGCTCTCAGAGCAGAGCGCACGGCATCATTCACGCCCGATTTAGAGACCCTATATCTTCCAAAATTACACTACAAGGGGAAATCAAAAACGTACAAACTCTACACAGGTATGCATGCTTTCATTTGCGCATTGCACATCCACGGGAACGTGCCATATTATATGCGGCACGGAAATGATCACACCAAGTCTTTACAGACAACCGGATTCGAACCCATGACCACACACCACACGCGTACCAAAAACTAACTATCCAATGGTATTTTTGGTACACGGAACACAAGCAAAAACCACACTGGGAAAGCCCCAAGCCCTGGAACACAACGCAAACATAAAACACAGAGAATGTCATAAGGTCACGGGTCTGAGTTCCAGTAAAAAAATTAGACACAAGGGGAAGCAGTTATCCAGGCTCCCAACCACACCGAAATTGGCCCACACAAATGCATGAACAGGGAATACTACATTTCTTCCCACCAAAAGCCAGACATAAAATTTCGAATTACACCAGGCATAGAGGATACATTTCACAGACACAGGTAGGAAAATTTCACAAGACACAAGTCTTAGGGAACAATGGCCACACGACGTCATTACCTAACTAGGACGAATTGCTACATTAGGCTAGGAATCCAAAACAATGACCACACTTGCATTCGTGCAGAAAGGCACATGCCAGCGGATGACAAACAGTAACTTCCCAGCATGGCATTGCACATACCAACTGCTGACAGCAGACTATTCACACTGCAATACTGCGGTGATGAGACACTATTGCGTAGCGCCAGTGACCGTGAAATTACAAACACATAACAATTATAACACCATACATTTTTTCCCACACTGCAAAAACAATTGGCAATGGACAAGACGTGACACAGCGGAACTTATCTTGGGCCTCAAGGGCACGTTCGCAAAGACGTTGGCAAGCCACGGGCGCCTTCTGCCCACACAGGCGACACATATTACGACTTGGCCTGCAACAGACCAACCGTCCGCGTGGTGTAGCGGTACATAGTCACACACACGCACACGCACTCAACAATTAGGAGCAAACACAGACAAGATCTCCCCCCTAATAACTTCTCTTATCAATCGTAAGGCATAGGAGTCATTACAGATGACTAGCACATGACCAGTCGCATTACGACCACTGGCCACATCTACACTGCAAATGGCCGACCAGATTAGGTCATGCAGCTCTACTATCCCAAGGCGCGGATAGAAAGCCAACATGGACCAAGGGAGGACGACAGGAGAACAGGCTACCAGCGTACCACCTTACTCCCTTCCCATAACCTTCTCACGCCCAACATAAACAACGCAAACACATCTACACGACCAAAAACAGCTACACTACATTACAAAATACACACAAGGGGTTGATGGACTTCATGCGTCTAAAGAGCAGGCATGCTACGCCTTGAGCCACGGTGCCACCACCCGAGTATTAGGGGTGGCTCAGCAAACATTAAAGAAGCATAATGCGCCTCTCCAAATGAGAGAGGAGGCCATAGATATATACTAACCATTCTTTAGTACTTAAACTCTCCCGCATGAAAGGAACATATGGTATTATGCCCCATCCTACACCTATCCGTACATGAAGGCAGAAACTTCATATCCAGACACATGCATGAGTATCCCATCCATTTACCAGGGATTTTAATATCAAACCTGCATGAATTTTCGTATCTTTGCAATCCCGGGAATTACCTCCCCACTCCACTCACTATAGAAGCATCCCAGTGGCATCACCGGTTTCAGGCCACCACTAACGTGGAACCCAAAGGTGCGCAAACCCTTCCTACCATACTTTAAGCCCACTCAACAAATAACTACCCCCAAGTCCTAATAACAGGGTACCTGACATTACAGACCCTACTAACACCTCCATTAAGGTAAAGAAAGCATTATTGCTGGGAAGCTGACATAGCGATGGTAGGCCAGAAGTAGCCTATGTACTTAGAAGATCTACAACCCCGCAACACTGGAAATATTTTACATTTTACACAGAGATTAAACTATTTACACAGGTTACAACACATTTTTTTTCTCTTACAAAGGAATCTGATACGACCTGATTGTTGACAACGGTGTAAGCCGAAGGTCGGGAGAACCACACTTTGAGAGCTGGGGAAGGCGATGTGGACCCTTCCCCAGTTGGCTCGACAGCGCAGCGACCTCACTTAACTGACGACTAGACCAAATAGACGAACCACGTAAGGTCAAAGCATTCGCGGCCTGGTCGGGCAAGCTCTGGAATCCTAGGTGCGCATAAACCGCCCCTGGGAGGAACGGATGCTACACCCACTTTGTGCCACGGTCGTCGAGGCCAAGACCTGCAGGGAGACTTTCTGAGAATGGCGGGAGAAATAGCTCACTCACCGCCGGCCTCGGGAACTATCCCTAGAGACGACCCCATTATGACTAGACTTCTAGTTAAGTTTAAATTTAAGTAGGCGCGGCTTCCATAGCGGGAAGCAAAACTCCTATGCGTTGGAGTGGCAGATAACTGCGAAATACATATTACTGCGGCCCATAGCGGCAAAATCATATATCAATGCGAAAAGCATACTACGGCGGCCCATAGAGGCAAAATATTACTGCGAAAAGCAGATTGCGACGGCCGATTAAGGCGAAGACAATATTATGCCATTGGACCACAATGTCCAATGCCCACATAAATGGCGACGCAACGGGCAACCAGAGGGCATTAAGAGAGGGGCATTGCGCGCCCCTCACAGGAGCCAAGTGGGCGGCTCAACTACGATAAATCGGAACAGCAAACGGTCATGAACAAGGAAGTTACAGCGGGCGAAACGGTTAGCTTAGTGGCACCGTAAGCCGCCTGCGAATAGATTAGTACTAGTAATAGACGTCGACACCTAGAGTTAAGGGGACGGAATCTAGCGACCCTAGAGACAACCGGTGTTTCTGGGGCTCGTGCGGGTGGTGTCCTGGGGATTTAATTGCCCCAGGCGATCGTCCTAGGCCAAATTTAGTTGTAAGACGGTTGCATTTGACACGCAACCTAGGATTAAGCAAATTTATTCACCGCTGTTGCCAGGTATGGCGCAGCACATTTCGGCAATAGATTAAGGCAACCCTCTCGGCTTAGAAATAGCATTTTTTTTATTATTAGACCATAATTAAGATAGATAGTATTAAGTAACGCCGGTCGGCTCCTGATGACCGCCAAACCCGGCATCAGGGTAAGTCCGACAATACACTATAATATAGGATAATATTTAATATAGTACAATAGGCATAATCAAAGTGGAATATATCGGCACCCGGTAACCACAATTCCGCTACCGGGGTAAGACCAACTATATATTATTTACGGCATTACGGCACCGTATAGGGTAAGCCCGGTCATGCAGCAAATTAACATTAATCGTGCTATTTTTTTTTTCAGAGAAAGAAGAGCTTCAGCCAGTAAAAACTATGACACAGGAAGCGACATAGAGAGTATGTCATACTAATATGTTTTTTCTAAACCTCGCCATTTTTTCACAGGCATCGTCACCAGATACAGGAAACTGGTGACGGGAATTTCACTACCATATAGCAGTATCATATTATTTACGGCATGCCATGATTGTGTACTATTTTTTTTTATTTTATATACGTCAACTTGCACTAATCCCGACACACTCGCAAACACTCACCACATTTTTTTTTTCAGCTACACACTCCAAAAAAAAAAAATCTGCACAGCAGGACTGGTGCCTGTGGGGTACCAGGCTTACTGGCAGATCAACTAAATAGAAACACATAAAGCGTCAAAATGCGACGCAGATTACGACAATGAGGGCGCAACCGATTTGTGGCAGTGACTCTCATTGTCAAGTGTGAAAGCATTCACCCACAGAGGATGCTTCACAGATTAAGTATTAAGAATACATGCAAGCGGTACGACCACTATACCGTACCAAGAAGTGGCCGTACAGGATCAGCCGTGAGACGGCAAGCGTACGTACAGACGGGTAGCGTGCACGCGAGGTACCTCACAAACACTAGAATTATAAGGGATTAGCGCACTTAAGTTAGACATAAGACCATTGTAATTCATAATTCTTAAGGATAAACTTTATACAATTATTCCACTAGACATAAGGTCATTGTAATTCATAATTTTTAAGGACAAACTTCATACAATTATTCCACTGGAAAGCGACAATATTCCTAAATGTCAGAATCGCAACATAGTACATTAAACACTATATATTTTTGTTTGTTTATCAAGATGCCAATGTACACAATGTGTATGATTTGTTTTCTTTCATTTTTCCTTCTTCTAACTTCCCCATTTGTCAGGGTGTTCCGTTTTTTCCCAAACCAATAAACGTCTTTTGAATATTTCCCTTAAATTATACCCTGGAACACCCATTTTTCTATTTTCTTCTACCTTTCTTAGTGCAGGGAGCACTTTTTCCCTAAGATGGGGCGGACGACGCAATCATCCGTTCGGCCCTGGGTTTTTCCTCCCTGCACAACTATGTAACACATCACCATCAGAAACCATGTTTTTTTTTAACTAGCAATATGCCAGCGATAGCAAGGGCAATTTTTTTTACATGTCGAATTTATTATAATGTTACATTTTTCTCCAATGTCAATTTTTTCCCAATGTTAAGCAAATCTTTCGCAATGTCAATTTTTTATGTTTGTTTTTTCACAATGTCAATATCAGCGTATACATATATCTGTAAATCCCATAACCCTCCCCTCTGAACACGGGCTGACCTCACACCCACACTTCGATACGACACCACCAGGAGATACGAGGGGGTTTCAAGGACCACTACGTCAACGCCCCAACCTCCAGTTCCGTTCCCGTTCGCGAGGACGCGAACAAATGAAGGAAGACGCTTGTACAGCCTCCCAGGGGTATGCACCCCTTGGAGTCCATCCCCCCGGCATCTGGCTAAATCCCCTAAATGGCAACCCTTGGAAAGCCGGCCCAACATCCATAAAACTTAGCAGGGACAGCTTGCCACTCTAAAAGCAGCCCAGTCCTTGCACAATGCTTACACATACCTACATACTAGTAACTGGGCCAACACATTGCTGACAACATAGCGCCAGAGAGTATAAGAAGGCATCCTAATGAGGTCAAAGGATCTCTCCATTGTCAGTGCTTCATCGAGACGGCCCGAGGCTACGCTGGTGTCAACCGAGGTGAGTCAGTCAATCGTGTTCAGAGTTCCTACTTATGTAACCTGTAACCCACAACTTGTATTACATTGTGAACATAACTCCATTCCCTACAAGGGACTCACACTCAGAATCACAGACCAATAAAACACTTGGTCCACACTCTACACACGTTTTACTGTTTATACGCCTTTTTACATCCCAACGCCCTTCCTTATTCCCGTCACGGTAAGACGTGACAGACGGTAGCCCAATAGCGCTAACTCAGGTACCTTTGTGTTCCCCGAGCCGACTCGGCTGCCAGCAAGCAGCGCGTGCCACTCGGCTGATACGAGCAGATTCAATTACATAATAAGCAGTCAGCTGAGCGACTAGCACGGTGACCCTTGTATTGGATCCCATCCCTTCAAACACTACTACGTTATTTACAGGAACGCCCCCTAGTTCCTAGCACACCACAACACTCTACACTGGTCAGCTTACCCTGACAAGGGAAGCTACCCTTTTAGGCACCACCTTATAAATTAGTACAACAACTCTCCCTTTTAGATCCACCCCCAAATAAGGGATCTAAAACACTATCCTAGAAGTTCCTTCCCATGATTTACCACTTCTGCTCCAGGACAATACCGGGATGGTTCCTAACCTAAGACCTCAGCCGCCTCCTTCCAAATCCCAGCCTATATTACATGTACACACATTACTACAAACACCACATTAACACAGGTTATCATACAAATCCTACTCACACCCAACAACTCGGATGTCGCAAGCCCCTAAACGTATCAACGACAACAGCAGCAGGATTGCTGTGCTTTCTGTCTCCTAAGTAGAACTGCCAATCGTGCTTGTTTGGTCAGCGCATACTCCTATTGGTCTAGTTTTCCAGGACGGCCCACTTGATCACCCATACCAAAACTTCAACTGGAGAGCCCGAACAGTGGATATCGCCTCTGTACTCGAAACCCCAAGTGGAGGAAGAAGGTCAAGGTTAGACCTACCTATCGCCCATTGTCTGGTATACAATTCAAGTCCTACATGTCCGACAGGCTGCGCGGTATTACCTGGTTTATAATATTTATGTTACTATCGATTTCATAATATCGGTTCCCTTATTAAGGTCTCATATATTTTATTCCGACTTGAAAATCTAGCTCAAGTTATGAGCAGAAGTTGGTCTTATTTCAGAAGATACGGGGCTGAGTTGAGACAGTGTGTTGTTACCGATTCTGAGAAGTCTCTATTTAAATATCCAGGCATCCGCTTAAACGTCAGGTGCAAGGTGAGGTAGAGCGTACCCAAGCCATGACGCATGAAGGCAGTGTCTTCCTTGTTATAACGCTGTAAGACAAGGAGAACTGCAGAGTCCGACAGAGAAGAAGATAGAATTCAACCACGCCCATGGGCGGAGATTCACGGCTTCCGCGTCAGATGCTCTGGAGCTTCGACCAATCTGAGAAGAGGACGCCGATCTTTGGCGCGAAAGTGATTCGCGGGGCAAATTGATTCTGCGGAACTGAACAAGCGAAATTTGTGCACGCTACGATATTCGTGACATGTTGATTGCCACGAGCAAAATGAGGGATCAAACCTGTTTCTAGGACCATTATTTCGAATTATTAATGAGTGATATTCCCCTTCTCCAAGTTTTTAGTGCTTTTTGTATAAATAGTGAGCCGAGTGATTGAAACAGTGTCACTTATTTTGTAGAGTTCATGCTACACCTTTTGAACCAGTTACTTCTTGGGTAGACGCCGTTCTATTGATTCTGAAACGGACAATTCTCTGGTAGATTTTGTACTTAAACTTTACGCATCAGTGTGATGCCTGATATAGGAACTTGTATTAATTTCTAGTTGTGTGCGAAGCAACTAATGTTTGTATTAAATTCTGTGAATGTAGGTGGTTATCACGCCACTTAGGGAAAGTCTTCGATCTGCTTTAGGACTTTCGGTGAATTTAGTACCCGAATTTAGCAGTAGTTAGCAGAAAATGATTCGTGTGATAATAACAATAATTTTTCTACAGCAAGAAATGGCTCCATTGAAGGAATGAAGGAAGCCATGTGATTCCAACTGCACCATGGTGCCTAAGATAAGCTAGGCATTCTATTGGGAGGATGACGGGGCGATACCCGTGGCAACAGGAACCAGACTAGTGATGAGTACAAAAATTAAGTAATTAATTTTGGACGGGCGAGTTGCGCGTATAATGGGATAACTTTGTAAATATTTGTTTTGCTTGTGTTAAATGTAAATTCGTTTGCTTTGTTTACTGACATATTAATTTTGCGTGGGGGCATAGAGTGAAAAGTTTTGTAAATATCATATGCAATTTTTGTGTGTTAATGTACGTGATTTTATGCCGCTGAGCGCATGGGATTCCTGTACAAGTTGAGTGAATTTCATGGTAGAGAATCTAGGATCGTTGGTGATAAATGAATCTTATTTTAGAATTAACGTAATATCAGATTTGGAGGAAGAGTTTGTTGTCTTGTTTAATTATGATTATTCAGGCTGAGTTTTGTTGTGATATTGCCCTGGTTGCAATTATTTTGATACGGGAAGCCGTCCGCTTCGCCGTCTTTAAATATTCATTAATTAATTTTGGCTATTTGTTGTCTTCTTGACAAATGGTCATCTGATCTGTGGCGAGCGAAGGTCATTTACTGCAGCTGCGATAACTGTGTCATACTGGTGTCTATTTATAAGTGCTTGCGGGGAGGGTCATTGGCACCTCCTGCCTGCCGTACTCTATATTCCGGCAGTTGTAACCTACGGGGCAATTGGCCGATGATGTATATGGTGCTTGATATCCCGAGAGGATTTTTCAAGACTTGGTTTTTATTGTGATTTGATAATGTACGCGATTTCAGATGCCCGTGTGAAGCAAAATCTTCGGTACTCTGAGCTAATTTGGGCCTGAGTCAATTCTTCGACATGACACACCATGACACTTGAGAGGGTTGAGATTTGAGTGACAGCGCTGCAGAGATCAGAAGGGTAGATAACCAAATTAGCAGCTGGACTGTGGTCTAGCCATTCTGCTTCGTAAATGTTCCATTTAAAGCCTGACTAATTATAATTTCTGTTGCATTTAATAATTTGGGAGTTATTCATGCCATAATTTTAATATTCTCGTGCCATGTTAATGTGCCATTTTATTCATGTTTTTGCACGCCAATTTTTTGGGCGTGTTATCTTTGTTGTGTTGCCTTACCATGTTGTAGCCAAGTTTATTCTTAAAAATATGTTGACAACCGGTCAACCTGCGTTTCCTTGTGTCACGCGACTGCTTCACTTGTCTTGTTGGCTTAAGTCCGCTTCTTCGGCCGCTATTTTATGTTAAAATACAACCGTATATTTGTGTGTATTAATTTGTGAGGGTTGAGTGTGTCAGTGTTTTAATTTAGTGTTTGCCGTTATGCTTGTATCCCATGTACCGTAACGTCGTACCGCAGTACGAGAATTTACGACTTGTCCGAGTGGTCGGTCGGAAGTGAATACTCGTCTATAAGTACTCATTATTAGTTGGTTGTCCAGGCTCGCACACAACACGTAAATGTTTAAATTTTGAGGTGATATTTTGGTCGCCCTATTGTTTTTTCACAGCTGTTTTATGCTGGATGGTTTTGGGCTGATATTTTCCTCAGCCAGTGTATCTTGATTCTTGTTTAAATTATTTGTAGGTAAATTCAGGGTGGATTTTATTTTGAATTGTTTGTTATTTGTTTGATTCTGTTATTAAATTTTGTTGTTTTTAACCTGTGTTTTTACGTTATTCGTAATTTTATTGAACCCTATGAATCCTGGACTTTGTTGGAAGCACTAAATCCTCTATAATACTATCATACAAGAACCGATCATGACCCCGAAAACAGAGTCTTGTCAATGCTTCTTTCCAAGGGTACAATACGTTATAATAAAGTGCGCTGCCTTTCTCATCTTCCTTTATAACTTCCTATGTGCTAAATTGCAATCATTTCTATAAATTCTACGGAAGCAACTATTTGTTGTGGTTTCGATGCTGATCAGTTCATTTTTTTTTCATTAAACGACTTCTTTCATTCTATGACAACAGTTTTATTGTCGTTTCATAAAGGGGCTTCCAGCATCGAGATCATCAGCTCATGTACTAGGCGTGCCTCTATATGTAGGCGTTTGTGAGGAGGGAATGTATCAATTACCTGTGCTATTGTGTTGGCTGGATTATTATGTAGGGATATTTTTAGGAGAAACAGGGATTCAGAAGGCGACATTCGTTGCCTTAAGTTGCCTTAGGTACCGTTCAGGCAGTAATTTTGAGTAGAAGATGAAAACACGGTAGGCCACTCATAGGATGGCAGAAACGGGAATAAAAGCCACCTCTTCTTATTTATCCTCACGATTCTGTGATAATCCCGTTCCAGAATTAAATTTCTTGTCAGAGCCGAGAAACAAAGCCAGGACCATAAAGGGAGGAGTCTCAATAGCTTCAAGGTTTATCAGTGAGACAAACTCAAATTTGTTTTCAGTTACAATGAAACGTCTATATACCTTGGGCTATTTTTAATTTGTCGTATTCCTTTAGGTCACCATAGTCGGCAGTCTTTGTGATAACTCGTATAATTGACGTCTGCTTTCATCCATTCAATCATTATATATTTATTCAGCATATACTTTAACAGAATTTAATTAAGGCCAGCAGAAACATAAATACTTTAACAGAATTTAATTAAGGCCAGCAGAAACATTGATGTGCATTCCCAGAAAATGATAATAGTTTGTGTTCGAAAATCGGTCACCATCATTATAGAGGCCGCCAGTTGAACTAGTCATGCATGAGCTGTGCTATTTTATTGTGAGATAGCCTACTTGTTTTTCCTTCACGAAGCATAACTTTTAGCCTATTTTCATTTTATGGAAAAATAGGCTTACGAGATCACCTTTTGTCCGTGTGTGCGTATGTGTGTGTCCCCCTAATAACTCCTAAACGGCTGGAGCAATTTCAATGAAACTCGGTAAGGTCATAGCACTATTTCGGCGACCCCGACCGTGCCCTTCAAATTTTATTACGTCTCACCAATCCAACATGGCGGCTGTGCGAAATATTTCACCAGCATTCAACATATCTTAAACTATTAACGATATCACCCTGAAATTTTGTACGGTGATAAAGTACTAGAAGTTCACCAATGAGACTTTCAAAAACCTGCTAACTACAAAACCAACATGGCGGCCAAGCTAATTTGAGACTTTTAAATAGACATTTCTCGCAATATAACCACCCAAACGCAATGAAACTTGGTACAGCAAATGTTTATACACATTGTAATGCACTGGCGTATAATTTAGTTCAATTATTCATATAATCTCAAGCGGCTGTGAGAAATATTTCACTGGCATTCTATATCTCCGAAACTATTACAGTTATCACCCTAACATTTTGTACGGTTATAAAGGGCACTACTACAAGTTTATCTATGTAATTTTCAAAAACCTGTAAAGTACAAAACGAACATGGCGGCCAAGCGAAGTTGAAACATTTTAACAGACTTTTCTCACGATTTAACCATCTGAGCGCAGTGAAATATGGTACAGTAAATGATTATCCATATTGTAATGCATTGGCATCTAATTCAGTTCAATTGTTTACATAACCTCAAGATGGCGGCTATGCGAAATTTTAGCATTAAGTTATTGTTTCTTGTGTCGTAATCATGTAATCGAAGTGAAAGTTTGAATAATGAAGCTACGCAATAATTTTCCATTAATGGTACATAACTCTATGGCCTATACATATAACAAACTATAATGGTGATCATCCGAAATATTTAGACGGTTATCAGTATCTACGAATGTTTTACAGCAATCAAACTGATTTTTTTATGTTCATTGAGGCTATGAATATAAGTTCACCTATAGGAGCCCAAGGTTGCAGGTTCGAAACCTGGCGCAGTCAGCTGGCATTTGAGGGTGCGCAAATGCGAGGGAGCCGTGTCAGTACATTTACTGGCACGTTAAAGATCCCCTTCGGGGCAAAATTCCGGCACCCCGGCGTCTCTAAAAGCCAGAGTAGTTAGAAGGGACGTAAAACCAATAACGTTATTATTATTATTATTATTCACCTATAGGACTTTCAATAACCTGGTGAGCACAAATCAACATGGCGGAGACAAGAAGTATAAATATTTAAATGGACGTTTCTCGCGATTTAACCATCAGAGTGCAGTGAAACTTTGTACGGTAAATGCTTATACAAATGTTAATCCACAGGCATCTAATTTATTTCAATTGTTTTCATAACCACAAGATGGCAGCCGTGCGATATTTAAATCTTGTTTTTACTTTTTGTGTCCTAACCATGCGATTGAAGTTTGAATACCACACGTACACAATAATCTTCATGTAATAGTACATAAATAAGAAGCCAACATGGCGACCATCTGAAATATTTATACGGTTCTCAATATCTACGAAACTATTACAACAATAAATTTCAAATTTTGTATGTTGATAGAGGCAATTAACATGAGTAGGATATATGAAAATAGGCTGTATAGTTCTTCATTGAACTACTTGTTGAAAGTTATGAAACGTGTATTTTTAAATCCTCAGCTGAATATTTATACAGTTTGACTCGTATGTCTAATGCCCTTGTCGGGTTAGTTGCTTTATTTCACTTAATGTTCAAACGCAAGATTCCAGGTTCCATTCTGGATCATCCTGATGCTTTTAATGATGTTTAAACACAGCAACTATATACCAGGTGCATAAAACTAGATCACAAGGGACTGATGGACCACTCGGCATATATCAGTAGATTTGATAGCACGTCAAAGATTCTTTCCTGAGCAAAGTTCCAGCGTCTTAAAGTCACAGTAGTTATAAGAGACCTTATACCGGTACCTCATAGCATTTATATAAGTTTATAACAAATACCCTTCGTCAGAACTCTGTTGGGAATCTGATTCACGGCTGTACCCACCGTGTGGAACCAGGCTTCGTCCGTAAATAAGATGGTTGCTAAGAGGCAGGCTCCATTTCCACATGCTACAGGGTCCATTGACGAAATAATGCCCGAGCTTTGAAATTATGGTATCTAGCTCCTGGTGTAACTGAAGATAATATAGGCAATTTCCACGTAACAGGTGTTCGTCTCCTGCGCAAGTGGCTCGTGTGCGAATTGTAAGGGTATTGCCAGATAGCGATCAACTTAACCTCTTCACTGTGCTCAGACGTCACGGGGTGTTCTCGTGTTGGCAGTCTCAGGGATTCAGTTGTACGCAGACGTCTTTCCACACTCTGAAATGTCATGCATGTTGGTTGTCGTCTATCCGGGCAGGGTTCTTGATTCAGGCGTTATACCTGGCTTGCGTTATGTCTAGTTTCTCCATACCCTCGTCGCTGGATTACATCACGAGAGAGTCAATGAGCTTTTTGTTGTGACCAGCCTCGAAGGAAGGGAGTTCGTGGAGCATCCCGTACCCACCTGCCGCCACATATTGTTGTGGTTTGAATGGCCACACTCCGTCCTACGAAGCTTGGAAAATGTGCGACGTTGAGTGCTAGCCAGATGCCATCGCCTCCTTATCCTCGTCCAACTCAGCTCCATACACTATACCACGATAAAAACGTACCTTTTCATAGACAATTTACCAAATCAGTTTGTGGAAACGATTAAGCATGCAACCTTGCCACATTTCAGAGATTTGGCGGCGGAAGATATATTACTTGTTGAGTGGGATTCGAACCTTTCCCGTATTCTGGAGCCCCAGAGCTATAGAAACAAGGGCTGGACCACGTAGACAATACCCAGGCTCTTTAAACTGTGACGTAGGCATGGCTACCGACTGAAAGCAAACTCCGAACAGTATCGACGGTTGGAAACGGCCAATTCTATCGACGAAGGCAGTTGACGTTCTAGGGGCACCTTCTACGAATGGGCAACAACAATCTTACCAAGAGGAGCTTCACCTTGGTTAAAAGCTATACGGCTGGAAGTTTGTGAAGTCCAAAAATACCTGGAACCCGCTGGGATTTCTGACTTTGATGTCCAGCATCGCTCCAAATTTTGTGATATGGTTAACTCTTGGTTCCCACCAGCCATAGTGCCTAATTGTCGGAAACCCTCCTCACAGGAGAGAAAGGAAAAATTATCAGCCGAGTCAACGAGAGATATTGGGAACAAAAGAGAACATCGAAGAAGGGCAAGTCATAAGTGCTCCTAGTGGGCTTAAATCAATAATAATAATAATAATAATAATAATAATTTGTTTACTGCAAGTGGGTGATGGAAGCCCATTGTGCAATCAGTATTCCTTCTCTTGTCATGGCAGGTGTGAGAACGGCTTGGTGATTCACTTTGCCGAGCTCAGAATATCGCAAGGTGACGTGCCCTGAGACAGATTCTTGGCTGAATGTCCTACGCCAGGAATACGGAGGACAACCTTGTCCTCTAAACCGCTAATAGTGGAATAAATTACACCAACACGATGTTACCTCAAGATATCAGTACCTACGAACGTTCGAATCTATAGCTAGAAATAAATATTACCTACTAGCAGGAGACACTTGGACACATTCCACGGCTGCTTGATTGGCACACATGCATGTCATGAGGAAGTGATTCCTTTCTCTTTGAGGTAGTACTGAGGAATATCCAGTCGCCTGGGCTTCCGCGAATTTATGTTTGAGCCCGTGGCTATTTTCTATTGGTGCAATTAAATGTAAATTACACTCTTATTGCTGCAGGTCAATTACCATTCTTGCTTTGCTGTAAATTCAGTCTGTGACTATTCGTATTTTTAATCGGATATTTTTGTAATTGCTTAGGGACATTATTACGTGTCACATTCTTAGTTATGATTTTTAATTTCATTCTCTTTTTTTTTTTGTAATTAGGACTTTCGAGAGGGTTAACTTAACGTCAGTTTAGGGAAAAACTATTCATTTATATACATTTATTTTATTAGCTTCGCGGACTAGCTGTTATTTCAAACCCTCCGAGATAGGCCAGGGATTTGTTCTGCTTCAATAAATTTATAACGAATTCTACTTAAGCCTGGACTATTCATTCTTAGATTTTATTTATTTTAGGTGTGTGCTTCCACGGCATGTCTATGACTTCCCCTCTCACTTTACCCGATACTCTTAGGTTATTGGTCTCGTGCCTGAGCTGGTCTGAGGACAAATCCCATCCTCTCAACATGTGGGGATGAATCTGGACGAATTCCTGCCTGACATTGACAATGATATGATTATGGTCCTCGGCAAAGCCCAGTATGGTCTTAAGTGGCAGAATCCCTGTGAGGGTGCCGTCTGTATAACCATCCAGTCATTGTTCTCACTACCAGGACACCAGGCTGACATGTGAAGCGCCTTAGTGTCCTCACTACCAAACGACGGATAGGGCTTCATGCATGACGTTGTGCCCAAGTTTCTAGCGCTGTCCACTTCGATACCATTGATTTTAGTTGGGAGGGCTATATGCGACAGATAGTCCCTCGATGACCTCCTCTAACTGGCACAGTACCTTACTTAAAATCCCGGAACATCTACCCCATCCCTGTCCCTAATACAGTTACATACTATTCTACAGTCGTCTAATAAATACAGGTTATCAACGCACACCCAAATATAAGGAGCTGATGACTAAGATAACCCAAACGCCTGAAATGAATTAACAACAAATAACAAACATTTCTAATCAACTCATCATCATCACTGGCACGACAGCCCTCTGTGGGCCTTGCTTGGCCTTCTGAAGACGTTTTCCCCATTCTTTCCTGTTAAGTGCTGAGCTCCTCCAATTCTTGATTCCAATTGTCTTTACATCCTCTCTCACTCCATCTTCCCACCTTAGCTTTGGTCTTCCGACTTTCCTGGTTCCTTCTGGCATTTCATTCAGTATCCTCTTTATCATTCTGTCATTAGCACGCAGCACATGTCCTTCCCACTCCATCCTTCTGATCTTTATACCTTTTACAATATCTGGTTCATTATATAAATCATACAGTTCTTGGTTATATCATCTTCTCCATTCACCGTTTTCCTCCACTGGCCCAAAAATTTGCCTCAAAATCTTTCTTTCAAATATACCAATTTGTCTTTCATTAGATTTTGAGAGTGTCCAGGTCTCAGCACCTTATGTTAATACAGGCTTTACTAAAATTTTATACATTAGGACTTTAGTTTTCCTGAACAATAGCTTGGACTTCAGATGCTTTCTGAGACCATGTTAACACTTGTTAGCAGACGGTATACGCTTCTGGATTTCAGAGCTGACATTGTTCTTGGAATTAACTTCTGATCCAAAATAGGTAAAGCTACACACAACATCAAACTATTACGAATCAATTTCTATGCGTGTGGAGCCACTAGGGTATTCTTTCTTGGTTACGGGCATATACTAAGTTTTCTCTTCATTTATCTGTAGATTCATCTTTCATGCTGCTTTTTCAAAGCTAGTGAAAGCTTCCCTCATTGCTCTTGGTGTTCTTGCAATTATATTGATATCAACTGCGTATGCCAAAATTTGAACAGATTTATATAAGATGGTTCCTCTCGTGTTGATTCCTAAATCTCTAATAACCTTCTCCAAAGCTATATTGAACTAAAGGCATGATAATGAATGTCCCTGTCTAACTCCATTCTTGGTCGTTACAGCATTTGATATCATGTTCTGTATCTTAACTTGACTCCTAGTATTGTTCATGGTAGCTTTCACCAGAGTGATCAGTTTCCTAGGGATCTCTAGCTCTTCCATTGCTACATAGAGATTATTTCTGTCAATACTGTCATAAGCTGACCTAAAATCAATGAAAATATGGTGTGTATTAATTCCAAATTCTTTACATTTTTCAAGTATCTGTCGGATTGTGAAAATCTGATCCGTAGTAGCTCTTCCTTGGCGAAATCCACATTGATAGTCACGAACTGCATTTTCCACATATGGCGCCAGTCTGTTGAAGAGGATGTTGGAAAATATTTTATAGGCAATGGATAATAGGCAAATCTCTCTATAGTTAGCACACAACTTGATATCACCTTTCTTATGTATCGGGCAGATGATACCTACATACCATTCATCAGGATTCATTTCAACTATCCATATCTTTGCCACAAGTTTGTGAAGTGTTTAGTAAATTCATTTCCTGCATTTTTCACAAGCTCTGATTGTATTAGGTCCATTCCTGGGGCTTTGTTATTGTTTAATTTCTTAATGGCAAGCTCAACTTCCTCAATAGTAGGTACCGATACTACTTTTTCCGATTCTCTTTTATTTACAGGAGGTAAGGTTTTATGGTCGTCTACTGGACTTTCATTCAGCAGTTCATCAAAATATTGTGCCCATCTTTCTAGTATTGCTTCCTCACTGTCCAATATTATTCCCTCTTTATCTCTACACAAATTTGTTCTAGGCTGGAAATCCTTACGGCTTTTATTTAGCTTCTGATAGAAAGCTCTCACATCATTCATCTCCTTCAACTGTTCCATTTCTTCCAATTCCTTCCTCTCAAACTGTCTCTTTTCTCCTCTTCTGGAAGTTCTGTACTCTTCTACCTTTTTCGGGTGTGATTTCTCTGTTGCATTCTATTGTATGCTTCGTTTTTTAAGGTTGTGCTCGTGTACACTCTTCATCAAACCAATAGTTATACCTAACTTTCTCTTCCCTTCCTAAAACTGCATTTGCAGTTTTTAATAGTTTGTCTTTAAGATTATTCCATATTTCATCAATACTCTCACTATTAGACAAATCTATCAGAGCCTCATTAAGTGATTTGACATATCTCAAGGCGGTTTCGGGCTCCTCCAGCCGCCCATAGTTAAACGTTCTTGCATTGGATCCATGCCCTTTTCTCGCAATAGATATTCGACTTCTAATGGTTGCTACCACAAGGTAGTGGTCGGAGTCAATATTGCCCCCCCCCCTATAACTTCTAATATTCATCAAGTTTGAGAAGTGTCTTGCATCTATTAGGAGGTGGTCAATTTGGTTAAAAGTACTTCCATCTGGAGATTTCCATGTCATCTTATGTATGTCCTTGTGATTAAAATTTGCACTTCCCACTACCATATTTCTTGACGAGGCAAAATGTACAAGTCTAATTCCATTATCATTAGAAGTATCATGCAGACTGTGTTTTCCAATCCAAGGTCTATATTCGTCTTCCTTTCCTATCTTCGCATTCATGTCCCCAAAATTATTTTACAATCTGCTCTTGCGCATTTATTATAGATCTCATCTAATTCATCATAAAATGAATCTTTATCTACATCACTCTACTCTTCCGTTGGAGCATGAACACAGATAAGGCTATAATTGAAAAACGTCCCTCTAATTCTGAGTCTGCACAGTCTATGCGATTTTGTCCGAAAATCCATGATAAGATGTTTCACCTGCTTATTAACAATAAAACCAGTACCAAACGTATGTTCCTTCTTTTGGCAGCAGTAGAATACCATATGGTTCTTTTTCTCTATCACCCCTTCACCAATCCATCTCACTTCCTGAATAGCAGTAATATCTAATCGATACTCATCGAGCTGATCGCACAACTTTTTGAAATTCCCAGCTTGGTAAAGAGTTAAGAGATTCCATGAGCCAATTCTATAGTCCTTTAAACGTTTGCGGGGTCGTCGTAAAGAGGTCAGTCCGGCTATTTCGTCTTCAGATTTCGTAACGAGAGTTTTTTACGGATTGGGTTGTTGGCCCAACGCCAACCCCCCAGCAATCCTAGAGGGTCGATGTTTTCTTTCTGGGTTGTCTCCCTTAGCTGGTGGGTCCCCATTTTTAAGCGACGGGAACTCGCTTTTTCGCCCTTACATGACTTAGCCGCGCACACAAAGTGTACCCGTTGCCCAGAGGCCATGGCGTGGACATGCATGTATCGGACTTGGTAGGAATAAATGGCATTTCCTGTGTATTATTAGTACACTTCCACCAGCAGGAAGTGAACCCACAGGGTCACATAGTACCCCTTCGACCTCCTTCTAATCAACTATTTAATGTTTATTTCCGTCACCCCAAGTCAACCCTTCAGTATCTAACTCTAAGCAGAACTATACACTGGGAGAAAATTGTGAAATTACATGGGTGTTAGCCAGACAAGGTCTGACAGTCAAGCCATTACTAAGCTAAACTCTGTCATCAGTCCTCGATCTTAAATTACAACGCAATGGGTACGGATATTTCGCACAATATCAAGTAGGTACATTATGATATTTCTTAAATACGAGGAATTATGGGGTGTCTATTAGAGGAACTCTTTTCACAACAACGGAATGAACTAGAGTACGCTTGGGGCGTGGTGGCTCAGCGGTCTAGCTGTATGCCTCTCACCAAGGTGGTCCGGGTTCGATTCCCGGTCAATGCATGTGAGATTTTCGAAATGAAATGCCATGTCCTGTGGTTCGGATTCCACGTAAAAAGGAGGTCCCGTGGCTCATAATCACAAGATTCACGGTCACGTAAAACTACAATCTTCCTTCCTTTTTTTAGAGTACGCTTGCTCAAACCGGGCATTTCGCCAAGTGGGCGCCCGCTCCGTACACGGACAGCGATTGGGCAGAGTAGCGTCCAGTCTTGGCAGCGTAAACCAACCGATTTCCTCACTAAATAGGGGTAAAACCCTTAATCGTTTTCCTCCTTTTGCTTGACCAGGTAAATCTCTATATGGATATGAAAGGGAGGTCTGTTCCGGAGTTTTCTGAACCACAATGGATTTTCAACCTAGCATTTGTTACCGACATAAAGAGTCATTTGAATACTCTCAATGCTTCCTTGCAGGGAAATGATCAATTACTAGTTTGCTTTCGAAAATTCGCGCAATGCAAATGAAATTGGATATATGGCAAAATCAATTCCACGACCGTAATTTCATGTATTTTCCGAATGTGGCGAAATTCGCAGGTTACATTAGCAAGGTCCTTCTTCAGTCATTCTCTCAGTCTCTAGATAAGCTCAATGTAGAATTTGCGAAAAGATTCTTGGATTTGAGGGCACTTGAGCTGGATTTTGATATGTTCATGTCACCATGTTTGGTTGACGTCAAAACTGTGTCCGCAGAGGTGCAGTTAGAATTAATAGATCTGCAATGTGACCGCTTTATTAAGGAGAATTTTAGAATGGCGAATGACATCATACAGTTTTATTCTTACGTTCCACGGGTTAGATTTCCTCGAATACATGTGAAAGCAGCAGCTATAGTGTGCATGTTTAGTTCTACATATTTGTGTGAAGAACTTTTCTCCGCTTTAATTCTTTGCAAATCGAGACATCGATCACAAATGACAGAGCCACCAGAGGGCAGTGCTTCGACTGCACACCAGTAGTAGTATTTATTCAGACATTCCCTCGCTTACAGCAAAACACGGAACATATACACCATAATGTACACACATGAATGCCTGCATTTCTTCATGTAATGTAATAATAAATAAAACGGTATTGGATTGAACCTGCCGCCCCAGGATCCCTATCACTCGCAATGCGTGTCCGTTTCAACTGGTCACGCTCTCTCGCTTCGTCTCGCTGTCTTTCTCGTCGGCCACGTTTCGCTACACTGTGACGTAGGCATGCTGGTAAGCATCCCGTGTTTACGCCACGCCTGCCCGCGAGATTGCAATTTCTAGTTCACGTTTAGCATTGGAGAAGGATACAGCTTCCTAATTGGCTATTCTGACGAAACCTGACTGCACCAAGGGCTGTGATAAGTCAGCAAAGTTATAGGGTGGAGCCTATCAGCGATGTCGTTCCAGGTTTGAAACAAAATATGTAGAACTCACACTGTTTTAACTTCCTATTTCCTAGGTACCCGTATAAGTTGTAATGCACCAAGCAATAGTTGCATGATCTTTGATCCTAGGCCATAAGTGTTTCCGTATCTTCTTAAGTCAAGAAGAATCATTATCCGAATGTTTTTCATCGATTAGCTCATTCACTCTGTACGAATGCGGAAGTAGCTTATCAACCACTCCCGATCAAGAATTGTATGCACATGGGAGGTGGCTCAAAATATTTTATTTCCGACGAACTCAAAGGTATGAATGGCAACTACGGAGCCGAAAAATGAGCTTACCATTCACCGCAGTTCTTGACTTAAGAAGATACGGAAACACTTATGGTCTAGGAAAAATGATCATGCAACTATTGCTAGGCGCATTACAATAGAAGGTACCAAGAAAATAGGAAGTTAAAAGAGTGGGAGTTCTACATATTTTGTTCAAACCTGGAACGACATCGCTGATAGGTTCCACTCTATAACTACGCCGACTAATCACAGCCCTTGGTGCAGTCGTGTTTCGTCGGAACAGCCAATCAAGAAGCCGTATCGCTCTCTCATGCTAAAAGTGAACTAGAAAATGCAGTCTCGCGCCCGGCTGCACTGGGCGAGGGTAAACGGGCCCCCAGCTGACCACTCCTGAAGTATAGAGTAATCATATTACTGTACTACTGAGGCAATCGTAGTAAAACGCGCACCTCCACTTTGCCAGCTTGAGCGTGCCTGCAATGTGAACTAAGTTGAGAAGTAACCTACTGTCCCCAAATCTGGCGTAGTGTAGTGGAGAAGTCAATGATTAGAGATTCACCACCTGCTTGTGATGCTGGTTTCAGTATTCTTGTTTATTCAAATTAGCGCTTGAAACATCTTTGGCCTTTGGCCTCTAGTACTTAAGTGTGTAATTATAATTGATGGGGTCTGCGAACGGAGTAAGTGTCTCGAGGCTTGGAAATATATATCATTCCGACAATTGTCCGGCATATGGATGGAAATGCTTGTTTACAGCCCCTGATAGGAAGGGGCTATGAACTCAGGTCTCAGGACTGCGGATACTGTTACAGCCAAGATGTGTGGCTTAACGCTCACAGCTCTTCTGTCGACAAAAGGCTTGTTGGTGGGGTTTCCCATGATGTGGTAATAAAGCACCTTATAGCCTACATGGGAAAGGACATAATGAAGGAATGATACAATGTAATGCATATATATTTCAAAACAATTCTTAGTACACAGTCTCAGGATGGTTGACTTATTGACTACGGAGGAAGAGAAGAACTGGACAAACCAATGTGAGCAATAATGTGATGGCTGGTGCACCAGCACTATTGCACAAATCGGAATCACATCTGTACACTTCGACTCCGTCTGGGAGGTTCTTATCCATGCCATCTACCCAGCAGCTCCGCCCTACGATATCTGGAACATACAAACCATGCAATATTAGATACTCTTTCATCATTAAGTATTAATAATGAGTTTCATTTAAAACGGATCGTATTTTAGAGCCCACGTCACGTTTCGACGTAGTTTGATTGACTTCAAATGTAATTTAGACTTTATTCATATCTTGTTGTGGATTGCCAGTATTTTAACATACACTGGAAATATTCATTGGAAATATTAAATATTCAGTTTAATGTATTTAATGTAGTTTTAATCATAGCGACTGGGGTAGCTCCACACTCGGTAGACAAAAGGGGTTCTTAGCCAATGGTAGTGTAAAAAGAACCTCACCTGGGACAGGGGCAATTGAGCAAGATGGCCACAATACAGAGCGTCTGTGCACCTTACCTAACAAGACATTGCCATCTTGAATGTCCAGGTTTATCAACCTAACAGACAGGATTTTCCTTCCCCGACTGGTGTCACCAGAGATCTCCCACTAGCCCTAGAATGATGACAATGGTAAAGCGGTGACCATTCATCATATAAAAAATAGTATTCTGAGATCACCTTTCGTCTGTGTGTGTCCCCTGAATAAAATCTAAACGGCTTAAGCGGTTTCAATCGGTAAGAACATAGCACTGCTGTGTCCGACCCCGACCGTGCCTTTCAAATTTTAATATGTCTCACCAATCCAACATGGTGGCCGCGCGAAATAGTTCACCGGCAATCTATCTCTACGAAACTATTACGGACATCACATTGAAATGTTGTATGATGATAGAGAATGCAAAGGTAAGTTCCGTTATGTGACACATTAAAACCTGTCCAATAACAACATGGTAGCCAAGCGACTTTAAAATATTTAAATAGCATTTTCTCGCGATTTATATACTCAAGCGCAGTGTATCGTTTACGCTAGATGTCTATATAAGAATTCAATTGTTTTCATAAACTCAAGATGCCGGCTGTGCGGAATTTTAAAATTAAGTTTTTATTTTGTGTGTACAAATCATGCGATCAAAATGAACGTTTGATTAATGAATCTACGTATTAATCCTTAGCTTATGGTAAGGAACTCAGCAGTGTTGGCCCAGTGGTGTTGGGGTAGCGCACCTGCCTAACACCCGGAGGCCCCAGGTTCGATTCCCAGCTCCATCAGGGATTTTAGAAACTGACGTTAGGGCTGGAACGGGGTGCACTCAGCCTCGTGAGGACAATTGAGTAGCTGTTTGACAGTGAGGCAGCGCCCCGGTCACGAAAACTAAGATTAACGGCCGAGGGGACCCAACGCGCTGACCATGCGTCACCCCAATATCTGCAGATCAAATGGCTGGGCAGCGGTCGCTTGGTAGCCTTAAGCCCTTCATGGGCTGTAGTGCCAGGGGTTATTTATTAAAGAACTCAGTGGCCTACATATATAACAATCCAACATGGCGACAATTCGGAATATTTAGACGGTTCTGAATATCGACGAATCTATTACAGCTAACAAACTCAAATTTTGTATGTTGATAGAGGCTATTAACGTAGGTTCACCTATGGGACTTTTAATAACCCGATAGGCACAAAATATACATGGTGGCGACGCGAAATTTAAACATTTATATGGATTTTTCTCGCGACTTAATTATCCCGGCGCAGTGAAACGGTAAATCTTCATACATGGTTTAATATACACGGGTCTAATTTAGTTCAATTTTCATGAGAATCTAAAAATGGTGGTTGGGGAATTTTAAAAAATTATTCATTGTTTCCAAAACAAGCATGTTGATGTGCAATTCTATAGAATACATGTATTGTAATTCTATCCAGTATTGGTACTACGACTTATGTATGTTTGTGTGTAATTCTATCTAATAAACTTGTACTAGGACTTGATATGTTTGTGTGTAACTCGATCCAATACTGGTAGGCCTACTAAGACTTACGTATGTTGGTGTGTAATGTTCAATAAACTACTACTGAGACTTAATATGTTTGTGTGTTATTCTCTAGGCCTAAAAGTATTTAAAAATTATTTCTTCTTTCCAAAACAAGTAGGCCCTATGTTGGTTTGTAATTCTATCCAATACTGGTATTTGGAATTGAGATGTTGGTGTGTAATAGTATTTATGATCAGATGGTGAGATAAATGTTCTGTAAAATTATTTGCTTTCTTTCGTGGTACATTAAACGAAACATGGCCTTTAATTAACCTGAAAAGTTGAATATAGTGTCGCCTTAATAATTGTATGTGACAGGTTATAAATTTAGAAAAGTGAGTCACTGAAGGAAACATTACTGAACATCTACCGGTATGCCTTATTTACAGGAAGTGTAAGGCAAAGTATTCAACACATTCGTGTTACGTGCGAACCCTGTTAATAATACCTTATTCAAATAATTATTATACGACTACTTTTCAAATTTTCAAATTTTGTAAAAAAAAAAAAAAGGAAAAATTAATGAAAAAGTAGGCTTATGAGGTCAATCTGGCCTGATGTGTGTGTGTCTGTCTGGCCGTCTATCTGTCCTTATGTCTATGTGTGTGTGTCCCCCTATCGATTCCTAAACGGCTTCACCTATAGGAACCAAATTTGGTATGAGTGAATATCTATACCAGAGCATTTTATGGCCAAATTTGAAAATGACGTCAATGCTACCAATTGCTGAAAAATCACAATTTTAATTTAAACATTATGTTGGATAACTCAAAAGGTTTTTATGGGAGCTGTCCGAAAATTGGCACACATACAGTATATATCAAAATATTTCAGATGAATTAGCAGTAGACTAGGCCATGCATGACAGTGCTGCTAACACGATTCTACGATTGCTGATAGGTTCATGGTTTAACAGCTCGTAACATCCATAGTAACGAACGGATTTCATCCAAATTTTATAGGGGCATTTAGGACATGCAATTGTGCCTTTTATAAGAGTCACCAGGCCTGCTAACTGTGTATTAATGATCTCAAGTCTTTTAAACCTTAGATTCAAAATCTCGGAGTAATTGTACCGAAAATAGTTTAAACTTAGCACAAAAGATAATTATGTCAGACACATTCAGAGTAAATCGCCAACATAATTCAATGCACGCGTATAATGTTCAATGTAAATTGCATGCAACTGTCATACCAAATTGTGGATTTATACAAACAGATATGTGTATACTGTCTGCATGTAAGTGTATATCCACCCAACAGTTCAAACACAACGAAACTGGCTAGGCGTAGGCCTTACTACATAAATAAACAAATTAGTAATTGTGGATATTATGGCACAATTAAATCGAAACTTAGAAGATAAGTATTATAGAAGACACGTCAATAGCCATTTTTGAATTCGTCACACAAAGTTTAGCGTGTAACGGCCAACTTGAAATCAATAATTTTAAATATATACCGTATATTCTATGTTTTAGAGCTGCAATAAGGTAGATACTTATATGTAGTATCGTATACCCAAAAGCACGATAATAACGATTATAATTTTAAGATGGTAGCTAGGAGTAACATTAAAAAGTAATAGTGAATCATTCAGAATGCAATAGCGCAATTAAAACTAAACTTTGTAGGAAAGAAGCACCATTATTATAAGAGATCTTGCAGAAATAAGCTATGCAAATTACATACTATAATACAACGCGAGGCAGCTATGTTGAAAATATAGGATATGATAATGAATAACTCCAAGTATTTATAAGATCCAACAACGAAAATTAGCAGTAATGTAGAACCTTGCAAGTGTTTTCCTACGACCGAGTTAAAAGAACAGTGACTCCATACAGTATGTTCACAATAGCGGCTGGGCGTACTTTTAAGACTTGATTATACAGTATTTAAGTATTTTAGCTTAATTAACGCGAAATTCAGGGAGAGGGAAGTACCATACAAAAGACCTCGTTACCACTATTCACACGAATATGACACTGAATATGGCGTGCAGCGACGATATTGAAGTTATAAAATATCCCAATAATTAAGTATCGGTATATATTTTAGAGATACAACAACCCATAATAGCAGTAAAGTACAACCATGTATGGGCTTTGCATTCCAAAGGCAAAGGAACATCCCCGCCTTATAATAAAGATGGTGGCTGAGCATCCTAATAAAACTTCAAAATCAATAAGTCAGGTTCCAATTGCATAATTTTTTCACAAAACTTTGTAAGAGGGGAGAAACAGATAAGATACATCACTTGCATTAGTAAAAAGACTATCACACTGCTTATATCACGCATCTGCCATCTTGAATGTGTAAGACATTACTGTAATATCGATAATTTACTAAATATTACAGTTACAATGACGAAACGCAGTAAATGTGTAGTCTCGCATAAGAGGTTTTCCCTACAGAAGGTGCAAGATAAACGATTCCATATATTCCATATAGGCCTATTTCATTCGTGATGATGGATGCATCTACTTTCCTAATGTTGCTATCAAGTGCTCTAGATACAAAAGTAGGATCACAACCAAATTTAATGACGGGGAGTCGTATATATTACACAACTATTAAAGTGCACCAAGAGAGCATTCAATTATACTCCTTACAAGGACAAAGAGTTATAACTATACTTATACTTATAAATTTAAGAGCAAATGTTCTTTACTTGACATCTCATTATATCGTTAACTTAATTTAGGAAAAAGCACACAATGCGTTATAAAACAACGATAAACAATAAAGGACACCACTCGGGCAAAATGCTCACACCATGACAAACGTGATTCGAGGACTGGAAGACGTGCTATAAGGTGCACCCTGTGTGCAAAATTATAGATACGACAAATGTTTGTGCGACCCACACCGTTTTATGTCTGTCTGTTTTAACAATAATGCGAAGACGGGATCGAAGATCACAAATTAGTTGAATACAATATACAGTGAGTGGGTGTAGCCGAAAGGCCATGAGTGATTTGATAGCCATGCCATTTTTTTAGTACCGGTATGCTTTCTGACGTAAATTAGCATACTTACCAGCAAGTGTTTCTGTGTTGTATCAAACAGGATAAATCAGCCAGGACTAGTAACTCAGGATGTCTGCGTCATAACTGATAATGGATTCAACATGACATTGGTTCTTGACATTTTCAAGATTTTTTTTTTTGATGAGTAACATCTTTCCGCTCGGTTACTGGATAGTTTTGTGGGAGTGATTTTGAAAATTGGGGACGGAAGTGGATCGGAACGATCGAGGTGGCAGTGGTGGATCAAACGGAAGTATGCACTGCCCGCTCGATCGATCAAACGGAAGTGTACTAGCTGGCAGTGGTAGACAACGGAAGTATGCACTGCCCGCTCGATCGATCAAACGGAAGTATACTAGCTGGCAGTGGTAGACAACGGAAGTATGCACTGCCCGCTCGATCGACCAAACGGAAGTGTATTAGCTGGCAGTGGTACTATGCAAAGGCAGCGTGATTTTTGTACAATTGAAAATGTGTGTATTGGAAACAAGGCAGTGTGTGCTCTGTTGCGCGAGAATGTTATGGTAATACAGTAGGCAGTGCATTTAACAGGCACTGGTTTGACGAGCACAGTGGCAAATGTTTCACCGACTTTCATTTGTCATTGAGCAGTTTATGAAGCTTCACGTTTGAGGTTGAATATCACATGGGGTAGGAAGTGAAAACTTGAGACTAATGTTGTTGAGTGTATGATAAAATAAAGACGACAAATGACATTTAAGTAAGCGGCATTTTTGTCAAACTGTGGGTGAGTAATCAAATATTAACTGCATAACAGAATGTTGTTATATGTGTGGAATAAAAGCTGTATTTTCATCATTTGTGAGACTAGGTCATTTCATGATTGTAGGAAGCCAGGTTTCGATTGTTTACGACGAATTGTATGAGAGCCTTGAGAATAATGAATGTTATAGTTACTGAGGAGTGTGCACACAGTATTTCAGAGTAGAGTCGACGTTGTGTGTAACTTTGTTATTATGAATTATTCATGTAAAAGGAAGGAAGGAAGCTTGTGGTTTTGTGTGACCGTTAATCTCACGATCATGGTCCACGGTACCTCCCTTTTACGTGGAATGCGAACCACAGGACATGGCATTTCAATTCAAAAATCTCACATGTATTGACCGGGAATCGAACGCGGTCTACCTTGGTGAGAGACTAACAGCTTGACCGCTGCGCCACAAGTGTGACGGTAGCATATCTCCAATTCAATCTATACATTCATCATAGTACCAGTATGAAAACGGAGCGTAAATTAACATCTTAAGAATGTCCAAGCTGTGTAGTATACGTGTAGGATAACATGTCAGATGTTACACATCATATGCGACTACTGTAAGGCTCGTATCTTTTTATTTTTATTTCTTTCAAACAGTGAGTATTGTGTGGAGAGATCTCGTAGATTGCTACAATTAGAAAGAATGCTTATTTACTATCCGTACAGCTTGTCGGGGATTGTAATACTCTCCCTTGCCAGGAAGAAATCATCAACGTCGATGAATAAATCAGACAATCATTCGGCAAATATATCAGTTTATTGTTGCTATTCTGTTGATGTTTAATTTCGGCTCTGTCCATAAACTCCATGGCCGATAACCTGTGTTGGTTGGTGTAGTCTATGTATTAGTGGGTATATTTGTAATTGAAGCTGGGATTGGGAAGGAGGTGGGAACCTTATGTAAGATGGCTGAGGTGGGAATCGAACCCACCTCTTACCAATGTCGCCTCACGAGGCTAACAACGAGATAGCGTAACTTATCATACTGACATGTATCCTTTCATTCTCTGAGCTTTTAAACACCACTAAGAAAAAAATGTTAACGAGCAAGTACTTCCCTGAAGAACTAAAGCGCCTACTCTTCTTAAAATTTAAGAATTATTCCAATGATTGATCCATATAGACCTATCTGTAACAATAAATGTAACTATGGAATTTAGTTGGTAATGCTGACGGTATTTACTATTTGCTCGAAATATTACAGAAACAGTGTAGCCCAAAAAAGCACTAGAGATTGTTTGAAATAGTTTCCTTCTACGGATTCTGAGATGATGAGAGTCCGGCACAAATGATCACATAGTGTTATTACGCGATTGGTGGGCAGAAAATGCGCACAATTATGTCCCTCACGGCATACACTGTATATATCCATTATATAGTATTACGGTACATGTAGTGAAACACTGAGCCAATCAGCCTGCGTAGAATTATGTTGGCAGCACTGTCACGTATGGGATGCTCGAAATAGATCTAAAAGTCATGGTCTATACGTGCGTCAAATTTTGAACTGTTTGCCTGAATACAATCTGATATATTGAAACTACGGTTCAAAATAATGGAGTGCATTTTTAATAGTTGGTAGCCCTGATAACTCCAAAAATATGTCAAGTTATATATTTTCAGATATTATTTACGCAAATGAATATTGGTAGAAATCCATTTGTTAGTATAAAAGTTATATGCAGTTGAACATTGAACCTATACGCTTGTATAGAATTATGTTGGCAGGATTAACTTTGTCAATATACCCTTAATTTGTCTAAAATATCTTGGAATTACAGTGTGCTAAGTTTGAAGTGTGTTCCCTAGACATATTCCGAGACATTTCATTTAGGGTTGAAAAGTCTAGAGATCATTTTACACAGTTGATAGCTCTGATGCCTGTTATAATTAGTACATTAATATTCCCTAGATCATACATTTCACTTGCAAAATTGGAATTAAATACATTCGTTTGTATGGATGTTATGTGCAGTTGAACATTTAACTTACCAGCATGTATAAAATCATGTTGGCAACGCTATCATGTTTGGGTTATTCAAAATTAATCTGGAATATCATGTTCTATAAGTTTCCAAAGTTTAGAAGCTTTGGTCTGTATACTTTCTGATCTACTGAGACTAGGGTTCAAAATTATAGAGAGCATATATCATAGTTACAGCCTCCGTGGCTTAGGCGACAGCACGCCAGCCTCTCACCGCTGGGTCCGTGGTTCAAATCCTGGTCTCTCCATGTGAGATCTGTGCTGGACAAAACGGAGGCAGACAGGTTTTTCTCCGGGTACTCCGGTTTTCCCTGTCAACATTTCATTCCAGCAACACTCTCCACTATCATTTCATTTCATCTGTCATTCATTTAATCATTGCCCCAGAGGAGTGCGTCAGGCCTCGACAGCCGGCACAGCTCATATCCTCGCCGCTAGATGGGGGCTTCTTTCATTCTATTCCTGACCCGGTCGGAGACTGGAAACAGGCTGTGGATTTTCATTTTCATATATCATAGTTGGCAGTCCTGGTGACTATGAATACATGCTTAATTCAATCTCTTAAGATAAGCAATGCACATACCAAATTTTTGTAAAGTCCAATAGATATTATGGACGTTACATGCAGTAAAACATTTTAATGATCAACACGCGTACAATCATGTTGTAACACTTAATATTACTCAATATCAAACTGAAATATAATCCTCTATATATGTGCCATTTTTGTAGAAATCCATTTGTTAGTATGGTAGTTACTAGCAGTTGAACATTGAACCTACCAGCACGCGTAGAATCATGTTGGCACCACTGTTGCATATCACTTACTAAAACTTAATCTTCAGATTAATCTGTACTCGACTACAGTATTACGTGTTTTCTTTCTGACAAATTGATGAAAAGAAAATCCACAGCCTGTTTCCAGTCTCCGACCGGGTCAGGAATGGAATGAATGAAGCCCCCATCTAGCGGCAAGGATATGAACTGTGCCGGCTGCCGAGGCCTGACGCACTCCTCTGGGGCAATGATTGAATGAATGACGGATGAAATGAAATGATAGTGGAGAGTGTTGCTGGAATGAAATGTTGACAGGGAAAACCGGAGTACCCGGAGAAAAACCTGTCGGCCTCCGTTTTGTCCAGCACAGATCTCACATGGAGTGACCGGGATTTGAACCACGGACGCAGCGGTGAGAGGCCGGCGTGCTGCCGCCTAAGCCACGGAGGCTTTGACAAATTGATAATAAATGAAAATTATACAACGCATTTTTAATGAGTTAGTAGCCCTGGTAACTCTAAAGGATAATAATAATAATAATAATAATAAATACAGCCCTTTAATCCCCTAAGGGTAATGGCCTCCTCTCTAGGCAGGGATTTTGCTCCATTACACTCATTAGGTGAGCAGTCCTAAAGAGTAGTGAGGCACCTAGTGGTGCACTTTTCTGGCATGTTAGTCTCTGTTCTTGAATGTTCTTATAGCTATTGATATACCTATTCCTATTCCTATTCCTCTAAAGGATATACATAGTCAAATCTGTTACGGTGCAAACAGCACATACCAAATGTTGATAAATGTTGATAGTATGGATGTTACATGCATTTAAAGTTTGGACCAATCAGCACGCGTAGAATCATGTTGGCAACCCTGTCATTTATGGGCTTCTGAAAATTAAGCGGACATATTATTATCTATACGTGTCAATTTTGGAACAGTTCCCATCGATACCTTCTGAGATATCCAACATAGTAATCAAATTTCAATTATGATTTTCGCACGTTGGTAGCACTGACGCGTCCTGGTATAAATCTTCATTCATACCAAATTTGGTTTGATAGCTACAGCCGTTTAGGAGTTGATAGGGAGAGAGGGACAGACAGACAAATGGACAGATACTCATACACTGGCTCGGATTTATCTCATAAGTCTACTTTTTCGTCGGTTTTGCAAAATGTGAAAGTAGGCTAAAGTTAGCAGCTGATAAGCATTGTAGGTTTGTCGATAAACTGCCTAAGATGAGAAATTTTGCTTCCCGATCCAATCCACAAGAGGTAGTAAGAATTTTATTGAGCCTAGCTGCCAGTCTCTTAACATAATGTGGTTCTTCACAATCGCATTATAAATCGGAATTATGGAATAGAACGGGAAGGTATTAGGCCCATTAAAAATAATAATGTTAAATGTAGTTGGAAAGTTCACACAAAGTGCAAAAAAATACAATAGGTCATGAGAAGTATGAGATCTGAGAAATATACAGGTGATATCAGATTTGCTACTCAATTACATTTGAGCTCATTGGTTGCAATCTTACCTCCATTTGTTAATTTTGCACAATCCCCTGGGCAATCCATCTCTTTCCCATCACCAGCATCACATTGAACACAAAAGTAGCACTTCACGGCCGTGCCTGTAGAACAGAAAAAAATCAGGTGATTAATACAACACATAAATTTAAGTTAATGAGGGGGTCACTGGTACTGCCAAATACTCCACATGTAAGTCTAACAAATAGGAAAGATGATGATATCCAGTGGCGGATCCAGGCCTTGCGGGGCCCTGGGCGATATGATAAGGTGGGGCCCACAAAAATAGGAAATTAAAAAAAATCAAATGGAAAATAGTTTGGTATTAATAATAAAATAAAGAATAGTTACAATATTCTGAATACACTACAGTACATTTTTTTAATAATATGAAAGAAGGCTTTCATTCCCCTTGAAGAAGATTATGAAAACTATGAAATATTAAAATATTACTTTGCGACTTTTTTCCCGGCTGAAGTCTTCCATCATTTCACTGAAATCTAAACTTGCTAAACGGTCACGGGAGGTCATAGCTGCACTGAAGAAAAGAATATGAATTAAAAATTAGTTTGAAAAGTATAAATAATTAATTAATTATTTTTTTTAAATCAATGGCGCGGGGCCCTGGGCGGTCGCCCTCCTCGCCCTCCCCTAGATCCGCCACTGATGATATCCCTCCATGGCGTGAAGGAATTTCACTCACTACCGCAGTCCAGGCTTTTGCACTTTGTACGCCTCTCTTTCAACGTTGTTGTCTTACCTTCCAAGGTGAACCCTCGTTCTCTCTCAACCCGACACTATTAAATATTGTAGAACAGACATGGTATCCGTTGTCTTACCTTCCAAGGTGAACCCTTGTTCTCTCTCAACCCGACACTATTAAATATTGTAGAACAGACATGGTATCCGTTGTCTTACCTTCCAAGGTGAACCCTTGTTCTCTCTCAACCCGACACTATTAAATATTGTAGAACAGACATGGTATCCGTTGTCTTACCTTCCAAGGTGAACCCTTGTTCTCTCTCAACCCGACACTATTAAATATTGTAGAACAGACATGATATTTTCCCTGCCTTCTATGGCTCCTTCCTTTCCGTCTTTTCCGGATAAGACCATTACACCATTTCATGACCTACATGTTAAGTCTCCGAACACATTGCCCTTCACCACATATGCTATTCCTATTTACACTCCCCATCCCCAAAATAGTACACATCTACCTGAACTAATGTTTCTTTAATTTCTTCATTTTGATTGCTGAAGCCTAAAATCCTTCTCTAATGCACTTTGCCTATCAGACATCCTAATTGAACTAAAAAGCCGATTGCTTTTACAGTTCATCGTCCAGTGCCTGTAGTAGTGTGTGTATTTATAATTCAGCTGAGGATTGGGAACCAGGTGGACGTGACCTTAAATTGGGAACTATCTTGACATTTATCTGGAGTAAAAATGGATAACCACTTCAACGTTGGCTGATCATGAAAACCGAGACTGAGTTTACATTAATGGTGTATGACCGAACGTATTTCTTTTCATCCGTTTCAAACCCAACCTGCAAGATACGTGACAAGCTCTTCTAGTGACAAAGTTCACTTTTACAATGCATTGCAAGCTGATGTAAGGGCATCTACAAAAAATGAAAAACATAAAAAACAAGGAGTTCCGAGATGAATTGAATAGCCTATTTTCAAATATCCCACTGGTCGTTTAAATTAAAACCCTCCTGCCTATTAAAAGCATTTTCAGTGTGATATAAAATTAGCTTTTGGTTCACAACCTATGTCTTCACCAACACCATTAGAATGAGAAGTTATATGCTAGAATATAGGCTATAGCTTTCAATGTTAATGATTAAGAGTCCTCCTGCGAGTTGGCACAGGCTATTTCTGTAAGGAACCACGGGAGTTAATTTTGATAAAAGTAAATAACGTATGAAAAGTAAGCTACATAATTAATTACCATAGGTAATGGTTATTATCAAAGCCCACCATGCGAATCATCTTTTGAATTGTCTGAATAAGGTTGGAGGAAAATAAGTTTAACAATTTCAAACTGATGCCATCTTGAATTATTAAAAACAATTGAACATCAGTAGATGCCTCTACACTAAGCTCTGAATAGAGATTCACTTTGCCAAGTTCCATTGCATTCGGGTGATTAGATAGCCAGAAAAGTTTTTTAAATATTTGAAAATCGCTACGCCGCACAGTGGTCCTTTTGCACTATCTGGGCGCTCAAAATGTAAAAAATAAATGTTATGTATTTACATGATTTATGACGTTTTTAGTATCAGTAATGTCCAATGACCTCAGAACTGTCCCTATATGTCATATTTGTTCACCCCCTGGAGAGTGAGAGACCGCTGAAGTTGGATGTTTCTTATCGCATCCTCAGCTGGAAGCGGAGCTGATTATTTGTGTTTTAATCTTGTGCTTGTGAAGAGGGGTTTTTGAACTATCTTCATCGTTTGCCACTGGATATGACAGACCAAGGTATGCTCTTTCTTTATTGAATTTGCTAAATCGTATACAAATTACTGTGTTTATGTGATAAACGTTTGAAAATAGTGACTTTTGAAATATATTTTATCTTTCTTCTATGGGTTTTTAGACCCGGAAATTTGCAATTGTCAACCATTGTTGAAATTATTTTCATTAGACTATAGCCTATATCCTCTTCTGTTGTCTGTATAAAAACTGCTTGCAACTTTTTGCAACTTTGGCTTTTTTTCTCCTTTTAGTGCTGTCGGAAGGAATTTCGCGGAAATAACTTTTCGATGTTTGGCGCCATGTAAGTGGGAAAGAGAAAGAGTGTTATGTCTTACTAAACTATTTGATAGAAAATACTAATCTGAAAATCCTTGGACAGTCTGTTAAAGATATTGTTAGAAAAAAAGGTATTAATTTTTCCGGGCAATTAAGGAAAAATTGAGTTGCAAGTCACAGGACATAAAGCAACTTTCAGTCGTAAAATAAAAATTGACTGGAAGGGAACATTGCATGGCGCTCATATAATAAAATCGTCCCTCGTCCCCATAGTTCAACTTTTAGAAGAGGCCCAAGAGGCCCTTAATAAATCCAGCAAATTCTTCCGTCTGTGTAATAAGAGAAAATGCTAAAGGAAGCAAACAATGGATGATATGCTGAATATGCTCTTGGTGTCATCTGATCCCCTCATAAGTAGCCTGAGAAGAAAGCCAGAAAAGACAAACGACCCAATTCCTTCTGAGGTTCTAAGTTTACTACAAGATCCGGCATCCGAACCAGTATGGATAAATGAACTAGTATGGTTGAAAGAATAATATAAAAACACTTTATTTATTACGTAGTGCAATATTTGTATACATTATTACTTTTTTGTCGTCCTAACTTTTCCTTAATCGAATAGATGTGTGGTACTTCAGTTTAATTCTGTACACCCCTGAAAGAGCATATATTGTGTAAATTAATTCCTTCCCTTCTTAAGTGATTCGTTGCACCACAAGTTTAGCTGTGATAAGAGCCAGATGGAAGGAACGGCATGTGTTTCGCCTGACTCATGAAATCGCATTTCTGTGACAAGTTAATTTATTACTGTGTTGACCAGAGATATAGATATTGTGAGGACAAGGGAGATTAAATATGTTTTGTGTATTCATGCACAGTATTTAATTATGGTTACTGAAAGAGTTCAATTTTTATTACTGTACCTCATGCTCCGAAAATAAAATAAAGTGTTCCAATATCCTTCTTACACATCAAATACTATTTTGTAATGTAGTGCATTCTCAAATGAAAATTAGTGTATTGTGGCATAATATCTGTAATAGTTCAATTAAAATATCTATGGATTGTATGCAGCTAGGAGTACAACATAGCATACAAGTTGTTGCTGATTTATTTTAATCTGGAGTATTTTTCAGAAACCTGTAGTCACAAAATCACATACACTCAGTAGCATTAAGGAAAGCCTTCATCCAGTTGAACATTATTAACATTATTTTTATTATTAAGACAAGTTTAACCTCAATTCTTATAAATAAGATCAAGGAAAATGTTTAACATACTTTGAACAGTTATTTTAAGGTTTATAGACCTCTTCCATATGCAAAGGAATTTTGCGCGGCCAGTTAGGCTAAAAGGACCACTGTGCGCCGCTATGATGTTTAGTGTTTATCAGGATTTGGAAAGTCATACATTTGTTCTTAGTTAACGGTCCTCCCACATCATATCAAATTTCAGTTTGATTGCAAAGGGGGAACCTACACCTTCAAGAGCAGCAAGATAGTGCATTTTTATAATTTTTTGTTTTTTGTTTTGTTTTTGCAATGAGAAACTCTTTGGAGTTGTCACTTAACACAGTGTAAATACAATACAATTAGAACACAAAACAAGTATTAAATGTTTAGTAAATTGTATGATCATTGATATACAGAGTGTCCGCAAAGTCTCTCCGCAGCGGCGAGCTACACGCGTCTCGCCTTGCGGGACGTGTTAAGTTGGTAGCACTGTATACGCAAAGTTGACCTTCAACTGGAGTGATAGGGTGGGATATACTGGTTCATTACTGCCGGCAGTGAGTGCCTGTGCGTGACATTGTTGACGCTGTACGTTGTGTTCTTGTCAAGTTCTTGTGTAAGCTGAGTCAAGAGGGAATGCTTACTACTGAAGAGCGTGTGTTTTTAGTGGAAGAGGTTTTCCGTGATGGTAGAATCTTTACGGAGCACAATGTGATAGTGATGAGTACTGTATATATAATTGCATTACCTAATTTAATGTAATTGTTTTCCTTGTAACAACATAACAAGAATACACTGCCAAACCAACACGTCCCACAAGGCGATACACGCGCTACGGAGTGACTTTGCGGACACTCTGTATATGCACACAAAATGGCGACTGTATCTCTTTCACGAGAATGGGGTTTCCCTAGTAACTCTTGGAAATAGTGTTACATTTTTTTTAAAATGTGGGCCTAGATGGCATGGCAACAAAATGTACTAGACTAATTGAAATAGACTATATCAAGAAGAATTATTATTTTGACATTTTTTAAATGATGGGTCTACAAATCTCTAACATTTACATAGTAAATCATTTATTTTAATGAACTACCAGTATAATGGTTAGGGCGACCATTCTAGTACATTTTGTTGATAACTATTATAGGAATGTGATTCCTAAAATTCACTGAAATATCTTTGTAAGTTCATGAGGGAAACGGGATGAAAAAATGAACTTCGGGAAATGAGCGATGAAAGTTTCACACGGTTGGAATTTTCTAAAATTCCCCTGCCGCATAAACTGGTCCTTCCTCATTGGACTTTGCACTGTTTTCCTCCGGTCGTAGTCTCCTCCTGCATTTTCTGGCCTCCTTGGTAGTTGCGAGGGCTCCATTTGTCGCTGAGTGAAGCCGACGGTCATCGAGATTCGATGCTGCTTGGTGGCAGTAGGCTACTTCCCAGGTGTAAGCCCCAGTCTTTTTCAACATTTCAATTCTTGCCTTCATGCCATCGTTGAATCTCATTGTTGCATCATTAAAGCAATCTGTACAGTTTTTGTGCCGGCAAATTCTGATTTTGGGCAAATTTTCCAAATTTTTGCATTCAGTGATTCATTATTATTCTGGGTATTTCCACCTAAATACCGTTGCAGCAACTCATTCATCACTATTTTTTTTAAACTGGCTTTATTGCATCTCGTACAATGGTAGGAGGAAGGTTGTTCTTATATTTGTGGTGGTTTACAGTGCCATCATGTACTGCTCGTAGATAAGAACACCAAGCTTCACGGCCCTTAGACCAAATAAAGTGCGTAGGTTCGTCATGTGATGATTTTTCGTACACGTCAGTCATGTCATATAAAATGTACTATACCTTCCGTTCTATTAGAGATATTAAACCAGTTCGTTCACTAAAAGAAAGAGAAGATATTGTTCTATTAGAAAGTGGCATTTTTGAAAAATGTCATAATTTGAAGCATAATGATGTTGGTACCCCCATTTAAATAGTTTTGGGGATATTGAAAACCAGTGAAATGTGTCGTCTGGATGCCATGTTGGATTGTTTTGTATATATGCTATAGAATTATATGCCAGCATATGAATATTATAATCATAACACAATATACCAACATACATTTCTATGGCTTGTTTGGGACGCAACAATTTAGGACAATCGTCATTTTTAAGTTACCATAGATAGTCTATTTAATTAAATTAGACCTAATATGAAGTTCTTCCATGCTAAGTTTCACTGCGCTTGGATTATATAGTCAAGAGAAAAATGCATATAAGTATTTAAATTTCGCGTCACCACCATGTTAGATTTGTGTTCATCAGGTTATTGAAAGGCCCATAGGTGAACTTATGTTAGTAGCTTCTATAAATAAACAAAGTTTCAGTTTGATTGCTGCAGTAGATTCCCAGATATTGAGAACCGTCTAACTCTAAATATTTCGGATAATCGCTATGGTGGATTATTCTATATGTAGGCCTTAGATTAAGTACCATTAGATGAAGATTATTGCCTAGGTTTATTATTCAAATGTTCACTTCGAACGCGAGATTAAGACAAAAAAAAATATTGTAAAATTTCGCACAGCTGCCATCTTGCTTTTGTGAAAAAATTGTATTGGATTAGATCCCAGTAGATTAAATGTTGTATTGACATGTAGAGTGTAAGGATTCATTGCACTGCAATAATAGGTGCTCTTTCCTATATGATATTAATGTAGGCCTAATAATATTTTTGCGAACAAAATATCGCCTTATTAATGAGAAAAACAAACCGCCCAGCCCCAACAGGTTCTATATAAATTCCTTCAGAATCGATTCAATATAACCCATTAGAAATGTTCAAAATACCATTTTGAAAAAGTAGATAGATATATTGTAATTAAAATTGAAACGTATCTATTCATTTGTCCCAAACTTCAATCGGTATGCTCCACCTATAATTAGTCTTTCTATCATTGTCAACCACGCACTGCCATAACATTCGCTCTGGCCTTCTCGTTGTACAGTGGCTTGCATTCACGGCTATCACCTTGGAGGTCCGGGTTGGATTCCCGTCTCTGCCAAGAAATTGAATTCTGGTCTGAAGGCTGGAATGGGGGTACACGCAGCCTCGGTGAGGCAGAACTGACAAGAGGAGGGATAGATTCCCATCTTAGCCATACTAGAGTTGCTTTCCCGTGATTCACTACATTGCCGGGATGGTTCCAAACCTAAAACCACAGCCGCCTCCTTCCAAATCCTAGCCTATTTTACATATACACACATTACTATAAACACCACATTAACACAGGTTATCATACAAATCCTACTCACACCCAACAACTCGGATGTCGCAAGCCCCTAAACGTATCAACAACAGCAGCAGGATTACTATGTTCACTGCCTCCTAAGTAGAACTGTCAATCGTGCTTGTTTGGTCAGCGCATACTCCTATTGGTCTCCTTTGCCAGGACGGCCCACTTGATCACCCATACCCAAACGCTCACTGGAGAGCCCGGACAGTGGATATCGCCTCTCTACTCGAAACCCCAAGTGGAGGAAGAAGGTCATACAGCCTACCTATCGCCCAGTGTCTGGTAAACAATTAAAGTCCCACAGGTCCGACAGGCTGCGCGGTATTACCTGCTTTATAATATTTATGTTATAGTATCGACTTCATAACAGTTAATGTATTATTATTATTATTATTATTATTATTAATATAACTTCTATATTTATTGTTATGGAGCTGTAGAATCCTATATTTCAGATGGTGTATTGTCATTGGGGTATATCTAATTGCTAGTGGCTATATACGTTTTAATAACGTGCGCTGCCTCTCTCATCTACCTTATAGCCTAACTTCCTAGGTACTAATTTGCTTTCATCTCTATAAATTCTACGGAAGCAACTATCTGTTGTGGTTACGATGCCGATCAGTTCAATTTTTTTCCATGAAACGATTTGTCTCAGTTTATGCGTAGAATTTTATTGTTGTTTCATAAAGGGGCCTCCAACATCAAGATCATCAGTTCATGTATTAGGCGTGCCTCTATGTGTAGCCGTGTGTAAGGAGGTAATTTATCAACTACCTGTGCTATTGTGTTTGCTGGATTAGCGTGTGTATATATAGGGCTATTTTTAGGTGAAGCAAGGATTCAGAAGGCGATATTAGTTGCCATAAATTAGATACTGTTCAGGCATTGATCTTGAGTAGAAGATGAAAACCTCGGCAAGCCACTCCTGGGATAGCAGAAAAGAGAATCAAAGCCATCTCTTCTTATTCATCCTCACGATGCTGTAACAATCCCGTTCCAGCCCTCAGACCAGAATTAAATTTGTTGTCAGAGCTGAGAATCAAAGCCAGTACCATAAAGGCAGGATGCTCACGAGCTTCAAATGTTATCAGTGAGATAAACTCCAATTTGTTTTCAGTTACAATGAAACGTATAATTACTCTGCGCTACTTTTACTTTGGCGTCTTGCTTAACGTCACCATAGACATAAGTCTGTGTGATAACTCGTATAATTGACGTCTGCATTCATTCATTTATTCATTCATTCATTCAATCATTCATTCATTATATCAATATTTATTCACCATAAGCCCTAACAGAATTTAAATAAGGCCAGTGGAAAAGGTGCCCCATACACCTACTGATTTTATCAGAATTTTTTACTGGGCACAGTGTACTGGCATTTAGGGTGTTTAGAATGCAGATACCTGCATCTGGAGATTCACTAGCATGTGAATTGTCTCATTCCCAATCATATTCCAGTGCCTAATCGTATCTAAATCCACAACGCTGTAAAATGACGTAATTCACATCGTAAAAGTAATAATAATAATAACAATAATTTATACAGCTGATGCTTTATCATTATTGGCGTGCACACCCAAAAGTGATTATTGTATGTGTGTGAAGATCGGTCACCATTTGTAATAGACAACGGTTGAACTCTTCATGAGCTGTGCAATTTTATTGTGAGGGAGCCTACTTAATATTTCCTTCACGAAGGATCATTTTTGACAGTTATGAAACGTGTATTTTTAAATCCTCAGCTGTAGCCTATATTTATACAGTTGACTCGTATGTCTAATGCCCTTATCGGGATAGTTGCTTAAGTTCGCTTAATGCTAAAACTCAAGATTCCAAGTTCCATCCTGGATCAGATTGATGCCCTTAATGATGTTTAAATACAGCAACTATATACAGGGTGCATGAAACTAGAACGCAAGGGACTGATGGACCGCTCGGCATAGACTATATCAGTAGATTTAATAACACGTCCAAGATCCCATCCTGAGCAAAGTTCCAGCGTTTTAAAGTCACAGTGGTTATAAGAGACCTTAAACCCATACCGGTACCTCATAACATTGTTAAAACAAATGCCCTTTGTCCGAGCTATCTTTGGAATCTGATTCTCGGCTGTACCCACCGTGTGGAACAGGGCTTCGTCCATAAATAAGACGGTTGCTAAGAGGCAGGCTCCATTTCCACATGCTGCAGGGTCCATTGACAAAACTCTGCCCGGCTTCGAAATTATAATCATTGAGCTCCTGGTGTATGTGAAGATGGTATGGGCAATATTCACGTGAAATATGTCTCCTGCGCAAGTGGCCCGTGTGCGAATTGTAAGGGTTATGCCAGATAGCGGTCAACGTAACCTCTTCACTGTGCGCAGACGTCACAGAGCGTTCTCGTGCTGGGCGTGTCTTTCTCAGGGATGCAGTTGTACGCAGACGTCTTTCCACACTCTGAAATGTCATGCATGTTGGTTGTCGTCCATCCGGGCAGCGATCTTGATACAGGCGTTATACCTGGCTTGCATTATGTCTAGTTTATCCATACACTCGTCGCTGGATAACATCACGAGAGAGTCAATGAGCTTTTTGTTGTGACCAGCCTCGAAGGAAGGGAGTTCGTGGAGCATCCCGTACCCACCTGCCGCCACATATTGTTGTGGTTTGAATGGGCACACTCCGTCCTACGAAGCTTGGAAAATGTGCGACGTAGCTAACTGGAATCTTATTTCCTTGAATGCTAGCCAGATGCCATCGCCTCCTTATCCTCGTCCAACTCAGCTCCATACACTATACCACGATAAAAACGTACCTTTTCATAGACAATTTACCAAATCAGTTTGTGGAAACGATTAAGCATGCAACCTTGCCACATTTCAGAGATTTGGCGGCGGAAGATATATTACTTGGGTGGGATTCGAACCTTTCCCGTACACTCGAGCCCCAGAGCTATAGAAACAAGGGCTGGATCACGTAGACAATACCCAGGCTCTTTAAACTGTGACGTAGGCAAGGCTATCGACTGAAAGCAAACTCCGAACTGTACCGACGGTTGGAAACGGCCAATTCAATTGATGAAGGCAGTTGACGTTCTAGGGGCACCTTCTACGAATGGGCAACAACAATCTTACCAAGAGAAGCTTCACCTTGGTTAAAAGCTATACGGCTTGAAGTTAGTGAAGTCCAAAAATACCTGGAACCCGCTGGGATTTCTGACTTTGATGTCCAACATCGCTCCAAATTTGGTGTTATGGTTAACTCTTGGTTCCCACCAGCCATAGTGCCTAATTGTCAGAAACCCTCCTCACAGGAGAGAAAGGAAGAATTATCCAGGGTGTAATTGGTATAGGTGACGTCCGTTACACTGGAGATAGAAGGTGGTATTCTAAGCAAATATCTTCATGAAATTTAGTCGTATCTTAATTAGTGTAGGTGGAAATAAATCACAAAAATCGTGGGTCAATGTCTTGGAAAAGCACAGCTGATTTCTCCCCTCCAGTCTCCCCTCCAGCGATGTGGCATGTAGACGAGAGTCTGAAGGTGAGTGACCTTTGCCAATAGCACCGAATACACAAACCGAGCCTATGAACAACCGATTTACTCAGTCACGGGGGAGTGGCCTACATCACTAGGAGTCGTAGATCTGTTTCAGATTCAGCCAATCTTATGGCATATTAATAACTTATTGAAAGTTCATAGCCTCCATTAGGAAATTGAAATTCTAAAGATGTGCTAAATTATCGAAAGGAACCGTTATGGTCTAGCTTTGTGCAAACACAGTGCAACAACGATAATAATAATAATTGTTCACTCGTTTCTCAAAGTGCCACCCTAAAAGAAGTTGTCATACCGTCTTACAAACAAGTTGTTTTGTCCAACTTACGTGGTGAAATGAATGCCATAACAGTATTATTAATAATAATCGCGCAGAGGCAAGAACAGAGGGAAGTTCATGCGGCAGTGGTAGATCAAATCCAGCAGACAAATAACCACCCAAGGAGAGATCAGAATAGATCAGGGCCTATGAGGAACGATTATTTCCACCAGAGGAGAGTCGAACCGGCAGATAGGGAAATCCGATTTATCAGGGCATACCAAAATTATAACAGAAATTGTGTGGACGTGAGAAGAACTGGCTATCACCACAACAACAGCTATAGGCGTAGCAATTATTACAACCGTGATAACAGAATGTATGGACAAGGCTATAGAAGCAGTATACCACGGAAAAAAACACTCTTCGGATGTGTGTGATATGAATCAAATCCAACTCTTCTCAGAGTTTTCCTCAAGAGGCTGGGTGTACTTCGTTCCAATCCTAGAACCAGAATTAAATTTCTTGACTAGGCCAAGAATGGAACCAGGACATCAAGGGTGAGATACAAGGATGCTACCCACCATGGCACGAGGGGATTTGAATTCTCTATCTATACTCATTTTATTTTATAATAACATTCGCTTGAATTGACACAATTCATTTTTCATCAGCATGAAGGAAATATCTGCGCACATCAAAACATACTTCTCGGAAATTTACAAGAACAACTTAAGATTATGTGGCCAGCAACTTCCCTGTGGTATTCTTCTACTCACGCAGAATGTTTGCACAAGGCTATCCCGACATACACCTCTTGTTCTCACCTCACCAGGAGCCACAATCAGTTTTGGAAAGTGTTACAATGTTTTGAAAGGCTAATGGGTTTGCATTTTTAAACCTATTTTTCGTTTACCGGGTAGTCAAAATCTCAAAAAAATATGCAGTTCACTGTTTCCCTTAACTGGATTATTGGCAAGAATGAATAATTTTGAACTTATAGAAATAAACCAAATAAGATGCTATGACGTGTATATTGGAAGAAGTTCAAGCCTAACAGTTATTTTTAATGTGTCGATGGGACTACAAATAACACAATCGACATATGATCCCTTTTCGTATTATGTTCTATGTCTGAAAGGATCGTTCCTGTAGTAAACTTGGTGTTTTGTTATCAAATCTATGTCATTATATGTGCTATTTTGTGATATCTTGCCTTAATCCATCCTCTGCCGGTGCAAAATAATGTCAAGGCTATAGATCAATTTCTTGACATATTTGGTTGTACACACTGGCAGATATAAATAGTAATTTATTAGCTTATAGAATCATTATTGTTATTTCTTGTTATTATTTGCTAATTTTCTAGCCTTGTTTCCCCAGGTGTTGTACCCAGTACGTACTGAGTTTATTTCTCTCTCTCTCATGCTTCCCGGTGTAGTGGCTAGCATTCTTGACTAACGCCGCAGAGGTCCAAGTTTTATTCCCGGCTCAGCTAAGGAATTAATTAATTCTCGTCTGAGGGTTAGAACGGGGTACCATCTGCCTCGTAAGGAAATACTGAAAAGAGGTGAGATCGATTCGCACCTCAACCTTGCTGAAAGTGATTTTCCGTGGTTTCCCCACTGCAACTCTTGGCAAATGCTGCGATGTTTTCTAACTTCAGACCACGACCGACTCCTTCAATATCCTCAACTGAATTACAAGTCCACACAGTAGTGCAGACACCAAAACAACACGGGTTATCAGGCAAATTCTGTCTTATTAATATACCATATGTCTTTATGTATACACACACACCCAGGTACACGGGGGGAATGCACACGATACCCAAAACCACACAAATGTAACAACAACAACAACAACATCATAACAAAGCTTCCTGTGTATTATTTCTGTGTATTTCATGAGACAAGTATTAATGGAATATTTCATTTCTAATTGCTGATATAAACTCATTTCTATATTTTCTATGTGCTTCCCCCAATGGGTTATTATTAATATAATTACAGTATTGATTGTTTTTCCTCTTCTTGAAGAATCATTTAATTTTCATATAGTCTACTGTATATCCACATTTTTCATCTTAGTTCAAACCAATACCTCTATTTTCATCTTAGCTTGAATCTCCTCACATAGGCTACCCATGGTTAATTAATTTTATTCATAAGTTCCTTTCGAAAGTTTTATGAATTGTCAATTGCCCCCACAATTCTATCACATAACTGGCAATCACGGAGACATTTATTTCCACTTTTAAGCCTTCCATATTATCCAATTCTGATCTCGCCTGCTGTGCTCAAGTTTCGAGGATTGAAATCCTGGAGCAGTCAGAGAGTGGCATATCAGTAAATTTACTGGTACGTTAACGATGCTCGTTGGGGAGAAATCCGGGTGCCTCGGTGTCTCTTAAGTCACAAAAGTTAGAAGTGACGCAACATCGGTAATATTAACATTACCGGAGGCTCGGGCAGACAATGCTCGTGCTTTGGGAATATCTAGACAACTGGTAACTGTATGGCACAAAAATAATCGATTCTGTGATGTCCAGAACGAACCTCGGCAAGGTCGAGCTAGAAAAGCAAGTAGGTATGCAAGACAACAAACACTAGCGGATTCGTGGGTATTGGCTCATCAAATTACTGCTGATCTGAAGCAAACCTTGGAAAGAATGTCCATTTTCCTCCGGTAGAGCATTGATTGACACACGAAGATCTACTTGATCATCTACTTTGAAGGAAGACCTTCAGTAAATCATCAAACAGAGAGAAGAAAATTGCTTTTGCACAAGAGCGTCTCAGCTGGACATTTCATGATTGGTCCTAAGTATTGTAGAGCGCCGAAAAATATGTTTAATTTGGTATTTTTTAATCGAAATTCTATATGTTCATCGCCTTGAAAGTGAAAGATTCAATCCACACTACAGGTTCCAGCCGTAAAACATAGAGGATTAAACAGTGTTATGAGGATGATACGTCAGTAAATGTGAAGGTCCTTTAGTGCCTGTAGAGGGTATCAAGAACGAGCCCAGCTATAGGAACAGTTAGGGCATACTACGTTACCTTGTGTTAGAAGTTAAAGCCACGGCAAAGGGTCCTTCAGTACCATTATGTTCTTAAGCAACGTTCTATGCGTGCAAGGGCACCTTCAGCAGAATATTGGTAATATTTCACAATGACCAAGTCTGAATTGTAATAATAACAATAATAACGACATTTGTTTTACGTTCCTTCTAATTACTGCAACGTTTATAGACACCGGGTTTTCAGAATTGTGCCCCGAAGAGGATCTTGAACTTGAACGTGCCAGTAAATCTACAGTACTTTCACGGCTCTCCTGCATACGCTCACCGTCAAAAGCCTACTGACTGCACTTGGATACGATCCAGCCATCTGGAGCACAGCAGACCATAAAGCTACCGCTGCGCTATGCAGCCAGTTAAGTTTGAATTGAACTGGATAGAAGACGTGTGGAACTTACTTGACAACATTGTTACAACAACGGTATTCCCAAACAAGAGTTTTTGAGAACTTTGCGATGTGCGTATGATAATATTCCTAAGGATAAAATACTACGTCTTACTTAGGCCATATCTGCAAGGAGTGCAGCCATTATGAAAGCCGAATATTGGATGTTGTAGGAAAAAGAAAGTACATCTTTATTATTTCTGGGGATCTGTCAAAACACTTATGAAATTTTGGTTTATGTACAATATTATTTAATGTTTAAGTTACTATTATTTGGCTGTGTAAGCCTCATTCTTCGTATTTCTATAGCCTACATTATATAGACGTCAAAGACATACTCAGAATAACATTTACCTGAATGCAATAATTTTTCGAACAGTCATGAGTGCTACTGCATATCAACCTTCAAGTGCATTAAGTAATGTTAATCGTTGTCCATTAAAATATAATTTTGAAACTGGAAATATATGATTAACTCCAAAATATGAAAAAATATATTTTATATCAAGTTTTACCCCATTATAATGAAATGTGAACAGTTTTCTTGCCTATTTAAATTTTCAGTCTCATTACTAGTAGGATTTACAGTTTAAAACTCGGAAAATCTGAGCAGTAGGTGTTTGAGTATATTGTAATAATGATGCCCGTGATTGTGCGGACACTCTACCTGAAGCGACCAGAGCTGCAAACAGAGCCAGCAGAAGATACTTGCGAAGAGCCTCCATGTTTTTCACTGATGAGAAAATCAGGAGATGGGTTAATATATATCCAAAGATATCGCGTATCAGAATGTGCTAAACAACGAAAGATAAGGCTTCCCAGATATGAATCACCCAACAGGCACTTCACTCAAATCCAACCGTACTGTTTTATCAGCAATGAGGCTTTGAGTATTTAACGAAAGATAAGAAAAACTCAAACTGGGCTTGTTGCATTTCGCAAGTGGAGATAATTCACGTTAATTGATTCAGACTGGGCGTGACTTAGTTTGGCTAAACTAAGCGGCTGGTTCAATCGTGAAAATTGAGCTAACATCTACCTTCCAGGCGTGGCAATGGTAAAAGAATCTACTATGTATTTAAAACACTAAGGTGATTTTTGTTACCGCGAGATTGAGAGAACGGCGGAAACGATTGACTTCTTAAAGCACTCTGACGAAAGCTCTTGACCTGTAGATTTGCAGAGTGTAATATTTATGGCACTTGCGCGTGCGCACAATCACTTTCACCCATGAGAGACATGATGCATAGAAGATCCATCGCGTTACTGTGATTGTTCTTTATGGAGGGGAAATAATCTTTGTGACGTTCCCATGGTATTTACTGGAATAGAATTATAAAGGAAGATAAATATTGCAGATCATAAACTGCGTGTGTGTATAAGTTGTTTACTAACGTAAATAGTACGCTAGCCCTTCGCTCTCTTGGTAGTTCATATGGTAGCGGTGCCTACTCAGATTACATTAAGCAGAGTCAAATGAGTTCGAATCCCATCGTGGATATGTTTCTCATTTCCATATTCTTCTTTCTTGCTATTGGTATTCCATTGCCATAAACATAGTTTACTTTTATTATTCCTATAAAGTAACGAATACTCCGCGGTTTACTTAGAGACACTATTTATCTCTCACAAGCACGAACAAATGCACAGTATCGTCTCCCTCTCCCGTCTCTTCGCTTAGTAGTTAGTCGCTGTCTGTCTGGAATACATCACGCTGCTTCTACGAATTGTTAGACCTTTCCTTCTGTATTCCATAGCTATGTACTGCAGGAATTACTGAGCCGCTTACTCCTCAGAAGCTAATACAATCAGACTAGCAAATAAAGTAAATTCTTGAATCAGGGAGAGCACATTTCATATTTTAAATAGTATTTTGTAAGAGCATGAGAGTTACATTCAATTGTAAAAGGCAATGCATTCAAAAATTTGGGAAGAAAATTAATTTAACCACTAGATTTGGGCAGGTGTTATTACAATGAACCATAAGAAGATTCTAGACGCTACAATAACCCAACCTCCTCAGAGATTGCAGCTGTTTTTGAAACAACTGACGGTGCTCCAGCTCAACACCGCTACGTAGCCGAATTTTCTAAACAGGGAGTTTTAAAAGTTGTTGTTGTTGTTTCATTTAACGATCTTGGACGTTTTGGTCCTTTAGCCCCATGTACTTGGGTGTGTGTGGATTTTTTCATAACCTGGGTAGTTGTGTCTATAGTACTTTTTGTGTATTTGTAAATTGAAGTGATAGAAGTCGTCTTTCAGTGTTCCCTAATTCTATTAAAGAAGGCTTTCTTTAATTAATGCATTTGTAATCCAGGAGAGGAGTGAGAAGGAAGGAGCTGGGGCCTAAAGTTAGGAAGCAACCCAGCATTTGCCTGGAGTAGAAGTGAAAAACCACAGAAAAACACTTCCAGGATGGGTGAGTTGGGAATAGAACCCACCTCTTCTCAGTTTTTCCCCGTTCCAGCCCTCAGACTAGCATTTAATTTCTTGGCAGAGCCGGGAATCGAACCCGGACCACTATACTATGAAATGGTCGGATTTTTAATAGAAATTGATGTTGACAGTATGCATTGTGATCCCTTAACTTGAGTTTTAACTTGGCCTTGCGGAGAAAAAAAGTGGCATATTTCACTGCCAGCAGGAGGGAATCGTATGACGAACGTTAGGCATAATATGACATTGAGTGAATATATTTTGTAAGCAGGAAATTTCATCACTTTGCTTAATTCTGGTCAATTTACCCAACAGTCAATAGTTGATTATTATTGTCGAATAGATGGATATAGACTGAAATGTATTCGCAATCAACAAACGAAACAGCGTGTTGATAACTATGTTTGTCTTGCTGATGAATATGAGAGATTAAGACCTGATCGTATTGTTATTTTGCCTTCGACTTGCATTGGAAGGCCCCGAAATATGTTGCAAACTTATCAGAATGCAATGGCAATTGTGATAAAATTTGACAAGCCAGACTTCTGCATAACTTTCACATGCTACCCATCATAGCCTGAAATTTTGACTAGCCTTCAACTTTATAAAAATGCAAACAATAGACCTGATGTCGTTGTTCGCGATTTCATGCGAAAGTAAAGCATATTTTTGCAAGGTACAAACTTTCTTATACACGGTTAAGTTCCAGAACCGAGGTTTACCTCATATACACTTATTGGTTTGTCATCGAGATTGTTGTAAATTACGAGACATCTCTGATATAGGTATAACAGTTTCTGCAGAAATACCTGATCTTTGCAATACCACATTGTACAACTTAGACACACATGGTACAAGGACCTTGTGGCCTCCTGAATCTCACTTCAATTTGCATGAAAGATGGAAGATGTTAGAAGGATTTTCCAAAATATATTGTTCCAGAAACTAACGAGAATGTGAACGGCTATCCACTTTACCGCTGGCAACAGAATATATACCTAACAAGTACAAGGCACCAATGTATAAATCGACAAATCTTCATTGTTCCATACAATTGATATCTATTGCTGTACTTTCATGCCCATATTAAAGTCGAATTTTGTGCAATTGTACTCAGCATCAAATGCATACATAAATATGCTTATGGGCATGATTGCGCTAACTTGACAATCACGGCAAATGATGGAATAATCCATTATGTCTTAAGTTTCTACGTATTTAAATTTAGATATGTTCGTTCAACTGGGACTCGATACATAATTTTGTATTACAACATGCACGAACAGTCCCATATTTTTGCCTTGTTACCTGTCCACTTACCAGACCAGAAAGATGTATTTTTCTATTCCAAAAATGCTTCAGAAGCATTAATACGGGCACAGATAAAAAGCACCCAAGTCACTGTATGGTTTCAGCTGAACAAAACTCCTACAGTGAAGAGTGCATACATTTATCCTGAAACTCCTATTCATTATGTATGGGAAAAAGCAAATGTATTTGATAAAAATCAACTCTTTGATTTGAAAAGGTAATAGGTCAGATGTACAATGTTTCTGCGCCTAAATCGGGAAGGTACCATCTGCACTCACTTTTACTTAATGTGGTGGGTGCACAAGTTTTGAGGATCTCCAAACATTCCACAATTTTATCTACCCATTATATAAGGATGTGGCAACTAAGCCTACAGTAGATTGCTCATCGATGATTCAGAATGGCAACGTTGTTTGATGGAAACAACGGATTATCAAATGATTTCTCAACTGAGACAGTTATTCGCCTATATATATGCATATTTCGTCAGCCTTGTGAAGCACGCCACTTATGGGACATGTGCAAAAACTCTGTGATGATTATTTAAAGTCTGCAGACGAAAATACACCTTATCAACTGTCCCTTAGAGATATTAATACAACTCTGCAATTGCATGGTTTCCCTCTTCAAACATTTAACGTGCCTGTTATTATGACATACACTTAAACAAGCAATCTATTTATGTGCCAGTATTCACTGTTATCTGGAGACTATGATGCCCTTAGCAAAGCAATTATTTATGAAATCATTGGCGTACTCCAAAAAATAAACACTACTGTCACCAACGAAATTTAATTGACGGTTCCTGGAGCAGAGGAAACAAGTAGTTCTGTGAAGAACTAAATAGCCTATTTTCATATATCCTACTGGTCCCTTCTTCTAAAATCTCCCTCGCCTATTGAAAGGATTTATGTGCTAAATAGATTTTGATACATGACCTATGGCTCCACCGACACCATTGCATTTAGAAAGTATTGTATATGCTAGAATATTATAACTTTCAGTATCAATGAATAAGACTCCTCCTGCGAGATGGCATCTTTCTGTAACGCGTCCAGGGAGTTTAATTTAATTCAAACGCACGGCTTCTCTGAGTTTCAAAAAGTAAGATACAGAATTTAGTGCCATTAGATTATGATTATTATAATAACCTATCATATAAATCTTCATTTCAATCGTTTGAATGTGGAACGTAAATTATAAAGACAAGGTCTTAAAGTTTTGAAAGGGGCAGATGACCTCGTAGTTCCGCCCCTTTAAACAACAATAATTAACTAAAGTTTTGAAATGATGCCACCTTTACTTTTTAATATAATTGAACATGAGATGTCTTTATATTAAGCTCTGAATAATGATTCGCTGTTTACTTAAATCAAGCAGTTTTAAATCAATACAGTCCTATCTGCTAGCTCGCAAAAGTACACACTTACTTATAGTAACACTGATAGTATGGTTAGCCTGCACTAAGGCTCGTAGATATAACCAAAACAAATCTCAAATAATAGGAAACGAAAGATACTTTACTCACATTGTGGAATGATGCCGGTCATTCCAAAGACTTTGGTCTACTATAAAGACATTCCCAATACGTAGTATCAAAACCTTATGTGCACACTGGGCACTAAAAATCATATATAAATGACAACATTAACACCTGTGTTGTCAACTGATACGCTGACTGGGCAACAGCTATGCCTTTGTTCTAAGATTTCGGTGTTACCTTCTAACACACATTTTCCAGGTTCATAACAGCAAAAGACAGTGGCGTCCAAGCACACTAGAATGTAATGTCTCAAAAGTGGCAGAGTATAAACCTCCGAGTCCGCCAAATGATACGAATAATGAGTGGGATGACTTCTCCTCAGTGCATCTGCACCTTCCTAACCAAAAGTACATGGAGAAACTCATTGGATTAACAACGTAGCCTCGAATATAACTATTATTTACAAATTGAGTGTATATGAGAGTACAGGCGTCTTCTCCTGATTGTAAGGAATGTACCTGTGTACACATGACATTCACCATCCTACCTCGTGGCACTCTCAAACAATGTCATGACCTGAATAAGTCGAAGATAGGCTGGAAAGCATAATCTAGGCATGGTGAATAATATAAAATCCTACCCAGGGTTGCTTTAAAAGTGCGACACAAAAATGAATCAACATGAATTTTGGACCTTGGCATGGGTTTATGGTTGTTCGAAAACTCACGTTACCGATACGTTGTCATTGAAATGAGCCCTCGAGCTGTGGCCCTCGGAATAGAACCTGGGCTTGACTCTCGGCTTCATTGTCTTCTTCGTCTCATTATGCAGACTCAGGCCACGGCGTCTCCCCCATCATGGTTGATTTAGCACATCATTGAACTCAACTGGATAAGCAGGACACTATTCCACATCGTCTCATAGTAGTCGGATAAATTAGTCATGACGTTGTGGAAGATCTTGTAGGAATTCAATTTACGATGAATAATGTAACACTGCTTCAGTGTTCTCGCAGACACACAACTAATGTGACGGATGTCTGCCACGATACTAATGACGTCCGTTCATTGATTTACCATTTGTGCAATAATCGAAGTAGAGCACAGAGATCTTAAGCTTTATAATAACACACATGATGTCATTTCACTATTTAAAACTGGTTATAGTTGATTATTATCAATATTGAAGAAGTCTTTACAATCAGATGAAATTGTATGATTACCTCGTGGTCTTGCCACACAGTTGGATCATGTGGTCTACCACAATTGTACAGAATTATCACAATAAGCGTGAAATATTGCTAGATTACTAGTTCCTTCACTTCCACAGCGTTATACCGTGTTTTCACTAAACACGTTAATGTTTATATCGCTTCGTAGAAGCACAAAATTAATTAAATCAAATACACATTTTCACTCGCACAAAATTCACGTGCTACCATCGCACGGAACACGAAGGGTTGTCTTGACGTCACTGGTGACGCGGTCCCGGATTCAGGAAGAGTGCGCTAGTCATTTAGCCACTATTAATTCATTATAATTAATTCGATCGCATATCTGCGTTGTGAAATATACTTCCTGGACTGTCAAAAATCCTCAAATCAGTCCATCATGTCGACAATAAACACAGTGCATTTCCAAATTCAGTGGCGTAAAATTCACACTGGGAAAATATATCCTCGTGGTCCAAAAATGTAAAATATGTCCAATACCCAAGTCAAAAATACCATAAGAATGAGATCAAATTGATCGCTGCTTGTTCTGGTCGACTTGGTGCAATAGCAAATTCATCTTAACAAAAGATATCGCCAACCACGAGCTATCGGGCTCAGTAGGTGGTGTGCTGTCCCTACGATAAGGATGATTTTGACACTGTGATATTACTACTACTCTTACCGCTGCTAATTGCTAACATCTAACATACTCAACCAAGAAATACGTGTAGAACTCCGGATCCACAGTTCCTGGCACTGCTCATAATCTGAGTGTTGGAACGGGGTATACTTAGCCTCGTGAGGCAAAACTGAGAGACATGTGTTCAATCCCCACCTCAACTGTCCTCGACGGGGTTTACTACTTCTACTTCAGCCAAATGCCGAGATGGTTCCTAACTTAAGGTCAAGGCCATAACCCTCCAAAGCTTAGCCGCAGTTTCAAATATACACACTAATATGGCCACCACAAAAACAGGTTGTCAGAAAGAACGAGGCGATGGCTGTTTTAAGAGTGGAACATCAAGTTTATCTGCCCACAAAAATCAGAAGAAAAATACCATCGAATAATAATGAATGAGGGACTTGAAGTAAAGCAGTCATGAAAGGCAGTAGGAATGGTAAAAGAGAAAAAGGTCCGTCTCCAAAATGACTAGAAAAGGAATAATTAGTTCCGTGAGGAACTAACTAGTCCATTTTCATATATTCTACTGGTCTTTTCCATTAAAAATTCTCCCTCCAATTAAAAGCATTTTCCATGAGATGTACTGAATAGCTCTTAGTACACGACCTACGTTGTGATATACAGCAAAAGAATCAAAATGAAAACTCAATATACATAAGTTGTAGTCATTCCTGGCACTACCAATATTTTTTATACTGATCTGAGTGTTCGAACGGGATATACTTAGCATCGTGGGGCAAAACTGAGAGATATGTGTTCAATCCCCACCTCATTAGTCATTATAGACAAGTAACATAAAGAATGCTTAATAGCCTTACTCTGGTATTAGTGTTTGCCCTGTTTTAAATTAAAGCTTTCGTTCGTCAAGCTAAATCACTTCAACACACTTCCAGCACTGGAAAATACTGTATGTGTCCAAAGTTACATGATGAGTCATTTTACGTTAAGGAATTGTGTAAGTTACTGCTGTTTCCCATCATACGAATCTTCTCTGGAATCATCTGAATAAGATGCGAGAAATTTCCAAAGTGAGGTTTTAAAATTTCCAACTAATTCCATCTTGAATTTTTGAATACAATCGATCATCATTAGATGCTCTATACTAAGCTCAGAATAAAGATTCGCTGTGCCAAATTTCATATTCGGAAATTACTCGGCCGCCATATTGTTTTAGTGCTTCTCAGCATTTGGAAAGTCACATGTATATCCTTACTTAGCAGTCCTTTAACACTATCCAAAATGTCAGTTTGATTGCTTAAAAAGTGTCGGAGATATTGAGAACTGGTGAAATATATGCCATGGACGCCATGTTGGTTTATTTTATAGAATTACAGTACATGCCAGCTGATGAATATGATAATCATAGTTCATTATATCAAACTACATTCAGGCCCACTCAAAACTACCGCCACTGAGTCTCCACGATAACCCGTTTGGTTTTTCTCATGGCTCATTTATCACCAAAATTAGTCCACTCATTTTGATTATTCCTACAGAAAATTCAAATCATGAGGAATTTTCAAAAAGTCTAGGCAAATTTCACGTCCCACAGGTTGGAATCCCGCCAATGGGTCTCGTATTGTTTATTTCATGGATCATTTATCACCAACATTAAAAATCTCGCACCAAAATTCAAATCTGGGGGATTTGGGGGGTAAAGTCTAGGGGATTTCAGGATTTTTCACACCCCTAGGTTGGTCACACCTGATGGGATTTCCCCTCATGACGTCAGGTTAGGTTTACTCCGACCAACAACTTGCTCAGGTGACAGGGATTCTCCGACCGCTATTTTAATTTTCCCAATCAATCCAACAATAATATATCAATCGAACAATAATAGATCAATCAATCGATAACCAATCAATTGGCTGCCATCTTGAAAAATGTTCCAGAATCCTGCGAAATTGTCCAGAAGCATACAAAGTGGGGCAGCTTCCCTCCAGTCTTTCTACTATTGGCATCACCACTGAGGTCCGGGTACGATTCCGTGCTCTGCCAAGAAATCTAATTTTGGTATGTGGGCAGGAGCAGGATTCACTCAGCCCAGTGAGGCAGGACTGAGAAGAGATGGATTTGATTCGTACCTCAGCTATCCTAGAAGAAGTTTTCCGTGGTTTCCCACTTCTACTCCAGACAAATGCCTAATACCTAAATTAATGTCATGGATATCTCCTACCTAAATTCTAGCCCCAATTGCAATTGCACACATTGGTACAGCCTTGACAATGCCAGGTTATCAGACAGGTTCCACGCACACCCAAGTATACGGGGCTACATGACCACGATATCAGATGGTCCCTAATTTGATCAACAAAAACAGTAATTCTAGTTTAAGGTCTCAAGTATCTCCCAGGGTATGGAATTGCCGTTATGCGAAGAAAGATGGTCATTCATTTTTCCGTATTAGAAACGTTCTATTGTTAATTGCAAAGTTCACAAGGATGAAATCACTTCACTACCATATTCCTTGCTCGTAGAAGTAATTAAAATGCAATGTTTAGGGTAGCCTGGACAGTATAAAACTTGTTTTTCGTTACATTTCCAGGAATCAAACGTGCTATTTTCATCCCCAATTTCTCTTAATGCTGTGATAATGTAACTAATTTCTTTTCAGACTTCTTCAATTAACTTATTCCACTTCCGTTTGATTTTACTTTCTAACCATGAGGGAACAACAGCAACTTGATAAAATATTAGGCATTGTTGAGTAGTTTGAGAGTTTCCTGGCTGACACCTGTAGATACTGTACATTGCTTCTTTTACAATTAATCGCTAATGTGTGAAATCTCTGTTCATGTGCCTGACCTTACTCAATGCATTTACCTGTCATCAGAAACGGGCATAATGTAGTGACTGTACACGCGCGATGCTCAGAGCACGTTTGGAGAGGGACTGGGGGTCATAGCCAATACGTCACTGTTCGAAGGTCATAACACAAGTCCATGGGCTTCCTACTAGTCTTGATGTATCCACCACGCAGTGACGGTAGCCCCCGCAGCAGAGCTGTATTGCATGTTGCAGGTTGACTCACACAAGGCGGCGAGAACTCATCTGCTCCCTGGCGAGTAGCTTGGCTGGAACAGCCTGTCCTACTCAACCCTTACCTTTGCCTGAGTAGTTAGGCATCACGTTGTGTTCATGGGTTACCCGTGCTCATCACGGTACCGTATGAGCATCTAGCTACTGGTATTTTGACCTGTTTAACTGACAAAAGTGCCATATGGTATGTGTAGTCTACTCTCTACCCGTTCACATGCAATGCGAGTGATTTTATGACAGCTGAAAGTTTGAAAATTCCATCGAGGCAGACTGCATACATGATATTTTATGTGCTACCTGATGGTGGAGTGTAGATCCTTGCACTCACATTTAACAAATTGCCAAGGTAATATTATAAGAATTAAAGACATCAGAATTTGCGCTATAATTTATAAATTTCATCGCATTACATCCCTTTATTATTTGGAATTGTACACAAGAACTGACAAATACAATATTTCCAGAACGTTCGAAAATGATAAATGTTTCTACGATTTCTGATTGGTTGTTTGACGGTAAAGAAAAGTCGAAATCGGAAGAGGCTGAATTTCTATGACACCACTACTTCGTTGGGTCTTACGGACGTGTTGCTTTGTGCGAGGAAACACGTGATAAATCAGTGCGAGTGGAGTTCGCAACGTTGTATGAGTGAAATTAACGACAATATTCATAGATTGTTTCAACGAGAATTTGAGTATATTTTGAGTGCAAAATTGACATGACGATGCATGTTATAGAAAAAAAATGCGAGTCACGAAAAGTCTTTGTAAGTGTGAATTAACTATAATAGTGATATACCAGTGTCAATCGCAGCGGTAAACCTCTGAATTTAATTTTCAATAATGACACCTTTCATACGAGCTGAGATGGAGGATTTAGCTGAGATGGAGCGTGAATGAACCTGGAACAACTATCCACTTCCATTAGTGCTATATTACTATTTAGAGGGCTGATATCTACCCGCAGGATGCAAACCAAGGGAATTCCTGGGCCTGGAGGGCCTGAGAAGGATGAAGATGATATTTTCCAGCCAACATTTGAATACTGCCTGCAGTAAACGTATACGAACATATTGCATTCAATCTGTATTTATAATCGCTAGGGACCGGACATTTATGCACTGAAAACTATTAAAATAACCATGCAATTATGCACTAAGAATGTAGAAAATATGCATTTAAAAATGAAAAATCTGCCCTTAACAATAAACCAAACTTATTCACTCTTCTTTCCCTCCTTTGCCGGAATATGTGCAGTCGTTTTTGCATGTTGTTCAAGTTGAAATATCTTTTCACATTTCACTTCCTTCGAGCGTACTTGGCAATAGACGACAACGCCATCAGTTGAATAATCACTATTACCTACCGGGTGAGTTAACCGTGGTCGTTACGGCATGACTGCTGACAGTCGCTCACATCCGGGAGGCGAGGAGGTTCGAATCCCCCCGCCGGCAACCTTGAAGATGGTCTTCTGTGGTTTCCCATCTTCCTTCCAGGCAAATGCCGGGGTTGGTCCCCAACTATAGGCCACAGCCACTACCTTCCAACTCCTCGTCCTGACGTGCAAATTTTTCTCCCCAGACAACACTCCTCACGCGACGGTACTTGTTGCTCACCCATTGGGTGTCCGCCTCGAAGCAGCTACAAAACTGGCGAGCCGAACATGTCCTCGGATACTCCCGGCACTAAAAGCCATACGCTAAAAGTAAAAAATAAATTAAAAAAAACTCTATTATCTGACACCCACTGATTTAATGAATACTTACTGCTGCTCTTCCCTTTTAGCAATTTGAGGCAGGACGATTGCGAAAAGTACTGTTATCTCGTTATCTGTTTCTCAGAAAGTTGCTTACAAGAGATATGCAACACGCTGGCGACACCAATTTTGTTCAAGATGTTTTAAATTATACTTCATTTCAAATGTATATGCTAAAATATTCTGTTATTTTCAGAATATGCAATAAATCCAATAATCCCACAAAATATGAATTTGCATTTTCAAAAACAACGGTCCCTAGTAATCACCGATGCTTAGTTAAACATTGCAGACAGTATTTAGTTCGATTAACATCGATTTATTAACAGTTATATTTCATGAATTAGAATACGATTTCTGTTTTGACAAATTCAATTTCTGTTTTGACAAATTCACGATAGTGTCAATGTGGCAAGTGAATGCCGAAGCCACGTGGAAGCATACAACATTTATTGGAAGGAAATCTCAGCATTGAAAGCTTGTTAAAACCAATGACCAATTATTATGATAAATAGTGTAGTTCTGTGGAGAATGATATGAACTTGTTTGACAAGTTGAGACAGGTAGGAATAGCACGTGTGCGAAAGGACGATAGTGCGGAGATAATTATTAACCCTAGTCTCAATATATTAGAATGCATGTGGACAAACAGTTCAAAACTTGGCACACGTGTAGTCCATAATTTTGCAGATTAATTGAGCAACCCATACGTCACACTGTTGCCAACATGCTTCTACGGGCATGGTTCAATGTTTAACTGCATTTAACTTCCATAACATTTAATGGACAACTAACACATTTTATATTTACAAATGTATGCTGTAACGAATTTCATTGTGTGCATTTTCAGATGAATAATGATATTGGTTTTAAGTTCCTTTTAACTACTGCGGCTTTTAGAGACGCCGGGGTGTCGGGTTTTGTCCCGAAAGGGATCTTTAACGTGCCAATAAATCTACTGACACGGCTCCCTCACATTTAAGCACCCTCAAATGCCAACTGACTGTGCCGGGATTCGATCCCACTATCTTGGGTTCAGCAGGCGAGAACGTTACCGCTGAGCCACGTAGTCAGAGGAAGCAGGCCTACCAAATACCGTATAATTCTCTCTGAACATTTCAGTCGTAGATTCTCAGTATCTCCGATTCAATGGAAGGGAAATATTTGAAACCAACTGTAGTGCTCTATTGTGCTAGAATGATTTAGGTACACTTCGAGTGAAATATACGGTAATTGCCAGTAGCTTAATTATGTAGTTAAATTTAATATTCTAAATAGGTATATTACGGTCACGAAAACCAATATTAACGACCGATGGGACACGATGCGCTGACCACCCCAATATCTGCAGGTCAAATGGCTGGGCAGCGGTCGCTTGGTAGTCCTAGGCCCTTCATGGGCTCAACCATTGGTATGAATCTTTCATTTTAAGAAGAGATGGCTCTTTAGACGGTCACGGAACTACTTCTTACAAAAATCGAAAGTATTCTAAAAATATATGTTTTTAGTTTTGTGTCCTAATCAAGCGAACGAAATGGAAGATTGTGTCAGAAACCAACGCAACAATCTTCATTGATTGGTACAGGACTTTCTCGCCCACACATAAATTAATCCAACATGGCGGCCATGTGATATATTTCACTGGTTCTCAATATATACGATCCTATTACAGCAATCAAATTGAAATTTAGAATAGTCACAGAGGCTATTAAAATAATTTCATCTATGTAACATTCAACAAAGTGATAACCACAAGTAACATGGTAGCCACGTGAACTCTGAATATTTAAGGTAACCAGGAAGTAAGAAAATGGCTAACAATTATACTTTTAGACTACTTTCGAATTTTGTAAAAATGAAAGTAGACTTATGAGATGAGATCCACACGGGTCAAATGTCCGTGTGTCTCTCTGTGTGAATGTGTGTGTATATCTGTCCACCCCTCTATCAATTGCCAGATTACGAAACCGAATTGTATGAAATTTTGTACCGTGGTAGTAGTCTAGTAGTAGCCTAGTAGTAGTAGTAAAGGACAATTTAGTGTCATGTTTTATATCTTCGCCATCTTCACGGAAACAAAATGGCGGCCATCTGAGTGTTCAATACTTATGCTGATATACTACCAGAGTAATAATCGGATTTCTACCAAACAGACTTTCATGTAAGAGGCATCTGAAGCCCAAACTACAAGCTCATGAGCCAAATATTTGTATAATGGTGACCATGCGAATCATTCAAGCATTATTATCCATAATATATGATCCAAAGAATCAATGCTTACAGTACTCGGCAATCAGGTAGTTTTTATGAGGACCCTCTGTCACTAACGTCCTAATTACATGAGACTGTATGGTACGCTCAGAGGCCATCTTGAAATTATAAAATATAAAAATAAATTACTCTGAACACTTGGAAGGTAAAGTTAAGAAAATTACATGCAAGGTAGGACCGTATATGTCGCCCTGTCTGGCTAAGACAACAGAACATACTCTCCATACATTCAAGATGGCGGCTGGGCGAACTATTAGATAATTGAAATCGTTATGTCGGAACATAATTACGAAATTAAGCCGAATTTTGCCAAGAGTTGAGCATCAAATATGAGTTCTCACTAGCGTTAGTCAAATGATTATCACACTGAATATAGCGCTCAGCGGCCACCTTGAAATTTCAAATAAATCCATAACAATCGGCATCTAAGAGTTATAATAACAAAATTTAGTTAAGGTAGAACCTCATTAGTAACTTCATATGATAAATGCCAGAATACAACGACTCTCTATATTCACGATAGCGGTTAGCCGTACTATTAAAGTATACAAATTACTAACCCAGGATATAATTGCACAATTAAGACAAAACATGCTAAGAGAAAAGTATTATACTGCATAAGAGGCCTCAGTAGCGTTAGATATACAGGGCTAGGATTTATATGAAATTGGTACTTCTGTAGGCCTATTACACAGCCACATTTCTTTAAACTTATTTCCATAGAAGTGAAACTTGGACTATCGGTGCCGCAGAAAAGAAGAGAATTGAAGCGTTTGAAATGTGTTGTTACAGGAGAATGATGAAGATTAGATGGGTAGATAGGGTTACAAACGAAGAGATATTAAGACGAGTGGGCGAGGAGGGATGTTTCTGGCGACTGCTAATGAAGAGAAGAAGAAGAAGAAGAAGAAGAAGAAGATGATGATGATGATGATGATGATGATGATGATAATTGCTGTTTTAAGGGGCCTAACTTCTAGGTTATCGGCCCCTAATGGTTTGGGTTATCGGGAAGATGATAATGAAATGTAAACTAGAACTAACTTATATACTAGAAGAAGAAATGTAAAACAAATGGAGAATAAGGCAAATAAAGGACAGGAGGAAAAGAAATGCCCTCAACCCTCGAAGAATGCTGATTGAGGGACTTGGAAGGAAGGAGAGCCATAAAAGGCAGATAGGAATGTGAAAGAGGAGAGGGTCCGCCCCACAGGTAATGGAAAACAGGGAGAAAACCGGACCCAGCTCAGGAATTCCTAGGGGTCGCCAACTCCCGAACTCCCCAGCAGTGAGCCCTTGAGGGTGTAGCAATATATAGGGTGCACCAGAAGTGGTGGGGCTACATATACCCTACCTCCTTGAGGGCCTTGAGCAGAAGGCAGGAGATAACAGGAAAAGAAAAAGAAGGCTGGCCCCTCGCAGAAGGAGGGTATCGGAAAAGATGAGACAAGGGCCAATTAAGGCGGGATAGGAAGAGACTCCCTAGGCCTCGGATACCCTAATACCGTCGGGGTCGGAAGAGAAAAAGAGTTGACCAAGTGAGGTCGACAGGAAAGAAGACGGAGAGGAGCCTGGCACAAGTAAGTGGAAGCAATACCGGACTCAGCTGGGGCCCCATGGTCGCCAACCCACGTTCCACTAGATGTGAGCCCCTGAGGGTGAAGAGAAAAGATAGGTTGGTAGGACACAGACTAAGACACCCAGGGATAGCAAGCTTAGTTCTGGAAGGAAGGGTCAAGGACAAGAACTGTAGAAGTAGGCCTAGGTTAGAATATGTTAAACAGATTGCCTCGGGTGTAGGGTGTGGTAGCTATGTAGATATGAAACGATTAGCTCATGACAGGGAGGCATGGAGGGCTGCATCAAACCAGTCAAAAGACTGAAGAATCAAACAACCATCGATTATGTTGTCCTCTATTCAAATTAAACAAATTTAGTTTCCATATTTTACCATATTTCTGACATTAGTAGATATTTATAACTAAAGTGAATATTTTTCCATATTTAGTGATTATTAATGCAATATTTGTACATATTTAATTCTTGGGAGTAGAAATACTGTAGGTAGAACTTCGTTTTCTGAGGCTGAGGCTGAAGCTGAGGCTGAGGAGGTGGAGGCTGTGACTGAGGAGGTGGAGGCTGAGGCAGTGGCTGAGCCTGAGGCGGCTGAGTCTGAGGAGGCGGAGGCGGAGGCTGAGGCTGAGGAGGTGGAGGCTGAGGCAGTGGCTGAGGCTGAGGCAGTGGCTGAGCCTGAGGCGGCTGAGTCTGAGGAGGCGGAGGCTGAGGCTGAGGAGGTGGAGGCTGAGACAGTGGCTGAGCCTGAGGTGGCTGAGGCTGAGGCTGAGGCTGAGGAGGTGGAGGCTGAGACTGAGGAGGTGGAGGCTGAGGCAGTGGCTGAGCCTGAGGCGGCTGAGTCTGAGGAGGCTGAGGCTGAGGAGGTGGAGGCTGAGGCAGTGGCTGAGGCTGAGACAGTGGCTGAGCCTGAGGCGGCTGAGTCTGAGGAGGCGGAGGCTGAGGCTGAGGAGGTGGAGGCTGAGACAGTGGCTGAGCCTGAGGTGGCTGAGGCTGAGGCTGAGGAGGTGGAGGCTGAGACTGAGGAGGTGGAGGCTGAGGCAGTGGCTGAGCCTGAGGCGGCTGAGTCTGAGGAGGCGGAGGCTGAGGCTGAGGAGGTGGAGGCTGAGACAGTGGCTGAGCCTGAGGTGGCTGAGGCTGAGGCTGAGGCTGAGGAGGTGGAGGCTGAGACTGAGGAGGTGGAGGCTGAGGCAGTGGCTGAGCCTGAGGCGGCTGAGTCTGAGGAGGCGGAGGCTGAGGCTGAGGAGGTGGAGGCTGAGACAGTGGCTGAGCCTGAGGTGGCTGAGGCTGAGGCTGAGGCTGAGGAGGTGGAGGCTGAGACTGAGGAGGTGGAGGCTGAGGCAGTGGCTGAGCCTGAGGCGGCTGAGTCTGAGGAGGCTGAGGCTGAGGAGGTGGAGGCTGAGGCAGTGGCTGAGGCTGAGACAGTGGCTGAGTCTGAGGAGGCGGAGGCTGAGTCTGAGGAGGCGGAGGCTGAGACAGTGGCTGAGCCTGAGGTGGCTGAGGCTGAGGCTGAGGAGGTGGAGGCTGAGACTGAGGAGGTGGAGGCTGAGGCAGTGGCTGATCCTGAGGCGGCTGAGTCTGAGGAGGCGGAGGCTGAGGCTGAGGAGGTGGAGGCTGAGGCAGTGGCTGAGGCTGAGGCAGTGGCTGAGCCTGAGGCGGCTGAGTCTGAGGAGGCGGAGGCGGAGGCTGAGGAGGTGGAGGCGGAGGCAGTGGCTGAGCCTGAGGCGGCTGAGACTGAGGCTGAGGAGGTGGAGGCTGAGACTGAGGAGGTGTGGAGGCTGAGGCTGAGACTGAGGAGGCGGAGGCTGAGGCAGTGGTTGATGAGGCGGCTGAGGCTGAGGCTGAGGAGGTGGAGGCTGGGACTGAGGAGGCAGAGGCTGAGGCTGAGGCTGAGTCTGAGGAGGCGGAGGCGGAGGCGGAGGCAGCACAAGACAAGTTTACATTTACGTACATACGTTGTTTTGTGGGTAAAGAATGATTTTCAAACAATGTGGCTGCAACAATAGGAAGCATCCCTTTGAGTCAGGTACAGGTGCTTATAAAAATAGACCTTGAGATGCGCAAGGGAGGAGGGAGTGAATTGGCGGTGGGAGACAGAAGCAAGCGACTGTTCCTCACGTAGGTATAGACAGAGATTCCACGAGTTAAAATGGCAACGAAGCTTATGCATAGCGAACTTACGGTCCGCGAATCTCCATTTGATTTTCATTGGCAATGAATTGTCCGTGATTATTTTCATTATTATTTCGGATTGTGGTTTTGTTTTTAGGTGTTCAACTTATGAAATAAGAACCAGAGCGTTGGCCTTTCTTGGATATTCGAAAGACAATTGTCTCCTAAAGCAGCGTTCCCCAAACTGTTGTACGCGTACCACTGGTGGTACGTTCGTACTGCTGCAGTGGTACGCGGTAATGTTAAGAAAAATATAAATAAAAATTAGATACATTACGAAAAATATAAAATTTTAAAAATATAAAATATAAAATTTTAAAAATATAAAAACATTGATATGTTGTCGGAGGACTATAAGGCCAAAGATAAGGAGCTGTTTCATGAATTGAATTGTGATTCAGAACTAAGGCAAACATTTTCAAAAATGGCTTTTGTGAAATTTTGGGTTTAGAGCGTGCAGACATAGCTGACAACGCAGTTAGAGTTTTACTGCCTTTCACTACTTCGTACTTGTGTGAAATTGCATTTTCTTCACTTGTTTATCTCAAGAATAAATACCGAAATAGGCTCCTTACAGTGGAAAAAGATCTTCGTTTGAGACTCAGCAATCTTAAACCAGCCTAAGTTGGTTGCTAATCTTCAAGCTCACCCTTCACATTGAAGTTGTTAGTTGAACTTTGGTTTTTATGTTTAATTAATTTATTACGAATTTCTTTATTAATATTATTTGCACAGTGTCATTTCTGAATTTTGAATTGAATAGGCCTATTTATTGTAATAAATAATAAAACAACTGGACACACTTTTTATTGTTTGAACTTTAACTCTAACAGTCTAACTCTAACAAACACAATTTACAATCCATCCTTTGGTCTGTTACGTAGTGGTGGTGGTGGGTTTATAGTTACTATATCTCCCAACCATTAGGTGGTACGCGAGAGATTCACATCTCTTAAAGTGGTACCCACACAAAAAGGTTTGGGACACACTGTCCTAAAGCATTAATTAAGAAAACTTCGCAACAGAAATGACCATAACAAACAGCTTGCCTAAATAGTGTGCGACTTGCACCTTTCAAACGGCAGTGGTCTAACATATCTTGGATTAGAATTGTATTATGTTGATGCCAATTAAATATGTTATATTGAGATTATTATAATCAGTTGCTATCCCGTTGTGATATTGGTATATTATGCATTAACTTGATCCGTTAAATGCTAAAATGTGACTAAGATCTACGAGTTATAGGCTATTGCCTACGCCGCACCGGTAAAGTTTACTAATTACTCATCCTTTCTTCTTTAATATTTATTAATCATTATTATAGCCTATCTATTAACACGTATTTAACCAATAATCATTGTATAATTATATACGTATTCCAGGTATTACAAGAAAGCGATATTTGATAGCACATGTGATACCAGTCGTGGCTAGTTTTCAGTACGGTATGGAAAATATGGAAAATTTGAATTTACTAGACCAAGCAACCGGCGACATTTTTTTAAAATGCTCATTTACATCTTCATCCTAGTCTACGTAAAGTACCAAATGGTAATCACTGAAAGGGTAGGGAGGTTTATGGCCTCAATTAGACAAACGAACCTCATTTTGCATGAATTAAGGAGACCGAAAACTTGTAATGGAGTTATGGATTGTCTGTATTTAGAAATATTTTAGTCAATAATAAGTTGCCAGCAAACTAAATACAAAAAGTTGCGTGCCTACTACGGTGTAAAGTTACTCTGTGAAATAAAACAACCTTGCCTAGTTTATTTGACGTGCATACAGTTAAATTCAATCTTCCATTTGGAGAAACACTTTCTTCGTCAAGATCCAAAAAAAACAAAAAAAACATTAAAGTTAATCTGCTGTAAATTGACGGGAAAATGTGTATCATTTAGAGACTATGAGTGGTATATGCGGCAAAACCTTAGCTGACATTTCGCATCGTTAGTACATAGGCTAAGGAATAAACACATGCAGAGCTTTCGCATTGTACACAGCTGAAAAGCATATCAATCTTGGTGAATTTTACAACTTTTATTTCTCCTAACAACAATAATTTGCTTTGTTACTTGCAAGTAAAAGTGTAGTACACAGTTCCCATTGCATTCATGACCTGAACACTAAACCGGAAGCCGGTTATGCATAATCCTACGCCGGTGGCGCGTCCTATGGCAAGTCAAAGAACGATAAAAAGTGTAAGCTCTGTAATAGCTTACTAGTCGGCGGGGAAAGGGAGATCTGTACTCTTCTTACTCTCACTTACAGCAACTCGATGGTGGTCCCGTCTGCAGCGGTCAACCAACCCAGCACCCCTCGAAAACGAAACATTTTTAATAGACCCACACCCGACTTTAGTGCATCCATCTGAGAAGATATCAATCAACCCCGTCTGTGTTCTGCTTTTATGCCTGTAGCTCGTCTACCCCTAGAATGCCAAAAGGAGCAAGATCTACAATTGTGAAATTAATGTTACTGAATTTAGAGAAGGAGGTTTATCAAAAGATGGAAAACTGTTGATCTGCAATACATGTCAAACTAAAGTCAACTCAAATCAGTGGTTTTTAATTAATCAACACATTTCTACCGCTAAACACCCAGCGGGCAAGAAAAGATATATCGGATTACGTCAAACATTTGTGACGCAACCGATCGTCAACAGGAAACGAGCTAAATTCCACACTGATTCTGCCGTGACCTAATCGGATCCGATATACCTCTTTGGAAAGTCAACAGTGCAGCATTGCGACAGTTTCTAGAACAATATACAACTCACAGGATTCCAGATCAATCAACATTACGAAACAAGATAACAGTTATCTCTTTATGAAAGGTAGGATATGTTGTTTGAAGCTACAGTAATACGTGTAGCAAGAAAAGTCTAGTCACTCGGCTTTTATGTAATCTACCAACAGCCTCCATACCATATCCCTTCAAAGTCACGCTCCACTCATTAGGAGGGCCACAACTGCTCAATTAGTGAGCAGAGAACGTAAACGTTCAGAGTTCGAGCGTCTGTTTACTAGTCTAAAATCATCAGTGCTGTAATGATTGCAATAAATGAGGATTATCATCGTGTTGTCCTCAAGAGGTACAAGTCATATAGGCGTTAACCTGTGAGTTAATATAACTTTGAGTGACTAGGACCTAAAACTGAAACCTTCGGGCATAACCAAAAGAAGGGAGTTAAGTTGGCCGCAGTCGCCATCCCAACAAATGAACCGTGGTGTTGGAATTCGATTGGTCTGAGAAACTAGACCCGGATAAAACACTCAAAAGACACAAGTTAGCCCTACGTTGTGAAGCCATTTTTAAAGCTACAATAACAATTTTAGTCCCCCGTTGGGCGACCATTTGATATAATTCTCTCACCCTACTTCTTACTTGCTTTCTCCCTAAGGTTCGCAGACATTTAACTAACAAGAACACAGTTTCAGGTAGTGGGGGTTAGACACCGTAGAGAAGTGAACAGCAAGGATAATCATTAGCATTTAACTACTGTATATGAGGTAAGGCTTTGAAATTAAAGCATTAAAATCTGATAAAATGAATATGTCCTATAAGCTTTGCTCACAGACTGTCTATTGGCCTTGACACACACACATATGGCAAAGACATTATGTAACATAAACCCTTGAAATGTAGATAGTGGTACAGAGGAAAAACTTACAGTTGTGAAAACATCTCTGAAACTGGTCGACTACAACACTACTAATTCTGGGGTTACTTTTCCCAAAGAATCAGACCTGGTAATACGTGCTTTTGTTATTAAGTTCTAGCTGAATTGACAAGTGTTTTAGGAAGTTACTGCAATTTACCGTCATGCGACTTCCGCGTCCCTGACTCCGAGAAACCCCATTCGTCTTTGGTTAAATCGACTAGCATACCAGTTGTGCTGACCTAGTGACCCACTCTCGTCATCACACACTCAGCTACATGGAAATATCTCGGCTAAATGAGATAATATCTCATCTCAACAACCGGAGATTTCCGTGTACATTTGTACAAATTGTATCTTGCGAGTTACTATACAGGTGTAACTAAATGTGGGAAAGCTCCGGGGATTCGATAGAGGATCTGACAACAAGCAAGACATGTCCGGTAAACATATGGTGTATGTGCTTTCGTTGCCGTGTTACAAGCATTGTTTGTAGTGTGCATAACACAGACGGCGGCACGAGGCTAGTTGGTCATTTGTGGAGGGCACACAGGCCACTCGTACGTTTCGTTGCTATTCAAGTCCAAACAAATGGATAGTGCGTCAGGGACCGACACCGTGGCCTGTTCGTTCTCCCGATCTCAACCCATTAGACTTTTACTTATGGGGACATTTAAAGGCAATTGTGTATGCCACACAATTCATAACGTGGACATGCTGCATTAGCGAATAGAGCAAGGGTATCCGCAGATACGACAGACGCCGGGAATATGGGAGCGTATGAGACAGTCGATGATGCTGCGCATAGACGCCTGCATTACAGCTCGTGGTAGCCATTTTGAGCACCTTCTGTAGAGAACTGTAAATAGTAACGTACACATTATACACATAAATGACCAACCAGTATAATGAAGCGGTCTGTTTTATGTACACCACAAACAATGCTGTACCACGGAAACGAAAGCAAATACATCATATGTTTACCGGACACGTTTTGCTAGTTGTGAGCTCCTTCATCGAATCCCTGGAGCTTTCCCACATATCTAGTTACACTCTGTATAATATATTAAAATTCTTGTTCACGATTGTATAACATGGTTTAATCAAAAAGACGAGTGTTCCGAAATCACAGACTAAGTCAGAACAACTCCACAAGCTAAATCTGGATAACTTCGTGTTCAGACAGGAACTCAACCAAACAACAATATCTGCTTCAGGCACTCAATAAATCAGAAAAAAATAATCAGAAAGCCTTACATTTGTACCACCTCTTGAATCCACGGTAAAGATCCCTTTCGGGGGAAAAAATCCGGCATCCCGGCGTCTCTAAAATCCGCAGGTGTTAAAAGGGTCGTAAAACTAGTAACACTATTAAATACACGGAGCGGCCTGCTAGGCCCACAACCAATCACCATGAAAAAGTCACACGCTAGCTGGGCGAGTCATTACAGTGGTGTCACATAGTGCCACGAGCTCTATCTTGCGCTTGACAAAGCTCAAATCCAAGAATAGACACGTATTTCCATGGTTCTATAGTTGTGGCAGGATGTCAACAGAGTTGAGCAACTCACAGTGTCTCTGTGCTCAATTTCCAACCATGAACAAAATATATGAAAAATGAAAATCCACAGCCTGCTTCCAGTCGACCGACCGGGTCAGGGAATGGAATGAATGAAGCCCCCATCTAGCGGCGAGGATACAAACTGTGCCGGCGTCCGAAGCCTGTCGCATCCCTCTGGGGCAATGATTAAATGAATGACAAATGAAATGAAATGATAGTGGAGAGTGTTGCTGGAATTAAATTTGTGACAGGGAAAACCAGAGTACCCGGAGAAAAACCTATCTGTCTCCGTTTTGTCCAGCACAAATCTCACATGGAGTGACCGGGATTTGAACCACGTACCCAGCGGTTAGAGGCCAGCATGCTGCCGCCTAAGCCACGGAGGCTCCCCATGAACAAAATATATAATGTTACAATAAGAATGACCTACTCCTAACGCGAATCCTTTCAAACAATTAATTAAATAAAATGATGATATGATATAAACAATGTCACATAAGATGATAATTATGATGATACAAGACATAGCAAGTAGTTCCGTGAATAACTAAATAGTCTATTTTCAGATATCCTACTTATATTAATTGCCTCTATCAACATGCAAAATTTCAGTGTGATTGCTGTAATAGATTCGTATATATTGAGAACCGTCTAAATATTTCGGATGGTTACCATGTTGGATTTTTATATATGTAGGCCATAGATTTACGTACTATTACATGAAGATTATTGCGTAGGTGAATATTCAAACTCCAATCGCATGTGTATCCTTCCCAGGTAACAAGGGATTGGACCCTTACTTTCGGGACGTACGATTCTCTTAATCATCCATATATTTTTATTTGATGCCTTTTTATGTTTTATAATTATTTAATGTAGTGTATAATTTCATGTGATGGATTTCCGATTATTTTTTTTAGGTTTTAAGATATTGTAATTGGCAAGATCTGAGTCTTGGTATATTCGAATATTTTAACATTGTAATAATGTTTAGTTCAAGAGCCCGGAATTGTGTGCAAGAACCAGGAAGTAGACTTGTTGTTGACGCAAGGTTTTCCTCTCGCAAGCTCAAGTGCATGATGACTCATGCAGGTGAGGCTTGGCAACCCTGTGCTAGGGGTGTGTCTGGGGTATTTTGAAGAACAGAGAAGACGCTCCTTATATGGTAATGTTTTGTTTTGTGTTGTTTTGATTGGCTGGACCCCGTGGAGGAAGCCAGGTAGCCCAGTGATTTGTGGAGGGGAGATGAATATTATTAGGGAATTGTCGAAGCTGTGGAGGACTCATTCTTAGGACTCTGTGCGGGAGTGGACTCCGTGTGGAGTAAAACTCATTATTTGGACCGCGTGTGGTGCGGTGTAATCATCTTGGTAGGACTCCGTGAGGGAGTGGAAGTTGTATTTTGGACTTGAGTGATTTTGTGGAGAAGGAAGGTATTTCAGACGATCACAAGTGTGTGTTCGAGGTGCAATTACTGAGTTGCTGGCTATACACTCTCAAGGGAATTATGAGCCTAGTTTCAAACAAATCGCTTAGATTGTTTGTCTCGAATCACATGAAGGATTGTAAACTAACGTCTGTATACCGAAATTCTGAGACCATAGCGTTAAATTGTTATACGACAAATACTAGTAAAATATGCTATGTATTAGTAAACTCAGGAGCGAACTAGTTGCGATAATCCAACACACGGATTTAAGGCATCTTTTTATAATCAGATCCACGAAACAATATTAATCGTTGGATGCTGACCATCAAAGTAATAATGATTGTGTATAATGTTCCTAGTTGAGAGGCTTGCGTGTGAAACATATAGTAATTGTGCTGCGAGTAAGTAGGACTGATTCTCTGGGAGTAACTAACCCCAGAATCAGTAGAGTTAAGTCGCCACAGCTGAAGTCAACGCCTGTAATTACCAGTCATCATTATTCCCGAGGGTCATCTATATTATGCCATAAGGGTACCTGTTTAAATATGATAGGGAGTGTTAAATAGTCTGTACGACGAGGATCCTGCGAAGTGTATTTCATGTCTGGTATCAGAATATATTGTAAATTTTACCAGAACTCTAGTGCTTTTATTTATGAGGTAACCAGTGTAGTTAAGAGTGAATGTTCATTGCTGTTGCTCATACCGTACAGGTGTTTAACCTCCACGCACCCTGGTTAATTAGAATTAGTTGTCCGAGTGGGGCTGAGCAGTTACACATGATTAGGACACAAGAAAAAAACAAGATATTAAAATATCGCACATCCGCCATCTTTTGGTTAAGAAAACAATTGAAATAAATTAGATTTCAGTGGATTTAAATTTGTATAAGCATTTACCGTACCAAGTTTCACTGCACTCAGATGGTTAGATCGCGAGAAACGTATATTTAAATATTTAAATTTCGCGTTGCCGCCATGTTGAATTTGTGATCACCAAGTTTTTGATAGTCCCTTAAGTGAACTTATGTTAATAGGCTTTATCAGCATACAGAATTTCAGTTTGATTGCTGTCAAAGATTAGTAGATATTGAGAACCGTCTAAATATTTCGGATGGTTGCCATGTTGGATTTTTATATATGTAGGCCATTGAATTATATACTATTAGATGAGGATTATTGCGTAGGTTGATTATTCAAAGTTAACATCGATCGCATGATTAGAAACTTTGCTTGGTCGCCATGTTCGTTTTGTACTTGACAGGTTTTTGAAAGTCACATACAGTAGGTGAACTTCTAGTAGTGCCCTTTCATACCGTACAAACGATCAGGGTGATATATGTAGCCTAATATTTTCGGAGATATAGAATGCCGGTGAAATATTTCACACAGCCACCATGTTGGATTGGAGAGACGTAATGAAATTTGAAGGGCACGGTCGGCGTTGGACGAAATAGTTTCATTGAAATCGCTCTAGCCGTTTAGATTTTATTAGGGACATACACACGCATGCACACACAAACACACACATACACACACACGGACAAACGGTGATATCATAAGCCTATTTTTTTTCATCAATGAATATAAGCTAAAAATCCACCCTTGATAGATATATACAGAATAAGGTCGGGGAATTGTGGGTTTGGTCGCACTTGTGACTTAGTAGGCTACAGTCTCTGTAGTAATATCTGTCATTGATTACACTCTGAAATGTCAATTCGCTGTTATTTGTTTTACTGGTTAGTTAAAGTCTCTCACAACAAAAATGCCGGTTATCTAAGCCTTAGAGTAGATTTTACATTCCCCATCCCGAATTTGCAAAGTTATTTAAAAGACCACATTCCAATTAAGTGTTGGTTAGCTACCTCCAAGGCATATCAAACAGAAATCCATGATTTTGCACTGCACATTGGTTTAGTTTACAGGCATTTGTTTCTACGCAAGTGGAAAATAAAAAATAAAACTTCTAAAGATACATTATATCTGGGCCACTGATAAAGGTCAGTAAAGGCAATGATTCAAGGAACTGTGGCGGAGATGGAGTAATAATGCAATAACAATAATAATAACATTGGCGTCTGGCCTCCAGAGGGACCTGGTGCAGTCTTTCGAGGATGTAGGCTAGGCTGTGTCTAATCCATGAGTTTGAGTATTATTACACGTGAGTACTCAGCAGTGATGCTCGGAGCACGGTTGGAGAGGGACTGGGGATGATAGCCAATACGTCACTGGGCGAAGGTCATAACACAAGTCAATGCGCTTCCTGCCAGTATTGATGTATCACCACGCAGTGACGGCAGCCCCCACAACAGAGCTGTATTGCATATTGCAGGTTTACTCACGCAAGACGACGAGTACTCGGCTGCTCACTGGCGAGCTGCTCGGCTGGAACAGCCTGATCGTAGGCGATCTTAGCGTTGTGACGAGGATGATATGAATGTTGAAGACTACAAACTCCCCCTTTCTGGGCCAGGGGAATTAAGCAAACGACCAAAAAGAGAACTGCACAAAGTCAGGCCCTCTATCCGCTTGGCCACGTTGCTGGACAATGGAGGGAGTAGGAACTGAGCATGAAACGCTTGAGGAAATAACAACTGAATTCGACTTGCTGAACGAGCGGTCCGATTTTGCGAGCATCGGATCGTGTGGGTAAACATTCTAGACAAAGCAAGACTGCGTCAATGAGCACACTTAATGGAATTTCATTGAGGTCGTACTTACGGACTACGGTGGGTTGAATGGTCCTACCGAATAATTGTCTATGCCATTCGACGTGAGGTGTCTGCTCTATATCAGTGTACCTGTTGGTGGTCCAAGGAAGATGCACATGGTTATCACCCTGGTCCCAGTGTGCAGCGCTATACAGATTCATGAGCAGCCATTGCTGGTCGCTCGGCGGCCACAGGACAAATTAGGACCTATGTTGCAAACACTGCGCCTCCTAAGTCCATCAGGATCAGCTGTAAGTGGCTTAATGATCAAGGGTGACGCTCACCAGGCTTCCCACACACACCTCTTTACTGTGCAGCCTACATCCAATGGCGTCGCGAAAAACGCAAATGGAGGGATGAATGGTGCAGAAATGTGTTAAGTGATGAGATCGGATTCATACTTGGCATCAGTGATGCTCGTTTACAAGTGCGTCAACCGGGAGAGGGGAGTAGAAGAGTAGTGACATACTGGACATACATGACTAACTCCTGGTATCATGGTGCGAGAGCCGTAACCTATGATTAGTCTACCTCTGGTGATCGTTATAGGAATAATATGGCGTCATGTATACATTCCCTTTCCGTTGCCAGGAAGATGTGCTCTTCCACCAGGATAATCCCCGTGCAGACACTACTGTCGTTACCAAACGCGCTCTTTAATACTCGTATGTTCGTTATCTCCCATGGCCAACACGACCACCAGACCTGTCCCCCATTGAACATGTAGTCTCGTCTGGTCTGCATTACTGGAAACATCCCTTGACCAACTGCGACAACGAATGGAAATAGTGTGGAATCTATCACCCAAGATGACATCCGACATCTCTATGATTGCCTAAAAACTACATCATCTGACTTCAAACACATGTTTTCGAGTGCTGGAATAGGGTTGATAAAAAGTATCTTGAAAAAGGTGGCAGCTATGATTCAAACGGAGAAAGCTCTAGTACGCTAATAATTTAATTTTTCTGTCATAAAATTTAATTTATGTTAATTGCGTAAAATTGGCTACAATAGTTTCGATTATGAGTTACGAGTTTCAAATTCTTATCCTAAATTTCATCGCAGTATAGGCTATGTCATAAACCGCCTGCCCCGTGGTGTTGGGGTAGCGCACCTGTCTCTCACGTAGTCTAGAAGACCACAGGTTCGATTTCCTGCTCCATCAGGGATTTTCGAAAATTGACGTTAGAACTGGAACGGGCTGAACTTAGCCTCGTGAGGTCAATTGAGTAGCTAAAACTCAGCATTATTTTTCTAGGTTTGCGCCGTGCCTTGTGTGGGGTTTCGCCTAGGACACCAAGCTGGCTCATCAGCGGGCTCCTGGTGTCCCCGACCGGACCCCCACAGGAGTAGCAAACTGCGTTCTACCTCCCTTTTTATGAAGCGCACCTGCGCCTCTTTACCGCTAGAACTAAAAGCTCAAGCAGATATAACCTCCCTATGAAGGCTTCCAAAATGATGCTATATTGGCTTTTACGGCCAGTGAATTAAAACTCAGCAATTTGATTTCTAGATTTGTGCCATGTCTTGTTTGGGGTTTCGCCTAGGACACCAAGCTGGTTCATCAGCGGGTTCTTGATGTCCCAGCGAACTGCGCGCTACCTCCCTTTTTATGAAGCGCACCTGCGCCTCCTTACTGCGAGAACTAAAAGTTCAAATAGCCATAACCTCCCTATGAAGGCTTCCAAAATGGTGGTATATTTAATTGACGAATATGACATGAAAGACAAGTTAAAGATATACCAGACCACCACGTGGTGCAGCGGCTAGCATTCTTCGCTGTCACCCCAGAGGTCCGGATTCAATTCCCGGCTCTGCCAGAAATTTAATAATGGTCTGAGGGCTGCAACTGGGTACACTCAACTTCGTGAGTCAAAACTGAGAAGAAGTGGTTCCAATTCCCACCTCATTCATCTTGGTTTCCCACATCTACTCCAGGCAAATGCTGGGATGGTTCCTAACCAACGGCCACGGCCGCCTCCTTCGCAATTCTCAAGTGACGTAAAGTACATATAGTCCACTAATATGGGTTATCAACATTCCACACACACACACGCAAGTGTACGGGGATGAATGGCCACGATGTCCAAGCCTCTCAAATGAAACAACAAACTAAAAGATATAAATACGGTATAGGCTATGATAGATCTTCATGGAACTACTTGTTCATCTTCTGCTAGTGTCAGCAGATGTTGGCGTTTGGAACTATTGTAAGCACGAATCTTCGAAGACCCCTGGTATAGAATGACGCGAAAACCTGTGTTCTTGGAGTGTCTATATTAGTGGTTGTAATTGAAATTGGAACTAGGTTTGGAAAGGTGGCAGCCGTGGCTTTAAATTAGATAGCATTCTACAGTAGAAGTCCTCGTAACCAGCTAAAGATCTAGCAGTACAGTCACGGCAAAATCGCTGATTACACTGGTCTACAAAAAAAAACAGTTACAAAAACAAAACAAGCTGTTTATGGAAAATAATTTATCCCTGAACCCAGATCTAATCTCAGAATTTATGTATCGGCCTCAGTTTCAATGTTGTAATGGATTTTTTAAATGCTTGCGTCAGCCTTTATATTACATGTAGGGCCTATCTGGCAAAAGGAGAAAAATGGAATCTGTGTTAGTGCACAAATTCATCAAAGAAATGAGCTACATTATAGTAAAGACAAGAGAGTGAGCACTAAACAATTCAACAATCACTAACTTTCTGCAATGAGTTGGAGCATGACTTATCCTGCTCATTCTTACCCTGGCGATATATTTCGGAACTGAGGATTATGAATGGACGTCCTTATATGCATATACATATAAGCTATCGAACTACATAGTTCGATAGCTTTCCAACAATTACATCTGCAAAAGAAAACTGAAAGCAAATTAATTAAGCAATACCAACGTAACCAAAAATGCAGCATTTTCAAGGTTTTTAAAGATAGAGAGTACCATATTATGAAAACTGAGCCCGATGGACGAAAACGGATTTCATTTTCAAATTTAGCACCCACGACTTTGCTAATTACACCAGTCACCTTCCTTGTAACAAAAATGTTGTTGACCAGTGTTATTGGACAAATAGAATTCAAATCCCAGTACGTGGGGATGATAACCGCGATGCCCTAGCCCCTAAATGGAAAACAACAACAGAACTGGTTCGTGAGCAATCGCTCGCTTGGCTATCCCCTCCTGTTTGTGCGTGTTTCATCAACTCCAACAAAGCCAAGGTTGCCAAGGACGTACCGCACAAAGAGACGAAGAAAATACTCGCTCCGGATATGAGGTATCTTCTGCCACTCTGACCAATGTTTCTGGAATGTTAAGACCGCCCCTCGCTTTGTCTGTTCTGCTAATTGATGGGCTGCCCCCCTCCCCAAGCCTTGTTCAGGTGGGAAGTGCCAGGAATCACACGTTTTCAAACCTAGTTTCCATTACAAATCTCCCCTACCCTAAGCAAGATCTGCGTGTGATTCCTAGCAAATCGTAAATTTGATAAAACTATAAATTCTGCTCGTAACTTCAAACATTTCCTTTATTTAAGATCGTTCTTGTTGTTGATTATTTAGGGGCTTTGTGACATCGTGGTCATGTAGCCCCGTGTACTGGGGTTTGTGAAACATTTGTCTGATAACCTGTGTTGCTGTGATGTCTGTACTAGTGTGTGTGTTCGTAATTGAGGTAGGATTTGGATAAGAAGATGCCGTGGCCTCACGTTCGATACCACCCGGCATTTTCCTGGAGTAGAAGTGAAAACAACGGAATGCCACTTCCAGGATGTCTGTGGTAGGAATCGAACCCAGCCTCTTCTCAGTTTTTCCTCACGAGGCTGAGTGTACCCCGTTCCTTCCCTCAGACCAGAATTAAATTTCTTGGCAAAGCAGGGACTCGAACCCTGGACTCTGCAGTGACAGTCAAAATTGGTAGCCACTGCGCAACGAGGCGGATTTGTTTAAAATCATAACGGCCTATCGCAACGGCTCGGAAGCTTCAAAATGTGAGATAATCAATTAAAAAGCAAATATCTACACATTCGTTTACGTGCTCGATTTCGATAACACTTAATGCGTTTTGTTGGCTCCTATCAGTGTGCAATACCTCGAAAATGAGCATCTTTGCCAGTAAGTGTTAGGTTTAAGTAACACGAATTATTTTACACGAGTAAAGAGAAATATTCTTAAACTCACATAATCCAGTCATCAATCCGAAGATAAATTTGATTAAAATACACCGAATTACATATTTTTATAATTAGTTCTAGGGGATGGGGGAATTGATACCCCTAATCACCTCCCTAGTCACGCCACTACGTCCGAAGACATGTCCAAGAAGCACGAATGAATTACTCCCTAAATACACCGAAGGATACAAAAGTATAAACTAAGAAACTGTCGCAGATTTGGAAAATACAGTATGTGAAGTATAACAATATTTTCTTAAAATAAGCCTTGACCCTTTTCTATCACCCGTGGTTAGTAATATTTCTAACAACTGGGGGCCCGCTGTCCTTCTGCTCCAAGGAAATGCCAGGATAGTTCGCAACTTATGGCCTTGCCCAACTTGGAACGCTACCTTTACCAATACACATATTTACAAATCACCACAGTGACACAGGTTATTAGTCATTTCCTCGTATACCAAAGTACACGAATCTTATTATGAAGTTCGGATTATCGATAACAGTAGGATTCAAATTTTGTGAAGCAGTGACTAGTAAGATAAAATGAATCGTGATATGTTGTTTGACCTCATGAAACCGACAATGGGCATGTGAACACCCTTAAAAAAATGGGTTCCCTCGCTGTATCGGTTATATTCTACAAAGATAGGCCTACTATAGGCTATCTCCCGGCCAGAAAAATGACTCAATAGCCTACTTTTCGCATTTTGCTAAATGTATGAAAAACTAGAGTTATGAGATCAATCCGGGAAAATATACATGTGTGTGTCTGTCCTGTCTGTCTGTCTCTCTGCCTATCTCTTTGTCTGTCCTTCTGTCTTTGTGTGCGTCCCCCTTCTATAAAATCCCTCACGGCTGCAGCTATCGATACCAAATTTGGTATGAGTGAAGATCTACGCCAGGACAACTCTAAACATTTGAAAATGACGTCGTTGCCATTAACTGCAGGAAAAAACACAATTGAAATTTGAACTCAATGTTTGATATTTCAAAATGTATGAACAGAAACTGTTCCAAAATTGGAACACATATAGTCCACAATATTACCGATTAATTTTGAGCAACCACTATACGACAGTGTGGCCAACATGATTCTATGTATGCTGTTATGTTCAATGTTTAACTGCATGTAACTTCCGTATCATCCATTGGTTCAACCAAAAATGTTTTGTGCAATATATAAGGTAAAGGCTTTTAAGATTGCGCAGCCTTTAAGATTGCGCAGTGGCATTTTCTTACAGTTGGCAGCACTGCTGACCCAAACCATTCTGTTGAGAAACGTGGCTTGCAGAGTGCTCTTCGAAACTGTGAAAGATTTTGCTGATTCTAATTCTATAAAGAATTAAGAGGTAAGAATAACTAATCATCCTATTTGATATAATTTTTATTCTTGAGAAAATAAGCCTTAGCGCTCATTTAAATGATGATATAGTTGAAATAAATACTACTCTCACAATGGGAACTCCTAACAAAGGCTGTGAATGGCTCGGTGTGTGTATACGTAACTGCTTCTGCCACCTATTAGCGTGTGTTGAACTACGCAGAAGCCTGTAAGACCGCGCACTCTGCGCAGTCTTGCAGGCATTGTGCGCCATCTTACAGGCACATTCTTGTTCTGTAGAAATAGTTTATATCTAGGATATTCTTTCTTGCAGACGTCTATTTAACGGCAGTATGAGCTAAACATACTCAAGAAAATCAGACAGAAAACTTATATTTACGTCAGAAATCTTAGAGGAAGCCAGAAGGAGAATTGAAAATGGTGAAAGTCAAGCAAAGGTGGCTACTTCATTGGGTACGAAGGAATCCACTTTGAGAAACAGATTAAAATTGGTAAGGAAGAAATTAATTACGGTAGTTGATTAATAATTGTTTATGGTGATTCTCCTTATACTGGATAACCACATTTCCCACTGCAGCATTGATGCTGTTCTTTACTGCAGAGAACACAGCATCACCTTGCTTTCTCTACCACCCCATGCAAGCCACAGGCTTCAGCCTTTGGATGTTGGCTTTTTTGGGCCTCTGAAGAAAGCTTATTCTCAAGAAGCTGATACGTGGTTGGTGAATCATCCTGGCAATGCAATTACACAGGCCAACGTGGCCAGGATCTTCAAATCAGCGTACGAGAGAGCAGCAAAGATGGAGATAGCCGTTCAAGCTTTCATCAAAACTGGAATTCATCCGTTTAACCGGAATGCATTTTCGGATGACGACTCTGCTCCTTCGGAGGTAACATTCCGCCCTTCTGTGCAGGAGAAAGAACCTGCTGTAGGGGAGAAAATTCAGAATTCAAAAATTGACGAGCCACAAGTGTCACCTGCTATGATATCTCCCCTACCACAGGCAGCTCAAACAACCAAACGAAAGAGAACTTGCCAAAGGCCTAAAATTCTATCTTCCTCTCCTTATAAGAATGGCCTTCTAACGAGGAATGAACAAGCGAAAAAACAGGGCAGGAAAATTCTTCGCTACGATGGAAGTTCAGTAGCGTCAACTTCGTCAGCTGTCACAACTGCCGAAGAAGAGAAAATCGTGTGTCCTTGCTATGACGAAGAGTATGAGGATCCAATTATTGAAGACTGGGTGCAATGTAGTAGGTGCAAACGGTGGTGGCATGAAGGGTGTTCGAACTATGAAGGCATAGGACTCTTCAAATATGAACTATGCAAATGCGCATTCTTACAGGACACCATGCGCATTCTTAAAGGACAGTGCCTGTAAGATTGCGCATTTGCAATTAATTTAAAAATATTAATTTACATTTAATTTATATTATTTTTCGTGTTTTTTGTATACGCATTGTGTTCGTAATTATTTAAAGTCTTGTTAATAAATTTTGTGTTAAATTGGTCACAAAAGTTGTTTATCTATGGACATAAATACATTAAGTGCACAATCTTAAGTGCCCTTACCTTACATTCTGAATTATAACTAGGTATTTTTTAAGAATCACTAGGGATGATGTATAGAATTTTGAACCATGGTCTCAGTATCTCCGAAAGCATCCACGGAAACAGTTCTAAACTTTGCAACGTATAGATCATAATATACCAGTACATGCCGTAATGTATCCTATAACTGTGCTTATTATCAGAGTCACCAGGGCTAGCAACTGTGTATCAATTATCGCAAGACATTTGAACCCTAGATTCGACATCTCAGAATATATGTTTGGAACTAACTACAAGCTTGGCTTACTGTAAGTCCAAAATGTTTTAGACTTATTGAGAGTATATCGCCAACGTTAGTACTATCATTGTTAGCACATGTAGACTACTAGTTCAATTGCATGTAACTACCATACTATTTTGCAGATTTACACCGAATTTTGCACGTTCAATGTATGCCTTAAGAGATTTAACTGCTTATTTTCAGAGTCCTCAGAACTACAAACTGCCCCTAGTAACATGCTGGGAGCATTTGAGACCTAGACTCAATATCGCGGAATCTGTTCTTACAATTTGAAACTCTGCATCCTATTATATCTTATTATTATAAATACATTTTGAGCATTTCGTAATACCAAAATAATTTTACCTACGTTTTTAATTTCCACGTTTAACTGCATGCAACGTCCATAACATTTAATGGATTTCTACCAATTATTTTTATACTCAGTGTAGGCCTATGCTATAAAAAATGATTGCCAACATTTTCAGAGACAGCAGTTCTACCATCTATCTGACAATCCTCTCAGGGTATTTGAACCGTAGACTCTCCATACCTCAGAATACATGCCAAGAAACAGTTTCAAACATACTGCAGTTCAGTTACAAGCAGCTTGCTCTGCACTACCCCATCCCACTCCCCCGGTATACTACTACAGCGTAAAACATTTGCCACGGTCAGCGTGTCTGTGCCTGATTGTGAGAACCTACCGTCACGCGCGTCAATGTTCTCAGATAGGGAAGTATACGGCACGTTACCCGCGCCGCTCTACACCCCGCTCTTACTGAGCTCTCAAGGTCAAGTGCATAACTAAACGTCGGTATCTGTTCTCTATTAATCCTCAATATTTGAGCAAATTATAAAATATTAATGCGAGTGTTAACAACTTGTTTCCGTAGATGAAGTTCTAAATTGGCCTAAATAGGTGAATCTTAAATTGTATTAAAAGTAGGCCAAGTTCTTCACAGAATGACCTGCTTTTACTTTTTATTTGACTATAACTGTATCGTGAACCTAGTTTTATCTGTTACTCTGGGGTGTAATCGTAAACATAAAGAGTAGCAGTGCTCTTCATTCACAAACAGTGTTATCACTCTAAAAGGATTCGATCCTGCAACTTTGGCCACAGTAGACAAGAACCTACCCACTGCGCCACGTAGCCAGTCAATTATTATTATTAGTCTATTATTATTATTATTATTATTATTATTACTGGCAGCCTCCGTGGCTTAGGCGCCAGCACGCCGGCCTCTCACCGCTGGGTCCGTGGTTCAAATTCCGGTCCCTCCATATGAGATCTGTACTGGACAAAACGGAGGCAGACAGGTTTTTCGCCGGGTACTCCGGTTTTCCCTGTCAAATATTTAATTCCAGCAACACTCTAGACTATCATTTCATCAGTCATTCACTTAATCATTGCCTCAGAGTCAGAGGAGTGCGACAGGCTTCGGCAGCCTGCACAGTTCATATTCTCGCCGCTAGATGGGGTCTTCATTCATTCCATCCCTGACCCGGCCGGTCGACTGGAAGCAGGCTGTGGATTTTCATTTTTTCATTATTATTATTATTATTATTATTATTATTATTATTATTATTACTCATTGATACTCTTCTTATAATAAACGTAATTAATGACTGTTAAAAGTGTCATGTACACATTTGACATGACATGTCTAATCAGATGAGTTTGCAGATTTTCCTCTCATTTTCTTTGCCTTTTGCCGTTTTCCGTAATGGTGCCGATTGCTGAGCAGTGATGAGGCAAACATGACTTAAACCAGAGATTCCCAAATTGGGCGAATTTAGTACGTCAGTGGGCGAAACTGACAGAATGTGAATTCGATGGGCGATTTGAAAAAAATGGTGGGCAAATAATTCAGTTTCTTATGTATACAGTATGACCGAGAAGGTTTTGACTATAAAAACAAGGAATAAAGCAAAATTGGAAACAGGTAATTTAATTATGTCAAATTATGTTTCCTTTTTAAATTTACAACTACAGTAGTTTATCACAGAAAAGTTGTTTGTAGGATTTAGTGCAGTAAATAATCTTGCCACGAAGTCTAGAAATAGCTTAGAAATTGAAATGTGAAGAGATCTTGGAATTTTTCTACCAAAAATGGCTCCTGACAGCAACAAATTGATTGAAACTCATAAAATCCAACCCTCACATTAATTAGACATAGGTATTTATGTTGTTTAATTACTGAGATATAATAGTTTATGTAGTTTTAATTTTAAAATTTTCTTCAATTTATTTCATTGGTTGTTATTCCTTTTTATACCAATTATTTGCAAACTTTTAATGTATTTAGTTATACCTAAATACACATGATGTACCTATTAAGAGTAAAATGTCCGTAAAAATTCTCATTTCTCAACTTATATGTAGGTATTAGAATGTATGTGTTAGTAATTTTATGATTTGTGTTTTTTTTAATGAGGTGGGCGAAAAAAAAAATATAAATCTGAAGTGGGCGATGGTCAGAAAAAGTTTTGGGAAACCTGACTTAAACTATGGTATAGCGTTCCGTTTAGAACTGGTAACTTAACCGATTTATTTTAATAAATTCAAAAGTTTGGTTTTAAATCTAGAAATATATACTGTATTCATGTCAGTGAATCCACGTTACCAATCACTGAAACTGTGCATGGATGTTGATTGGATCACAAGGAAAGCACATGTGATTTTATTCATTGGATTAACCATAGGAATGTCAAAAATGCACAGATTATTCTGACAGCGAGTGTCAAAGGCAGAAAGTTTGGTAATGAGAGTGGTTTAGTATTGCGATTGGTCAGAGAGGATCTAAGAACTCGCTGCGCACAACCACCTAGGCCACTGCAAATCTCGTGTCCGTATTAAAACGCGTACAATCTCACCCACAAGCCACGGTGGCCGAGAGCCCTTAACACGCTACCTCGTGCCTCGCTGGCATCGGGAGAACTTGGGTTCGAATTCCATCTCGTCCGACCTGAAAATAGTTTTTGTGATTTCCCATTTTTACTACCAGGCAAATGCCGGGACGGTTACTTTCAACAGGTCCACGGTTGACTTCCTTCCAAAATCCCTACCACCCTTTCTTAATTAGACCCGTGTTTGCGGTCGCCTGAGCAATCGGCCTGTCACCATGCCCAGTTGTATCTGCTGACAAGGTGTGATCAGCTGTGAAACCGTCCTTGTGACGGTAGAGGAATATCCCTCGCAGAGTCCTTGGGTGAAGCCGAGCTGGGAGAATAAGTGATTCAAAAAAACAGAAATAATTGGCAAGGAGAAATAACTTCAACCCTCGAAAAATGAGAACTAAGGGACTTGAAAGGAAGCAGAGTCGTGAAAAGCTGATGTAAGAGGTAAGGAGGAGAAGGTACGCCCCAAAATTACTGGAAAATGTGGAAAAACAGACCCTGCTCAGAAATCCCTCCGGGTCACCAACTCCTAAACTTTTTATTTTTTTTATTTTTTAGCGTATGGCTTTTAGTGCCGGGAGTGTCGGAGGACATGTTCGGCTCACCAGAGTTTGTAGCTGCTTCTATGTGTACACCCATGGGGTGAGCTACAAGTACCGTCGCATGCGTGTGGAGTGTTGTCTGGGGAGGAAGGTGTGAATGTGAGGAAAAGGATTTGGAAGGTAGCGGCTGTGGCCTATAGTTAGGGACCAACCCCGGCATTTGCCTGGGAGGAAGATGGGAAACCACAGAAGACCATCTTCAAGGTTGCCGGCGGGGGGATTCGAACCTCCTCGCCTCCCGGATGTGAGCGACTGCTTGCAGCCACGCCGCAACGACCACGGCTACCTCACTCGGTACTCCTAAAGTGAACTTGTGCGAGCCCTTGAGAGTGTAGCGCCATCCAGTATGCATACCTTCCTTCCTTCCTTTAGAGCCTCGTACAGAAGGCTGGGGGTTTTGTTTCAACAAAGAAGAGGTCTGACCCCTTGAAAGATAGGCCTCGAATACCCTAGTATCGTCGGGGTTGGAAGAGAATAAGAGCTGATCAAGGGAGGTCCACAGGAAAGATGATAGAGAGGAGTAAGTGGAAGCAATGAGGGTCTCAGGTGTGGTCCTGTGTTTGCTACCGCATGTTTCACAAGTCGTGAGCCCCTTGTGGACGAGTACACACACCCGTTGACCGAAGATATCACTTATTGAAGCAACAACAGCAAAAGTAACTAGAGCATTTGTTTGATCGGGACACACTCAACCTCGTGAGGATAACTGAGAAACGTTTATCATCACCTCAGCCATTCCAAAAGTGGTTTTCAGAGGTTTCCTACCGGTATAGTACCGAACTTTGGGTCACAGCCACCTCCTTCCACATACAGCCTGCATGCAAATTTCGATATTTTTGTTGTTGATTAATTTAGAGGTTTTGTGACATCGTGATCATGTAGTCCCGTGTACTTCAGTGTGTGTGAAATTTGTCTGATAAACTGTGTTATTGCGATGGCTGTATTAATGTGTAGGCTAAGTTACATTTGTAATTCAGGTGGGGATTGGGAAGGAAGCGGCCGTGGCCTTGCGTTAGGAACCCTCCCGGCATTTGCTTGGAGTATAAGTGGGAAACCATGTACAACCGCTTCCAGGATGACTGAGTTAGGAATCGAACCCACCTCTTCTCAGGTTGACCTTACGAGGCTGAGTGTAACCCGTTCCAGCCCTCAGATCAGAATTAAATTTCTTGGCAGAGCCGGGAATCGAACCCGGGCCTCCACGGTGACCGCTAAGATTGCTAGTCACTAAAATGTCGATATAGTACGGTACCTAGCTTATGCCACGGCCTCCTCCTTACACATACAACCTCCGATTAAAAACGCACACATTTTACGGACACCTCAATAACGAAGCGTATTAATCCATTTTCACAATTATTACCCAAGTGCATGAGGCTCATGATGAGGTTCGTTGTAACCGAGAGGTTCAAATTTTGTGAACCAGTGACCTGAAAGATAAAGCCATGATGATATCATGATTGACCTCACGAAGCTGACAAACGGGTTTCTCTCATTGTAATACAAGAGTCTTAGTAACTTTATCGATAACAAGATACAAAGATACGATATTTCTCGGCCAGATAAATTAATCCTTTTTATTTTTATTCGGCTATTATTGAGCTCTCACGTAAACCTAGCTTTGTCTGTTACTTGCATCCTTTGATATGAATCTTGACGGCCAATTATTCTCAACTCTTGATAATTTGCCCAGTAAGAGTTCTGAGACCGGATTCCAATGTGGTGAGAGCTTTGTAATTCTCTTCTTGTTTCTTTCGTCCTCTTCTGTTTTGTTTTGTTGTGCCTGTCGGAGGAAAACCCCACGGGATAGTATAAAGCAGTGAATCAGAAATGACGTTAGTTCGACATTCACCCAATGAGGGCCAAGGACGGCGAAGGCCTGCCATTGCCCTTTAGTAATCCCCGCCCTGTATTGCGCCGCACCACGCCGGCCGCACTGAGTCGAGTAGTCTCATGGTAGCTATTATCCAGCAGAAGGCCAAGCGGTGTGTACCGAAGTGAGGTGACATTTGCTGATTAACACACGCACAAAGGAGTGGGTGAAACATACGCCAAATGGCTCTTATATGTCACTGCGTAGTTTCAAAATGTATGTCCAAAATTAATTGTGGCTGATTTATTTATTAATATTATTATTATTATTGTATGTCTACCCCTTATTATTCCTGTTTCCAACGGGGTCGGGGATGAGATGAGATGAAATTCTATGTGGCGGATGACGTTTACGGCCGGATGCCCTTCCTGACGCCATCCTCATGAGAGGAATTAATGAGAGATGAAATGAATGAAACTGGGCAAGGATGTGGAAGGAAGCGGCCGTGGCCTGTCAGAAGGTACCGTCCCAGCATTTGCCTGGTGTTGAAATTGGGAAACCACGGAAATCCATTTCAAGGACGGCCGACGGTGGGGCTCCAAACCCACGCGTCGACCGAGTCAGCAGAGAGCTTGGCCCCATGGCTTAACACTGCGCTTTAGCAAGCGTAGCCACAGCTGTCGGTTTTAATATTAATATTATAATACCAGCCACGGTGGCCGAGAGCGCTAATATGCAAGCACGTGCCTCGCTGGTATCAGGAGAGCGTGGGTTCGAATCCCACCTGGGACTTCCTGTAAATGGGTTTCGTGATTTCCCATTTTCCCCACCAAGCAAATACTGGGATGGTTCCTCGCAACAGTCCCACGGTCGACATCCTCTAAAATCCCTAGCTTGACTCTTCCTTAACCCGTTGACTGCTTCGCCCGTCTGTAAACGTTGCTCAAGATTTGTTTACTTTGTTTTATTCACCATTCGTTTTTGAGTACCGAGTCCATCACTACCATGTTCTGCCATCTATTGGGCACGTAGTAGTACTACTTGAGTTTGGAATTTTTCTCCCAAAAGTAACTAACAGACCATTTTAGAGGCATCTGTCCTCTACAGCTGAGGTTCATCTGAGATGTTATCAAGCACGGCGGAATAACAAACAAATTCTTCACACCGCGTTGTGATTTGGGATCAATGAATATCAATTTTTGGGGGCCGTGGTGGCTCAGTGGTCAAGCTGTTGGCCTCTCAGTAGGGAGCAACACGATTTACTTGCCTACTTTTTTTTTAGCGTATGGCTTTTAGTGCCGGGAGTGTCCGAGGACATGTTCGGCTCGCCAGTTTTGTAGCTGCTTCGAGACGGACACCCAATGGGTGAGCTACAAGTACCGTGGGGGAGGAAAGTTGGAAGGGAAGGTCGAGGAGTTGGAAGGTAGCGGCTGTGGCCTATAGTTAGGGACCAACCCCGGCATTTGCCTGGAAGGAAGATGGGAAACCACAGAAGACCATCTTCAAGGTTGCCGGCGGGGGGATTCGAACCTCCTCGCCTCCCGGATGTGAGCGACTGCCAACAGTCATGCCGTAACGACCGCGGCTAACTCACCCGGTACTTGCCTACTGATTTTAGGTATTAATTTTATTTTGGGCCCATTACCTGTTTTGGAGATGGTTCACGTACAAACATTTTAATTGTGATTCGTCTCAAATTGAAAAATTATATAAACGTACGATTTTGAATTCATGGGAGAATCCAAGGGGGAGAGGGATAGGGGGTTTGTATCCCCCCGAAAATTTGGAAACTATTAAGGACGTAACTAAAGATAAAGGTATTCACATTAATTCAATATATTCAAAGGATCAGAGCGTTTTCTACGTTAATTCTGTTCATTAAAATACTAAATGTACAAGTAATGTAGGCTACCACAGGCTTTCAATTTTCCTTCCTTTCATAGATTATTTCATGAATCAGCTCAAGGACAGATTTTTGAATCATAAAGCGACCCTACAAACCGTAGAAACGTTGCCGCCCAAAAGCATTGCGCAAGCCTCAGATGAACATCTGCAAAAGCATTTGATGCCATAGTAAACCAAAGGCCGGATATATTGATGTAGCCTATCACCAGAGTCATTCTTCAGTGCCTGGCTGCGTGGCTCAGGGGTAACGTTCTCGCTTGCTGAGCCCAAGGTTGCAGGTTCGAAACCTGGCGCAGTCAGCTGGCATTTGAGGGTGCGCAAATGCGAGGGAGCCGTGTCAGTACATTTACTGGCACGTTAAAGATCCCCTTCGGGCAAAATTCCGGCACCCCGGCGTCTCTAAAAGCCAGGGTAGTTAAAAGGGACGTAAAACCAATAACATTATTATTATCATTCTTCAGTGAGCTAAAGATGTGGACAAGAAGTTTCCTTGAACAGCATGATCATCATGAGTTCCCTAAGGATTGTATAACTTATATATTATCTTTGAATAGGTGTAATGAAATTATATTCCCCTTCATACACAAGGCGTTGAAGATTTTCTGCACTTTACTGGTAACTACAGCAACACCAGAACGTTCGTTCTCAACATTACGGTATCTGAAGACCTATTCGAGGAACACCATGGGAGCAGACAGTTTGAATGGACTACCGTTAATGTATATACAGTACCGTACATAAAAATGTGGAAATTAAAACTCAAGAAGTACTGGATAAAATGTGTAAAAAGCCTCGTCGGCTTCTTCCTTAAATGTACTTGTATAGCTCTGTAAATATGATATATGTTTATGCATTCGATGACATCTCCATATTTTCTAATTGTAGCACCTCATCAGATCTCCCATCCCCCCTCCCGAAAAAACATCCTTCGTCCGCCCCTGTTTGAATTTACATTTAGATTAATTAAGACTCAAAACATATAGATATGAGTTAATAATAATGATTTCTACATTTCTTTAAAAATGCAAATGAACCTAAAAGGTTAATTAGACCCAAGTTAGCGGCCACCTGGGCGATCGGCCTGTCACCATCCCCAGTCGTGTCTGCTGACAAAGTGTATTTAGCTCCCAGATCCTGTCCTTGTGACGGTAGAGGAATAATCCCTCGCAGATTCTGTTGGTGACGCCGAGCTGGGAGAATAAGCGATTAAAATTAATTTGGGGGAGGGGGACGTGGTGGCTCAGTGGTCGAGCTGATGGCCTATCACCACGGCGGACCGGGTTCGATTTCCGGTTATTGCATGTGAAGGTTTCAAAGTGAAATGCCATGTCCTGTGGTTCGGATTCCACCTAAAGAGGAGGTCCCGTGGCTCATGATCACGAGATTTGCGGTCACGTAAAACCACAAACTTCTTTCCTTCCTTTCTGAAGTTATTATTATTATTATTATTATTAGGATATTATTATTATTAATAATAATATATTATTATTATTATTATTATTATTATTATTATTATTATTATTATTATTATACGGTATACTTTTAGGCCTATGCCCAACACCGAAGGAAAAGGAAGAACAGTCGTAATACAGAAAACTGGAGGAGAGCCTTGCGCATTAAATAGCTAATGTGGAGTAAATTACACAAGCACCATGTTCCTTATAGAAGGTTGGTTGGTTGGTTCCGGAGTTTAGGGGCTGCGACAACGCAGTCATGTAGCCCCATGTAATCTACTTTGGGGGTGTGTAGAATTTTTCTGATAACCGGTGTTAATTGTAATGGCTGTATTAGTGTGTGTTACCTGTAATTCAGGTAAGGACTGCAGACGATCAATTTCAAGTAGTTCCTAATTTTGCTACCAAATGCTATCGTCAACGACACCTGGCGACGAACTTGGCTACTAGATGCCACCTCAACCAGCACCTGGCAACGAACGTTGAAACTTAGAGAGCGTTAATCAAATCTTTCCTAGAAATTTAGCTTCACACAATTGTAGTTAGTGGAAGGTTCTTTAACATGATATAAATCTATGACATGGGCCCGCCGGCTTTACTTATCCTCCGAAGGTAGGGATTTTTATCGCTCTTAAAAATCCGACGACTTCGGCCGGGTTTGAACCAGCGATCCTTAAAGAAGTAAGTACTTACTAACATTAGACTATATAGCAACAAAATCATGTCAGCAAATCCTTTCACAAGAAGAACCCAGTGAAGTTTGGGTGAAACAAATAACTTACAAAATAAAATAATTACTACCGCTGATCTGAGAATATCGTGAGGAAAGCCTTTTGACATAAATATGTCACAACACAGTTCTAATGCATGTGTCTCAATCAAACAAGCCTATAGAAAGTCTCAAGACATCTTCATGCAGTTCACAAGGACCCTGAAGTGTGTCCATCCGCACGCTACTTAAACTCTTGTCTCCAGCCAGCGGTAGGGATGGTCGATACTCTCCAGAACTATCTTATGTTTGTTACTGTCTATCTCAAATGTTGTCAACCTGTTTGATACCTTCATGCCATACCAAGTACCCGAGCACCATTAAAGCGAATGTAATAATAATAATAATAATAATAATAATAATAATAATAATAATAATAATAATAATGCAACAAGCATGCACCTCTCTTTCCTATTCCTATATCTCTCTCCCTCTGAAGTGCTGAAATAGCTAGGGGTTCACCGCTCACCAGACATGCTGCAACTGTTTGTAGATAAGATACATTTACGTGTGGACAGTAAAACCAGTATCCTTCGTGTTACTCATAAATCAGGAATGTCCAATTATTTTTCCTGTAAGTTAGATTAAAAATCACTATTTCACACGATGGTAAAATTTCAGCCTGTCCAAACTTGTAATGAAAACATCGCTATTCCGGTTTGTGCTACAAAATTTGAATAGTAAATTGGATCTGAGGGGAGCTTGTGCTCGCGAGCACAATGTGATGAGAGCACCAGGTTGAGAACGCCTGCTCTAACTCAACCATGGATGTGCTAACACTGATTTCTTGCTACAGATTCCAATGTTAGTACCGTAAGTGCTTTATCCTTCGTGGAACATCGCGTTGTTGTAATTTACTCTACCATTGGCGATTTAGATGGCAAAGCTGTCCTCCACTTTTATGTAGAGTTGCGATAAATTGCCTTCCTTTATTCTGAGTGATGTTTTGAAGCCATTTATACCCTTATACTTTTCAGTCGGTCAACAATTAGATCAGGTTGTATTTGTTTCATTTGAGGGGCTTGGACATCGTGGTGAATTAGCCTCGTGTACTTGAGCGTGTGTAGAATTTGTCTGACAACCTGTTTCTTATTGTGGTACCGGTATCTGTAATAGTGTGTGTATTTGTAATTCAGGTGAGGGTTGGGAAGGAGGGCACCATGGCCCTACATTAGGAACCATCGCAGCATTTGCCAGGAGTAGAAGTGAGGAAACAACGGAAAACAACTTCGAAGATGGCTGATGTGGGAATTGAACACACCTCTTCTCAGTTTACCCTCACGAGGCTGAGTGTATCCCGTTCTAGCCCTCAGACCCGGGGCCTGTTTCATAAAACTTACTGATAATAGTAGCTAATAATATTAGTACTCATAATATTTTTTATAAGTCAACCAAATTCTGTTTCATAAAGAATCATGAAGTCTGATAAAATCTCCCTTCGAGTTCACAACTTCTTAACCAACAGTGGTTGTTTTTCTACTCTCTATCACGGGGTCGGAAATTAGGTGAGATGATATTCCAATGTTTTTAAGACAGCATGCCCTTCTTGGGACCAACCTCAAGGGAGGAGTTAATGAGATATTCAATAAATGAACGTCAATGAAACTTGGTCTATTTGAAGGTACAGCCCTTGCAATTGGGTTCTGACCCACTTGTCTTCTGAAGCCGGAGAGCCTCACCTGATGGTCTTGCACCTGAGTTCTCGTATATTTAACTACCCCGGTCGGTACTGCTTAACAGCAGGGTTATCATCTAATTATTTGGATACAGGGTCTTGGGACATCGTAGCCATCTATCCGTGTACTTGGATATGAGTGGAAATTTGTGATTAACTGAGTAATTTTGATGATGATGGCTGTTGTTGCTGTTGTTTTGTTCGGAGGAACAGCGAGGCCATCTGCCCCGTATTTATGATGGCTGAAGCAGTTGTATAATTTTGGCCTACGATTGGGATAGGTGTCCCGGGACTGGAATCATTGTAGAGAAGGAAAGTGCCTTTGTCAGCACTGTGATTTGCACCTAGTATCTTCGCAGCCGCGGAGTGTTCTGTTACGCTGGTGAATGTGTACAAATGTGGCTTAAAATATAGCCATGGAACGTTGTTGACAGAAAACAGGTGTCCGGCTGCGTGGCCACGTGCATATCCCGCCATATTTTGGTTCAATGGGCCCGTGATTGTTTCCCGACTGTTTGTGGGAGACTAGCATGAGGTGCCCTCATTTAGCGGTTGCGCAGAGCAAAATCGTTTTACTGCTCTGCGCGAGCGGGATTCTAGTTGTGTAATACTGGCATGTGATTAACACATGTTTACACATTAGTGAAAATTCCTTCGTTGTTTTCATTATTGGAAGGAATCCAATAAAATTGTAGACTTACGTATAAGCTGAGACATTTGTTTTAACTTTCTTTCTCTCAGTCCGTTTAGGCTAATTATTTCCTAATGATTTAATGACATCGCGAAGAGAAAACCTTTGTCCCCTCGTACTACCCAAGGTGAGATGGTTGTTCTCTGCTGGATGATACTGATAAACTGCTGATAGATGTACAGATTAGTGGGTTGATTGCAGACCGCATGTGTCTTACCCTACATCCTAGTTTTGTCAGACTAGGCGTGTTGCATAGGGAATGATGAAACGAAATTAAATACTGCAGCGCACTTTGCAGAACAAGGAGTTCTTCTTCTAATTAATAATAATATCACCGTAATAATTCGCGACTGTGATTATTGCGTTGTCCACTGCTCAGATTCCTTTAGTGTTAGGCCAATGTGTTTTCAAGTTTTATGTGTAGAAAGTACTCATCTTTGTGCGTACATTCCAATCTTGAAGTACATTTAGTACAATGGTAAATACTATTAATCTTGCACACTGTTCGCGTAAACAAGTATTTATTCAAAAGCATACTCAACGTGATAACATCATTTATATTGTGTTAAGAGCCACGGATGCTTTGCTTAGTGATAAGGTTATCAGTATTGCGCTTATATGTAAGCTATCGTGAAGGTTAGGTGCATTATTTATAGTGCCAGTTTCTAAGAGAATGGCAATGCCAAACACAATGTATTCCCAACTACTGGGACATGCAAATATAATCTGAAAAAATACACGTGATTCACACATGCATGAATATAATAATGTTTTGGACTACAGATGTGGGAAAAAACTAAGGGATGACAAGTTTCGCTCGTCAAGCGAGCATTATCAGATCCAAATATATACAAGACTAAATAGCTCTGCAAAACACTACTAAACCTACAATGACACCCACTAACAGTCACTATCCTCCATTAATATTAATTGTAGGATTGGTTGTGTTTTGTATAGATTTAGATCTGACGATGCTCGCTTGATGAGTGAAATACCGTCACCCCAAAGTTTTCTCCCTCTTTTGAAGTCCAAACCAAATATATATACAGTAAAAACTCAATTAACCGTCATCGTCGGTACCGTGGTCGTGACGGTTGAGTGGATAGACGGATAAGAGAAACACTGTATTATTCCTCCAAAACATGACCTCAATCAATTATTTTATAGACAGATATCACTCCCACAGTAATATAGTATATTTCGGAGCGAAAAATAAATTAAACACGATTGTAATAGCAAATAAAACTATTTATTACATGATAAAAACATCCGTACAGAAGCTACAAATGTGGCAAAATAATGTACAGTAATACAAACTTACAGGTGGAATAGTTCATGTAGCTTGAAAATAGTCAGTCATTTTCTTCTGCCTCTTTGATGCTCGAGCTTTTTTCGTATTTTTCGGAGCAGTAGTGTCTGCGTTGCAGACTTTCAAACCATTCTATACACCATGACAGCATTGTTTCAGCCTCTGAGTGGCTAATAGTTTGTTTTTCGACATGGTTTGAACACTATGATGGGCAGGTACACTCACTTCCCACTAAAATAGAGTAAGTAAACAAAGCGAACACGTCCCTGCACCTTAAAGCACTTTGTTATTACAGTATTTTTATGCTATTACAACAATGACGGTTAACAGAAACTGACAGTTTAAAGAGTGACGGTTAAAGGAAGTTTTACTGTATTTTAATGGCACGTAATTATTTTAGGTTAGTTTTCGCATGCCCCAGCAGTTGGGATTTCATTGTGTTGACCGACTGAATCATATCAATGATTAATAAGGCAAAAACTGTAAAAAGGGCTTTAAAGCTATCTAAACTAAGCTGTGGCTGCGTGTGAAAACTATTGCCCACTCAAAAGCTCTATGACACGTTTCCTAAAGGTCCAACCGTTTGCGGCCAGTGACTATTTGCTTATATGCGGAAGGATAAAGTAAATGTTAAACATGCAAATGTGTATGGTGTTCACTTCGGTGACGATGATTAGGCCTATATGCGTGACCGAAAATTGGAGCCTTAAAGATAACATCCCAAAAAGTTACTGAAACCTGGTACAGTATCAAGCCTAACTTCATTTGAAGACAAATTGCAGATGACTCATCTTAAAATCCATATGACGTAGGACAGGCTGAAGTAAGGATACTCGTATTGCATTAAGTTCGCACTGCATGCGACTACAGTATGTAGGCTATAGCCTATTAGGCTACTTTAAGAACTTGAAAATGTTTTAATTGAGCAGAAAAGTTGTAAACTTAAATCATATATGTAAACGATTTTATTTTTTTAAATGAATGTGAAAGTAAAATTATTGTTGTCGGTCAACAACCCTACTCCCTTCTCCCAATAGGGTAAGGTGGTACAATTTCGATATAGGTACAATTCCGATCAAACTAAGGTTTAGCGGATATTTACCACTTCGGAGTGTTGGTAGTACTTGACTGTGTATGCCATTACAGTGCGGAGGACTTCTCGAGTTGTGTGTGATTGCATCACGAATACAGCGGTTTGTGCTTCAGATATACAGATTATTTTTTGTAGGTAGGTGAGTTCAATTATGTAGTTTTGTACTCTGTTATAAAATTGCCTAGTTTTTAAACGCTGGCAAACAATGATATTATGAGGTTAGAACCATGCTGTTGATTTCCGCTTGTGCTCGCACTACCTGAGTGACCTTCTGCTTGACATGTGCTGCCGTCTCTCGTCATAGTGGGGTACTACTAGACGATATATACAGTGATGTTAATAGTACATTTTCGATCAGCAGAGAGGTACAACTTCGATACACTAGTACAATTTCGATCGGAATTGATTCAACCAGTTATTTGTGTTGGAATATAAATCTTATTACGAAGCAAAAATGAATTATGAGTATTTCAAAGGATTTCAGCATCTAACGTTTTTATAGGCTAAATTCAGAGAAAATAATGGTACACTGTTCTTAAGTTTCCAATATCTAAGAAATAAACAATATGGTTCCTAACTCAAATTCATATTTATGGTTCATGGTATTCAGAAGCAAACACTTCCTTTATCATTATTAGATCAAACAATGTTAATAATGTTATTGCTTATCATTGTGGGGTTTGAGCCATTTTTCAGTGTTGCCTAAGTAAACAAAAGTTTGGTGCGTTTCAGTCGGTCAACACGAATATACCCCCCCCCCCCCAAAAAAAAAGAGCTGGGTTATGCCCTAATCCTGAAATCGCAAACATCAGTTCGACTCACTTCCAACGAAAATCTGGAAAAACTCCGAAGCAAGGGACGTCTTTTTCAACAGGCACAGAAGAAAGTAAGAGGTCGCCAGCAAACGACGATGAGTGTGGATTTTGTTTGATGAACTATTATAGTGAACAATCAATGAAAAAAGTGACTGGATTCGTTGCCAGAAATGTAATGTGTGGTATCATGAATTGTGTGTTAGTTCAGTTTGAAAAGAACACTTCGTATGTGAAAGATGCCACTGATCGAAATTGTACCAACAGGTGATCATGATTGTACCAGACGAGGTACATTTCTGATCAATTACACAAAATTATGTTTTTTATTCTTATGTCTAAAGTAACAACTGTAATTTTGTAATATATATAAAATACATCCACTATAGTTCAAGGAACGTGTACCACTATTGAAATTCATCCTTGCTTCTGCACGCCGCCTGTGGTAGTATGATTTTTCTTAACTGATCGAAATTGTACCACCTTACCCTAGAGTTTTCAGGGAAAATGTTTAGAATATCCACCAGAGGTGTTCTATCATATCACACCATACCTCAAGTATTTTTCGTAGGAGTATTTTCTTATTACTAGCAGTAGTGCCCGGCATCGCCACGCGGATTTATTTGTTTTATGGATGATAATGAATACTACTACAGATCTGGCACATGATACTTAAACTAACAGAAAAAATATGTTAATAATATAACATTTCGTGGTGGTGGTGGTTGTAGTGGGGGTGATAAGTAGTACAATATAATGGACGTAACATTCAGGTCATTTTCCCGTAATGATAATAATGATAATTATGAATAGGGAAACAGCTATTTACTAACTACAGCACTGACACATGCAATTTACAAACACATTTAAATAAAATATTAGAAAGAGGAGTAAGTGTAGAGACCAATAGTGTCGTCTACTGCATCAACACCATTGCACTTATACAGAGGCCTAATATTTTCATGATGAGAACTGTTTTAAGGGGCCTACGAAATCTTTTTGCATTAATTACACTCCGTGACTGCAATTTATAAACAGCGCAAGATGCAACTATTTTCGCAATTCTACACCAGAACACTGGTAGGGGTGACGTGATGCAGCCAGAACTGCCCGTCAACAATAGACTTATTAAAATACTCTTACAGTTACACTACTACGAACATGAATGGTTCTAGGGCCTTAAAACACGGTTTTCAACTCCATTTTGTTTGTTATTCTAAATGTAGGGAATGGAGAGCGTTATCCAAAATATCAAGTGGACAGTGTTACCAGCAGGGCTAAAAAGTGTATGTAAAATTTGGTGCAATTAGGAGAAAAGGTGTACTGTAGATTTGTGATAAAGAGCCTAAATGCAGGGAATAGAGTGGTCTGTCCAAAATTTAAAGTGGACAGTGTCACCCGCAGGGTTCCAAAGGGTAAGTATACAAAATGTGTTTCAGATAGGTGAAACGGTGTAGATTTGTGCCAAAGGACCTAAATGCAGGAAATGGAGTGGTCGGTCCGAAATTTCAAGCAGACAGTGTTACTCGTCGGGTTCCAAAGAGTAAGTATATAAAATTTGGTTCAGATCGGTGAAACGGTGTATATTTCATTCATTCATTCATTCATTCATTCATTCATTCATTCATTCATTCATTCATTCATTCATTCATTCATTTATTTGCAATTGGGGGTGTGTCCCCCGGTGGCAAATTGGATATACATAACAAATAAATAATTATACATAACAATTCAATAACAATTAAATAACAATTAAACTGGAGTATTTACACAAATAGTCAGTCTTTTCTTAAACATACCTATATGTTTGGGAAAAGGCTCTAAGACTGCGGCAGGTAGAGAGTTCCAGTTATCAATGGCACGGTTTACAAAAGAATATTTACCATAATTTGTTCGCTGTGGTCGGCCCTTAACTTTGATGATGATGATGATGATGATAATTGTTGTTTTAAGGGGCCTAACATCTAGGCTATCGGCCCCTCCTTAACTTTGAAAGGATGATCGCTCCTACCCATGTAAGTGGGCTTTCCCATTCGATTGCTAAGCTCACCCCATGCTGGTTGATTTGTATACGTGTTGTACATAGCGCAGAGTCTAGATTTAATCCTCTTAGCCTCCAGTGATTCCCACCCAAGTTTCTTTAACATACTGTTACATGCCACCCCCCTAGTGGCACTTTTGTTAACTGGATTACGGTGGGTTGAAGCACAACACAGATTGTTTCTTTAAAGAAATAATTAACTTTATTGCGGCCAGAAAATTACACTTCTCATCAGCAAATACAAGCAATTGGAACCTTACTCCAGTTTCCTCAAGTCTCTTCCTTGAGCGCTCTTGGCCCTTTCACTTGTCAACAGACCACAGAAGTTAATCCGTCCTAATGAGTACGGTGGCCTTGACAGAAACTACCTGCTCCTCTCCCTTATGTACACCGACTACAGTTACTCACGATCGCTTGCTGCAGGCTGTTCACAAGCTGGGAGGAACAATGTCACTGGATTTCATAACTCGCACGGCACTTCGTCACCACACTTCTGTCGCTCAGGAAAACACGCACTAGCTCTGAAACACCCACCCACAGAAAGCTCGGCCCCTTACTGTTGAAGCCGCTTATATAGCAGGCTGGTGACTCAATGAATTTTAGAATCGTCCAGGACACACGGCTTCTCGACATTTCCTTCACTGGCGGGGTCACGAATATTCTGGACCATCCCTTTCACTTCGCAGCCCGTTGCCTAACGCGCACGTAATACACTGAGGCAGAGCACACACAGCCCGGGGGAGCTGTGACTCATGCGGCGAGCGACAACACAAACTCACAGCCGTAACACCACCCCCTTCCTAAAAGGCTGATCGTCCCGATCAATCATTGGTCCGTCTGTGTCCCTCCGTAGGCTGCCAGGCGATCTCGATGCACGATCTTCACCTTCGCCCTCGGGCTCCGCTGGATCCTGTAGACGACATCGTTGATTCATTTCACGACTCGGTACGGGCCCTCCCAGGACTTCTGCAGTTTGGGTGGCAGGCCTTTCTTCCGTAATGGGTTGAAGAGCCAGACCAGGTCATCCTCGTGGAATCCGCCAGCATCCGTCTGTTGGTCGTATCGGGTCTTCATTCGGTCGGTCTCGATCCGCAGTTTCCTCCTCGCGAACGCGTGCACGTCCTCCAGTTGGTCGACCAGTTCTTGACAATACTGGCTTACCGGGACCGGATCATTCCCAGGTTGGCCGAAGGCAAGATCGACAGGTAGACGGAGCTCCCTCCCAAACATGGCCCGGGCTGGTGTGCACCCGGTGGCTTCATGCACGGCGGCGCGGTAGGCCAGGAGAAATAGTGGAAGATGCTTGTCCCAATCCCTCTGGTGCTCGCTGACGACTATTCGGAGATGGTTCTCGATGGTGCGATTGAATCGCTCTACCATCCCGTCGGACTGAGGGTGTAGCGGCGTTGTCCTTGTCTTCCGGATTCCCAGCAGCTGGCATAGATTCTGGAACACCTGCGACTCGAAGTTCCTCCCTTGGTCGGAGTGCAGCTCCAGGGGTACTCCGTACCGGCTGACGAATTCCTTCACCAGGGTCTCTGCGATCGTCGCGGCTTCTTGGTTAGGGAGCGCATACGCCTCCGGCCATTTGGTGAAGTAGTCGCTGACGATCAATATGTAGCGGTTCCCTGCCTCGCTTAACGGGAATGGCCCAGCAACATCGATGGCCACTCTCTCCATGGGGCCGCCCACGTTGTAGGTCTTCAATGGACCCCGTCGTCTTCGTCCTGGGCCCTTGCTGGCTGCGCAATCGTGGCACCTCGCGCAGTGGTTCTCCACGTCAGTTCGGCATCCGATCCAGTAGAACCGCTCTCTCAGCTTCTCTAGGGTTTTCTTTATCCCTAGGTGTCCACCAGATGATCCTCCATGAACTTCCTTCAGGACTTCCTCCGTCATAGCCTTTGGAACGACGACTTGTTCCCGAGATGTCTTCCCGTCGGTGCTCTCCCAGGTACGGCAGATGAGGCCATCCCTCACAACCAGCGAGTCCCACTGCGCCCAGTAGGACTTAAACTTTGGGCTGCAGTCACTCACAATGTTCCACCCGGGTCTGGGGACACAGGCCCTCTTCCATTCGGCTATCAGTCCCAGGTCATCATCTTCTGCTTGTGCCCGCGTGAAAGATTCGCGGCTCCAGTTCCCTTGAAGTTCCACAGTAGTCCGTCGGCACTGTATCCCGGTGTTCTCCTCCCTCCTAGTACAGAAGGTGCAGTCTTCGGGGCACGGTCTTCGTGACAGGGCGTCGGCATTAGAATGCAGTTGGCCTTTCCTCTGCTGGATCTCGAAGTTGTACTGTTGAAGCCTCTCTAACCACCGCGCGAGTTGACCCTCGGGCTGCTTGAAGTTCAGGATCCACCGCAGGGATGCATGGTCGGTCCTGATGAGAAATTCTTGTCCGTACAGGTACTTGTGGAAGAGTTCAATGGTCTTCACCATGGCGAGCAGCTCCTTCCTGGTGACGCTGTAGTTCCTCTCTGGCTTTGACAAGGCTTTGCTGAAGTAGGCCACTACTCTCTCCTCGCCGTCCACTGTTTGCGACAGGATTTCCCCTATGCCAAAGTCGCTGGCATCGGTATCGACAATGAACCTTGTTCCAGGTCTGGGGTAGGCCAGAATAGGCGCGGTGCACAGAGCCTGCTTGAGTTGTTCGAAGGCACTATGGCATTCTGCTGACCACGTGAAGAGTTGGTCCTTCTCAGTCAGTCGATGTAAAGGTTTGGCGATGTCGGCGAATCCTCTCACGAAGCGACGGTAATAAGTGCAGAGTCCCAGGAAGCTTCGTAGTTGGGACTTGTCCTTCCGAACTGGCCACTCCCTCACAGCTGCGGTCTTTTCTGGGTCGGTGCGCACCCCTTCCTCGGAGACAATATGCCCAAGGTACTGGACCCGCTTCTGGAAGAGCTGACACTTCTTGGGGCTCAACTTCAGCTGGGCAGCCCGTAGCTTCATCAAGATCTCCTACAGGTTGCTGTAGTGCTCCTCGAAGCTTCTTCCCAGAACGATGACGTCGTCTAGGTAGACCAGGCAGGTCTTCCTGTGTAGTCCCCTCAGAATGGACTCCATTAGCCTTTCGAAGGTCGCAGGGGCGTTGCACAGACCGAATGGCATGACGGTGAACTGCCAGAGCCCGCTGCCAACAGAGAACGCCGTTTTCTCGCGGTCCTTAGGGTGGACCTCCACCTGCCAGTAGCCACTCTTCAAATCCAAGGTGGAGAACCATCTTGATCCTGATATGGTGTCCAGCGTGTCGTCGATCCGGGGTAGAGGGTAGCTGTCCTTCTTCGTGACGTCGTTCACCCGCCTGTAATCCACGCAGAACCTGGTGGAACCGTCCTTCTTCTTCACTAGCACGACCGGAGAACTCCAAGGACTATGTGATGGCTCGATCAGCCCTTGCTCCTTCATCTCTTCTACCATCCGGTCGACTTCGGCTTGCATGGCGAGCGGGACACGTCGGAATGGGGCCCTAATCGGTGAGGTAATGACTAGCTTTTGTAGAAAAAATAAATCAAACGGGGGTGTTGCTATATTCAAGAAAGTAACTACAAAGATGGACAGTATAATAATGGATTTAAATGATTTCTCTATAGAACAGTTCTTTGAAGTAGCTGGGGTAAAGTTTACAAGAGCTAAATTTATTATTATTTCCATATATCGTACACCTGATTCGGATGTCCAGGCCTTCATAAACATATGGGAAAGGTTTGCTTGTTACTTAGCAAAATTCCAAAAGTATAAAATATTTTGTTTAGGGGATATTAACATAAATGTATTAATTGAATCACTGGCAAAGAAACAATTCTGTAACATTTTAAAATCTTTTGATTTTTATCTGATCAATAACCAACCAACTAGAAAGAAGTCTTGTTCAGATAACATTATTACTAATGTGCCAACAAACGGTTATAATTTTGGTGTTACAAAACCTCTCTTGTCTGACCATAGTGGCCTCTGGCTAACATTTCAAATTGATACAGGACACTTCCCAGAAAATAGGCAAGTCAAGTATATTAGGATGTTGAGCGACAATAACTTTCTCAGATTAAGGCATGAGTTGACCAGCAGGGATTTGGAAAACATAATTGTGAGCTATAACAATGTTTCTGAAGCAGCTGATAAGTTTATGAATGTAATACACACTTCCTTAAATAAATGCTGCCCAATTAAGAAAAAAATAATTAACACTCCAGATCAAAAACAAAGTAAAAATAATACCAAATGGTATACGCCTTACCTTGATGTTATTAGGAAGCTAAATATCATGTATTACACTAAAGCAAAGAAAGGAGACCCACAGGATATAGAAAACTACAATCACATAAAAAAATTATATCGGGGGGAAATTAAAGCAGCAAAAAAGAGAGCGAATGATGAGTTCATTAATAATGCAAAGAATAAATGTAAAGCTGCTTGGTTAATCATAAACAAGGAACTGGGTAAAAATAAAAGTAAGGACTCTACACCAATAACGCCAAATGTGTTAAATGAATATTTTATAAATTCTGTTGAAAATATGGTCAAAAGTTTGGAATATGAAAATCATCATACAAAGTTTATGGAGAAATTGGAAAACCATAAGGTACCGGTAGATGAAAATCCCACACCATCCTTCAGATGGAGACAAATAACATATGAGAAGGTTCTAAAAATAGTTTCAGAACTAAACAATTCAAAATGTGAGGATTATTATGGAATGTCGAATTTTATTCTAAAACAAATAGACATCATAGTATTACCTTTAACTTATCTAATAAACTGGATATTTACTACTGGAGTTTTTCCAGAGTGTCTGAAAATCACCATCACAATTCCAGTCCATAAAAAAGGAGATATGATGGACCCCAGTAACTATAGGCCAATCTCAATTGTCCCAATTATTTCCAAAATAATAGAACAGTGTATGAAAGAACAATTATCAGCATTCTTTGAGGAGCACAAGTTGTTTAATAGTACCCAATTTGGTTTCAGAACTGGTAAGTCAACGGTTAAAGCTGTTGAAGCTGTTGTTGATGAAGTGATTGCTGGATTTGAATCTCAACTTATTACATCTGGCACACTCTTAGACCTAAGTAAAGCTTTCGATTCTGTGGATCATAATATATTAATACAAAAACTTCACTATTATGGAGTCAAAGATTGTGAATTATCATTAATTACCTCCTATCTCCACAAGAGAAGGCAAATAGTTGTAATAGACAACCAAAAATCTGCTCCGCTCATTGTAAATACAGGTGTAGCCCAAGGTTCAGTCATTGGAGCCTTTTTCTTCCTGGTCTATATAAACGACATTGTTAGTAATATAAATGCCAAGTCAATACTGTATGCTGATGACATCACTGTAATAACAAGTGATAGAGACCTAACTTGCCTTGAAGAGAAAAGAAACAAATTATTAGGTGAATCAACTTCTTGGCTAAAGGTAAACAAACTATTTCTAAACAGTAACAAAACAGAAGAAATCTATTTTCACTTAGTCAAATTGGCTTCAAGTAGTCATGAATGCAGCTCTGTTAAGTTGTTGGGAATCCATTTAGACTCTAAATTAAACTGGGACATTCACACACAAAAATTATGTACAAAATTAGCACGAGTCTTATTTTTATTGCGAAGACTCAAACAATCAGTTAGTGCTAATCAGATGATTCTCGCATACTATGCATTTTTCCATTCAAATTTAACTTATGGTATAATATTGTGGGGAAACTCAACAGGGGCACAAGATGTTTTCAGATGGCAGAAGAAGGCAATAAGATGTCTACAAGGCAAGCCTAGTACAGAATCCTGCAGAAATCACTTCCAAGAACTTGGAATTATGACTCTTACATCAATATACATATTCCATAGCTTAGTGTATATTAAAGAAAATCTAAGTGTATATAAAAATCGAAGGGATGTGCATTCACACACCACAAGAATAAGAAACCAGCTAGATACACCTCATGTCAGGTTAAAGAAAACACAAGACCACTACAAATACTATGGAATTAAAATCTTCAACAAACTACCAACACAACTACAGCAGGAGTCTATAAACATTTTCAAAGCATCCATTAAGCGATGGCTCATTAACAGCAGTATTTACACTTTGGTCGAATTTGAAGAGAAAATTGCACTCTACCCAGATGGACTATAGAAGATCAACTTCTTCTTACTGTATTCGTGTTATTTTATTCTTATTTTATTTTATAGAATTCAGTAAGCTGGTAATAATACTTGTAATATACTGTATTATACAAAACTTTGTGATTTTATTGTAAATTGAAAATGTATTTTTAACAATATGACGTAGTCTAATACTACGATAAGTTGTTAAATGACAATAAATATTGATTGATTGATTGAAAAAAAAACGTCGATTCTGTGCTGGACCAAGCTTGTCCTGCCGAAGTCTTTGCTCCCCACGGAGAAGACGTCCTGGAATTCGCGTAGCAGGTCCTGAAGTTGACGTGATTGTTCCTCGTCTAAATGGTCCTGGGATCCTTGGTACAGCTTCTGTAGTTCTTCTGGCAGTGTGCGTCTTCTTCGGTTGTCCGTCTGCAGGTGTCCGTCCGTCGTATCTGTGATGCGGGCAATCCAGGTAACGGGCTCGCAGACTCCTAGGTTGGTGTCCCGGTGAACCGTAATGTCGTAGTCGTTCAGGTTGGACAGGCGGACGTACGGCCGAGACGTCGTGTTGATGAGAGTCTTGGCAACTAGCAATCCTTTTGTCTGGATGTCCTCATATTTTGGCTCGACGACAGCCGCCACTCCCTCAGCAGTTCCGTCGACAATTACGGCAGCGCTGACCTCCGTCCTGGCGGGAACGATGACGTCTCTCTCAGCCTTACTCGTCGTGCGGTGATGGACTCGTGCGCAGGTTGCAAAGCAAGTTCCTCACCTCCGAAGTACAGAGTGTTGGTACTCAGATCCAAGATGATGTTGTTTTGGTCCAGGAAGTCCAGTCCGATGATCACTTCATTTGATACGTCAGCCACAAGCACTGGATGCTTTATCGCCCGTCGACCAATGACGAACTCCAGTGATGCTTCGCCATGTACCGGTGCGGTCTCTCCGGTCGCGGTTATTAGCTGGAGGTTCCTTTGTGTGGGTTGCACTCTCCACTTCGGGATCACGGTGGGACTGACGATGGTCCTCGATGCTCCCGTGTCGATTAGCATGGGCCAGCACTCTCCGTTGACGACTCCGTCGACCATCAAGCTGCTATTGTCCCTCCGTAACTTCGTCACACGAACCTGGACTGCCGGGGCTTGACGACTGTCACAAGCCAACCTTTGCCCCCCAAGGCTGGCTGATACTTGCTTTCCTGGGCCGCGCGGTTTCCCAACGACTGACTGTCCCGACGGAAACCCTTGGCGGCGGCGATCACCGCAGTCCTTGCTCAGGTGGCCTCTCTTACGGCAGGTCCAGCAGGTCGGTAGTCCTCTTCCGGGCCGCCTCTCCGGTTGCCTTCCGGCTGTGTCGTTACTGGTGGTGCCGCGACTATCGAAGAAACGGCTTAGCGCCTCCATTAATTCGTCGGCCAGGGGCTTGGTCTCGTTGGTTTTTACTGGTTCGTCGACGTCCACTTGACGCACCCGCGCGTGCATTCTGGATGCCTGTTTTGCCGTCTCGAACTCAAGTGCGTGGCTCAGCGCATCTGCCAGGGTCTTATTGCGCGCGAGTCGCAGCGCCTGTTGAGTGTCCGAGTCCCGTAGCCCGTCGGTGAAGGTCTGCGTCGTAATCTGTTCCAGAAAGTTGGCCGGCGCTGTCGGATAGGCGAGCCTTACGAGGCGAGCGATGTCCATCTCGAACTCCTGCAGGGTTTCCGCGTTCTTCTGTACCCGGGTCAGGAGCTGCATCTGGTAGGCCTCCTGGAAGGTGGCTATCTCCATATCGGGACTCCATATGGGCGATCAGTGAAGCGTAGTCCTGGGATCCAGTCGGGATGGCCTGAAGGACGTTAAGGGCGTCACCTCTCAGCGCTGCAATGAGAGCTGTAGCCTTTTCTGTGTTGTTCCAGTTATTTATGGAACAGGCTGCCTCGAACTGACTTAAGTAGGTGCACCACGGGACCTTTCCGTCGAAGGTTGGGGGCGTCACTCTGCTATGTCCCGTTCCTGATATTCCCGGTGTAACGGTGGGCGGGCGTTGGCGCAGCTCGGCAACTTCCTCTTGTAGAGCGTTGAATTTCTCTTCCACCCCCGTCAGTGGGCGTTGGCGCAGCTCGGCAACTTCCACTTGTAAGGCGTTGAATTTCTCCTCCACCCCCATCAGCGGTCGTTGGCACAGCTCGGCAACTTCCACTTGTAAGGCGTCGAACTTCTTTTCCACTGCTGCGACTTCCTCACGTAGGCCCTGTTCTAATTTCCTTTGGCTCTCCTCTAATTTCGTCAGCAGACACTCTTCCAGATTTTTCTGGCCATCCAGAAATTTGGCGGTTAGGTCCTCTGCTAACTTATTCTGGCCGTCCTTCAGGTCCTTTGCTAGCTTATTCTGACCGTCTTCTAATTTGTAAGTTAGGTCCTCGGCTAAACTTTTCTGGCTGTCTTCTAGCTTCTTCTGGCCGTCTTCTAATTTGTCAGTTAGGTCCTTGGTTAAATTCTTCTGGCCCTCCTCCATCTTCTTCTGGCCGGCCTCCAATTTGGTTTCCATGCCATTTAACTTTTCTAGCAATGCTGCCAATTGCGCCTCCATTTTAGTTGTTTGTCTTGTAAAGGGCATGCACTCACAGGAAAATTAGAGAAAATGACCTGCTCGGGTTTTGAAACCAGGACCGCCAGGTGTTGTGCTTGTGCTTGAGTTCGTAATCCGGCTTCTGACACCAGTTGTTTCGTGCCACCCCCCTAGTGGCACTTTTGTTAACTGGATTACGGTGGGTTGAAGCACAACACAGATTGTTTCTTTAAAGATATAATTAACTTTATTGCGGCCAGAAAATTACACTACTCATCAGCAAATACAAGCAATTGGAACCTTACTCCAGTTTCCTCAAGTCTCTTCCTTGAGCGCTCTTGGCCCTTTCACTTGTCAACAGACCACAGAAGTTAATCCGTTCTAATGAGTACGGTGGCCTTGACAGAAACTACCTGCTCCTCTCCCTTATGTACACCGACTACAGTTACTTACGATCGCTTGCTGCAGGCTGTTCACAAGCTGGGAGAAACAATGTCACTGGATTTCGTAACTCGCTCGGCACTTCGTCACCACACTTCTGTCGCTCAGGAAGACACGCACTAGCTCTGAAACACACACCCACAGAAAGCTCGGCCCCTTACTGTTGAAGCCGCTTATATAGCAAGCTGGTGACTCAATGAATTCTAGAATCGTCCAGGACACACGGCTTCTCGACATTTCCTTCACTGGCGGGGTCACGAATATTCTGGACCATCCCTTTCGCTTCGCAGCCCGTTGCGTAACGCGCACGTAATACACTGAGGCAGAGCACACACAGCCCGGGGGAGCTGTGACTCATGCGGCGAGCGACAACACAAACTCACAGCCGTAACAATACGGATTACACTGCTCCTGGGATTAAAGTCACTGAGCACAAATCTAGCGGCCTTTCTTTGTACCATTTCCAACTCATTGATGAGCCCTACTTGATATGGATCCCAAACCGCCGAGGCCAAAGGTCCTAATTACTGCAAATGGAGTGGTCTGTCCAAAAATTTATGTAAACAGTGTTACTCGCAGGGTTCCAAAAGGGTAAGTAGGCCTATAAAACTTTTGGTTCAGATCGGCGAAATGGTGTAGATTTGTGCCAAAGGTCCTAAATGCAGGGAATGGAGTGGTCTGACCGAAATTTCATGTAGACATTGTTACTCGCAGGGTTCCAAAGGGCAAGTATACAAATTTTGGTTCCGATTGGTGAAAAGGTATAGATTTGAGCCAAAGGGCCTAAATGCAGGGAATGGACTGGTTTGTCATAAATTTCATTCAGGCAATGTTACTCGCAGGATTCCAAAGGGTAAGTATACACATTTTGGTTCAGATCGGTGAAAATGTGTAGATCTGTGCCAAAGGGCCTAAATGCAGGGAATGAACTGGTCTGTCATAAATTTCACGTACACAGTGTTATTCGCAGGGTTCCAAAGGGTAAGTATACAAATTTTGGTTCAGATCGGTGAAAAGGTGAAAAGGTATCAATAACCATAACGCCAGCGCATGCGGATAAAGCTGTTCGGTAGCGCTTGTTCTTTCGACTTACTGAACAAAAATCAATCTTTAAAGTTACCTGAGAGGTGTAGCTTAATGCTACATAGCCTAAACTACTCATCTTGAATCTGGCTGTCATATAAAAAGGAATTTTTCGAATCGGACTGGTAGTTTCAGAGATTAGCGCGTTTAAACACACAAACACACATACTCACAAACACACAAACTCTTCAGCTTTATTATATCAGTATAGATAGAGATATAATACGCTAAGGTGTATGTTTCACAAAACTCAAGCTCCTAAACCAGAGGGAGTTAGAAGGTGTGATTTGTACCAAAATCTTCCGAATCGTCTCAATAGTACAGGAAAAATCTTGTATTTCTTGAAAAATAAACGGAAATATATTTATTTGTTTATAAAGTGATTTTAAACAAATAAACAAGATGATAGACCCTGGCAGAACTGTGTCGCGTACAGCCCGCATAGAACTAGAGCCGGACGGGTAGTCTGTACTCATAGGGTGCACACAACCCATTATGCGAGAGTTCTCGCACGGGTCTGCTAGTTATTATTACTGTTAGAAACGAAGGGAACTAGTGTCCTTTGTTAAATGAAATTGGACAGAAATTTACACTAGAGAAATGTATAACATAAAAAGAACCCAAAACTTTCGGGATCTTTATACCCATAGAGAAATGGATTGCAAACTAATACATTCAATTTGACCAAATTTTATTTTACGTATTTCGGTGTTATGTTCCCCTGCGTATTCTATAAGTTACCTTTGGATGTGGTTTTAAAGATAATTGCATTTCATGAGACTATACAGGCGTTCTTATCCTGTTTTGCGGCTGTGAACATCACCTTCAAGCCATATCAAGTACCCGAGCACCATTTAATCGAATATAATGATACTAATAATAACGCAACAAGCACGCACCTCTCTTTCCCTTTCCTACCTCTCCCTCTCCCTCTGAAGTGCTGAAACAGCTAGGGATTCACCGCTTACCAGGCATGCTGCAACTGGTTGCATGACTCAAGCAGATAAGATACCACTACGTGTGGATAATCGAGTCAGATCAGAAACTTTTGTGTTACTCATAATACAATTATTTATACTGTAGATTTCTTTTTCGTGTGACCTCCTAAGAGGCCGAGTGCAGGTCTTTCTAGTCGACGCCCGTAGGCGACCTGCGCGTCGGGATGAGAGATGGAATGGATGAAGGTGAATGAAACTGGGCAAGGATGTGGAAGGAATCGGCCGTGGCCTGTCAGAAGTTACCGTCACAACTTTTGCCTGATGTTGAAAATAGGAAACCACGGAAAACCATTTCAAGGACGGCCGACGGTGGGGCTCGAACCCACGCGTCTATCTAGTCAGCAGAGAGCTTGGCCCCATGACCTAACGCTGCGCTTTAGCGAGCGTAGCTACCACCGTCGGTTACTGTAGATTAAACACACTAGCCTATTTCACAAAATGGTAACATTCCTGACTGCCAGAACATGTAATGAATACACTATTATTTCGGTTCGTGCAACACAATTTGAATTGAAGAACGGATCTCAGGGGAGCTTGTGCTTGCGAGCACATTTTGGCTCTTATAAGAGCACCAAATTTCATTTAAATAGCAGCGAGGTGCTCGCAAGCACATGGTTGAGACTACTAAATATCGATGGGTTCAGAGGCGTACCCATGCTCGATAAATCGTGCACCACGGCCTCGAGGACAGTGATTCCTGGTGCTGACAGTGGCTATCCGAACTGTGTTTTCCCCGGTTTTTCCACTCTCCTTCCAGGTAAATGGCAAACCTTACTTCAAGTCTCGGGGCACCTACCTCATCCTTGTCCATAATACAGTTACACACACTACATCAGTCACAGACATGCAAACACACGCACACACATACACACACACACACACACACACACACACACACAGACAGACACACGCACATTTGTCCCGTATAGATCTTATAAGTATAATTTCATTTTATACAAAACTGTAGCTCAGTTTTTCTGTATTTTAAAGATGACTTGTCCATAATTACGAACTTTCATGCAGTGGTTTTGACGGCAAACAACAAACAGATAATAGTACCTTATACAACGAGCCTATAATGGCAATAATTAAGACACGAGATGTTTATAAAAAAAGAGCGTAAGCGAGTTTTATAATTTCCATACGAGTGTCTTAATTACCATTATAGGCGAGTTGCATACGACTGTTTATGTTCGACGATAATTATAACTTTATTATATGTTTTAACATAACTATTCATAAATATCTGTGGGATTCAGTTACTTCAGTTAGTGAACAGAGCGCGCTGGCTTTGCTGACTGAACAGAGCGCATGCGTGGGTCAAGGCACTCTGAAAGCAGAGACCATTCACTTTGCTTGTCAACACAGAACACCTATTGTTTACAGCCTGCCGTCCAGCTCTATAGCATTCACTAATATTGTCACCGAAGTCGATTGAAAGCAATGCGCTGTGTAGAAATTGGAGTTGGGGATATTAAGGTACAGTGCTATTTCTTGTCTCATATTTGCCAGTTTATTTACGCGAACATATGGACGGTGTACTTTCCATGTCGGTAATTTATATAGACGGATGCTGTGTTAATGTTCGACATGTTGGATTTTGAGCGCATGCGCAAGGCAATGAATGAGCTCTGATTGGCTGGAGAAACTGTATCATAATGGAAAACAGTGCTATAATGACCATCATTATGATACAGATTTCTGTCGTATAATATTCACATTTTGACATCGTCGAACATAAATATTAATATGTGGGTGCATTCAATCATTATAAACGTTATAATGCTCAGACAAAAACCTTGCTACTGTATTTTCATCCGCATCAAAACGCGCAGTTTACTTACGGATATCAAGGGAAAGACCTGCACCAGACCTCTTCGGAGAGACGCGTCCTAAAAAGGAGCAATGATAACAGAAGTCTTCACCAACGTCTAGTCGCGGGGAACTACTCGTGTGCGTGACTTTACAGCTGACAGTGAGTCACAGGCCGTGGCAGCAGCATAAGATTCGCTAAGCCCCAAACGTAATATTAACTGTTGTTGCTGTTAATTCATTTGAAGGGCTTGGGACATCTGGGTCATCAACCCCGTGTAGTTGGGTGTGTGTAGGATTTGTCTGATAACCTGCGTCATTGTGATATCTGTACTAGTAGGCCTACGTGTATTTTGTAAGACGTAGTGGCTGTGGCTTGAAGTTAGGTATCATCCGGCATTTGCCTGGAATAGAAGTGGGAAACCACGGAAAACTACTTCCAGGATGGATGAGGTGGGAATCGAACCCTCCTCTTCTCAGTTTTGCCACTTGAGGCTGAGTATACCCCTCTCCATTCCCCAGGCCAGAAATACATTTCTTGGCAGAGCCGGGAATCAAACCCGGGCCTCCTTGGTGATAGCCAAGAATGCTAGTTGCTACGCAACGAGGCGAACCCAACAAGAAAGGAATATACTCGGAAAAGAAAGGAAATTTTATGTGTTAAGAATTGGCCTGGAACAAAATATGACTAGCACGGTAGGTTGAGGTCTTAGAATCACGGGACGATAACGGGATTGAGGTAGGTGAGTCATCTCAAACAACATCTCAAGAACTCATAAAATAAGGTAACATCCAGTTTCTGGTACAACCAAACCAAAGAAAAAATCAAAATTCTTAAAATAAGAAAAATTAAAACCCGGTTGTATTTCACATACAGTACATCGGGGTAAGTGTAAATTTGGAGGAAGAGGAACCCATCGCTATAGTTGCATAAATAATATATATGAAGTGCCAAATCGCTCTACCAACCACTCTATGTCTTTTTGGAACAGGGGATGATGGATCTTGACCATGATAACATGAGCTACTTAACCTTCACAGCACATGAAGTTGTTATCTCTTCGGATAGTGTTCGCCCTGATTCGCGCATGATTTTCGATGATGTGTCCACAGGACGACAAGCCATTATCAAAGCCTACTTTAGCATGGGGTGGCCTAAGCTTATTGACTGTTTCTATCTCGGTCAAACATATTCACGAATACCTAAACAGTTAATTCGTGATAATGTCAATGTGATTGTTCTCTTTCGCCAAGATGAACGAAACAGGCGTTACGTGTATGATGATCATGACATGACCTTTCAAACCTTTACTCAGTTGTGAACCAAGTGTTGGAATGCTCACCAGCATGCCTGTCTTGTTATCGATAAGCAGAGTGATATTAACCAAGGACGCTACCGCAAAGGGTTTGACCATTTTATTCATAAAGAGCTGCATATTTTATGATACGTCACTTGTTCAAACGCCATGACAACAACAACCGAGTCTCAGTTAAGGATAATATTCGCCGCAAGTTTCGTGAATGAAAACGCTCACGTGCTGGTAGTGAGTTGTTTGTAGAAGAACATTAAACACCTCCTCTGAATGCCATGTTCAAGCACTACTCCACATCTGAAAAGCCTACAACACATCCAAAAAGTTGCAGTGGAAGAGGAAATAAAAGAACTAGATAGTGATGTCGAGGATGAGGTGTTTACACCGGTAAAACCATCACCACTCCCTCAGTTTCTGAAAACATCAGTGCTTGCAGAAACACCTTCAACTTCTAAAGAACCAACTCTATCAGAAATCTTGTCTACGCCTGAATATAAAGCCCAGCTAAAAGGCATTCTAGTAATGAATTACGGGGCTTTGGTGTCACCCACCTCCAAAATCTATTTACCAAAATGACAGATACTACGTATGGTGTTTACTATGATCAAGATTGATTTAGAATTGGTTATTCCAATATCAAGTTCAGTGATAATGTGCTTATCATTAAAATGTTAACTATAAATTCACATCAGGCCTTCTACATCTTTTATTTTCACGTGCCCCTCTTCTAGATGACTATACCCCAAAAGATCTCAAAACGTATAAATCCATCTTGATGGCTACACATGCTCATAGACGGGGATATATGCGATCCGAAGGGGTTAATGCTAATAGGAGTATCAAGTATAGAACCATTATACCAAAATTGATTCCAACCTTTGAGAGTGTTCACCGTGGAACATCAGCCACAGGTGTTGCATTCAAAACAATTAAAACCACTCGTTGATGTAACCTACTGGAATGATCCTAATACATTAGTCAAACGCCTACAGCTCCTACATACCTCTAAACAAGCTGGTCATACTGGACATGAAGGTGAACTATTAGAAATAGAAGAGGAGCTTCGTCATGCTGGTATTATAGTGTGATGCGTCATCGTAGCAAGACCCCATCGCCTGTTATAACGGCCATTGCTCATGAGCTACATAGACCAGCTCGTCGCCTCTATCGTCGTCGTCATGTCATTACACGAGGAGTTGACGAATTGTAGCAAGCTGATTTGGTTGAAATGATTCCCTATGCTAACGCTAACGATGGTGTACGCTATCTGCTCACCGTTATTGATGTCTGCTCCAAAATGGCAAATGCTGAACCGGTGAGTCATAAGTCAGGTCCTCTAGTCACCGCTGCTAACAAGAATATTATTCAACGGTCTAACCGACAACCTCATCTGTTCCAAACAGAACAAGGGAAAGAGGTTTTCAACACAACGTTCTCTTGCTTTCTCAAACCATTGGGCATCCATCATTATTCTACCTATAGTAAAATAAAGGCTAGTGTGGTGGAACGTTTCAATCGAACTCTAAAGACTAACATGTGGCGGGAATTTACAGCAAGAGGAACCTATCGTTGGCTTGATCTTTTGAACAGCTTAGTGGTAGGGTATAATGATACCAAACATGGAACCATCGACATGAAACCACGTGTTGTAACAAATAATATTCCACAGCTGGATAAACTTTTTAACCCCATCTAAACTGCTGATTCACGATGTCATCGCCTTCAAGTTGGTGATTATGTACGCATCCGTAAACACAAGTCTGATTTCGATAAAGGATTCACGCCCAACTGGAACACTGAGATTTTTCGCATTCGAAAAGTAAAACTTCACAATCCAGTCACCAATTTACTCCAAGGCGACACAGGACAACCTACTCAAGGAAGCTTCTACTTAGAAGAATTACAAAAGACGGCGTTTCCAAAACACTTTCTGGTGGAAAAATTGGTTAACACATATGGAAAGAAACTCTTTGTAAAATGGTTGGGGTTTAACTCTACCAAAAACTCTTGGGTCAATAAATCTGATTTAGATTCAGTCGTAAAATGATTAACACTTGCATTGCATCATATGTCTGCTGCTGAAGCATTCTCACGAACACATCTGTATAGCATCAAATATCTGTCGATGCAGCATTCTCATGGTTTGGCAAGTCAGTTCACGTTTTGCTGACACGCGTGCACCTGTATCTCATCATATATCTGCTGATGTAGCGTTCTCAGGGTTAAGCAAGTTGGTTCATCCAGTCCAACTTTCCATTCCTTATCCAATGTACCGTTCCCAATTTACAAATCTTTAGCGGCAGTCATGGCATCAAAACCCCCACGGGTTAGGTTAGTTTTGCTAATCTGGATTGATTTAAGTTAGTTTCGGTTTGTTTCGGTTTCGTTTCGGTTTTGGTTTCGGTTTTAGTTCGGTTCAGTTCAGTTTGATTTCGGTTCGGTTTCGGTTCGGTTTTGGTTCAGTTTGGTTTCGGTAAGGTTCTGGTTCGGTTTGGGTTTAGTTCAGTTCAGTTCTCGTTCGATTCTGTTTCGGTTCGGTTCAGTTTTAGTTCGGTTCTGTTTCGGAATGGTTTCGGTTCGGTTTTAGTTCGGTTTGGTTTTGGTTTGGTTCGGTTTCGGTTCGGTATGGTTTCGGTTCGGTTTGGTTTGGTTTCGGTTCGGTTCGGTTTCGGTTTAGTTCGGTTTGATTTGATTTCGGTAAGGCCGAAATTTCCAGTTAGACCCTTTGGTAAAATTGAAAAATGATCTGTCCTCTGCAAAAGGAGCATTACGCCCTTTCGTTTAAGCCATCGCACGACTTCATCCAATTAACCGTTCAAGAGATATCGACCATTTTAACTTGGACGCTCCGTGACGCCAGGCGTCGGTGAGGATTAGGTTAGCTTATGTTAAGTTACCTACATAAGGTTAGGTTAGGTTAGCTTAAGTTAAGCTACTACGACCATCATGTTAGGTTAGGATTGGTTTAGTTAAGCTATGACCGCCATCTTGTTAGGTTAGGCTAGGTTAAGTTAAGCTATGGCCGCCATCTTGTGTGGAGGTGTGTAGAGGTGGAGGTATTAGAACTGTTCAATACCACTACTGATATGAATGGTTGTTGTGTGGCGCAAAAACGCCCTCTATCCCTCTGAGACAGGGTCCAATCTGATATCCAGGCTTGGAGAGCAGGTCAACGAATCAGAATATGGTAAAGTAATAGCCTCAAATTGTCCGTCCGTAATACTTTGTTTGGCAACGAAGTCTACCGTCTCGTTGTGCTCAATGCCGGCATGACCTTTTACACACAATAAGTGGATGTCTATGCCGTTATTCATAGCATCTTGGTCTAGTTATCTATACTAATATAATAAAGCTGAAGAGTTTGTCTGTGTGTTTGTGTCTTTAAACGCGCTAATCTCTGGAACTACCAGTCCGATTCGAAAAATTCTTTTTTTTATGATAGCCAGTTTCAAGAGGAATAGTTTAGGCTATGTAGTATTAGGCTACACCTCTCAGGTAACATTAAAGATTGATTTTTGTTCAGTAAGTCGGTAGAACAAGCGCTCCCGAACTGCTCTATCCGCATGCGCTGGCGTTATGGTTGATGATACGTACACCGATTCACCGATCTGAACCAAAATTTGTATACTTACCCTTTGGAACCCTGCGAGTAACACTGTCTGCGTAAAATTTATGACAGACCAGTCCATTCCCTGCATTTAGGCCCTTTGGCACAAATCTACACCTTTTCACCTATCTGAACCATAATTTGTATACTTACCGTTTGGAACCCTGCGAGTAACACCGTTTACATAAAATTTCGGACAGACCACTCCATTCCCTGCATTTAGGCCCTTTGGCACAAATCTAAACCGTTTCACCGATCTTAACCAAAATATGTATACTTGCCCTTTGGAACACTGCGAGTAACACTGCCTACATGAAAATTATGACTGACCTCTCCATTCCCTGCATTTAAACCCTTTGGCACCAATCTACATCTTTTCACCAATCTGAACCAAAATATGTATACTTACCCTTTGGTACCCTGAGAGTAACACTGTCAGCTTGAAATTTTGGACAAACCACTCCATTCCCTGCATTTAGGCCCTTTGGCACAAATCTACACCGTTTCACCGATCTGAACCAAACTTTACATAGCCTACTTACTCTTTGGAACCCGACGAGTTACACTGATGCTTGAAATTTCCGACTGACCACTCCAATCCCTTCATTTAAATCCTTTGGCACAAATCTACACCTTTTCACCGATCTGAACCACATTTTGTATACTTACCCTTTGGAACGCTGCGGGTAACACAGTCCACTTTAAATTTTGGACAGACCACTCCATTCCCTGCATTTAGGCCCTTTATCACAAATCTACACCGTTTCTCCTAGTTGCACAAAATTTTACATACACTTTGAAAGCCTGCTGGTAACACTGTCCACTTGATATTTTGGACAAAGCTCTCCATTCTCTACATTTACTGTAGAATAAAATACAAAATAAACTTGAAAACCACGTATTAAGGCCGTAGTCATGTACGTAGTAGTGTAACTGTAAGAGTATTTTAATAAGTCTATTGTTGACGGGCAGTTTGGGCTGCATCACGTCACCCCTACCAGTGTTCTGGTGCAGAATTGCGAAAATAGTTTCACCTTGCGCTGTTTATAAATTGCAGTCACTGGGAGTAATTAGTGCAAAGGGATCTCTTAGGCCCCTTAAAACAGTTATCATCATGAAAATATTATGCCTCTGTATAAGTGCAATGGTGTTGGTGCTTTCAAATGTACCTTCATTTATTCCGAACCTTATTGTTGAGCGCTATGTGGCGATAAATTATAATATTGCTACCTCAGTAGCTTGGGACGGCCGACGTTTTCCAAAGTGTTCTGATTATTTTCCTACGGCGCTATGCGACTAAAGATGACACTATTGGTCTCTAAATTTCTAACAGCCAATGAGATATAGGCCCTAGGCAGTGTCTTTTATTTCACTTACGACTCTTTCTAATCATTTTTAAAAAAATTGTTTGTAAATTATATGTGTCAGTGCTGTAGTTACAAAATAGCCATTTCCCTATTCATTATTAACATGACGAGAAAATGAACTGAATGTTACGTCCATTATACTGTACTACTTATCACCCCCACCCCCACCCCCACCAGCACCACCACCACCACCACCACCACCACCACCACAAAAAGTTATTATTAGCCTACTTTTCACATTTTGCAAAAATGAGAAAAAAGTAGACTTATGAGATCGGGCAAATGTGTGTCTGTCTGTCTGTCTGTCTGTCTGTCCTTCTGTCTGTCTGTCTGTCTGGCTGTGTGTGTGTGTCCCCCTATCAACTCCTAAACGGCTGCAGCAATCGAAACAAAATTTGGTAGGAGTAAAGATCTACACCTGAATATCTCACGGCCATATTTGAAAATTATGTCAGTGCTACCAACTGCTAAAAAATCGTAATTGAAATTTGAGCTCCATGTTGGATATCTTGGAAAGTATGAATGGGAGCTATTTCAAAATTGGCACACGTACAGACCATAATATTTCAGTTTAATTTCCAGGAGGCCAAACATGGCAGTGTTGCCAAAATGATTATAAGCCTCCTGATAGGTCCAATTTTTAAATGCATATAACTTCTACACTATCAATTAGAATTCAACCAAATTTCGTATGTTGTATGTGTACATAACCAGATATGACTGAGCGTATTCTTAAGACCTACCATGGCTGCCAACTGTTAATAAATGCTCCTAATTTATTTTATCCAAATACCAATATATCAGAAAGTATGCAAGCCGACAGCTTTAAACTATGCACACGTATAGTACCTGACATTCTATATTAATTTGGAGTAACTTATATACGTCAGTGCTACCAACATGATTCTAAGCCTGCTGACAGGTCCAACTTTAAATACATGCAACTTCCATACTATCATTTGGATTTCAACCAAATTTCGTATGTGTTATGTGTACCATAACAGATATGACTATGCGTATTCTAAGGAGCAACCAGGGCTGCCAACTGTTAATATGTGCTGTCCCTATTTTTGTTACCCTAATATCAATATATCAGAAAGTATGCAAGCCAATAGCTCTAAAATTTGCACACGTATAGTACCTGGCATTCTAGACGAATTTGGAGTAACTAATATACGTCAGTGCTGCCAACATGATTCTAAGCCTGCTGATAGGTCCAATTTTAAAATGCATGTAACTTCTATACTAACTAATGGATTTCATTCAAAATTGGCACAACAATAGATCATATTATTTCAGATTATTTCTGACCAATACATGCATGACATTGTTGCCAACATGATTTTACGCGCGCTGTTAGATCCAATGTTTAACTGCATGTAACGTCCATGCGATTCATTAAACTTCAACCAAATTTTGTATTTTGTACCTTAAGAGATGGAACTAAGAATATATTCAGTCATCAGGGCTGCCAACTGTAGTGCTCTATTAGGATACATTATGCCAGGTATACAGTATTTCGAACTAATTGGAAATTTCGATATTAGCAACTTAATTTCGTCATTATTCTAGATAGGTTCATATTCTGTAGAATAATCATTGGCATGAAAAGTAGGCTGTATAGTTCTTAACGGAACTTCTTGTTTTTATATTGCTTTCCTTTAGTTTAAGTATCATATGCCAGTTCTGTAGTAGTATTCATTATCGTCCATAAAACAAATAAATCCACCGGGCGAAGCCGGGCACTATTGCTAGTAGTTAATATTTCTCAAGTGAAAAGTACGAGTTATTTCGCTCGGCAATGTACTGGCACATCTAAGACCTAGTTCCGTGGAATGGGCTGAGATCACCTCGAACTTTATCTTGCTATTTTGCAATCAAGGTTATGTCTTCAGCATGATGAACTCATTGTTTGTGTTCGATAAGATAGAACGCCTTATCTTACGCTTCATTTCTCCTCAAGAGGCTGCGAAATTAAGTAAAAAGAGCATGACTGAGTTGTTTGCTGTCTTCGATATGATAACGCTGGCTAACACTGGCGAATTGGTGGACATTGCTAGTGCATCTTCTCTTTTACTATTTTCCCGTTTTACAATATTTCTAATATTAATCATAACTATTATATTGGGGCCGGCCCCGTGGTGTTGGGGTAGCGCGCCTGCCTCTCACCCGGAGGCCCCGGGTTCGATCCCCGGCTCCGTCAGGGATTTTAAAACTGACGTGAGGGTTGGAACGGGGTGCACTCAGCCTCGTGAGGACAATTGAGTAGCTGTCTGACAGTGAGACAGTGCCACGGTCACGAAAACCAAGATTAACGGCCGAGAGGACCCGACGCGGTGACCACTCGTCACTCCAAAATCTGCAGGCCAATTGGCTAGGCAGCGGTCGCTTGGTAGGCCTAGGCCCTTCAAGGGCTGTAGTGCCACGGGGTTAGGTTATTATATTGGGGAAAATTTCCGGCACTCCGGCAATTTTAAAATGCCGCAGTAGTTAAAAGGGACGTAAAACCAATAACATTACTATTGTTATAACTACTATATTAATTTATGAAGTATTTCTATTAGTTCAGCCCTATTATTAATAATAACCCCTGGCACTACAGCCCATGAAGGGCCTAGGTCTACCAAGCGACCGCTGCCCAGCCGTTTGGCCTGCAGATATTGGGGTGACGCGTGATCAGCGCGTCGCGTCCCCTCGGTCGATAATCTTGGTTTTGATGATCGGGGCGCTGCCTCACTGTCAGACAGCTACTCAATTGTCCGCACGAGGCCGAGTGCACCCCGTTCCAGCCTTCACGTCAGATTCTGAAATCCCTGACGGACCCAGGAATCGAACCCGGGGCCTCCAAGTAAGAGGAGCCCTATTATTGAAAACACCTCCTTTTCACTTTTGATTACACGGAACCGTAAAAGGATCAAACTGTTGAAATATTCTAATTTTAATTTTAATAACATGGCATACAAGATGTTCCGTCAAAAACATATAGCCTACTTTCTCATAAATATATGGGTATAGTTATAATTCTTTACCCTTATCAAGGAGTATAATTGAATGTTGGTTGTAGTAGCTTGTTGAAATACAACGTGGTATATTATACTAGTACGGCTGTGAGTTTGTTTCGTCGCCTCGCCACATGAGTCACAGCTGCCCCGGGCTGTGCTCTGCCTCAGTGTATTACGTGCGCCTTACGCAACAGGCTGCGCGGACAAATGGGTGGTCCAGAATATTCGTGACCCAGCCAGTGATGGAAATCTCGAAAAACCGTGAATCCTGGACGGGTCTAGAAGCATTCAATGAGTCACCAGCCTGCTATATAGGAGCGACCTGACTAGCGAGGTGGACAGTGTTTTTCGAGCTAGTGCGAGCTTTTACCTGAGCGACAGTTGTTGGTGACGTGACTTGCGAAACCCTAGTGAAGCTGATTCTCTTGACAGCGAAGGAGTGTGAAGCCTACGGAGGAACTGTGTCTTGAGCGAGTGTGTTTTCCAGTGCAACAGAGGTTAGTGTGGTGAATTGCGAAAACACCGGGGGCTGTATCCCTAGCCAGCGGACAGCGAAGCAGAATGTAGTGGTGAGTGACCGGCTATCGTAAATAACTGTAGCTTGCGTATTCAAGGAATTGTTGCAGGTAGTTCTATCGAGGCCACCAGTCACATTAGGAGGGATTAACTTCTGTGGCTTATTGACAAGTGAAAGGCAAGTGTTCCCTACAAGAGGAAACTAGAGTGAGATACTAATTGCTTGTATTTGCTATTTGTGTGGTGTATCTTTCTGGCCCGCAATAAAGATAATACGTTTCTTTAAAGGAACAATTTGTGTTGTGCTTTCTACCCACCGTAATCCAGTTAACGGAAGTGCCACTAGGAGGTGGCACGTAACAATACGTTGATTGATTGAATGTTGTTTTAATGGGTCGGACAGCGAGATCATCTGCGCCTGTATTTTACTTTATATTATGCTAATGATTTTCTTTTCTTTTTCGAATCATTACGGTACTCCCTGAACCTATTATCGACTGTTTAACACATTGTGGTACTTTGGTCGATTGGTCTAGATCAGTGTTTCTGAACCCGTTGAAGTCTGCGGACCACTCAACCTGAAATTGAATCATGTACGGACTCCCCCCTCCCACCCAACACCCCCCCCCCCCCCTTCCAATACACCTTATCAGTTGTAACCCCTCCTCAATAACACTCATTTTAAAGATATTTCAATTCAAAACCTGATAGTCATCGCCCGAATACATTCGGACGATTCTCGTTCAACGTACATCGTTTTAGAAATCACCTTTTTATACGTGCTGGTGGAACCTTTTCCCCCGCGGACCACTCCCGAGGCACTCGCGGACCACCGGTTAAGAACCAGTGGTCTAAATGCTCGACTCTCGCCCGTGTAGCCGGGGTACGAACCATGTAAAAATTGGTTTCTTTATTTGTGTTTAATTATATTTTTTGTTTCATAATTACCCATATAATTGCATATAGTCATAGTCATGTCATAGTGATTTTCTTATCATTCAGAGCTCATGTGTTGCCAAGAACGAAAGATTCTATAATAATAATCATAATGAATGAATGACCCAGCCCTTACCCGGCCTGGAAAGCCCAAGACCTGGGGAGGGAGCGTTCAATTATTAATAACAAAAAGTGTACATAAATATACCGACAGCAGTAGCTACGCTCGCTGAAGTGCAGCGCTTGGTCAAGGGGCCAAGCTCTCCGTGGACTCGGTAGACGTGTGTTCGAGCCCCACCATCAGCCATCCTTGAAATGGTTTTCCGTGGTTTCCCATTTTCAACTCCAGGCAAATGCAGGGACGGTACCTTCTGACAGGCCATGGCCGCTTCTTTCCACATCCTTGCCCAGTTTCATTCACCATCATTCATTTCTTCTCTCAATAACTCCTCTCATGAGGTTGGCGCCAGGAAGGGCATACGGCTGTAAAAACCATCCACCGCAAAGGATTCCATCGCATCTCATCCCCGACCACTTGGAAAACGATAATAATATGGGTTAGACATAGAGTGCACATACATATATGAAAAGAAATTTACAAGTACTGAACCTAACGGGGTTAGGCTGACTGGTGTCGAACGTGGATCTCTGAGATAATTGAGCTCAGAATAGAGGTTCCAGCAAGGAACGAACACGAGATCTTTTGAGGGAGTTTAAGCTATAAAACCCCTAGAGAAAATACATATTAAATCACTGTTGTGATATGAACTAATTCTGATATTATTTGTTAATATAATGCAGGGAATAATAGCAGAATACTGCATTTATGGGCTGTATGGAGCATACTATTCTGGACTTGAGCACAGAAAGTTTGAGCGCTTGACAGTTGTCAAATGACTCTGGAATAGGGGCGTGTTTTCTTGGAGCCGTGTCACTCTATGTGACCTACTTATGTCGTCTGGAGCAGGTCAGGAGGGTAAAATATTGTCAAGGTATTCCCCGTTTGAGAATAGAGAGGCCAGTGGAGTGAGACGATAGCAGCGTAATTTAATGATTACTCGTGATTGGAGTAACTCAGAGACATGAGATTTGCACCTATGTGAATGTATAGCCGAGAGGCTAATTATCAAGCCATTAAACATTGAAATCGAGGCAGATTTAATGGAACGCGCAGTGACACAGTAGGTTTGTGGTTAGCGGCGAGATCTGACCAGGTCGCCGGGGATTTTTAGGTGACGCCGCGAGGGCACGCGCTGGCAAAGGCAATTAATATTAATTAATTGGCCGATCGATCCTCGAGCACGCATACAGATCTGTGATCAGCGAGGGAAAAGGAACCATATAAACGTTATTTCAAGACCAGAATCATACTGAGAGAGAAAATGACGCTGCAGGGAAATTTTCGGTCTACTTTTTCTCTCCAAACGGATATAAGGGTTGGACGCAGGACAGAGGCAGTCAGTTGAACCATACTTGAGCGCAGGGAGCACGTCACCCGGGCTCAGAGAACAGACGCGCGAACTCTAACAGCTTAAGTGCAGCAACATAATAATCAAGAAGTAAGCCATGAATTAATAACGATTAATATAGTCAGTTAAATCGCAGTCTAATGCGAAGTGCACGTTACCGAATTCAGAGTAGGGACGCACGGACTTTAATATGAAGAGCCATGCAGTAAGGCATTTATTAATCACAATTATTAAGGACAGTCGTGCCATACTTTTATAGTCGGCATTACGAGGGACTACTACCGAGCACGCAGGAAAGGTACCGTGTGATATACAACGTAGGACAATTGACAGTGGTAATCTGTACAAATACAATGTACAATGGTTGAGCGCAGTATGTAAACTATTGGTTAGACATGTCATAGGATGTCGGATTGCGCAGATATAAACTTTGTTATGCGATTGGTGAAATTTCGCAGGGATACCACTGTAATTAATGCTCAGGACGATATGCAAGCATATTTATGCGATATCCGGAAATTTTTCTAAGGATAGAAATTGATAGAGAGTGGGGGACCGACAGGAATCCTTAGGCAGAGAATCGAGACTTTCAGACGAGATGCGGGAGAGTATTGGAGGAGAGATCTTCAACTTCTGCATTTCTGATATTTTGCCAGGAAAAGTCAACCACTAAGAAATGTAAATAGTGATCGTGTGATTGTAGTGATGATCATTTAAATATATGTAAAATCAATAGTGTAACAAGTGCTATAAAGTGTTGTGTGAATAAGGAAGCGACAGCTTCAACATGGAAAAGAAAAATGCCGTGTGTTTTGTAAGGCAAAAGTTATGTATAATGTGTGTGAGAAGTGTAAGAATGCCTCGCTAATTTGCATAATGGCGGGCATTACTGGAGGAACTGCGTGGTTGGAGCCACCAGATTAGCCGATGTAAGTACCCAAAAACCATGATTTTGTAGCAATTATAGTCCACTGTATGTTGAGTGATTTCACAATTTATAATATATGCCAATAAGAGTCAATTTTAGGAGGTAGAGCCTCAAATTATTATTGTTGTGTTGATTTTAGTCAAGTTGAGATGTCTTTGTGCATCATTGAGTGGATAAATCGTTACCACTATTGTAAAATGGCAATTCAGTTATATAAAATCTTAACGTAACGAACACGGATGTTCGGTTATTAAAACGGGTTACGTTGTGTCGGGTTATGGTAATTCATCTCAGTAATAATAATAATAATAATAATAATAATAATAATAATAATCAATTATCAATGAACACTCATCAGGGAAAAATGGTTGTAAGCAAAATATATATGCTAATCGGAATATTTATCTATCCAAGCAGTAATATTATACATGAAGGGCTAAGCAAAAGCAATTTAATATCAGAGTATATTATGATAATGTAAATAAATATGCAAGGATCTAGGAAATGGGAGAGTTTAATAGCGAATTGAATTTGCAGCTTGTGAATAAGCTTGTAAGAATAATTGATAGATTTATCTTACTAATTAAAGGACGAGATCATAGCACAATGGTCAGGGAAGCCAGGTAATCTATTCGACGTGTGAAATCTCGTATAGCCTAGGGCGTACAGAGATATCTATTATGGCCAGAGCGTATTTTAGTGATTGACCCTAGCTCTGTGGATTGCCATGAAATGTTCCGGGTTCAAATCCAGTGGTGTATGGGAGGATAACAGTGGAAACCTCAACATGACACCTGATGGTGACCGAGAACTAGCTATTGAAATAATTGAGCTCCTGGGAAGTGAATTTAATTGGCGGCAGGATGTGCCTGACCGTAGCATTTAATAAGATGCCGGCTAGCCAGTTCGACCAGTGATTGATGAATCTCGTTCCTTCATATAATGTCTATGGACCTGTTGAGGCAAGTTATTAATATCCTAAGGTTAGGAATAAATGTTTAAACACGCCCATAACCTGTCTTGCATACAATTTAGTTTAAATCATATGGGATATGTGGGTCATTGAGACTGCACTATTGTATTTAAAGTCACAAGTTACTGCTTGGAGGTAAACAGAGAAGGGAGTTAGGGAGAGACAGAGCACGTGGTTTTGTGACCGCCTGACTCAGTCCCATTGTATACAAGTAGAACCGAGGGGGAGATGTTAAACGACCCTTGAAGGTTGACATTTAGAATGGACAGACTTTGAAACCCTGTTTGTAATGAAAGGAGTCGTTGTTGTATTGTATAATGAATTTGTGTGGTTTGAAACACATTGATAATTAAGGATCATCCTGATGATTTAATATTTAGCAAACTTACGAGTTGTTGAAAATTGCATTTTTATACTGACAGTGTCACTGTGTTCTAAAGGTCGACACTAGATGCCATAGGCTATGCCCACGCAAGGGTAACATAATATACCATCCGACACAGCGGTAACGGAATTTTTGAAATTGAAATCACAACGGCATACAATGGAACTGTAGAAAGTGGAACTGTAGAGAAGGGAACTGTAGAACGGGGTATGATTACAAATAATTGTGGAGTTGCCAGTAAATTTGATGTGCAACCCATAAATTGGTTAATGCATGGTAAAGCATTTTGGTGGGAAGAGAGATACAAAACACAAGTGTACGCATAATGTAAATTAAGATGTCTTGAGAGTAAACAATTAAGATTGTGAAATTAAAGAGGTCACAACAGGTGACATAAGATTATAAGTACAGTTTATGGGTAATTTACCTGTGCATCAGCGCACTTGAGAATGAATTTTGATGTCAATCTCATGGTAAATGAATGAATAATCATTTGGATGTGCAAGGATAAAGTGCGAATATTAGTGGATTGTAGGAGTAATTTTGCATTGTTTTGTGTTATATTGTTGGGATTGTGTTTTTGTGTGTTTGAAGCCATGATTTAGAGCTGAATTAAAGTCTTTAGAATAGAGTTGTGCTTTATCATTGTAGAGTTGATACCTTTTAGTCTCAGATAAAAATATGCAACTGCTCAGTGGGTGGACGGTACACGCCTGAGGACTGATGCTGGCTGGTGGCAGAAGCATGTTTTCCGTGGAAATTGCTCACATTGGTACATGGGATTTGATGTCCTGTACAGTGATTTGAGCTAAAGGTACAACTTAAGTCGGTCGAGATCTAGTGTAAACAACTCTATTAACTTAACGAATAAAATGAATTAGGGGAATGACCGCTCCTAACCTTAGCTAAGCTCCGATACAAACAATATAAATTTTGATAAACACCTTTTACTTACCATGATCCAGGTAACATGGGGCGGTATTATTCTATCGTGGAATCGCCTAATTAGTGCAATATGTATATCTTAGCATTGCAACACCTGACCTTCATTTATAAAACATGGTAAGACCACCTATATATATTTATCATGGCAAGGCCCAAGGTGGGGCATTCGACAGTAAAACCGAGTCCTTGGATGGTTGCTGGGATGTCTTACGAGGCCAAACCACCTTCTTATTTATCATGGCGCCCAGGTTTGTGGAGCTTATGGGATTTAGGGAAACCCCATAGATTTTATATGGTATTTCATGGGGTAAACCATTTTTTTTTTGCCTCAAACTATGTTTGAGGGATTTTTGAATTCAGTAGGCTTTTGAAGTAACGCAGAATCTCTCTATTGAGAAGAGAATTACCCAAGGGTATGAGCGCTACGCACCCAATCCACAATTTATCCTAAAATCCAAATTTTTAGTACAATCTTACAATATGTGTGCAGTGTCTTGTATTTCTCTTCAAAACGAATCCACACATGTATCCAGGAAGCCTGGCTATATCTCAAAGTGAATTGTAGTACGAATGGCTGGTTCGGAGGGAATTTTGCAGGGCATTGCAGAGCTAAAACAGCATTTTGACGCTGTTAATGAACAGAATAAGCTGGAAGCCAAGGCTTTCCAGGATGAAATAAATAACCGTTTAGATGCTAATCAGTTGGCAATTAATAATAATCAGGTTGAATTGAGTAATCGTTTAGATGCCAATCAGCTGGCAATTAATGCAAATCAAGTTGCAATGAAGAATAATCAGGTTGAAATAAACAAACGATTGGATGCAAATAAGGCAGAAATAAATGACAAGTTGGGTCAAATGCAAGAAACAATTAAGACCGAGGTAACTCAAACCGTTGTAAGCATTATATCAGAAATGCAGGTTAAGACCGATAAGCGTTTCGAGGCGATAGAAGCCAAACTTGAAAGTAATTTGCAGGCATGTAAGCACGCGCAGGATGAAACGAACAGTATGTTAGATGCGCTGTCTAATGACATTAAGGATATTCAAATCCAAAATGAGGCGAATCTCGAACGCCAAGCAAAAGAGTTTTCAGAATTTACTAGAACGGTAGATCAGAGATTAGAAAAAAATGACAGTAAATGGGATGAAAAGTTGAAGGGTTATGCTAGAGCGATTAACGGGGATCTGAAGAAGCAGGATCAGAACATATTAGATCAATGTCAGGAAATAGGAGAGATTAAGGCTATCGCTAACGAAAGTAAAGAGCTGGTAGGCAACATAAAGGGTCAGATCAGCAAAGTTCATCAAGAACTGGACCAAATTCAAAGCGACATTGTTATCGTTAACAAAAGACAAGAGGAAAACAGAGGGGAAATCGCTAAGGTCCGGAATGAAATATCAAAGGTCAATGGACATATCCAAGAGGAAATTAAAGAGTTGAGAGAAGAACTCGAAGTGAGAGAAGGCCAAAAGACAGAGGCAAGCGACAAGACCCTTGCTCAAATAAAGGAAGATGTCGAGGATGAAATCTCCCATATCAAGCAAAGCCTGAAGGAAGATAAGAGGAAAATATTTCAAGTGACAGAAGAAAACAGGGATAGGCTTAGCAGAATAGAGAAAGAGGTAATCACTCGATTGGAAATGGCAGAGATGCGCCACAATCAAATGGAGACTAGGATAATAGCACAGGAGGAAACCCTAATGTGAGATCCTAAGTCAAGTGAAGGCAGCGTGGAAGATATGAGGAAAACCAAGTGGGCAGATTTAGAAACCCAACCTATAATAAGGAATGCTACAGGCCCAGGCGAAAGTACATATATGACGCCAGGAGCACCAATTGCAGCTTCTACGCCGCATGAAAATGCTATGCACACCCAAGTTATAAATGTAATTAGAGCAAGCGAGGAGAAACCAAGAAAATTTTCAGGTAGCCATTGTAATATGACACCGAAGTATTGGTTGAAAGAAGTGTCCGAATATTTAAACGATGCGCGGATACCACAAGAGCGCAGGCTACGAGCCATAGAGAAACTAACGGAGGGAGAATGTGCGTTATGGTTTCGCAGTTTCCGTTATACCTTCGATACTGTCGAGGAGTTCCGGGAAGCTTTTTTGAAGAGATACTGGGATCCGATTACCCAACAGAATTTACGATTGGATTTGTACTCGAAAAGATACAGCACCAACAATCCAACGAAGTACGCTGAATTCTTCATATCTCAGATATGTCGGTTTAAGGAACTTGACCAGAAACCTAGCGAGCTGGAGCTATGCATTGCTATTGCCAAACAACTTCCTTATGAAATCCAAAGGCTGCTGATTTCGGCAAATGCAAAAACCGCTATGGAAATGGAGGCAGTTCTTAGGCAACTAGACCTCACAACATCCAATACTATGCGTCAGAATCGAACCGTGGAACAGGTACACGTGACCAACACGCAGACTGACCAGTACAAAGCTCCGAAAAATAATAAAGCTACTAGCACTGAAACTTTAGATTCCAACGGACGTCAATGGGAACATGAACCCAGAAGATGGCAACCGAAGTATAAAGGGAATGCTGGTAGAGGAAGAGGAGGCCGAAATTCTTGGAATCAACAGAATACAAGGGGTTGACCGTACCAAAATAATGAAGGTAACAATGGCCAAGAAGGCAACAATCGGAATTGGAGACCCCAGGAAAGAAGGCGTAACTTTGATGACGAGGTAGAGGAACGTTATCACGCTTCATTGCAATACCTCAATGAAAGGGGAGAAGAACCCCAGATGCAGCAAGTCCACTGGCAAGAAGCTATGCAAAATAGGACGTCACCAGACAGATATGGAGACGGAGCCGAATGTTTGGAGTTACAGCGCAGTGAACAGGAGAGAAGAAACTCTAACGGGCCTGGCGCTGTAGAAAAAAAAAACTCCAAAATTAGAAGATTTTGAGAATGATGGATGGAAGGCGGTCAACATCATTAATTGGATAGCCAAACCGGAAGAATTAATCGAGGATACAAGAGGATCACATGTCATGATCAAAAGAGAATTGCCCATTATTATAGTAAGAGTGGCAGGGTTGAAGATAAGAAGTCTGTTAGACACGGGTTCAACGGTGTGTCTTATGACACAAGCTTTGTATAATGAGATAGCGCAGAGAGAAAATGTTTTGAAAATACCTATCTCAAGTGTCAAAATAAAAGGTGTCATTCCTGACAAAACGATGATATGCAAATGTCAGGTATTCCTAGATTCACAGATAGGAGGCTCTATTTTTTCACAGAGTTTTCTACTAGTAAACAAATTGCCTTTTAACCTTATTATTGGGGCAGAGTTTATAAGGGAATACAGAGTGGTAATAGACCTATCACCGGACAGAGTTATGTTCCGTGTGAACGAGGAAGCCGAAGGCTTAGAGGTCTCACTCAAACAGAATGACCCAGGGACAGATGAGCAAGTATGGCATACATACAGAAACATGGCTGAGGAAGAAGTGTTAGCTATTGAGCAGTTAGAAGATGAACTGAAAACATTAGCCGCAGACATGGAGAAAGATCTGGAACCCGAACTGGAAGACCATATTTTGGAAAAACTAGAAGAAGCAAAAATTGGTCCGAGAGATAAAGAAAATTGAAATAAATTATTATTGGAACAGAAGGAAGTCTTTGACTCGAGACCTGGTCGTATAAAGAACTTCTCTTATGCATTCCAAGTTAACGACTGGACACCATTTAGGCAGAAACCCTACCCTATAGCCGAAAAGCACTATGCTAAGGTCAAAGAAGCAATTCAGGAGATGTTGGAGGCCGGTGTTATTGAGAAAACACCTACGCCTTATGTAAGCCCATTGGTAATCGTACCTAAGACAGACGGGACTGTCAGAGTATGCCTGGATTTGAGGCATTTAAATATGAAGGTAATACCAGAGTTCGACCAAGTGCCACCTATTAAAGAAATCCTCAGAAAATTTAAAGGGAAGACCATATTTACAAATTTAGATATTACATCGAGCTTTCACCATCTTGAATTGGAGAAGAAAACTAGTCTGTTGACAGGATTTATGTTTGATCAACATACATATACATTTTTAAGATTACCTTTTGGTTTGAAAACAGCTGTTTCAGCTTTGATAAGAGCGTTAGACCACAATCTATCGGATGATATTAAAGAGAGTACCATCAGATACGTAGATGACATTCTACTCACATCAGAATCTCTGGAGGAGCACATGAGAGACCTGAAGAAGTTGCTGGATAACCTTCGAGAAGCTAATTTTAAGGTTAATATCAAGAAATCGCACTTCTGTCAGAGGGAAGTTAAATTCCTAGGGCACGTTATCGATGAAAATGGAGTTAAGCCAAACCCAGAGAAATTAGAGGTAATTCGAAATTTTCCTCGACCCACGAAAGTTAAGCACGTCCGACAGTATTTGGGAGTAATTGGATTCTTTTCTAACCACTGCACAAACTATACTACAACTGTGGCACCCCTGCAGGATCTATTGAAGAAAGGCGGCAGGTGGAATTGGACGGAGCAATGTCAAGAAGCATTCGTGAGGTCAAAGCAAATGCTTTTGGAATACGTGAAGCTGGAATACCCTGATTATACCCAGAAGTTCATAATACAGACGGATGCATCACTTGTTGGGATAGGAGCGATGCAATTCCAAGAAAATGTTGATAAGCCCGAGGAGAAAGTTTTTATTGCCTTTATAAGTAGGAGATTGAAGGCCCATGAGAAAAATTACACGATCACAGAGATAGAGTTGCTCGCAATTCTGTACGCATTGCAGTACTGGCGTAAACTCATCTATGGCTTTCAGATCGTCCTCAGACAGATCATAAAGCTTTAACATTTTTGTTAAAGACGGATTTGTCTAGCCAGAGGTTGACAAGATGGTCCCTGTATTTTCAACAGTTCAATGTGGAAATAGAATACCGTCCAGGGAAAGAGAACGTAATACCGGACATGTTAAGCCGATATCCAAGACAAGAGGAAACTCTAGCTGTCCAGATTGAAAATCGAGATCAGAAGACCTAAGATGACTTGAAGAATCTTACCAACCTACAACGCGAAGATCCGTGGTTGAAAATGATGATTGATTACTTCGAGGGACGCTTAGCAAGGGGAACTGCAATATACAGAGAGGCCGAGGCAATATCAACAGACTACGTATGGTACAATCAGATGCTACACAAGTGGGAGGATGTAGACCATACCCGTCAAAGAATTGTTATTCCTGCATCTTTGCAGAGGAGATTGGTGTGGCTAGCACACAGAGCGTTTGGACATCCCGGTATAGATAAGATAACTGCTCTACTGAAAGAAGCATTCATTCGGCCGAAGTTAAGAGAAACTGTGAGAAATGCTATTAGGACATGCGATTTGTGCGAAAGGGTAAAGCCAAATCCCTTTTTAATGAGACAACGACCCATTCCGTTGTTACCAAAGAAGCCAAGGCAGCTAATGAGTGTAGACAACTTTGGACCACTGCCTAGAGCACGTAGAGGCAATAGACATATTTTTGTAGCCATGGATGTATTCACAAAAATGGTGGTATTATGCCCCATACAGAAGACCAGCTCGAAGCAGGTATTAAAAAGATTGAAAGAGAGAGTTATTTCGATACTTGAGAAACCGGGTAACTTACTCTCGGACCACGAGAGTTGTTTTACTAGCGCAGAATTTCGTCGGGAATTGGCAAATTTAGGAATTAGGCAGATTCTATCTACCATTCGCCATCCTGAGGCTAGCCCGGTTGAACGTGTGATGAGAGAGATACAGAAATATATGAAAATTTACTGCTCGGAAGAGAATTGGAAATGGATCGATGTCTTGGATGTAATAGAGTACTGCATAAATAATACTGTGCATGAGGCGACAGGTCAGGTGCCCGTGACTCTACATTTGGATCAGAGACCGGAGAGGCCATGGACTGGTGTTATTCCATTACCTGTAGACGCGCAGCCAGGACGAGAATTGAGGATCCAGCGAACCTTCGAATATCTCCAAGCACAGGCTGAGAGACGCCAGAGAAGAAATCGTGCGAAGGGATATCACAGACCGCTTCTCGTTGGGGAAAAAGTTTTAGTCAGGAGGCTAGCCAGTTCAGATCCAGAAGCACGGAAGTATAAAAAATTCAATTTCGGATATCACGGCCCGTTCGAAGCTATAAGAGACCTACAGAATAATGCATGTAGAATAAGGCATTTAGAAACGGGAAACGAGGTCGTTATGAATGCGGCCAACCTCAAAATATATCACTCACCAGAGGAATTTGATGAACGAGAGGAAGTAATAGCAGCACACACCCAAGTGGACGTGGACAGCAAAGTCGGCCAGGCAGCCAGGCTTGAAGGCTCACGCAGCGGGACGGAAAGGAAGACGAGCAGCTTGCCCAGAGAAGGAAGCAGACAAGCGGAATGCAAGTGTCTACGACTGCAGTACAAAGAAATGGTCGAAGTCGCTGGGGTGGTTGAAGCCTTGAATGAAACCATCCGCCAAGAGAATGCACGTCTAAGGGCTGAGCTCAGAGTGAAAGGGGGATGCAGACAGACTCACTCGCAGGCAGACGAGGTGAAGGACCGCTTAGTGTAAACAAAGACGGTCGGGACAGTCAGCCGGTGACTTACAGAAGGTCACTTGCAATTGACTTCTATAAGTTTTGCAAGGGGAATATGACCCCAACGGGGTTAGGCTGACTGGTGTCGAACGTGGATCTCTGAGATAATTGAGCTCAGAATAGAGGTTCCAGCAAGGAACGAACACGAGATCTTTTGGGGGAGTTTAAGCTATAACAACCCCTAGAGAAAATACATATTAAATCACTGTTGTGATATGAACTAATTCTGATATTATTTGTTAATATAATGCAGGGAATAATAGCAGAATACTGCATTTATGGGCTGTATGGAGTATAATATTCTGGACTTGAGCACAGAAAGTTTGAGCGCTTGACAGTGGTCAAATGACTCTGGAATAGGGGTGTGTTTTCTTGGAGCCGTGTCACTCTATGTGACCTACTTATGTCGTCTGGAGTAGGTCAGGAGGGTAAAATATTGTCAAGGTATTCCCCGTTTGAGAATATAGAGGCCAGTGGAGTGAGAAGACAGCAGCGTAATTTAATGATTACTCGTGATTGGAGTAACTCAGAGACATGAGATTTGCACCTATGTGAATGTATAGCCGAGAGGCTAATTATGAAGCAATTAAACATTGAAATCGAGGCAGATTTAATGGAACGCGCAGTGACACAGTAGGTTTGTGGTTAGCGGCGAGATCTGACCAGGTCGCCGGGGATTTTTAGGTGACGCCGCGTTGGCACGCGCTGGCAAAGGCAATTAATATTAATTAATTGGCCGATGGATCCTCGAGCACGCATACAGATCTGTGATCAGCGAGGGAAAAGGAACCATATAAACGTAATTTCAAGACCAGAATCATACTGAGAGAGAAAATGACGCTGCAGGGAAATTTTCGGTCTACTTTTTCTCTCCAAACGGATATAAGGGTTGGACGCAGGACAGAAGCAGTCAGTTGAACCATACTTGAGCGCAGGGAGCACGTCACCCGGGCTCAGAGAACAGACGCGCGAACTCTAACAGCTTAAGTGCAGCAACATAATAATCATACAGTAAGCCATGAATTAATAACGATTAATGTAGTCAGTTAAATCGCAGTCTAATGCGAAGTGCACGTTACCGAATTCAGAGTAGGGACGCGCGGACTTTAATATGAAGAGCCATGCAGTAAGGCATTTATTAATCACAATTATTAAGGACAGTCGTGCCATACTTTTATAGTCGGCATTACGAGGGACTACTACCGAGCACGCAGGAAAGGTACCGTGTGATATACAACGTAGGACAATTGACAGTGGTAATCTGTACAAATACAATGTACAATGGTTGAGCGCAGTATGTAAACTATTGGTTAGACATGTCATAGGATGTCGGATTGCGCAGATATAAACTTTGTTATGCGATTGGTGAAATTTCGCAGGGATACCACTATAATTAATGCTCAGGACGATATGCAAGCATATTTATGCGATATCCGGAAATTTTTCTAAGGATAGAAATTGATAGAGAGTGGGGGACCGACAGAAATCCTTAGGCAGAGAATCGAGACTTTCAGACGAGATGCGGGAGAGTATTGGAGGAGAGATCTTCAACTTCTGCATTTCTGATATTTTGCCAGGAAAAGTCAACCACTAAGAAATGTAAATAGTGATCGTGTGATTGTAGTGATGATCATTTAAATATATGTAAAATCAATAGTGTAACAAGTGCTATAAAGTGTTGTGTGAATAAGGAAGCGACAGCTTCAACATGGAAAAGAAAAATGCCGTGTGTTTTGTAAGGCAATAGTTACGTATAATGTGTATGAGAAGTGTAAGAATGCCTCGCTAATTTGAATAATGGCGGGCATTACTGGAGGAAATGCGTGGTAGGAGCCACCAGATTAGCCGATGTAAGTACCCATAAACAATGATTTTGTAGCAATTATAGTCCACTGTATGTTGAGTGATTTCACAATTTATAATATATGCCAATAAGAGTCAATTTTAGGATGTAGAGCCTCAAATTATTATTGTTGTGTTGATTTTAGTCAAGTTGAGATGTCTTAGTGCATCATTGAGTGGATAAATCGTTACCACTATTGTAAAATGGCAATTCATTTATATAAAAACTTAACGTAACGAACACGGATGTTCGGTTATTAAAACGTGTTACGTTGTGTCGGGTTATGGTAATTCATATCAGTAATAATAATAATAATAATAATAATAATCATCATCAATGAACACACATCAGGGAAAAATGGTTGTAAGCAAAATATATATGCTAATCGGAATATTTATCTATCCAAGCAGTAATATTATACATGAAGGGCTAAGCAAAAGCAATTTAATATCAGAGTATATTATGATCATGTAAATAAATATGCAAGGATCTAGGAAATGGAAGAGTTTAATAGAGAATTGAATTTGCAGCTTGTGGATAAGCTTGTAAGAATAATTGATAGATTTATCTTACTAATTAAAGGACGAGATCATAGCACAATGGCCAGGGAAGCCAGGTAATCTATTCGACGTGTGAAATCTCGTATAGCCTAGGGAGTACAGAGATATTTATTATGGCCAGAGCGTATTTTAGTGATTGACCCTAGCTCTGTGGATTGCCATGAAATGTTCCGGGTTCGAATCCAGTGGTGTATGGGAGGATAACAGTGGAAACCTCAACATGACACCTGATGTCGACCGAGAACTAGCTATTGAAATAATTGAGCTCCTGGGAAGTGAATTTAATTGGCGGCAGGATGTGCCTGACCGTAGCATTTAATAAGATGCCCGCTAGCCAGTTCGACCAGTGATTGATGAATCTCGTTCCTTCATATAATGTATATGGACCTGTTGAGACCAGTTATTAATATCCTAAGGTTAGGAATAAATGTTTAAACACGCCCATAACCTGTCTTGCATACAATTTAGTTTAAATCATATGGGATATGTGGGTCATTGAGACTGCACTATTGTATTTAAAGTCACAAGTTACTGCTTGGAGGTAAACAGAGAAGGGAGTTAGGGAGAGACAGAGCACGTGGATTTGTGACCGCCTGACTCAGTCCCATTGTATACAAGTAGAACCGAGGGGGGGATGTTAAACGACCCTTGAAGGTTGACATTTAGAATGGACAGACTTTGAAACCCTGTTTGTAATGAAAGGAGTCGTTGTTGTATTGTATAATGAATTTGTGTGGTTTGAAACACATTGATAATTAAGGATCATCCTGATGATTTAATATTTAGCAAACTTACGAGTTGTTGAAAATTGCATTTTTATACTGACAGTGTCACTGTGTTCTAAAGGTCGACACTAGATGCCATAGGCTATGCCCACGCAAGGGTAGCATAATATACAATCCGACACAGCGGTAACGGAATTTTTGAAATTGAAATCACAACGGCATACAGTGGAACTGTAGAAAGAGGAACTGTAGAGAAGGGAACTGCAGAACGGGGTATGATTACAAATAATTGTGGAGTTGCAAGTAAATTTGATGTGCAACCCATAAATTGGTTAATGCATGGTAAAGCATTTTGGTGGGAAGAGAGATACAAAACACAAGTGTACGCATAATATAAATTAAGATGTGTTGAGAGTAAACAATTAAGATTGTGAAATTAAAGAGGTCACAACAGGTGACATAAGAGTATAAGTACAGTTTATGGGTAATTTACCTGTGCATCAGCGCACTTGAGAATGAACTTTCATGTCAATCACATGGTAAATGAATGAATAATCATTTGGTTGTGCAAGGATAAAGTGCGAATATTAGTGGATTGTAGGAGTAATTTTGCATTGTTTTGTGTTATATTGTTGGGATTGTCTTTTTGTGTGTTTGAAGCCATGATTTAGAGCTGAATTAAAGTCTTTAGAGTAGAGTTGTGAGTAGTGTGTTTTGGACAGTTCTAAATCCTCCTCCTCCACACCCTCCACACAAGATGACGGCAGACCGATATCTCTCGAACGCATGGTCGGATTTTGACAAATAAGGTGTCATTGAACTCGGGCTGATACCCCCCTTCCTATGGACAACATATTTCAACCCCAAAAATAAAACCTACCCCTACTAGGGGGTGGAATTTTAATTTTTTAGAGAATCTCTCTTTCCAATTGCAACATGTGAGAGTTTGAATGCCGATATGGAATGAAACGTTGTTCCACACAAGAGACATGTGTGCGGTGGAAAGCCACTATGAATTAGCATGCCCACTCATGGCTTTTGAAGAGGGTGGGGGAGCGGATCCCTGTGGATGGGTTATTGTTGACGGGTCATTGTTGGCGGGGTCATTGTTGGCCGGGTCATTGTGGACGAGTCCTTGTGGACAGGTCCTTGTGGACGAGTCCTTGTAGACAGGTCCTTGTGGACGAGTCCTTGTGGACAGGTCCTTGTGGACAGGTCCTTGTTGACAGGTTCTTATGGATGAGTCCCTTTAGACCGATCCCTTTAGACCGTCCCTTTGGACTGGTCCCTATGGACTGGCCCATGGTCTCTAATGCTATGATGAAATTAAACGTTGTTCCACATGAAACGCATGTGAAGAGCCGATTGCTACTATGAATTAACATGTTTGTTTTTTGTTTTTTTACGCATGCGCACTTGGGTTTTTGTAAGCGGGCGGGATTTTTGAATAATGATTTATAGATGAGTTATTTTTTTTTAAATTACCAAAAGATCCAAAACTAATATCTCATGAATTAATAAGGCTAGGGACCTGTATGAGAGGTCGTTGGACTTGAGGTGACATTCTGTTTTTGAATATATTATTATTTTTTGTTAAAAGGGTCTAACTGCACTTTTGTTAATATCTCGCTAACTAATAATCAGAGAGGGTCAAGTGAGGTGTCATAGGACTCAGGATGGTCAACCCTTTTCCATGACCAACGAATTTACCCAAAGGATCTAAGGTTATTAGCTTTTTAATGTCTCATGAATCAATAAGGCTAGAGACCTGTATGAGAGGTCGTTGGACTTGAGGTGACATTCTGTTTTTGAATATATTATTCATTTATGTCAAAAGGGCCTAACTACACTTTTGTTGATATCTCGCTAACTAATAATCAGAGAGGGTCAAGTGAGGTGTTATAGGACTCAGGATGGTCAACCCTTTTCAATGATCAATGAATTTACCCAAAAGATTCAAAACAGCAAGGTCATTGACCTATGATTTTATAAACTAATAATCAGAGAGGCTCAAGTGAGGTGTCATGGGACTCAGGATGGTCAACCCTTTTCCATGACCAACGAATTTACCCAAAGGATTCAAAACAGCAAGGTCATTGACCTAATATTTTATAAACTAATAATCGAATATCAACATGTGAGGTGTTGTAGGACTTAGAATGTTCAACCCTTTCCCATGGCCAATGAATTTACTCAAAATACCCAATACATCAAGGTCATCGACCTGAGATTTTATAAACTAATAATCGGATACGAACATGTGAGATGTTTACCATGTGTGTGATGAAACATAGCTAGGTAGAGAAAGAATTAGTGTAGGCTACATGTATGGTGATTGACAAGCCTTTTACCATTGAAACTTGTTTTTCAGATCAAACTGCAGTATAGAGAGAGTATAGGTTGCAGGTATGGGTTAATAAATGACGAACGGTGAACACAAACTCTGATTTATCGATTCAAGAATTAAGAGTAGACTATCTTTAATTGATTGGTTAAAGAGGATAGCTAAAACACAAAAATGCTCAGTGGTTACCGGGACAAGATGGTCGCTACACACAACAAGCTTTAAATACTTGAGGCTAATAATCTATACACACACACTTGCTTGTTCTAAACTAAACTGTGTTGCTGTCAGTGCTCAGACAGTAGGCTGATGACAAAATGCATTGCTAACAGAAATATAATCATTTCCGGTTGTATAATGTTACCAGCTATCCATTTTGTGTTGCAGTGTTAAGCAATTTTAGCTCTTGTACTGGTGGTCTTAACTAGATTTCCAGGTATGAGGCCTAGAACGAGTCAAACTAAGAAACAAGGACATGGTGGTGTAGTGGTTAAGCTGTTAGCCTTTTCACCAGGGATCGATTTCAGGTTAATATGCATGTCATAAACATATTAAACAAAACAAAACAGAGATAACGTTCAAAACTGATTACATTTGTGTCTTTTCAAATTATTACTTGGATTACAAATACAAAGGTGAACTGGGTTTGATATACAGTTAATGCTGTCTATCACACACTAGACTGTAAGAAAGCCAAAAGAGCAAAAGGCGTAGGTAGAGCAGTGGTAAAATTGCTATATGTAGAGAACTACCTAGCGGTTTTATGAACTGGCAAAGCTATATCGCATAAACAGTGCAGGATACAATCCAGCAATCAAATTTGTATCTTGTGGAACAGAGAAAATGCACTTTTACCTTGATGGATAGCAAATGAGTGCAGATGAATGACCTATGCATTAGCCTACCATAGGGTTATAACCACGAGGTGATGGTGTGACTTCTATATTTTATTGTTTAGAGACATGGCTTTTTTGTAACCGGTAGATTTAGTATTTTGTAAATATTCATTTTTGTAATTGTAAATAGTGGAAACATTTTTTTGTAATAGTAAATGTTAAATGTATAACTAAAAGTTATTTGGGATAAGTGTGCATGTCAAGGATAAATAGCGTGGTTGTATTTGTTTTTCAAAGACAGGTATGGTTGTGTGAATGTATGACTATAGATAGAATGATAGAGAGAGAGAGAGAGAGAGAGAGAAAGCGCGGGTGTGTGTGTGTGTGGGTAGCATTAATTGTTCAACCAAAGCAAACACGGCAAGGTAGGATGGTGGGGTATTTAATGTATATAGCAAATGGTAAATAGTATACTGTAGTTGTTTTTTTAACACTTGTGTTTTTTTTAAATGCAGCGGTAGATAGGTGTTATTTTGTTAAACAGTCTTACCTACAGTAGTAGTAGTAGTACTAGGCCTATACGTTTTTGGAAACAAACAGAAAGAGAATGCACTATTGCCATGGCCAAGCACTTTCATTAAGGTGATTTCAAGAAAAATTTTAATCAGCAAATGTGTGTTTTACAAAACTGCACTTTCAGCATGGACTAAATCATAAACGTGTCGTCTGTGATATGGAATAAAATAGGAAATCCATGTTTCCATATCAACACAATTTAAAAACTTAAAACTGACATTTAAAAAATGTAAATGGGAAATTGACAAATGTGTAAACAACAAAATGGAATATTCTTGCTTCCGTATCATGAAATCCAAAAACTTTAAACTGACATTTTCAAATTGTGTACATGGAAAATTGACAAATGGCAATGTGTGAAATGTGAAAATGAAAAAAAATGAACAAATGGCTATCATTATTTAAAAAAATAAAAAACCGTCGTGTTCTATCGTTAAAGTGTGAATTAAACCATATTTACTTATTTGGATCACCCGAGACTGAGTAGACCTGTTTTAGTTCTAATATACTTTTAAAATTTTATGTTAAAGCTCGAATTGAACTCAAGAACTTTAGAGTGCCAGCTAACTATTATATCCATTACGTCACAAAGACAACTTTACACTACTCTTAATGAACAATAATAAGAAAAAGAATAATAAATGTTGAATTTTTTTAAAGAATGAACATGGTGACACTGTTTCTGTTGCACTGTCTGCTAGCTACTAGCCAGCAGCTGGGGTCTTAGAAAACGATACAGTTGACATTTTGCAATGAGATGTGACATGTTTCAAAGTATAGTATTATGGGTTGCTGTTGATTAAAAACTAATCCTGTACAAGGAAGCAAGGGTTCGAACCCCTTACCTAACATTACTATTGCCTGAACATGGCTTGACGACACTGTATTATTATGATACTCGGTACACAAACCATAGATAGAGTGTATTGTTTAAGATCACTTTCTTTCTGAAAATAGGTGGAGATTGTTGATGGTTAACAATGGCATTTATATAGTAGGACGTGGGTATAGCAATTAAGAAAAAACAGACAATACCCATACAATATTTTTATTTATTTAATATAAGTACTTGTACAATAGTTACATTCAAAATACATTTCTTTTTTCTCTATTATTATTTAGTCCTTTTTGATTCTCTTGCATATGAAGGGTAGATAACCTTGTAGTTCAGCCCCTTAAAACAACAACAACAACAACACAACCTTTTGCATAGTTTGTGATGTTGATGACTCTTGAGATGTGGAAGATGGATTAAACATAACTTTTACAGCAGGGGTTAAATGTTGCTCAATAAACACTGCACTATTTTGAGTAGCAACATTTTTTTCTTGTACTGGCTTTTTAGCATTGTCATGATTCATTGTTGACACCAACAGTGTTTTATCTGGTGCACTACATTGATGATCACTCACACTTAAAACCTTACCATTTCTACTTTTTAGATTGCCTCGACATCTTTTTGACCTCTCTTTTGAGCATCGCCAAAATATTATTCCTTTTACATTTTGACGCTTATAGTTATAAGAGTAGCCTTTGTAGAGTACACGTTGTTTACCTTTGTTAGTTGTAGTAAGTTCCATAGTAGCAACTAACCTGTTAGTATGATTTTCTCACTACAAAGGTTATAACTGTTCTGATAATAAAATCATTTAGCTTTGGCTTTTATATTTAATATGTACAGTTTAAAGTGATAGCAAAAGTGAGAGCAAAATGGTAGCTTAGTGGTAGAAAATATAACATGTATTTTTAAGAAATAATTTAAGCGGTTATGTGGATCCATTACATAATAATTTTAGCACGACGAAGCTCATTTTCTATATATAGTTCTTCCTCATATTCAGTATAACCAGCCTGTTTATAGACATGCAGTTGCTGAAGCCGCCGGATTAGCTTACTTGGATTGTTCCAGTAGACAAATTTAACAAATGATTTTTAGGTGTAAACAAAGCATTACCATTATCATTATTATCTTCATCATCAACATCATCATCATCATAACCATTATCATTATCATCATCATCATCATTATCATCATCATTATGATCATTATAATCCTCATCACTATTACTATATAGTCCTTTTTGATCCTTTTGCAATACCACATTTTGCACAGTCTGTGTTGCCTTTGATAATGTTGGGAGTTTTTCAGACATTGACAACTGTCCTAACACGACTTTCTGAGGAGGTGATACATGCTTCTTAACAAACAATGCACTATCTTGAGCTGCAATATCTTTTTCTGGGACAAGTGTTTTAGCATTTTGAAGAGTTTTTTTTAAACAGCAACGATGTTTTATCTGGTACACTACATTGATGATCACTCACACTTAAGACATCACTATTTTTACTTTTCAGCTCACCTCGACTCTGCTTTGAACGATGTTTTGAACAACGCCAAATAACAGTTCCATTTTTATTGGTTCGTTTTACAATATATGCATATCCTTTATAGAATGCGTATGGCATACCATTGCTATTTGTTGATACTTCCATGTCAATTGTCAAGCATGAACTAATCTCTAGCAAAGTTCACACGATAATATAAATAATAGTTTAAAGTGGGTGCAAGAGTGGGTGCAAGAGTGGGTGTAAAAGGGAGTGCAAGAGTGGGTGCAAAAGTGGGTGCCGCTTATAGTAGGCATGAATTTTACTAGAATGTGATTTGAGTAAATGTAATTTCTAAACCCAAGTAGTGAATAGTCAGTTGGCTTTGATCTATGCAAGCGTAAACATGTCACATACACTGGTGATGGATACTCAAGGCTTTAAGGTCAACGAAAACAAGTACAGTATATATTTAAAGAGGTGGCTATCAATGATTGCACAACACGCGGGTTACCATATCTTTTTTCGGACTAGTGTTTTAACATTTGAAGTATTTTTTTAAACAGCAACGATGTCTTATCTGTCACACTGCATTAATGATCACTCACACTTAAGACCTCACTATTTTTACTTTTTAGTTCACTTTGACACTGTTTTGAACGATGTTTTGAACAACGTCAAATAACAGTTCCATTTTATTGGTTCGTTTTGCAATATACGTATAACCTTTATAGTATGCATATGGCTTACCATAACTATTCGTTGATACTTCCATATCAATTTTCAAGCATGAAATAATCTCCAATAAATTTCGCTCGATAATAGAAATAATAGTTTAAAGTGGGTGCAAATGTGAGTGCAAAAGTGGGTGTAAAAGTGAGTGTAAAAGTAGGTGCAAAAGAGGGTGCAGTTTATAGTAGGCATGATTTTTACTAGAATGTGATTTGAGTAAATGTAATTTCTAAACCCAAGTAGTGAGTAGTCATTTGGTTTTGATTTATGCAACCGTAAACATGTCTCATACACTGATGATGGATACTCAAGGCTTCATGGTCAACAAGTATATAGTTAAAGTGGTAGCTATTATTGATTGCACAACACTGAATCTATTTTTGAAATTTTTACAAAGGGCCTAAATGCACTTTTGTTAATATATTGTCATGTCCCGGTTTTGGTTTAGCCTTGAACCACACCGGACGTGCAACGCCGGTTCAATCCACATCTTGAGAATCTGCAAGGAGGTGCTACGCAAGCACGCACGAGTTGCGATTTTTGTGCTTATAAGCTGCGACCTCAGATGTGGTGGGGGGTCAGTCAGTGAGAGCACCGGGAGCAGACTGCGAGAGTGGAGGACTGCCCGTGAAGGCAGTGGAAACGAGAGCAGCGTAACTTTGACGATCGGGGATCGTGGAACTGTGACCGGGCACCCGGCGACCAAGGGGACTGAGATCGAGCAGCAATTGAGCAGAGGCTGAGTGAAGGATCAGGTGAGATTAATCAGTGTCTATTTTTATTCAGTGTAGCGAAATCTTGTGAGACGGGTCTTGTACCTGCACGGTGGATTCCTTCGGATAAGTAGAAGGAATAAATCGGCAGTACACCAGAGATCTCTTTTTATTGGGGGACAACCCCGTGTTCCCACTTCTCCCTCAGTTCCCTCTCTTTTAGCTTAAGGGTTGTGCTGTTAATCGTGGGTAAGACAATCGACAAGGACACGGTAACGATCCCGTTACCTGAGCTTGAAAAACCCCCAACCATAACGATCCGGGTAAGTGAAGTTAAAGAACCCCTGAGCGGCCTATGGCGTAAGGCCATGCACTCAGGCAGGGCCATTACAAGGATAAACGCCACATTGCTATCACAACAATGTTAGAGGCCGGACCAAAACAATGGTGGAGACGCTACGGTTACCGTGATTCATCCTCCGATGGTTATCTGCGATTTACAGCACACTCACGTCATTATAACCCACACCGCCCACCCTATAACTAACGTGCATGTGCATGCTGGATCTACTCACCTAGCGTTTAGCACTGGTTTTGGGTACCTTAAGGCTAGTGATAATAATAACTGTATACTGTAACATAGATTAAGAGTGTTCGTAACTGTGTTTATGTATGGAGTAGGGGGCATATATTTTAGTGTGGCATTTCGCGGTCTGATCTGAATGGCGAATTCTTTAAAGGAATGGGTAAGATCTATAACGGCTAATCCCAAACCTATCAGACCTAAATTCATCGTGAGAAACCCGGAATACATCACTGATATCAACGTTGGGCCCATCATATCTCAATTAGAGGATAAAATATTAACACTGAAAATCAACCACCCTAACGCGCGATTTAACCCTGGCCCACCCCAAACACGAGCTCGTGCCCAAGCTGAGGCTGACGAGGCGGATGCATGCTCCACTGATTCATGTGACGCGAGTTACACCCACCAACACGTGATCAAGACACAGGAGATCTACAGCAATCTCCAGGAACTTATCATTCAGTTAGACGCGCATATTCACGACCCGACTAATACTGAAAAGCCTGACGATTTGGTGGCTGACATCATAACAGTGAGTGCAACTCTGGGCGAAATCATTCGCATGACACTGGCGACATTTGAGCCCACAATTAGCGAAGTACTTACGCCACCGGCGATAGTTCCCAATAGGCACGTGGAAATGGCGCACCACATCCGGTACCCCCTCTTTCAACCGGACAAATTCTCGGGCAATCATAAGGAGGACCCAGAAGAATACCTTAGGGAATTCAATCGTATAGCGCAAATCAATGACTGGGCGGACGCAGAAAGAGTGCGACTATTCCCAGCATATCTTAAAGAGGCCGCACTTGTCTGGTACGATGTACATGAGCAACACGAACCACAATAAACTTGGAACAAGCTCCAGCAAGACTTCATAGCGGAATTCGCGCAGATCCAGGACAAAGACGAGTTGTACGACGCGCTGCGAAACAGGACACAAGGTCCTACGGAACCACACAACGTTTATATAAATTATAAACTGCAGTTGTGTAAACGCTTTAACCCTCTCATGACTGAAGGGGATAAAATCCAATATATAATTAAGGGGATGAGGCCTGCCATCGCAGACAAAATACTCCAGATGAATCCCCACACTTTAGAGCAACTGCGGGCAAACGTGATCACGGCTGAGCAAAATCAACGACTGATAAGCAAAAATATCGAATCACGCCTGCATCAGGCTGACGTGACGAATCTGAAACAACAGGTAGATCAGATCACGCAGCAAATGGAGAAGATTAGCATAGCGCTTGTACAAAACCCGAGGCGCAGAAATGAATACCAAACGCCCAGGTAACAGAATCCACGGAGGGAATACCAGGCGCAGAGAGCCTCTAGGGCCACGCAAACCACGGCTACTCAAGGTAGGGCCCAATCGGGATCGCGAGCAGATCAAAACGATCCTAGGGACGGCCGATGCAATAACTGCCGCGCATGCTCTGCTTTGGCCAACGAAGGATTTTTCTCCCATCGAAAAGTTCGAACTCAAATAACAGGGCGGAAAACTAGGTACGGAGGTCCCACACACATTCACAATATACTCGATTTTGGCCGGTGGAGACCTCCAACGAAATTACAATATAAAGGATGTCGCAAGAGATGGGAATTGTCTGTTTCGTGCGGTTAGTGCATTATTGTATGGCACGGAACAGGATCACCATGTGCTGCGCAAGAAGGCTGCGCAGCACATACATGACCATTGGATAGAATTTGCCAATTTTGCTACCGACAGCCGAGAAAATTTATTTCCAGATCCCGAGACATATGTGGCATACATGCTTCAAAATGGCATCTTTGGATCCTCAGCAGAGATACTAGCTTTATCCAGGGCCACAAAGTGTAATATACACGTACACGTGCTGGACTCTGATAAACCTAGATTACAGTGTATTGGGTTTCATGATGATATACATTTGCTTTTCACGGGGCCGCCTAATGCGGGGCACTACCGGGCACTGATCCCTAAGCCCATCGCGACACGCGGTACTAGCAGCATACAGCAGAAAGGGAATCCAGGGAACTCGGGTCACGAACCCACGACAGGCAGGGACAATGCTCGTTCCAATGGCTACAAGAAAGGGCCAAAGTTACGAGGTCAAACCTTTCGGCGGCAAAAGTACGCTAGGGGCACGGACCGGACTTTCCACGTTAGCGAAACTTGGGAGAACATTCCCAGCGGAAATGGCATTTCCGAACAGGCAGCACTTCCTGTGCAAGCGGTGCATCCTGCCGACTACACAGCGGAAGATGACACCTCGAAGCAATCAGCCGTTTGTCACACGACTCCCACACGCACGGATACGGCCAAGTTAGCTGACGCTCAGCACACGACTAGTGTCACTGCTTATCAGCACGACACGTGTGCAAGTCAAACACCCGCAACAGATGTTTGCAATACAATACCGTCCACTCCACTTCAATGCCCACCTCTAGACAGTGACGTCAGACATGGCTTGCTCGGAGTAAACAACCCAGCTCAACATGCTAGGAGCTTACCGGTCAAGATTCAGACCAGAATTAACGGCATAAAGACTGAAGCGTTGATCGATACTGGCGCTGGGATTTCGTGTATCTCGCACAGCCTGGTAGAAGACAAACACCTCCGTCCTATCACAGGAGGCATTCAACTCATTGCTGCCAACAATGAAATCTTGAATATTTCAGGGACCTCCTTTGTGAAAATCCAGTTTAAGAATTTTACCACTTCCTTCTCTATGCATGTAATCAAGGATCTCGCAGCGGATGTCTCATAGGGACTGACTTCTTGGCGAAGTACAAAGTCAACATTAACTTCGCAGACGAGTCACTGCATCTCAACACAAAGAAGGGGACGATAAGTTGCCAATTCAAACAAACGAATCGGACAGGTCATACGGAAACGGACAGAGAGATCGCTAGGCTATCAAACATTAATACAGATTTTATTTTTTCACATAATATCAGAGTAGCCACCAGGGACGACATCTCCCTACCCCCAAAATCCATTTCTCAGGTAGCGATTACACTCTCATATAGGCCATCCATTCAGAAACTATACACCTTCGTGAATAAATCTCCAATACAGCAGAATCCGCAAATTATTATACCGGCGGAAAAAGTCCACTCGCAGGCTACCAAGGTAACGTTAATGAATTGGGGTGACAATATTGTTCACATCCCTAGCAATTCCACCATTGGATGGATTAATGATGTATCACAGGACACAATCCACGTTCCGGTACAGCAGGATAGCATTGCACCGCACGACCACGTGACAGCATATAACATTAATGGCGATCTCACACCAGAGCAGAAACACAGTCTAGCTCAACTCCTGGACAAATACAGCGACATTTTCGCCACATCAATAAAACAGTTACGCGAAAGGAACTTAATAGAGCATCGCGTACACCTCAAACATAATACCCCGTTACATCAAGCACCCTACAAGGTTAGCAAGCGTGAGAGACAGATAATTGACGGGCAGGTGAAAGAAATGCTTGATGCAGGGATTATTGAAAATAGTTCTAGCAACTATGCGGCACCGGTGGTCCTAACCAAAAAGAGAGATAAATCATATCGCTTTTGCACGGACTACCGCAGACTGAATAAAATCATTGAACCTGATAGCTACCCTTTGCCGCGCACTGATAGCTATTTGGACAGGCTCAGTGAGGCCAAATGGTTTAGTACCTTAGATGCGTTTTCAGGATTCTGGAGTATCCCAGTCCACGCGGAGGACAGACATAAGCTCGCGTTTGTCACTGAAAACGGTTTATATCAATACCGCCGACTTCCGATGGGGCTTATGAACGCATCTCAATGTTTTCAGCGTCTTATGGATAAGTTGTTGGCCGGAATTAAGTGGAACTCTGTGCTCACGTATATCGATGATTTGACAGTATTTTCCAAAACTTTCGAGGAACACTTGCGCCACCTCGAGGAGCTCTTCAAGTGATTGAGACAGGCCAACATCATGCTGAAGACTTCCAAATGTCATTTCGGGCACAATGAAATTAAAATCTTGGGCCACATCGTAACCCAGGAAGGTATCAGACCCGATGAGGACAAAATCCGGTGTGTGAAGGACATCCCGACGCCCACGACTTTAAAGCAATTTCGCAGCTTTCTTGGTCTCGCGGGATATTACCGCAAATTTCTGGCCCAATTCTCGAGCATAGCCAAACCTTTGACTGATCTCACGAAGGGGAAAGTTCGTTTTATTTTCACGAAGGAACACGAGCTGGCTTTTAATACGCTCAAACAGAAGTTGACAACACCACCCCTCCTTAGTCATTTCGATGAGACGAGGCCCACTTTTCTGCATGTGGACGCCAGTAAGCATGGCGCAGGAGCTGTATTACTGCAAGAAAATGAGCTCAAGGAAAGGAAACCGATCGCCTTCGCTAGCAGGAAGTTAACTGAGACTGAATGAAGGTATTCGACCACTGAGCGTGAAATGTTGGCATTCGCTTGGGCCATTAATCATTTCCGCACCTACCTCCATGGCGTGCATTTTACGGTCGTGACCGATCATGCGAGTCTCACATATTGGGACAAATTCAAAAACCCGAATTCCCGTCTCAATAGATTTATATTGAAACTGGCTGATTTTGACTTTGAGGTCATTCACAAGAAAGGCGCCATGCACGGTGACGCAGACGCTCTCTCTCGCATGCCAGTGTTGGAGGCTACGGATGAAATAGCGAACGATTGTCTGGAGGTACCAACGTATGCTATTGTAAACAATGACATCATCCTACAAGAGCAGCTCAAGGACGCTCACTTACAGCAGATCATGCGAGCTATCAAGCAACCCGATACTGCACCAGTGGCGTACGCGCGTTTTGCCAGGCGTTATATCATTGATAAATCAGGCATCTTACGTATCAAACAACAGGGCAAAGCTGAAACTGACATGCCACTGTTGGTACCTGAGGCCCTGAAAGGTCCCATTATACAGGCGCACCATGATGACCCATTGGGGGGGTGCACATCAAGGGATCTATAAATGTTATCACAAAATAAAGGCCAAATATTTCTGGACAGGGTTGAAAGATGATGTATTTAAGTATATTAGGTCCTGTGACACATGTCAACGGCACAAGGAGCGCAAGCCGAAACGACATGGGCTTTTACAACCCATATCGCCGGGTCCTATATTTAATCGCATCGGCATCGATATCAAGGGGCCGATATGTAAATCCAAAACAGGGAATAAATACATCATAGTGGCAATTGAGTATCTTACACGCTACGTCATTGCCAAACCCGTGCCTAAAGCAAACGTTGAGGAGGTAGCTCAATTTTTACTAGAAATCATTTGCCGTTTTGGTATCTTTAGTGAGATACTCTCGGACCGAGGAACAGTCTTTATGTCCAAGGTCATCCAGCAGCTGTTGACATTGTTAAAGGTGCAACCTATCAACACGACCAGCTTCGCCCCACAAACGAATGGATTGACAGAGGCGATGAATAAAATTATCGCCAAAATCATTGCCATGTTCACCAATGAAACAGGTACGGACTAGGATGAGTATATACCCTTTGCGGTGTTCTCCTATAACACATCGCAGGCGACTGCAACAGGTTATACCCCACATTACTTGCTCCACGGCTATGAGGCGCGATTGCCGCCTGACATCCGCTATCTGCCGATAGACACGGATGCGGATAATGCCGAGCGTCTTCGGAAAATGCAGAAAGCTAGAGAATTGGCGAAGCAGGCCATTACTACTGCACAGGTGAAACAGAAGGCCTACTACGACAGGACCAGGACGGAGAAGGACTTTCAGCCTAATCAGCTCGTATTAGTTTGGACGCCTTCCCGTAAGAAGCACATTTCTGACTTCTTACGCCCGCAATGGAAGGGGCCATACAAGGTCATCCGGAAAGTGTCGGATGTTACTTACGTGGTGGAAATCACGATGAGGGGTAAACCCGCTCGTGACAAGGTGCACGTACGCAGGATTAAGCCTTATTACGTAAGATGAATACCGCCACATGCCCACGAGACTCACCTGTAAATTGGCTGTTTCAGATAAAGATAGTGCCTTTTGAATTTCCACAGTCTGCAGCTGCCGAGGTTCATCAGGACACATGTCAGGAGGGTTGCAGCGCGCATTCACAAGTGCAGTTCACAGGTAGCATTCATAATGTCAGGTAAGTACGGTCACATCCTAGGTTATTCAAACCGAGTATACTTTCTTATGTCGGTCAGTAGGATGGAGTTGCATCACTGTGCACAAACAGTCAACTTTGCACTGATAGACTTTTATTACACAGTGTCGATGGTTTGGAAGGCTGTAGGCACCCTCCTAAGCCACGACATCTATCGCTTCAATAGATCCCACGTAACGTTCGAGCATCATTCTTTCTGTCTACAGAAGTACCATCTCATACATATGAGAGTAGCTATTTGGTCCCCCCTATGTTCACAGACACGTCCCTAGCAGGCAGACGAAATCGGGAAGGTGAGACAGTCTTCACAAGTGGAAAGACGGACGACTCAATACAGCGCCTGCAAGAAGCAACACAACTTCTTGGTTCGAAAAAAAAAAAGTTTAAATAGTTATTATGCATACTGTCCACATTGTAATATATTAATGTTTTATTGTTGTGGACACTACGAGGTCCAATTGTATTTAGTACTCAAATGAGAGTACTCACACTTACTTTTGTTAGGCTTAGGTAGGTTAGTTATAAGATGGCCATCTTAGATAGTAAAGCTTATTAGCGTAAACATCTTAGAAAGTAAAGCTCACTAGCGTAAACACTCTTGTCACATCTTAGGCTTCCGATCTTAAAAGTCAGATCTTCATAAGAAATTACATGTTACTAGATTAAGAGCAATATCTTTATAAGAATATCGATAGGAGGTACTTGCATCACAGTCCTCGCATATCTGTAAATGGTTCCTTGTGCAATTAATCAATTAATTCATTCATTAAGTTTCATACCCCTTAGGCATGTGCTATGTACTGTCATTCAGAGGGAGGCATGCAGGTACAAGGCTATACCGCAGTGTTATTGTAAATATTATTCTTGACGGTTATTCACGCGTATTCGGTTAATGCCGAGAACTCCGGTTTTTTTTTCTCTCTTTCACACTCACCACTGATCTCAGCTACGTCTCGCTCATTATTGTTTGCTCCACGCCGGTCTCACTATGGTCACGGGTAAGGTCAACAGTGGAGCTTGGCTCCAATTGGAGTGTTGATGGAGAGATTCGGGGTGGCTAGGTGGTTGGCTACGCCCAGACAGTGAGGCCACTGTCCAGTTGAACTGGGGGAGGTATTGTCATGTCCCGGTTTTGGTTTAGCCTTGAACCACACCGGACGTGCAACCCCGGTTCAATCCAGATCTTGAGAATCTGCAAGGAGGTGCTACGCAAGCACGCACGAGTTGCGATTTTTGTGCTTATAAGCTGCGACCTCAGATGTGGTGGGGGGTCAGTCAGTGAGAGCACCGGGAGCAGACTGCGAGAGTGGAGGACTGCCCGTGAAGGCAGTGGAAACGAGAGCAGCGTAACTTTGACGATCGGGGATCGTGGAACTGTGACCGGGCACCCTGCGACCAAGGGGACTGAGATCGAGCAGCAATTGAGCAGAGGCTGAGTGAAGGATCAGGTGAGATTAAACAGTGTCTATTTTTATTCAGTGTAGCGAAATCTTGTGAGACGGGCCTTGTACCTGCACGGTGGATTCCTTCGGATACCTAGAAGGAATAAATCGGCAGTACAACAGAGATCTCTTTTTATTGGGGGACAACCCCGTGTTCCCACTTCTCCCTCAGTTCCCTCTCATTTAGCTTAAGGGTTGTGCTGTTAATCGTGGGTAATAAAATCGACAAGGACACGGTAACGATCCCGTTACCTGAGCTTGAAGAACCCCCAACCATAACGATCCGGGTAAGTGAAGTTAAAGAACCCCTGAGCGGCCTATGGCGTAAGGCCATGCACTCAGGCAGGGCCATTACAAGGATAGACGCCACATTGCTATCACAGCAATGTTAGAGGCCGGACCAAAACAATGGTGGAGACGCTACGGTTACCGTGATTCATCCTCCGATGGTTATCTGCGATTTACAGCACACTCACGTCATTATAACCCACACCGCCCACCCTATAACTAACGTGCATGTGCATGCTGGATCTACTCACCTAGCGTTTAGCACTGGTTTTGGGTACCTTAAGGCTAGTGATAATAATAACTGTATACTGTAACATAGATTAAGAGTGTTCGTAACTGTGTTTATGTATGGAGTAGGGGGGCATATATTTTAGTGTGGCATTTCGCGGTCTGATCTGAATGGCGAATTCTTTAAAGGAATGGGTAAGATCTATAACGGCTAATCCCAAACCTATCAGACCTAAATTCATCGTGAAAAACCCGGAATACATCACTGATATCAACGTTGGGCCCATCATATCTCAATTAGAGGATAAAATATTAACACTGAAAATCAACCACCCTAACGCGCGATTTAACCCTGGCCCACCCCAAACACGAGCTCGTGCCCAAGCTGAGGCTGACGAGGCGGATGCATGCTCCACTGATTCATGTGACGCGAGTTACACCCACCAACACGTGATCAAGACACAGGAGATCTACAGCAATCTCCAGGAACTTATCATTCAGTTAGACGCGCATATTCACGACCCGACTAATACTGAAAAGCCTGACGATTTGGTGGCTGACATCATAACAGTGAGTGCAACTCTGGGCGAAATCATTCGCATGACACTGGCGACATTTGAGCCCACAATTAGCGAAGTACTTACGCCACCGGCGATAGTTCCCAATAGGCACGTGGAAATGGCGCACCACATCCGGTACCCCCTCTTTCAACCGGACAAATTCTCGGGCAATCATAAGGAGGACCCAGAAGAACACCTTAGGGAATTCAATCGTATAGCGCAAATCAATGACTGGGCGGACGCAGAAAGAGTGCGACTATTCCCAGCATATCTTAAAGAGGCCGCACTTGTCTGGTACGATGTACATGAGCAACACGAACCACAATTAACTTGGAACAAGCTCCAGCAAGACTTCATAGCGGAATTCGCGCAGATCCAGGACAAAGACGAGTTGTACGACGCGCTGCGAAACAGGACACAAGGTCCTACGGAACCACACAACGTTTATATAAATTATAAACTGCAGTTGTGTAAACGCTTTAACCCTCTCATGACTGAAGGGGATATAATCCAATATATAATTAAGGGGATGAGGCCTGCCATCGCAGACAAAATACTCCAGATGAATCCCCACACTTTAGAGCAACTGCGGGCAAACGTGATCACGGCTGAGCAAAATCAACGACTGATAAGCAAAAATATCGAATCACGCCTGCATCAGGCTGACGTGACGAATCTGAAACAACAGGTAGATCAGATCACGCAGCAAATGGAGAAGATTAGCATAGCGCTTGTACAAAACCCGAGGCGCAGAAATGAATACCAAACGCCCAGGTATCAGAATCCACGGAGGGAATACCAGGCGCAGAGAGCCTCTAGGGCCACGCAAACCACGGCTACTCAAGGTAGGGCCCAATCGGTATCGCGAGCAGATCAAAACGATCCTAGGGACGGCCGATGCAATAACTGCCGCGCATGCTCTGCTTGTGGCCAACGAAGGATTTTTCGCCCATCGAAAAGTTCGAACTCAAATAACAGGGCGGAAAACTAGGTACGGAGGTCCCACACACATTCACAATATACTCGATTTTGGCCGGTGGAGACCTCCAACGAAATTACAATATAAAGGATGTCGCAAGAGATGGGAATTGTCTGTTTCGTGCGGTTAGTGCATTATTGTATGGCACGGAACAGGATCACCATGTGCTGCGCAAGAAGGCTGCGCAGCACATACATGACCATTGGATAGAATTTGCCAATTTTGCTACCGACAGCCGAGAAAATTTATTTCCAGATCCCGAGACATATGTGGCATACATGCTTCAAAATGGCATCTTTGGATCCTCAGCAGAGATACTAGCTTTATCCAGGGCCACAAAGTGTAATATACACGTACACGTGCTGGACTCTGATAAACCTAGATTACAGTGTATTGGGTTTCATGATGATATACATTTGCTTTTCACGGGGCCGCCTAATGCGGGGCACTACCGGGCACTGATCCCTAAGCCCATCGCGACACGCGGTACTAGCAGCATACAGCATAAAGGGAATCCAGGGAACTCGGGTCACGAACCCACGACAGGCAGAGACAATGCTCGTTCCGATGGCTACAAGAAAGGGCCAAAGTTACGAGGTCAAACCTTTCGGCGGCAAAAGTACGCTAGGGGCACGGACCGGACTTTCCACGTTAGCGAAACTTGGGAGAACATTCCCAGTGGAAATGGCATTTCCGAACAGGCAGCACTTCCTGTGCAAGCGGTGCATCCTGCCGACTACACAGCGGAAGATGACACCTCGAAGCAATCAGCCGTTTGTCACACGACTCCCACACGCACGGATACGGCCAAGTTAGCTGACGCTCAGCACACGACTAGTGTCACTGCTTATCAGCACGACACGTGCGCAAGTCAAACACCCGCAACAGATGTTTGCAATACAATACCGTCCACTCCACTTCAATGCCCACCTCTAGACAGTGACGTCAGACATGGCTTGCTCGGAGTAAACAACCCAGCTCAACATGCTAGGAGCTTACCGGTCAAGATTCAGACCAGAATTAACGGCATAAAGACTGAAGCGTTGATCGATACTGGCGCTGGGATTTCGTGTATCTCGCACTGCCTGGTAGAAGACAAACACCTCCGTCCTATCACAGGAGGCATTCAACTCATTGCTGCCAACAATGAAATCTTGAATATTGCAGGGACCTCCTTTGTGAAAATCCAGTTTAAGAATTTTACCACTTCCTTCTCTATGCATGTAATCAAGGATCTCGCAGCGGCATGTCTCATAGGGACTGACTTCTTGGCGAAGTACAAAGTCAACATTAACTTCGCAGACGAGTCACTGCATCTCAACACAAAGAAGGGGACGATAAGTTGCCAATTCAAACAAACGAATCGGACAGGTCATACGGAAACGGACAGAGAGATCGCTAGGCTATCAAACATTAATACAGATTTTATTTTTTCACATAATATCAGAGTAGCCACCAGGGACGACATCTCCCTACCCCCAAAATCCATTTCTCAGGTAGCGATTACACTCTCATATAGGCCATCCATTCAGAAGCTATACACCTTCGTGAATAAATCTCCAATACAGCAGAATCCGCAAATTATTATACCGGCGGAAAAAGTCCACTCGCAGGCTACCAAGGTAACGTTAATGAATTGGGGTGACAATATTGTTCACATCCCTAACAATTCCACCATTGGATGGATTAATGATGTATCACAGGACACAATCCACGTTCCGGTACAGCAGGATAGCATTGCACCGCACGACCACGTGACAGCATATAACATTAATGGCGATCTCACACCAGAGCAGAAACACGGTCTAGCTCAACTCCTAGACAAATACAGCGACATTTTCGCCACATCAATAAAACAGTTACGCGAAAGGAACTTAATAGAGCATCGCGTACACCTCAAACATAATACCCCGTTACATCAAGCACCCTATAAGGTTAGCAAGCGTGAGAGACAGATAATTGACGAGCAGGTGAAAGAAATGCTTGATGCCGGGATTATTGAAAATAGTTCTAGCAACTATGCGGCACCGGTGGTCCTAACCAAAAAGAGAGATAAATCATATCGCTTTTGCACGGACTACCGCAGACTGAATAAAATCATTGAACCTGATAGCTACCCTTTGCCGCGCACTGATAGCTATTTGGACAGGCTCAGTGAGGCCAAATGGTTTAGTACCTTAGATGCGTTTTCAGGATTCTGGAGTATCCCAGTCCACGCGGAGGACAGACATAAGCTCGCGTTTGTCACTGAAAACGGTTTATATCAATACCGCCGACTTCCGATGGGGCTTATGAACGCATCTCAATGTTTTCAGCGTCTTATGGATAAGTTGTTGGCCGGAATTAAGTGGAACTCTGTGCTCACGTATATCGATGATTTGACAGTATTTTCCAAAACTTTCGAGGAACACTTGCGCCACCTCGAGGAGCTCTTCAAGCGATTGAGACAGGCCAACATCATGCTGAAGACTTCCAAATGTCATTTCGGGCACAATGAAATTAAAATCTTGGGCCACATCGTAATCCAGGAAGGTATTAGACCCGATGAGGACAAAATCCGGTGTGTGAAGGACATCCCGACGCCCACGACTTTAAAGCAACTTCGCAGCTTTCTTGGTCTCGCGGGATATTACCGCAAATTTCTGGCCCAATTCTCGAGCATAGCCAAACCTTTGACTGATCTCACGAAGGGGAAAGTTCGTTTTATTTTCACGAAGGAACACGAGCTGGCTTTTAATACGCTCAAACAGAGGTTGACAACACCACCCCTCCTTAGTCATTTCGATGAGACGAGGCCCACTTTTCTGCATGTGGACGCCAGTAAGCATGGCGCAGGAGCTGTATTACTGCAAGAAAATGAGCTCAAGGGAAGGAAACCGATCGCCTTCGCTAGCAGGAAGTTAACTGAGACTGAATCAAAGTATACGACCACTGAGCGTGAAATGTTGGCATTCGCTTGGGCCATTAATCATTTCCGCACCTACCTCCATGGCGTGCATTTTACGGTCGTGACCGATCATGCGAGTCTCACATATTGGGACAAATTCAAAAACCCGAATTCCCGTCTCAATAGATTTATATTGAAACTGGCTGATTTTGACTTTGAGGTCATTCACAAGAAAGGCGCCATGCACGGTGACGAAGACGCTCTCTCTCGCATGCCAGTGTTGGAGGCTACGGATGAAATAGCGAACGATTGTCTGGAGGTACCAACGTATGCTATTGTAAACAATGACATCATCCTACAAGAGCAGCTCAAGGACGCTCACTTACAGCAGATCATGCGAGCTATCAAGCAACCCGATACTGCACCAGTGGCGTACGCGCGTTTGGCCAGGCGTTATATCATTGATAAATCAGGCATCTTACGTATCAAACAACAGGGCAAAGCTGAAACTGACATGCCACTGTTGGTACCTGAGGCCCTGAAAGGTCCCATTATACAGGCGCACCATGATGACCCATTGGGGGGGTGCACATCAAGGGATCTATAAATGTTATCACAAAATAAAGGCCAAATATTTCTGGACAGGGTTGAAAGATGATGTATTTAAGTATATTAGGTCCTGTGACACATGTCAACGGCACAAGGAGCGCAAGCCGAAACGACATGGGCTTTTACAACCCATATCGCCGGGTCCTATATTTAATCGCATCGGCATCGATATCAAGGGGCCGATATGTAAATCCAAAACAGGGAATAAATACATCATAGTGGCAATTGAGTATCTTACACGCTACGTCATTGCCAAACCCGTGCCTAAAGCAAACGTTGAGGAGGTAGCTCAATTTTTACTAGAAATCATTTGCCGTTTTGGTATCTTTAGTGAGATACTCTCGGACCGAGGAACAGTCTTTATGTCCAAGGTCATCCAGCAGCTGTTGACATTGTTAAAGGTGCAACCTATCAACACGACCAGCTTCGCCCCACAAACGAATGGATTGACAGAGGCGATGAATAAAATTATCGCCAAAATCATTGCCATGTTCACCAATGAAACAGGTACGGACTAGGATGAGTATATACCCTTTGCGGTGTTCTCCTATAACACATCGCAGGCGACTGCAACAGGTTATACCCCACATTACTTGCTCCACGGCTATGAGGCGCGATTGCCGCCTGACATCCGCTATCTGCCGATAGACACGGATGCGGATAATGCCGAGCGTCTTCGGAAAATGCAGAAAGCTAGAGAATTGGCGAAGCAGGCCATTACTACTGCACAGGTGAAACAGAAGGCCTACTACGACAGGACCAGGACGGAGAAGGACTTTCAGCCTAATCAGCTCGTATTAGTTTGGACGCCTTCCCGTAAGAAGCACATTTCTGACTTCTTACGCCCGCAATGGAAGGGGCCATACAAGGTCATCCGGAAAGTGTCGGATGTTACTTACGTGGTGGAAATCACGATGAGGGGTAAACCCGCTCGTGACAAGGTGCACGTACGCAGGATTAAGCCTTATTACGTAAGATGAATACCGCCACATGCCCACGAGACTCACCTGTAAATTGGCTGTTTCAGATAAAGATAGTGCCTTTTGAATTTCCACAGTCTGCAGCTGCCGAGGTTCATCAGGACACATGTCAGGAGGGTTGCAGCGCGCATTCACAAGTGCAGTTCACAGGTAGCATTCATAATGTCAGGTAAGTACGGTCACATCCTAGGTTATTCAAACCGAGTATACTTTCTTATGTCGGTCAGTAGGATGGAGTTGCATCACTGTGCACAAACAGTCAACTTTGCACTGATAGACTTTTATTACACAGTGTCGATGGTTTGGAAGGCTGTAGGCACCCTCCTAAGCCACGACATCTATCGCTTCAATAGATCCCACGTAACGTTCGAGCATCATTCTTTCTGTCTACAGAAGTACCATCTCATACATATGAGAGTAGCTATTTGGTCCCCCCTATGTTCACAGACACGTCCCTAGCAGGCAGACGAAATCGGGAAGGTGAGACAGTCTTCACAAGTGGAAAGACGGACGACTCAATACAGCGCCTGCAAGAAGCAACACAACTTCTTGGTTCGAAAAAAAAAGTTTAAATAGTTATTATGCATACTGTCCACATTGTAATATATTAATGTTTTATTGTTGTGGACACTACGAGGTCCAATTGTATTTAGTACTCAAATGAGAGTACTCACACTTACTTTTGTTAGGCTTAGGTAGGTTAGTTATAAGATGGCCATCTTAGATAGTAAAGCTTATTAGCGTAAACATCTTAGAACGTAAAGCTCACTAGCGTAAACACTCTTGTCACATCTTAGGCTTCCGATCTTAAAAGTCAGATCTTCATAAGAAATTACATGTTACTAGATTAAGAGCAATATCTTTATAAGAATATCGATAGGAGGTACTTGCATCACAGTCCTCGCATATCTGTAAATGGTTCCTTGTGCAATTAATTAATTAATTCATTCATTAAGTTTCAACCCCTTAGGCATGTGCTATGTACTGTCATTCAGAGGGAGGCATGCAGGTACAAGGCTATACCGCAGTGTTATTGTAAATATTATTCTTGACGGTTATTCACGCGTATTCGGTTAATGCCGAGAACTCCGGTTTTTTTTCTCTCTTTCACACTCACCACTGATCTCAGCTACGTCTCGCTCATTATTGTTTGCTCCACGCCGGTCTCACTATGGTCACGGGTAAGGTCAACAGTGGAGCTTGGCTCCAATTGGAGTGTTGATGGAGAGATTCGGGGTGGCTAGGTGGTTGGCTACGCCCAGACAGTGAGGCCACTGTCCAGTTGAACTGGGGGAGGTATTGTCATGTCCCGGTTTTGGTTTAGCCTTGAACCACACCGGACGTGCAACCCCGGTTCAATCCAGATCTTGAGAATCTGCAAGGAGGTGCTACGCAAGCACGCACGAGTTGCGATTTTTGTGCTTATAAGCTGCGACCTCAGATGTGGTGGGGGGTCAGTCAGTGAGAGCACCGGGAGCAGACTGCGAGAGTGGAGGACTGCCCGTGAAGGCAGTGGAAACGAGAGCAGCGTAACTTTGACGATCGGGGATCGTGGAACTGTGACCGGGCACCCTGCGACCAAGGGGACTGAGATCGAGCAGCAATTGAGCAGAGGCTGAGTGAAGGATCAGGTGAGATTAAACAGTGTCTATTTTTATTCAGTGTAGCGAAATCTTGTGAGACGGGCCTTGTACCTGCACGGTGGATTCCTTCGGATACCTAGAAGGAATAAATCGGCAGTACAACAGAGATCTCTTTTTATTGGGGGACAACCCCGTGTTCCCACTTCTCCCTCAGTTCCCTCTCATTTAGCTTAAGGGTTGTGCTGTTAATCGTGGGTAATACAATCGACAAGGACACGGTAACGATCCCGTTACCTGAGCTTGAAGAACCCCCAACCATAACGATCCGGGTAAGTGAAGTTAAAGAACCCCTGAGCGGCCTATGGCGTAAGGCCATGCACTCAGGCAGGGCCATTACAAGGATAGACGCCACATTGCTATCACAACAATGTTAGAGGCCGGACCAAAACAATATCGCGAACCAATAAGACTAGGGCATTGTATGAGGTATTGTTGGACTTTTTGCCGAAGACTGCTGGTAAACACCTATGTTCCCACGACCTTTTGAAATATGGCGGCTAACCCACGAGGGGTGATTAAAAAGTAATCCAAGCGTTGCTTGTCGATAAGCAAACCAATAATCAAAGGGGGGGGGGGTATGACAGAGCTTGAGGCGATAACCCCTTTTGATTGATCCCTGTTGATTTGCCCCTTTGGACTGGTCCCCGTTGACTAGTCCCTCTGGACGGGTCCTTTTTGAAGGGAGTCATTTTTGACGGGCCCCTGCTGACGGGTCACTGTGGACGGGTCCCTGTTGACAGGTCCTTTTGACTAATCCCTTTGGACCGGTCCATTTGGACTGATCCCTATGGGTTGGCCCATGCATTTAGCCAAATTGTGTCAAAGGGACCGGTCCAAAGGGATTAGTCAAAAGGACCTGTCAATAGGGACCCGTCCACAGTGACCCGTCAGCAGGGGCCCGTCAAAAATGACTCCCTTCAAAAAGGACCCGTCCAGAGGGACTAGTCAACGGGGACCAGTCCAAGGGGGCAAATCAACAAGGATCACTCAAAAGGGGTTATCGCCTCAAGCTCTGTCATACCCCCCCCCTTTGATTATTGGTTTGCTTATCGACAAGCACCGCTTGGATTACTTTTTAATCACCCCTCGTGGGTTAGCCGCCATATTTAAAAAGGTCGTGGGAACATAGGTGTTTACCAGCAGTCTTCGGCAAAAAGTCCAACAATACCTCATACAATGCCCTAGTCTTATTGGTTCGCGATATATTAACAAAAGTGCACTTAGGCCCTTTGTAAAAATTTCAAAAATAGATTCAGTGTTGTGCAATCAATAATAGCTACCTCTTTAACTATATACTTGTTGACCATGAAGCCTTGAGTATCCATCATCAGTGTATGAGACATGTTTACGGTTGCATAAATCAAAACCAAATGACTACTCACTACTTGGGTTTAGAAATTACATTTACTCAAATCACATTCTAGTAAAAATCATGCCTACTATAAACTGCACCCACTTTTGCACCCACTTTTACATTCACTTTTGCACTCACTCTTGCACTCACTTTTGCACCCACTTTTGCACCCACTTTTACACTCACTTTTACACCCTCTTTTGCACTCACATTTGCACCCTCTTTAAACTATTATTTCTATTATCGAGTGAAATTTATTGGAGATTATTTCATGCTTGAAAATTGATATGGAAGTATCAACGAATAGTTATGGTAAGCCATATGCATACTATCAAGGTTATACGTATATTGCAAAACGAACCAATAAAATGGAACTGTTATTTGACGTTGTTCAAAACATCGTTCAAAACAGTGTCAAAGTGAACTAAAAAGTAAAAATAGTGAGGTCTTAAGTGTGAGTGATCATTAATGTAGTGTGACAGATAAGACATCGTTGCTGTTTAAAAAAATACTTCAAATGTTAAAACACTAGTCCGAAAAAAGATATGGTAACCCGCGTGTTGTGCAATCAATGATAGCCACCTCTTTAAATATATACTGTACTTGTTTTCGTTGACCTTAAAGCCTTGAGTATCCATCACCAGTGTATGTGACATGTTTACGCTTGCATAGATCAAAACCAACTGACTATTCACTACTTGGGTTTAGAAATTACATTTACTCAAATCACATTCTAGTAAAATTCATGCCTACTATAAGCGGCACCCACTTTTGCACCCACTCTTGCACCCACTCTTGCACTCCCTTTTACACCCACTCTTGCACCCACTCTTGCACTCACTTTAAACTATTATTTATATTATCGTGTGAACTTTGCTAGAGATTAGTTCATGCTTGACAATTGACATGGAAGTATCAACAAATAGCAATGGTATGCCATACGCATTCTATAAAGGATATTCATATATTGTAAAACGAACCAATAAAAATGGAACTGTTATTTGGCATTGTTCAAAACATCGTTCAAAACAGGGTCGAAGTGAGCTGAAAAGTAAAAATAGTGATGTCTTAAGTGTGAGTGATCATCAATGTAGTGTACCAGATAAAACATCATTGCTGTTTAAAAAAACTCTTCAAAATGCTAAAACACTTGTCCCAGAAAAAGATATTGCAGCTCAAGATAGTGCATTGTTTGTTAAGAAGCATGTATCATCTCCTCAGAAAGTCGTGTTAGGACAGTTGTCAATGTCTGAAAAACTCCCAACATTATCAAAGGCAACACAGACTGTGCAAAATGTGGTATTGCAAAAGGATCAAAAAGGACTATTTAGTAATAGTGATGAGGATTATAATGATCATAATGATGATGATAATGATGATGATGATGATGATAATGATACTGGTTATGATGATGATGATGTTGATGATGAAGATAATAATGATAATGGTAATGCTTTGTTTACACCTAAAAAATCATTTGTTAAATTTGTCTACTGGAACAATCCAAGTAAGCTAATCCGGCGGCTTCAGCAACTGCATGTCTATAAACAGGCTGGTTATACTGAATATGAGGAAGAACTATTCGATTTAGAAAATGAGCTTCGTCGTGCTAAAATTATTATGTAATGGATCCACATAACCGCTTAAACTATTTCTTAACAATACATGTTATATTTTCTACCACTAAGCTACCATTTTGCTCTCACTTTTGCTATCACTTTAAACTGTACATATTAAATATAAAAGCCAAAGCTAAATGATTTTATTATCAGAACAGTTATAACCTTTGTAGTGAGCAAATCATACTAACAGGTTAGTGCAGTGTTTATTGAGCAACATTTAACCCCTGCTGTAAAAGTTATGTTTAATCCATCTTCCACATCTCAAGAGTCATCAACATCACAAACTATGCAAAAGGTTGTGTTGTTGTTGTTGTTTTAAGGGGCTGAACTACAAGGTTATCTACCCTTCATATGCAAGAGAATCAAAAAGGACTAAATAGTAATAGAGAAAAAAGAAATGTATTTTGAATGTAACTATTGTACAAGTACTTATATTAAATAAATAAAAATATTGTATGGGTATTGTCTGTTTTTTCTTAATTGCTATACCCACGTCCTACTATATTAATGCCATTGTTAACCATCAACAATCTCCACCTATGTTCAGAAAGAAAGTGATCTTAAACAATACACTCTATCTATGGTTTGTGTACCGAGTATCATAATAATACAGTGTCGTCAAGCCATGTTCAGGCAATAGTAATGTTAGGTAAGGGGTTCGAACCCTTGCTTCCTTGTACAGGATTAGTTTTTACTCAACAGCAACCCATAATACTATACTTTGAAACATGTCACATCTCATTGCAAAATGTCAACTGTATCGTTTTCTAAGACCCCAGCTGCTGGCTAGTAGCTAGCAGACAGTGCAACAGAAACAGTGTCACCATGTTCATTCTTTAAGAAAATTCAACATTTATTATTCTTTTTCTTATTATTGTTCATTAAGAGTAGTGTAAAGTTGTCTTTGTGACGTAACGGATATAATAGTTAGCTGGCACTCTAAAGCTCTTGAGTTCAATTCGAGCTTTAACATAAAATTTTAAAAGTATATTAGAACTAAAACAGGTCTACTCAGTCTCGGGTGATCCAAATAAGTAAATATGGTTTAATTCACACTTTAACGATAGAACACGACGGTTTTTTATTTTTTTAAATAATGATAGCCATTTGTTCATTTTTTTTCATTTTCACATTTCACACATTGCCATTTGTCAATTTTCCATGTACACAATTTGAAAATGTCAGTTTAAAGTTTTTGGATTTCATGATACGGAAGCAAGAATATTCCATTTTGTTGTTTACACATTTGTCAATTTCCCATTTACATTTTTTAAATGTCAGTTTTAAGTTTTTAAATTGTGTTGATATGGAAACATGGATTTCCTATTTTTTTCCTTATCACAGACGACACGTTTATGATTTAGTCCATGCTGAAAGTTTAGTTTTGTAAAACACACATTTGCTGATTAAAAATTTTCTTGAAATCACCTTAATGAAAGTGCTTGGCCATGGCAATAGTGCATTCTCTTTCTGTTTGTTTCCAAAAACGTATAGGCCTAGTACTACTACTACTACTACTGTAGGTAAGACTGTTTTACAAAATAACACCTATCTACCGCTGCATTTAAAAAAAACACAGGTGTTAAAAAATCAACTACAGTATACTATTTACCATTTGCTATATACATTAAATACCCCACCATCCTACCTTGCCGTGTTTGCTTTGGTTGAACAATTAATGCTACCCACACACACACACACACACACGCTTTCTCTCTCTCTCTCTCTCTCTCTCTCTCTCTCTATCATTCTATCTATAGTCATACATTCACACAACCATACCTGTCTTTGAAAAACAAATACAACCACGCTATTTATCCTTGACATGCACACTTATCCCAAATAACTTTTAGTTATACATTTAACATTTACTATTACAAAAAAAAATGTTTCCACTATTTACAATTACAAAAATGAATATTTACAAAATACTAAATCTACTGGTTACAAAAAAGCCATGTCTCTAAACAATAAAATATAGAAGTCACACCTTCACCTCGTGGTTATAACTTTATGGTAGGCTAATGCATAGGTCATTCATCTGCACTCATTTGCTATCCATCAAGGTAAAAGTGCATTTTCTCTGTTCCACAAGATACAAATTTGATTGCTGGATTGTATCCTGCACTGTTTATGCGATATAGCTTTGCCAGTTCATAAAACCGCTAGGTAGTTCTCTACATATAGCAATTTTACCACTGCTCTACCTACGCCTTTTGCTCTTTTGGCTTTCTTACAGTCTAGTGTGTGATAGACAGCATTAACTGTATATCAAACCCAGTTCACCTTTGTATTTGTAATCCAAGTAATAATTTGAAAAGACACAAATGTAATCAGTTTTGAACGTTATCTCTGTTTTGTTTTGTTTAATATGTTTATGACATGCATATTAACCTGAAATCGAACCCTGGTGAAAAGGCTAACAGCTTAACCACTACACCACCATGTCCTTGTTTCTTAGTTTGACTCGTTCTAGGCCTCAGACCTGGAAATCGAGTTAAGACCACCAGTACAAGAGCTAAAAGTGCTTAACACTGCAACACAAAATGGATAGCTGGTAACATTATACAACCGGAAATGATTATATTTCTGTTAGCAATGCACTTTGTCATCAGCCTACTGTCAGAGCACTGACAGCAGCACAGTTTAGTTTAGAACAAGCAAGTGTGTGTGTATAGATTATTAGCCTCAATTATTTAAAGCTTGTTGTGTGTAGCGACCATCTTGTCCCGGTAACCACTGAGCATTTTTGTGTTTTAGCTATCCTCTTTAACCAATCAATTAAAGATAGTCTACTCTTAATTCTTGAATCGATAAATCAGAGTTTGTGTACACCGTTCGTCATTTATTAACCCATACCTGCAACCTATACTCTCTCTATACTGCAGTTTGATCTGAAAAACAAGTTTCAATGGTAAAAGGCTTGTCAATCACCATACATGTAGCCTACACTAATTCTTTCTCTACCTAGCTATGTTTCATCACACACATGGTAAACATCTCACATGTTCGTATCCGATTATTAGTTTATAAAATCTCAGGTCGATGACCTTGATGTATTGGGTATTTTGAGTAAATTCATTGGCCATGGGAAAGGGTTGAACATTCTAAGTCCTACAACACCTCACATGTTGATATTCGATTATTAGTTTATAAAATATTAGGTCAATGACCTTGCTGTTTTGAATCCTTTGGGTAAATTCGTTGGTCATGGAAAAGGGTTGACCATCCTGAGTCCCATGACACCTCACTTGAGCCTCTCTGATTATTAGTTTATAAAGGAAGGAAAGGAAGCTTGTAGTTTAACGTGACCGTTAATCTTGAGATCATGAGCCACGGGACCTCCTTTTTACGTGGAATCCGAACCACAGGACATGGCATTTCACTTCGAAAATCTCACATGCATTGACCGGGAATCGAACCCGGACCGCCTTGGTGAGAGGCATACAGCTAGACCACTGAGCCACCACGCCCCCCTTATTAGTTTATAAAATCATAGGTCAATGACCTTGCTGTTTTGAATCTTTTGGGTAAATTCATTGATCATTGAACAGGGTTGACCATCCTGAGTCCTATAACACCTCACTTGACCCTCTCTGATTATTAGTTAGCGAGATATTAACAAAAGTGCAGTTAGGCCCTTTTGACATAAATAAATAATATATTCAAAAACAGAACGTCACCTCAAGTCCAACGACCTCTCATACAGGTCCCTAGCCCTATTGATTCATGAGATATTAAAAAGGTAATGACCTTAAATCTTTTGGGTAAATTCGTTGGTCATGGAAATGGGTTGACCATCCTGAGTCCCATGACACCTCACTTGAGCCTCTCTGATTATTAGTTTATAAAATCATAGGTCAATGACTTTGTTGTTTTGAATCTTTTGGGTAAATTCGTTGATCATGGAAAAGGGTTGACCATCCTGAGTCCTATGACACCTCACTTGACCCTCTCTGATTATTAGTTAGCGAGATATTAACAAGAGTGCAGTTAGGTCCTTTTGACATAAATAAATAATATATTCAAAAACAGAATGTCACCTCAAGTCCAACGACCTCTCATACAGGTCTCTAGCCTTATTGATTCATGAGATATTAAAAAGCTAATGACCTTAGATCTTTTGGGTAAATTCGTTGGTCATGGAAAAGGGTTGACCATCCTGAGTCCTATGACACCTCACTTGACCCTCTCTGATTATTAGTTAGCGAGATATCAACAAAAGTGTAGTTAGGCCCTTTTGACATAAATGAATAATATATTCAAAAACAGAATGTCACCTCAATTCCAACGACCTCTCATACAGGTCTCTAGCCTTATTGATTAATGAGATATTAAAAAGTTAATGACCTTAGATCTTTTGGGTAAATTCGTTGGTCATGGAAAAGGGTTGACCATCCTGAGTCCTATGACACCTCACTTGACCCTCTCTGATTATTAGTTAGCGAGATATTAACAAAAGTGCAGTTAGACCCTTTTAACAAAAAATAATAATATATTCAAAAACAGAATGTCACCTCAAGTCCAACGACCTCTCATACAGGTCCCTAGCCTTATTAATTCATGAGATATTAGTTTTGGATCTTTTGGTAATTTAAAAAAATAACTCATCTATAAATCATTATTCAAAAACCCCGCCCGCTTACAAAAACCCAAGTGCGCATGCGTAAAAAAACAAAAAACAAACATGTTAATTCATAGTAGCAATCGGCTCTTCACATGCGTTTCATGTGGAACAACGTTTAATTTCATCATAGCATTAGAGACCATGGGCCAGTCCATAGGGACCAGTCCAAAGGGACGGTCTAAAGGGATCGGTCTAAAGGGACTCATCCATAAGGACCTGTCAACAAGGACCTGTCCACAAGGACTCGTCCACAAGGACCTGTCCACAAGGACTCGTCCACAATGACCCGGCAACAATGACCCCGCCAACAATGACCCGTCAACAATAACCCATCCACAGGGATCCGCTCCCCCACCCTCTTCAAAAGCCATGAGTGGGCATGCTAATTCATAGTGGCTTTCCACCGCACACATGTCTCTTGTGTGGAACAACGTTTCATTCCATATCGGCATTCAAACTCTCACATGTTGCAATTGGAAAGAGAGATTCTCTAAAAAATTACAATTCCACCCCCTAGTAGGGGTAAGTTTTATTTTTGGGGTTGAAATATGTTATCCATAGGAAAGGGGGTATCAGCCCGAGTTCAATGACACCTTATTTGTCAAAATCCGACCATGCGTTCGAGATATATCGGGCTGCCGTCATCTTGTGTGGAGGGTGTGGAGGAGGAGGATTTAGAACTGTCCAAAACACACTACTGTTGTGCTTTATCATTGTAGAGTTGATACCTTTTAGTCTCAGATCAAAAATATGCAACTGCTCAGTGGGTGGACGGTACACGCCTGAGGACTGATGCTGGCTGGAGGCAGAAGCATGTTTTCCATGGAAATTACTCACATGGGTACAGTACATTTACAGTGTTATGTTTATAATGATAATAGTAGCACAAAAGTAGCAAAATAATTTAATTTGTTGTTGTTGTTGTTGTTGTTGTTAGTTGACTGATAGTTTTCCTATGACTTCTTTCAATTTTTTTTCTTCTTGTATTGGAAGATTTCTCAATGTAGCTGGTAATGAATTGAGTAAGCTTGGTACTAAAATTTTCAATTCTTGTTTCCCATATGAATTATTATGAATGGGAACAATCTACTGACCATCCAGATTTCGTGTGCTTTCTATTGAGTGATGTGGTAATACTCTATATCTATTATCTCTATAATGTGTTAGAAGTATTGGGGTCTTATATAAATCTGTAATGGACTGATATTTCTTCTTACAGTTATCCTTGTCTTCAATTAGCTTTAAAATATTTTTTCTATACTACTTAACATTTTAATTAGACTTCCGGTTTCCCCGCCCCATGCTACAATGCCATATTGAAGTGCTGATTCGACAAGTGCTGAATAGACCATTGTGTTCATATTTGTAGGGTCAAATAATAATAATAATAATAATAATAATAATAATAATAATAATCATAATGCAGCAATGTACTCGTAATGAAGAGATAAAGGCTAAGCTAGAAATGAACACTCTAGATGAAGCTGTTCGTATGAGCCGACTCAGATGTTGGAGTCATGTTAAGGCTAAATGTCCCGACACTTTGGTAAGAATATTGTTACGTACCACCCCCTAGTGGCACTTTTGTTAACTGGATTACGGTGGGTTGACGCACAACCCAGATTGTTCCTTTAAAGAAATAATTAAATTTATTGCGGCCAGAAAGATACACCACTCAACAGCAAATACAAGCAATTAGAACCTTACTCCAGTTTCCTCAAGTCTCTTCCTTATGGAGCGCTCTTGCCCCTTTCACTTAGTCATGCGACTAGTCCTCCACTAATGGGACCCGTGTCCTCGCTAGGAATACCTGCACCTCTTCCTTATGTACACAAACTACAGTTACTTACGATAACCTGCTACACGCTGCTTCGCTGTCCACAAGCTGGGAGACAATGTCACTGGATTTCGTAACTCGCACGGCACTTCGCCACAATACCTCTGTCGCTCAGTGAAATCACACTCGCTCAAAAAACAGGCAGTCCCCTGTATGCTTCTCACTCCCTCGCTGTCAAGAGAATCAGCTTCACTAGGGGTTTCGCAAGTCACGTCACCACACTTCTGTCGCTCAGGATAAACGCTCGCACTAGCTCGAAAAACACACACACACACTGCTTGACAAGTCGCTCTTATATAGCAGGCCGGTGACTCAATAAATGCTCCTAGAACCATCCAGGGTTCACGGCTTCTCGAGCTTTCCATCACTGGCTGGGTCACGAATATTCTGGACCATCCCTTTGTCCTAGTAGTCCTGTTGCGTAAGGCGTACGCAATACACTGATGCAGAGCACAGCCCAGCCCGGGGGCAGTTGTGACTCATGCGGCGAGCGACGAAACAAACACACAGCCGTAACACCACCCCCTTCCTAAAAGGCTGATCGTCCCGATAAATCATTGGTCCGTCTGTGTCCCCCCGAAGGCTGCCAGGCGATCTCGATGCTCGATCTTCATCTTCGCACCCGGTCTCCGCTGGATCCTGTAGACGACATCGTTGATCCGTTTCACGACTCGGTACGGGCCCTTTCAGGACTTCTGCAGTTTGGGTGACAGGCCTTTCTTCCGTAATGGGTAGAAGAGACAGACCAGGTCGTCCTCGTGCAATCCGCCGGCATCCGTCCGTTGGTCGTATCGGGTCTTCATTCGGTCGGTCTCGATCCGCAGTTTCCTTCTCGCGAACGTGGGCACGTCCTCCAGTTGGTCGACCAGTTCTTGACAATACTGGCTTACCGGGACCGGATCATTCCCAGGTTGGCCGAAGGCAAGATCGACAGGTAGACGGAGTTCCCTCCCAAACATGGCCCGGGCTGGTGTGCACCCGGTGGCTTCATGCACGGCGGCGCGGTAGACCAGGAGAAATAGTGGAAGATGTTTGCCCCAATCCCTCTGGTGCTCGCTGACGACGATTCGGAGATGGTTCTCGATGGTGCGATTGAATCGCTCTACCATCCCGTCAGACTGAGGGTGTAGCGGCGTTGTCCTTGTCTTCCGGATTCCCAGCAGCTGGCATAGATTCTGGAACACCTGCGACTCGAAGTTCCTCCCTTGGTCGGAGTGCAGCTCCAGGGGTACTCCGTACCGGCTGACGAATTCCTTCACCAGGGTCTCTGCGATCGTCGCGGCTTCTTGGTTAGGGAGCGCATACGCCTCCGGCCATTTGGTGAAGTAGTCGCTGACGATCAATATGCAGCGGTTCCCTGCCTCGCTTAACGGGAATGGCCCAGCAACATCGATGGCCACTCTCTCCATGGGGCCGCCCACGTTGTAGGTCTTCAATGGACCCCGTCGTCTTCGTCCTGGGCCCTTGCTGGCTGCGCAATCGTGGCACCTCGCGCAGTGGTTCTCCACGTCAGTTCGGCATCCGATCCAGTAGAACCGCTCTCTCAGCTTCTCTAGGGTTTTCTTTATCCCTAGGTGTCCACCAGATGATCCTCCATGAACTTCCTTCAGGACTTCCTCCGTCATAGCCTTTGGAACGACGACTTGTTCCCGAGATGTCTTCCCGTCGGTGCTCTCCCAGGTACGGCAGATGAGGCCATCCCTCACAACCAGCGAGTCCCACTGCGCCCAGTAGGACTTAAACTTTGGGCTGCAGTCACTCACAATGTTCCACCCGGGTCTGGGGACACAGGCCCTCTTCCATTCGGCTATCAGTCCCAGGTCATCATCTTCTGCTTGTGCCCGCGTGAAAGATTCGCGGCTCCTGTTCCCTTGAAGTTCCACAGTAGTCCGTCGGCACTGTATCCCGGTGTTCTCCTCCCTTCTAATACAGAAGGTGCAGTCTTCGGGGCACGGTCTTCGTGACAGGGCGTCGGCATTAGAATGCAGTTGGCCTTTCCTGTGCTGGATCTCAAAGTTGTACTGATGAAGCCTCTCTAACCACCGCGCGAGTTGACCCTCGGGCTGCTTGAAGTTCAGGAGCCACCGCAGGGATGCATGGTCGGTCCTGATGAGAAATTCTTGCCCGTACAGGTACTTGTGGAAGTGTTCAATGGTCTTCACGATGGCGAGCAGCTTCTTCCTGGTGACGACGCAGTAGTTCCTCTCTGGCTTTGACAAGGCTTTGCTGAAGTAGGCCACTACTCTCTCCTCGCCGTTCACTATTTGCGACAGGATTCCCCCTATTCCAAAGTCGCTGGCATCGGCATCGACGATGAACCTTGTTCCAGGTCTGGGGTAGGCCAGAATAGGTGCGGTGCACAGAGCCTGTTTGAGTTGTTCGAAGGCACTGTGGCATTCTGCTGTCCACGTGAAGAGTTGGTCTTTCTCAGTCAGTCGATGCAGTGGTTTGGTGATGTCGGCGAATCCTCTCACGAAGCGACGGTAATAAGTGCAGAGTCCCAGGAAGCTTCGTAGTTGGGACTTGTCCTTCGGAACTGGCCACTCCCTCACAGCTGCGGTCTTTTCTGGGTCGGTGCGCACCCCTTCCTCGGAGACAATATGCCCAAGGTACTGGACCTGCTTCTGGAAGAGCTGACACTTCTTGGGGCTTAACTTCAGCTGGGCAGCCCGTAGCTTCATCAAGATCTCCTACAGGTTGCTGTAGTGCTCCTCGAAGCTTCTTCCCAGAACGATGACGTCGTCTAGGTAGACCTGGCAGGTCTTCCTGTGTAGTCCCCTCAGAATGTACTCCATTAACCTTTCGAAGGTCGCAGGGGCGTTTCACAGACCGAATGGCATGACGGTGAACTGCCAGAGCCCGCTGCCCACAGAGAACGCCGTTTTCTCGCGGTCTTGAGGGTTGACCTCCACCTGCCAGTAGCCACTCTTCAAATCCAAGGTGGAGAACCATCTTGATCCTGATATGGTGTCCAGCGTGTCGTCGATCCGGGGTAGAGGGTAGCTGTCCTTCTTCGTGACGTCGTTCACCCGCATGTAATCCACGCAGAACCTGGTGGAACCGTCCTTCTTCTTCACTAGCACGACCGGAGAACTCCAAGGACTATGTGATGGCTCGATCAGCCCTTGCTCCTTCATCTCTTCTACCATCCGGTCGACTTCGGCTTGCATGGCGAGCGGGACACGTCGGAATGGGGCCCTAATCGGTGCGCTGTCCCCAACGTCGATTCTGTGCTGGACCAAGCTTGTCCTGCCGAAGTCTTTGCTCCCCACGGAGAAGACGTCCTGGAATTCACGTAGCAGGTCCTGAGGTTGGCATGATTGTTCCTCGTCTAAATGGTCCTGGAATCCTTGGTACAGCTTCTGTAGTTCTTCTGGCAGTGCGCGTCTTCTTCGGTTGTCCGTCCGCAGGTGTCCGTCCGTCGTATCTGTGATGCGGGCAATCCAGGTAACGGGCTCGCAGACTCCAAGGTTGGTGTCCCGGTGAACCGTAATGTCGTAGTCGTTCAGGTTGGGCAGGCGGACGTACGGCCGAGACGTCGTGTTGATGAGAGTCTTGGCAATTAGCAATCCTTTTGTCTGGATCTCCTCATATTTTGGCTCGATGACAGCCACCACTGCCTCAGCAGTTCCGTCGACAATTACGGCAGCGTTGACCTCCGTCCTGGCGGGAACGATGACGTCTTCTCTCAGCCTTACTCGTCGTGCGGTGATGGACTCGTGTGCTGGTTGCAAAGCCCGTTCCTCACCTCCGAAGTGCAGAGTGTTGGTACTCAGATCCAAGACGATGTCGTTCTGGTCCAGAAAGTCCAGTCCGATGATCACTTCGTTTGATACGTCAGCCACAAGCACTGGATGCTTCACCGCCCGTCGACCAATGACGAACTCCAGTGATGCTTCGCCATGTACCGGTGCAGTCTCTCCAGTCGCGGTTATTAGTTGGAGGTTCCTTTGTGTGGGTTGCACTCTCCACCTCGGGATCACGGTGGGATTAACGATGGTCCTCGACGCTCCCGTGTCGATCAGCATGGGCCAGCTCACTCCGTTGATGACTCCGTCGACCATCAGGCTGCTATTGTCCCTCCGTAACTTCGTCACACGAACTTGGACTGCCGGGGCTTGACGACTGTCACAAGCCAACCTTTGCCCGCCAAGGCTGGCTAATACTCGTTTCCCTGGGCCGCGCGGTTTTCAGACGACTGATTTCCCATCGGATGCCCACGGCGGCGGCGATCACCGCAGTCCTTGCTCAGGTGGCCTTTCTTACCGCAGGTCCAGCAGGTCGGTAGTCCTCTTCCGGGCCGCCTCTCCGGTTGTCTTCCAGCGGTGTCGTTGCTGGTGGCGCCGCGACTATCGAAGAAACGGCTTAGCGCCTCCATCAATTCGTCGGCCAGGGGCTTGGTCTCGTTGGTTTTTACTGTTTCGTCGACGTCCCCTTGACGCACCTGCGCGTGCATTCTGGATGCCTGTTTTGCCGTCTCGAACTCAAGTGCGTGGCTCAGCGCATCTGCCAGGGTCTTATTGCGCGCGAGTCGCAGCGCCTGTTGAGTGTCCGAGTCCCGTAGCCCATCGGTGAAGGTCTGCGTCGTAATATGTTCCAGAAAGTCGGCCGGCGCTCTTGGATAGGCGAACCTTACGAGGCGTGCGATGTCCATCTCGAACCCCTGCAGGGTTTCCGCGGTCTTTTGTACCCGGGTCCGGTGCTGCATCTGGTAGGCCTGCTGAAGATGGCTATCTCCATATCGGGACTCCATATGGGCGATTAGTGAAGCGTAGTCCTGGGATCCAGTCGGATGCCCTGAAGGACGTTAAGGGCATCCCCTCTCAGCGCTACAATGAGAGCTGTAGCCTTTTCCGTGCTGTTCCAGTTGTTTATGGAACAGGCTGCCTCGAACTGACGTAAGTAGGTGCTCCACGGGACCTTTCCGTCGAAGGTTGGGGCCGTCACTCTGCTATGTCCCGTTCCTGACATTCCCGGTGTAACGGTGGGCGGGCGTTGGCGCAGCTCAGCAATTTCCGTTTGTAAAGCGTTGAATTTCTCTTCCACCCCCGTCAGTGGGCGTTGGTGCAGCTCGGCAACTTCCTTTTGTAAGGCGTTGAATTTCTCCTCCACCCCCATCAGCGGGCGTTGGCGCAGCTCGGCAACTTCCACTTGTAAGGCGTCGATCTTCTTTTCCACTGCCTTGACTACCTCACGCAGACCCAGTTCTAATTTCTTCAGGTCCTGTGTCAACTTATTCTGACCGTCTTCCATCTTCTTCTGGCCGTCCTCAATCCTCTTCAGGTCCTCCGCTAGCTTATTTTGACCGCCTTCCATCTTCTTCTGGCCGTCTTCTAGTTTGGCAGTTAGGTCCTCGGGTAACTTCTTCTGGCCGTCCTCCATCTTCTTCTGGCCGTCCTCCATCTTTTTCTGGCCGTCCTCCATCTTCTTCTGGCCGTCTTTCATCTTGGCTTCAATGCCACTTAACTTTTCTAGCAATGCTGCAAATTGCGCTTCCATTTTAGATGTTTGTCTTGTAAAGGGCATGCACTCACAGGAAGAAAAAAAATGACCTGCTCGGGTTTTGAAACCAGGACCGTCAGGTTTTGTGCTTGTGTTTGAGTTCGTCATCCGGCTTCTGACACCAGTTGTTACGTGCCACCCCCCTAGTGGCACTTTTGTTAACTGGATTACGGTGGGTTGAAGCACAACACAGATTGTTCCTTTAAAGAAATAATTAAATTTATTGCGGCCAGAAAGATACACCACTCAACAGCAAATACAAGCAATTAGAACCTTACTCCAGTTTCCTCAAGTCTCTTCCTTATGGAGCGCTCTTGCCCCTTTCACTTAGTCATGCGTCTAATCATCCACTAATGATACCCGTGTCCTCGCTTGGAATACCTGCACCTCTTCCTTATGTACACAAACTACAGTTACTTACGATAACCTGCTACACGCTGTTTCGCTGTCCACAAGCTGGGAAACAATGTCACTGGATTTCGTAACTCGCACGGCACTTTGCCACAATACCTCTGTCGCTCAGTGAAATCACACTCGCTCGAAACACAGGCAGTCCCCTGTATGCCTCTCACTTCCTCGCTAAGAGAATCAGCTTCACTAGGGGTTTCGCAAGTCACGTCACCACACCTCTGTCGCTCAGGATAAACGCTCGCACTAGCTCGAAAAACCCACACACCCACTGCTTGACAGGTCGCTCTTATATAGCAGGCCGGTGACTCAATAAATGCTTCTAGACCCATCCAGGGTTCACGGCTTCTCGAGCTTTCCATCACTGGCTGGGTCACGAATATTCTGGTCCATCCCTTTGTCCTAGTAGTCCTGTTGCGTAAGGCGTACGCAATACACTGAGGCAGAGCACAGCCCAGCCCGGGGGCAGTCGTGACTCATGCGGCGTGCGACGAAACAAACTCAGAGCCGTAACAATATATTTCAACAGATGGCAGCACAAGCGAAGCTGAATTTATTTATTTATTTATTTATTTTTGCATCGAAGGGGAGCTTCGATCTGCGATCTGAAAACTGCTATGTACTCTGTCTAGTAGCAGAATTGATGTTAATTCATTGCTTACTTTTTAATTTCAAATACAGGAAAGTTGCTGTTTGTTTTTCAAATATCTGATTAAACTTCGAAAGAAAACGGGTAATACGAAAGTTGAGTTTTACCTACTGATTCCAAAGCCGCATCGAAAACCTAAATCGGTTGAATAGAACCGTCGGGATCACATTGGGAAGTTTGTGAATAAAAGTGTTACTGTATTTGCAATAAGGCGCGCCAGTAGAACAAGGTCATGGAGAGCGGGTAGGTGGAGGGCTGGGGGAAGGGTAGGGGAGTGGAGCTCGAGTGATTTGAGAGAGCGACAACCTTGCCAGACAGTATGGAATTCCCGAACATCTACTCCAATGTTGCGATTGACTGTGCTGGTTAGTTCTGAATTATTGTCAAGGTCTGGATATTTCTGAGTGATCCTTTGATATTTTACCAGTTCCTAGTTACGACTTCTGGTTTTTAGTTCATCGATCTCATGAATTACTTTTTGTTTAATTTACTTTACCTGCAACAGTATTGGTGTTTAATGCCGGTTAGGTGTTCTATTTTCGGCACTTTATTTTTTGGACAGTATTTCTGGTAGAATAGATTTTTTGGTGTTAATTTTACCCTCCAGGTTGGTGGTTCCCACGGACTCAGCGAGGGAACTCACCACAACCGCCTTTCCAGGCAGTGCCCTAGAGCTGGGAACACTTGGTCAGATTGGATACAACTGGGGAGGTGTCATCAGCACTTCGCCCAGGCGGCCTCACCTGCAAAGCGAACAGGTGCCTCATGAGGGATGGTAAGGGAAAGGAAGATTCGGATGGATAGGCAAGGAAGAGGGAAGGAGGCGGCCGTGGCCTTACAGTAGGCCTTACAGTATTAGGCGAAGTGGGAAACCACGGAAAACCACTTCGAGAATGGCTGAGGTGGGAATCGAACCCCCTCTACTCTTTTGGACTACCCGAGGCTGAGTAGACCCCGTTCCAGTCCCCATACCACTTTTCAAATTTCGTGGCAGAGCCGGGAATCGATCCCAGGACCTCCGGGGTGGCAGCGAACCATGCTGAGCGCTACGCTATGGAGGCAGAATAGATACATGTACATATAGGTAGGCTACGACTGGTGGAGAGCGTTACAGTCATCACGTGAAGTTAGTTTTTCGTTTTTGTTGAAAAATGGAGCCACCACCAAAACCGATTCGGTAGTCAACTTTTTTCAGAGAAGCAAGTTCGACTTCAAATGAAAACAATGCGTTGTGTAGAAAAATTAAGGCATAGCGAATGTGAAAATGGAAAATTGATTTCCGGAAATACTGGATTGGATTGGGATCCATAAAGACTGCAAACAGTACTTTTGAACTACCAGCGGGCAAGGTGAAGACAAACAGCTAACTGCAACCAAACCTATGCGTTATTGCTTGCAGCCCCTAATTGCAAAAATTTCCAGCTAGTATCAAGCAATGCTGCCCAAAATTATAGTCCCTTGTTGCAAAATTCACGGGAGGTAAGCAGATCAATCCAGGGAAACGAGGTTCCTTCACTCATAGAACCAAAGCTGCCGGCCTGGTCTTTCAGTTTGGGCCATCCTGGCACTATAAAACAATGAAATCAGTTTAGAAAAAAAAACTGCCACAACAGTGAAGGACACTGCACTCAGCAGAAAGAGAAGAAGATCAGCTTTCCGAAAAAGTTTATTTGCGTCGCGAGAAGGGAAAAGAATGTCCCGACAACAGTCTAATGAAAAGAAACGTACTGTCTCACATGATTATGTAAACCGATCAATGCAGTTAGATTTCGATGAGGTACTGTTGAGAGAGTTCAGTGATGGGAAGATCAAGCAACTAACGCTTAGTGAAGGACATATACAAAAACTGGAAAAGGAAACAAGGGGCCAAAGGGAAAATTAAAAGTGGCACACAGCTTGAAGGGACAGACTTACGACCTCCAATTTTGGATATGTATGCAAGAGGAAACTTACTTCGAAATGGGCTCCAGTAGCAAAACACATTCTGTACAGCGAATTTCACTCAGAAGCAATGCAGTATGACGGTGATAATGAGCGAATTGCAAAACGAAATTTAGAGGAGAAATCGGTAGAAAAGTCGAAGAATGTGGTATTTTCGTACATAAAACTTATAGGTTTTAGATGACTCCCCAGACGGATTAATAGGAGACGACGCTATAGTCGAAGTCAAGTGCCCTTATTCTGCACGGAATATGACCATACTGGAAGCCTGCAAAAAGCTTAAGTAAGCAGAAAGTAAGCGAAAGCCTAGAGAATGTCAAGAACAGTGCCTTTCAGAAGAGAACAGATTGATAACTCTCTAACACTCACATGATTTTCATTTCCAGAACCAGGGCCAGTTGGAAATAACATAGCGGGAAATATGTTATTTTGTGGTATGGACGCCTAAGGACATTCACATAGAAACAATAAAGAGGGACGAAAAGTTCTGGAGACAAAAAATGCTTATGTAACTGACATTCTGCTGCGAGAAAATCTTGTTGCCTGAGATCATTGATCCCAGGATGACCAGATCTATGGATATAAGAGAATCTGAGGTGAAGTAAAATACTGAGCGTGTGTAAATCATTAAACGCTATCTTTGATATGGAAAAAATTGAAGCATTAATTTCAAGGACAGGAAATAATAAGGTATATTTTTTTAAATATATAGTACGCAGTACTAGTGTCTGTGCTAACAATAGGCAGATCAGAATATCTTAGGAACTTTAATTCTACTTTGTACATAATAGTTTTGCTCTTGGTATGCATTTTTATAATTTGTTTATTGTAATAAAATGTCCTATATAAATGAACTTTTATTATTACCTCCATGATAATTGAAGTAAGTTATAGTGATTGGCCTAACGGAGTCATTCAGATCTCACGAAAAAAAAAGGGAATAAGGGTCCAAAGAACCAAACGAATCACCAAAATAAATGTATGTATGTATGTATACCGACAGTAGTGGCTACGCTGGCTAACGCGCAGCATTAGGTCATGGGGCCAAGCTCTCTGCTGACTCGGTAGACGCGTGGGTTCGAGCCCCACCGTCGGCCGTCCTTGAAATGGTTTTCCGTGGTTTCCCATTTTCAACACCAGGCAAATGCTGGGACGGTACCTTCTGACAGGCCACGGCCGCTTCCTTCCACATCCTTGCCCAGTTTCATTCACAATCATTCATTTCATCTCTCATTAACCCCTCTCATGAGGTTGGCGTCAGGAAGGGCATCCGGCCGTAAAAACCATCGCCACAAAGACTTCCATCGCATCTCATCCCCGACCCCGTTGGAAAACGGGAATAATAAGGGGTAGACATACATGTATGTATGTATGTATGTATGTATGTATGTATGTAGATCTATGTGCGTGCGCATTTGGCCTCTTATAAATCGATAATAGCTGGCTCCATTGATTAGAATTTTTCTCAGTTTGTGGTCTTGTTTGTTATGTATAGAAGACGATACCTAGAGTTGGACGTCCGCATCGGTTGGTTTTTGGAATAGACATTCCCCATAAACCTGAACACGAACATATCTTGTCCATCTTTTTTTCGAAAATATCAAGAACGTGCCAACTACAAACCAGTCATATCTTTCTATATAGTATTCAATTTCGCCTCGAGTGAAACCAGTCGCTGCTCTGTTCGGTAAGACTTATGCCCTACAATTACTAATGTCGGAACAATATGTTTTTTTTCGGGAGTTTATCCTCAAATAACTCTCAAACAGTTACATAGAAGGGAATCCTGCGCTGTCAGCATCTATCTTGAGTGTGTTTTCACCGGTTTTTCCACAATCCCTCCAGATAAATGCCAAGATAGTATCGTACGTGAAGTTTCAGGGCACCTGCCCCATCCCTGACTCTAAAACAGTTACACACATAATCAACTACACGGGACTGATGATGATGATAATAATTATAATAACGTTATTGGTTTTTCGTCCCTTTTAACTACTGCGGCTTTTAGTGACGCCGGGGTTCCGGAATTTTGTTCCCCGAAGGGGATCTTTAACGTGCCAGTAAATCTAATGAAACGGCTCCCTCGCATTCGCGCACCTTCAAATGCCAACCGGCTGCACCAGGATTCGATCCTGCAACCTTGTGCACAGCAAGCGGGAACGTTACCGCTGAGCCACGCAGCCAGCCAAAGTTACTGATGACCAAGATGTCCCAAGCCCCTACAATGTATTATTATCAACCAGAATGTTAGAGGAAGTAAGAAAGGTATCTGTACGAACACATTGTGTCAACGTTACATATTGTGACACTACTACAGTATAATTTTATTGCTGAGATATTGTTCCACACCTAGGCACTTGTACACGTAACTCGTCGAACTATAATATTTGTGACAAGAGGAAGACAACTCCTTCCTGTCGTCAAATTGTCCCATCTCCTTCCACCCTGTCAGCGTGTTCAGTATTTTACTTGCGCAAGAGATCTTGTGGAGCCGCGCCGCCTACCACCCTCTTCAAAACAATTCCCAAACTAATGCTAACGATTCCATTCACCCGATTTTAATTCTGAAAAATGCATTGGAAACAGGAAATAAATCTCCATTTTCGTATTACCAGTTTTTTTTTCATATTTTAAGCATAGATATAAAAAACTGTTAGTAACTTTTTTGTTTTTCACATTTTGGAAAATGCATCGAATTAATATCAATTCAATTGCAGTCTAGTATACATAGTGGTTTTCAGATCGCAAATACGAGCTATCGTTCAAGAGAAAACTGAAAAAAGAAATTGTCTCACTTTGGTGCTGCTACGTGGTGTCAGAATTACAAACTAAAAAACGGGACATTTAGCCTTAAGAGAATGGGGGAGGTGAGTTTACCGAAGAGGTTAATGAGTTCGGCTGTAGAGGGTAAGAGAGGCAGAGGTAGACCTAGGAGGCAATGGCTAGATTCAGTGCTGAGCAATTTCGAAGTGAGAGGTGTAGAAAAGAGGAGGCCGCAATGCTAACTGCTGATATGGGATCATGTAGGTGACATTTTCGCAATTAGAGACATGCAGACTTGCACGCTAAACGGCAAAACCAACTCAAATGAAAATGTACGTGTATGTATAATAATAATTATGATGTTTGGTTATTACTATTATTATTATTATTCCAAACACTTAAATTATATTTGCAGAAATATGAAGCAACTATGAGAAGTGTCCTTTTTGCACGATGTTAATGCTGTAATTGCAAGTTAAACTGGAGGCAACTTTGCTTGGCCATAAAAGGTCAACAAAAGCCGTTGCATTTTCCTTTTACTGTATATAGGGTATATATACGCCTAAACAATTCTGAAATCTGCTCTCAAACTTGTCCATAAGATCATTATTATGAGAAAATAATATTGGTGAGTCAGCAACAGTGTTAAGGATACTATGAAACAGTGACGTAACCAAGACCGGTGTTCTGGGGGTCTGGACCTTTCTCCCGAATTTCTTTGGCAAACAACGAACAAAGATGAACTGTGACCTAGCGCAGGAATGGATGAGGTGATACCTTAATGTATGTCTCACCTCGCCAGCTGTCCACTGCATTAATACAGCAAGTATCCAAGTAAAATGCTTTCCAAATAAGAAAATAAAAATAATATTAAGAAACACATGCTGGATAAAAACCGTAACGTACACGGAATATCATGAATCCTAGTTGTGTTACGTGTTAGTAAATGTTTGATCATCAGCGTGAACCGCACGCAGTCTAGCTCTGGTAAAAAGAACTGGCCGTATCACGAGCAAACCCAGAGTTGCCAACCTCGTAGGTTGACTGGACCGTACAATAATTGACTCGAAAAGGTCATATTTTATAACGTGCACGCAGTTCAAGTTATATTTTAAAATATCACATCCCTACCCCCTATTCAGTTTGAATACGTTTCAAGTGCCGGTCGGTATGATAAATAATTCTATTATTGTGGCTGTAATTGTTGTTGTTAATTCATTTGTGGGCGTTGCGACATCGTGGTCACATGTGTAGAATTTTCTGATAACCTGTGTTATTGTGGTTTCTGTAGTATTGTGTGTTTGTGTAATGCAGGTGAGGATTGGGAAGGAGGCAGCCGTGGCCTTAAGTTAGGAACCGTCCCGGCATTTCCCTGGAGTAGAAGAGGGGAAAACACGGAAAACCATTTCCAGGATGGCTGAGATAGGAATCGAACCCAACTCTCCCCAGTTTTGCCTCACGAGGCTCACTGGACCCTGTCCCAGCCCTCAGACCACAATTAAATTTCTTGGCAGAGCCACGATTCGAACGCGGACTTCCATGGCAACAGCCAGTAAGTAGTATTAACCTACCATGGAGCCAACCAGCCTCCAGGCTGACTACCTAACAGAGTGATCAATTTAACATTTCAAGTGTTGTAGTGTTCTTGTTTATTATTTTCCGATGATTTAGAAGGTTTCCCTATATTTATTGGGGGGTAATTTAGCAATCTCCCCACATTAATTGTACGTGTTAATATTGTCCACTGCAAACTTTTGTGAGTAGGTCTACATAGCCACTAGATATTTGTGCGTCTGTAGGATCGACTTATTTAGCACTTTGTTACTTTAAGTACACTTCACAGGGTGAAGCCTGTTCGTAATTATTTTTTGAACTCTCACTTAATATATTATTTGTGTGTTTTAATGTTATAAAAAATTATATTTTTGACATTTTTCATCATCCCAGTTTGATAAAACTCTGTAACTTTTGGTCTAGCAATTTTAATGTGTATTTGCATTCACAGCGGCGGGAGGGGGGGGGGGGCGATAGTATTGTGTGCGTTGTGAAGGAAGATGGTACATGGTAAAAAGAGGAATTAAACTTTCCTTTAGACCCTCCCCCTCCCCCGAAATGACATCTTGGCTACGTCACTGCTTGGGAGATTGAAAGTAGGCTTCTCCATCGTGTTCACGGTAGAAATAGCCTATGGCCTGCACAAGTTACTGCTGCGCTAGTTGGCTATCTACCTCACCCCGCGGCGCGGCGTGGCTGTGCTCGTGAAATCGTGCACCACGGCCACGAGGACAGCTGCAGCAAGTCTGGAATCGTAGGTTCGAATCTTGGCGCTGACAGTGGCTATCCAGAGTGTGGTTTTTACCCGGGATTTTCCACAATCCCTTTAGGCTAATGCCGGGATAGTGCCTTGCTTCATGCCCCAGGGCGCCTACCTCATCCCTGTTACTTCTTATTACAGTTACACACACTTGCTACAGTCTTCACATAAATACAGGTTACCATACAAGTTAAACACACTCAACTATACGGGTCTATTGTCCAAGATTTCCCAAGCTCCTAAAATGAATTAACAACAACTATCTTCCGTGTTCATGTTTGGCTACATGTGCAAATTTACTTCCTTCTGCTACACCCTCCGTTCGAGCCTCGACTGCAGGTGAAAGAGAAGTTGTCAAGTGCATGGCGAGCACAGCTTCTCTACAGAGAGCACACACGCCCAGTATACGTTGACATGGCTGGTCTAGTGGACAAGTAAGCCTTCACATGGTTGGCTAAGCAGCCAAAACGACCGATGGTATGATTGTTGAAATGTTTCGGTTCGTGATAGTCACACAAATAACAGAGGCACTACTATTCACGGTACAAAGCACTCTCGAGGTGAATTTGTTGTTTGAGTCTTCAGTCTTTTGACTGGTTTGATGCAGCTCTCCATTTCTCCCTGTCGTGAGCTAATCGTTTCATCTCTACATAGCTACCACACCATACATCAGAGGCAATCTGTTTAACATATTCTAACCTTGGTCTACCCCTACAGTTCTTGCCCTCGACCCTTCCTTCCATAAATAAGTTTGCTATTCCTGGGTGTCTTAGTAGTCTATGTGTTCTACCAACCTATCTCTTCTCTTCATTAGCAGTCGCCAGAAACATCTCTCTGCTCCCACTCGTCTTAATACCTCTTCGTTTGTAACCCTATCTACCCATCTGATCTTCATCGTTCTCCTGTAACACCACATTGTAACGCATCAATTCTCCTCTTTTCTGCTGAACCAATAGTCCAAGTTTCACTTCCATAGAGTGCCACGCTCCAGACAAAGGCTTTCAAAATGACTTCCTAATACCTAAATCTATATTCGATGTCAACAGATTCCTTTTCTGTAGAAATGCTTTCCTTGCCTGAGCCAACCTACTTTTTATATCCTCTTTGCTTCATCCATCACTGGTTATTTTGCTTCCTAAGTAACAGAAGTATCTTACTTCCTTTAGTTTTTCACCAGCCAATTTGATGTCCATAGAGGTTTCTGATTTATTGCGGCTGCATTCCAATATTTTTGTTTTACATTTATTAATTTTCATCATGAATTCTTTCCTCAAGACGGAGTCCATACCATTCAAAAACTCATTCAAATCCTCGGGCGTGTCGCCCTAGATGACGATGTCATCAGAAAATCTCAGAGTTGAAATTACAGTATTTCTCCTTGAATCTTCACTCCCACTTTAAATTTCTCTCTAATTTCCTTCATTGCTTGTTCAATGTAAAGATTGAAAAGTATGGGTGATAAATTGCAGCCTTGCCTCACACCTTACTGAATACCAGCTTCTCTCTCATGTCCTTCAGCTGGAATGACTGCTGTCTGGTTTCTGTATAGATTGTAGATCACCCTCCTATCCCTGTACTTTTAAATTCTAAACCTCACAATGGTGATCCAAAACTGGAGCACTGCAGTAATCATACAATTTTATTGGCATTGAGATTTATTATCACTAAATGAATAAGTACTGTAATTTTATTCCAAATGATAGCCTTCCAATCTCTGAGTTCAAGTGATAAACGTTAATGTTCCGTTTTGAGAATTGAGGTAAAAACTGCATGTTAAAGTAACGTTATAATCAAACGTATGAGTTTGGTTTACCGTTCAAAGCACGGTATGATAATAACATCCCACGTTAACAGGTCAAATCAAGTGGTTGTTTATTTTAAAGCGCTGCAGATTCTTCCAAACAAAATGATGTTTCAAAACGCAGACATTGGCCACTCAACAGACCATTTAGATATAATCACGTACTTGTCAGGTAATCAGTTAATATAACATTACTGTTATAACTTCTTGTCTGCTTCCTACTTCATCTTCATTGAAATTCACGAGGACCATCACTTCTAATTGCTTGATATAAATTGAATTTCCAAGCACCACGAAAACACGTAATATTGCCGATATTAGTGTGCCATGATTGGTACAGCCTATCTTATCTACCGTGTTCATATTAGTGCCAAGAATTTGAAGAGCAGTGATTGAAAGGCATGATATTGCAGCAGCTGATGGCTCATTCCTGGTAATATTCAACCTGTAATTTCAATTTACGTTCATTTATTCATCTAATGCACTGAAGTTATACTTGTATAATAAATATTTTGGATGGTACTAAGTGCTATAAGTAAATAGCACCATGGCGTCATTTATCACAATACGATAAAAACTCGTTACTTGAATACACCTGAGTCCACCTCGTTGTGAAGTGGCTAACATTCATGGCTATCTTCGTGGAGGTCCGGGTTCGATTCCTGGTTCTATCATGAAATTTAATTATTGTCTGATGGCTGGAACGAGCTATACTCAACCTCGTGAGGCAGAATTCAAGCTGGGATCAATTCCTACCTCAGTCACCCCGGACGGTTTTTTTTCATGATTTTACACTTCTACTCCAGACAAATGCTGGAATGGCACCTAAATTAACGCTACGACCACCTCCCACCAAATTCCTTGCCCCGATCACAAATGCACAGACGTGTACAGCCATCAGAATGACACAGGTTACTAGGCAGGTTCTACACATACTCAAATACACGGGGCTACACGACCATGATGTTAATTAACAAACAACAACTAAGTCACCTGGGTACGTTCTTCCAACATGATTTCTTAGAGTTAATTACAACTCAAACTACTGTACAGAATTGTAAATTTCACATTCTTATATATAGATTAGATTTGATGCCACAGAAATGAATTAAGTTTCACGTATTACTCCAGAATGATTATTACAATCACTTGTTCTATGCAATAGATAGTCTAACTCTTACAATGAAACACAAGATTAAGAACATCTGTTCAATAGTTGGAGCATGTTTCAATCTTTCATTGAGGTCTTTATCAGCCAATTATATGAAGAAAATATATCTTACTAACAAAAGTTTGATGCTTTTCAGTCGGTCAACGCGATTGTACCCAAATGAGATGGGTTATTCCCTAATCCTGAAAAGAAATTACATGAGATTAATAAATACACTTGGATGACCAGTTTCGATCGTCAAGCGATCATCATCAGATCCATTACACTTATGCTATAAAATCTATGTCTGAAAATATGGGTGAAAATATTTACAATATATACACTTACTGTATTCAGTTGCCCAGTTTCATTCATCTTCATTAATTTCGGGAGGGCATGGTGGCGCTGCGGTAAAGCTGTTGGCCTCTCACCAAGGTGGACCGGGTTCGATTCCCGGTCAATGCATGTGAGATTTTCGAAGTGATATGCCATGTCCTGTGGTTCGGATTCCACGCAAAAAGGAGGTCCCGTGGCTCATGCTCGCATTATTAACGGTCACGTAAAACTAAACGCTTCCTTCTTGCTTTGCTTCTTCATTCATTTCATCTGCCATTACTTCCTCTCATGTGGTTGGCGTCAGGAAAAAAACACCCGCATCTCATCCCCAACCCCATTGACAGACGCACATTGCTTAGAGTAAACAGCTTAAGCCAGAATTCGGCAGAATATGATACTCCATTATGTCATGGGACGTGACTTACACACATCAAAAAAAAAGTCTTGGATATTGCCATCGAGCACATTGGGGATGAAAGTGAGGATGGAATTATTTATTAAGCAGTATCCAAGCCTGCTCTACACAATTGACATCGGGAGCATAGACAGGCCATTCCAATCTGTGAATACCATTCTCCTGAAGAAAGGTATTGACAATGCCAGCTCTGTGCGGGCGAGCGTTGCCGTCCACAAAAGTGAAATTTGGGCTAAAATTGTCAGCATAGCCTTTCACTACAGGTCACAAGATAGTATCCCTGCAACGTACGCCTGTCATACGCCCTGGGATGTACACAAGAGGGGATCGGTGACCATACATGATGCCACCCCACCACCTCCTCCCTATTGGTATCGGTCTCGGATGTATTGGTCGTGTATACTGAGCCCGAAATCACATCTGCCATGTGACCTCTATGGCTCATGAGGGAATTACCATCCTTGAGAGAAGCGGAGACTTCCAAGGAGAAGGCATGAGTAGCGCTCATTTGATTTATATGAGTTGCCGCGCCGTGGATGTATATTACTGTATTTTGTGTATTTCATAAAACTGTATTTACTAACCACTATTGTACATATTTTTGTTGCACCGGAGAAAGATTTGATTTATTATGTAAAGGAAACATGAATGTTAAAACCTGCAGAGAATGCCATAAATATTTCACAGTCGCACATTTGACTGATGGCTAGATAGTGAATCCGGCTTCTTGCTAAACGACTCTTACCGCAAGCATGGTCTTGATATAACGTACGATTCTTACTGCAGGCATGGTCCTGTGACAACGTGGAAATTGTGCTTGTCAAAATCAACAAATATCTGTCGAATTTAACTTAATCCGACGAACTGTGATACGCCTTTGCGTGCAGCAAATCTGTTAAGTGGATTTAAAATAATTAGTGAAGGCAAATTGTGGATATTTGCGATATTTTGGTAATTATTCCACGCTGGCATCGAACACGCCGCCAACCACGTTTTTCTAAAGTGCTACGATATTACCAGGTACAGTGCAATACGGTAATGGACGAATCACGTGTGATTTAATTCACCAAGTTTTTAGTGTGCACAGTAGCACACATATTCTACATGCCGAAGAAATGCCAATTATTCCTTTTATAATGGAATTGGGAATGGAGTAGAAACCCCAGGATGGCGGAGTTCAGTGATGGCTGGATTACAGTATGAAGGAAGGCACGTGTATCTTAGGCATCTTACCACCATGCCTTACTTGCAACCTAAACCAGGCAAGTCATTTCACTGAGGAAATGTAAAGCACGCACGTGAGTCTGGCTGAAAGCCGAAACATCTTTTTTTGTACGATCTCGTAATGGGGATTAATTTAGTAAGACCTTACGCCGCACATTCGTAGGTAGGATTATTCATTAACATGTATTCCTAGTGGTGAGGTAACCGCAAGTTATGTTGTATCATTTGCAATAGCTTGGGAAAAACGCTTTTGCCAGCATTTTTGTGAATAAACATTTTCTAGTTCGACAGTGCATCGGACCCACACTCTTTAACGTGTAGGATTTTTGTTACATAATCATGTCTGAATAACTGCATTTTTACTGGGACAGTAAACCCAGCGACCACCTGTTGGCCGTGAAACAAGTCAATGTCACATTTTTCTTTTATTTATTGACCTTGTAAACGCGACTACAGCGCACTCTTTTCTTAATAATTTCATTTAGAAGTCTGTGAGTGGAGTGAACACTAGACAATACTGAATAAAACCTGTTTACGAAATGTGGAGAAGTGAAAGAGTAACTTTATAAAGTTCGACATTCAGACGACTACCAAACAAGCTATGAACTGTAATTTTGTAAGATGAGCTGAGCAGGCTATCTTGAGTTCGGAGTGAGGGGTCATTTTAGGACTGTAAACAAAAGACCCATGTTTATTAATACAAGTTTTCCCAGACTTTAGAAGTCTGATATATGAGCACATAATGCACCTTTCTATAAGTTCAGAATGCACAGCTGTCATTACAGCAGAATTAAATCTTTCCACAAGCTTGGCTTGTATAAATTTAGTAAAACCATTGTTATGTTAAAACGCACTACAGAGGTAGGATATGATTACCCTTAGTTGCCCAGTACAAGTTTTGGTACTATATGAGCTGATAACGTGAACGACTTTTGTCTCGGTATTGCAGCAGATGATCGATGGATCAATGGTATTGATCAGTACACAGAGATGCTATTTGATGTTTGGAATTGATTTTTCTTCCAATGATGAGTTTGATATTGGATGCTTTTTTACACCAATTTTTCACACTTTACGAAATTAACATGGTCACTAAACAATACAACGAAACTGATAGGACTGAACTAATAAGATAAATAAGAAAGTAATAATCAAATATCAGGATTTTCTATTTAAAAATGAACATAAACAACGAACTAGGAAGTCTAATAAAACGTAAATAAACCTATAAACTTAAATGAACCTTGATGACCATTACTTAGACTTGATTCTTCGACACAATTAAATACAAATATAGCTATCCCTATTGAGAGACGACAATCAGTTAGTTACGTGTCTAAACGCGGTAGCTAACCTGATAATGCGACGTTAGACATGTTTTACTCATGCAGTCGCCGACCTAACTTTTCTCTCCCCACACAAATCATGACCCAATTTCACAAACAGTGAATTTGCGATTTAGGTAGGCAGGATCAGAGGCGCCCATTGCGCAGTAATTTAAGAGGGTAACATGTTACTCATTTGTGTTGTTAACTAGAATAGATTTTCACGCGTTCTGTTGGGTTCAGAATGTGCATAGCTTTTGCTTGGAAATAAATTTAGGATTATCATTGTTATTATCATCAACGTACGATAGGTATTAGATTAAATGAGTGTAACGTTAAATGTTGGAGATGACACCATCATAGCGTAGTTGTAAACTTATTAGGCTGTAAATGTAACTGAAACTTTGCATTGTAAACAAGTAAATAACTTTCCTTGCTGTAGAGTCATGCTTGTACTATCATTATTATTGAATCTCCGAAGTAATTGTATAGGGAAGAATCACGTGTCATTCTCTTAGATTGCATTCTTTGATTTTCCATTTTTTTGCGTAGGACTTCGAGAGGCTTCAGTTATTAGGATTTTCCCACGGAGACGAGTTATATTATTATCAACATTGTTTAGCACGGATTAGTCGTTTTTACCTCTCTGAAGTAGTTAGGGGTCTGCCAGTTTTTTGAATAAACTGAGTGCGATTTAAATGTAAACCTTGCCTCTTTATAGTATTTGTTGAGTTTGTATTCCTCAGGACTGGTAGTTTCACCTCTTATTACACCCAACACCCCCGAGTACAGATTATTGAGTGCTTTCCCAGTCCAAGAATGCATTCCTTCCCGTCCTCTATGTCTTCCTGGGAGATGGGGGTTTCGGAAGGGTCATTTAAGGTCTATGGCTCCCCGAAATTCTCGTCAAACGGGCACAATACGTTCGCCGGGTCGTCTCCACACTCGCAGAGGTCTATCCTCATTGACTCTGGTGAGTGTACACAGTCGATATACACGCACGCAAGAACGACCCTTGGCCAGCAATGTGAAAAACATTTTTGATGTGTGTTTAATACTAACTGCAACACTCACAGGGGAATTGAAGCAGAGAGACTACTTAGAGAACGCTGCACTATACCCCTAGTCACCTCAAGACCTAAGCGGTCCCTTTGATGTTCTGGTCTGTGAAGAGGTTAACGCGCCAGGAAATAGTTCACACCTTTCTGCTTGTTTTGGCGTACAAAATTTTCCAGCACATGTTGCTATGTTCCCATAAGCTGGCTAGATTACTTTTCAGAATTTCCTTTGAAAAAAAACATGAATACATTTGTCATTTTCACGTTAATTGGGAGCTTTTCCAACGTAACTTTTCATGTGATGAATTGTTTGTGTGAACATACTTCATAGTGGTATTTGGAACGAAAAGCAGAGTAAATCAGTACGAATTTGATATTATATCACAATTTGTTTTGTACGAGCCTTGTTTGAGCGGCAAAGGAGCACCCGAGTAATTCGAATTTACAGCGAATTAGGCTCAAAGGTTGGCAACACTGTTACGAAAGGGTAATAAAAATGAAGAGAGGTTGAGTAAAAGGAGGAAACAAATGGTTTTATATGTACTGTATACCTGTATTGTAGGTTGAAGGATGACAATCTAGAGTTTCCATGCCAGAAACACAAGAAAGGAGAGAGAGAGAGATAGCAGATGCGTGGAGGGATATTTTCCTCAGGACTTGACATGACGTTTGAGACAGTGTGGGGGATTGTGACATGCCCTTGGAGCTGCCAACATACTGGCAAATGTGGGGTGAGGGAATTCCCCATTCTGCCTTCTTCGGTGGGCAGCTTACTTTCCCTCCTTGCGTTTAGCCGGAACGTCACAGTGCTGTTGAACTATACCTGCCTATTCTGTGTGATTCTGATGGATGGTCGTGAGGGACCCTTATGCTGATGTGGCTGATTCACTAATTTCTAGGTTAGACTTTCACGATGGCTCAACAAAGTTTGCGGGCTTCAAATTCCCAACATTTCATTGAATGCTGCGGCCGGTATCCCTAGTCTCTGTTTATGTCGTCCTTCAGTGACAATGACAGCAGAGTATTGTGTCCGGTGAAACTCCATTGCCCATTAACTATCTATTTGAACTTTAAATATTGTTGATACATTTAGGGGCTTTGCGACTTTGTGGTCATGTAGTCCCGTGTATGTTTATGGAATCTGTCGGATAATCTGTGATAGCTATGGTAGTGTGTGTATTTTCTAACAGAGTCTAAGATTTGGAAGGAGGTGGCCGTGGCCTTAAGTTACGAACCATTCCGGTATTCGCCCAGAGGAGATGTGGGTAACAATGGAAAACCAATTTAAAAGTGACTGAGGCGGGAATCTTACTCATCTCTTCTCAGTTCTGCCTCACTAGGATAGAACTTAAATGACTATTTGTCGTTGTCAATTCATTATAGAGGCTTGGAACATTTTGGTCCAACAGCCACGTGAACTTGAACTCTCAATGATCTGTGCTACTCTGGTGATTGTACTAGCTATAAATACAGGGTCGGGAATGGAGTAGGTGACTCGCCTCATGAATTACAATGCTATCCCGGCGTTTACCTGCAGGAAGTGTGGAAAAGACGGGGAAAACCTAAACTCAGTATAGCCACTGTCTGTGCCGGGATTCAAACAAACGATCCTGCAGCTATCCATAATGGTCGTGGTCAATGGCTACGCTGTCAGTATTGACTTATTATTGAGCCTTTGTGAGATCATATTTTCTTTCTTTCTTTTTTCTTTTCTTAGTAAGATAAGACTGATTTAAATTGGCCATGGAATTCATCAGTGGTTTAGATATGGTGTATTAATCTCTCTGCTTCACTCTTTACTGATGAAGGTGGCCAAAGACAATTTAACTTGAGTAAATTTGCTATGAAATCACATTGTGGCGCAGCGGCTAGCATTTTGGCTGTCAACCGGTCCGGGTTCAAAATAAATTTAATTCTGGTTGAGGGCTGGAACGGGGTACACTCAGCATCGCGAGGCAAAACTGACAAGAGGCGAGTTCGATTCCTACCTCAGCCATACTATAAGTGGTTTTCCTTGGTTCCACACCTCTACTCCAGGCAAATGGTACCTAACTTAAGGTAACGGCCGCTTCCTGCTCAAAACCTACCTTAATTACACACACTAGTACAGGCATCATAAAGGTTGTTAGACAAATTCTACACACACCCAAGTACACGCGCTATATGACCACGATGTCGCAAAGCCCTCAATGAAACAACAACAAACACGTTGTAATAGTTGTTTCATTTGGGCGCATTACAACGTTTAGGTCTATGAGTGTGTAGGATTCGTCCGATATTCTGCGTTATTATGGTGTCTAGAATAATGGGTCTAGTTGTAATTGAGGCTGGGATTGGGAAGAAGGCGTCTGTGGCCTGAAGTTAGGAACCATCCCGGTAGTTGCCTGGAGAAGAAATGGAAGCCGTGGAATCCATTTCTAGGATGGCTGAGGCGGGAATCAAGCCCACCTCTCTTCAGTTCTTCCTCACGAAGCTGAGCCCTCTCTGACGTGACAGCCGCTACACAGTGAGGTGGTCCAAAAGATAATCCTGACCTATTAAAAACAAAAGGAAACTCCTGCCAGCGGCTTCGGTGGGGGTAGTCGGTAGCATGCTGAGCTTTTATGCCCAAGATAGCAGGTTCAAACATGGCCGAAGACGTTGGATATTTTAAGAGCGTTAAAATCCCTCAGTATGCCTTCCTTCGGAGGGGAAGTAAAGCCGGCGGACCCATGTCATAGATTTATCACATGTTAAAGAACCTTCCACAAATTACACCTGTGTGAAGCTAAATTGGATAGTTTAAGAATGTAAACAACGCTCTTAGGTTTCTACGTTCGTTGCCAAGAGCCGACTGCGGTGGCGTTTAGTAGCTAAGTTCTGAACTTGGCCTAGTAGTCGTTGACGGTGGCGCTTGGCGGCAAAAGTAGGAACTATTTGAAAAATTCTAAGTTGCATTCTGCACTTAAATTAAAAAACAGATAACACACACTAATACAGTCATCACAATTAAGACCGGTTATCAGACAGATTCTACACACACCCAAGTACACGGGACTACATGACCGCGTTGTCGCAGCCCCTAAACTGAAGAACCAACCAAACTCCTGCCACGTCTCCTGGCACGAATGCGTTCATACGTCACTCCTGAACGAACCATGTGCAAACCTCTTCCTGGATTTCACTATGTAAACGAATTTTCCCTTAAATCCACACAGAGTTTCTGATAGTACTCACCCCCCAGGGGCTCACATCTAGTGAGACGTGGGTTGGCGGCCACGGGACCTCAGCTGAGTCCGGCATTGCTTCCACTTACTTGTGCCGGCTCCTCTCCGTCTTTTTTCCTGTCGACCTCTCTGGGTCAACTCTTGTTCTCTTCCGACCCCGACGGTATTAGGGTATCTGAGGCCTAGGGAGTCTCTTCCTTTCCCGCCTTAATTGGCCCTTGTCTCATCTTTCCTGATACCCTCCTTCTGTGAGGGGTCACCCTTCTTTTTCTTTTCATGTCATCTCCTGTCTTCTGCCCAAGGCCCTCAAGGAGGCAAGGTGGTATATAGCCCCACCACTTCTGGTGCACCCTAGATATTGCTACACCCTCAGCGGCTCACGGCTGGTGAGTTCGGGAGTTAACGACCCCGGGGGATTCCTGAGCTGGGTCCTTTTATTCCCTTTTTTCCACTGATTTAGGGGCGGGCCCTCTCCTCTTTCCCTTTCCTATCTGCCTTTCATGGCTCTCCTTCCTTCCAAGTCCCTCAATCCTCATTCTTCGGGGGTTGAGGGCATTTCTTTTCTTCTTGTCCTTCATTTGCCTTATCCTTTATTTGTTTCCCATTTCCTCTTCTGGTATATAAGTCTGTAGTTAGTAGACTATTAGTTATAGTTTTCATTCTCATCTCATCTTTCACCATCACCCAAACCATTAGGGGCCGATAACCTAGATGTTAGGCCCCCTAAAACAACAATTATCATCATAATCTGATAGTACTGAAAGTGTTGGTTTAATTTTGTAGCCGTTTCTTTATTGATTAGGTGCTGCATCTCATTGTCAGTGTGAAAGAAAGAATAGCTTTCCATTGGGCTTAACTTCGATCTTCCTATGCCTCTGCTTTAAAATCCTACGTTTTCAAACTGTTAGTGCTCTAGTTCCATCCCTATAATAGGAGGGGTGATTCATTTGCCGTGGCGACTACTTTTTATTTTCCGACAATTTGCCAACTGTCAAAATTAACTGAATACAATGGAAAGTATGTGATATGACCTTTGTAACTTTGTTACCTGCTGGGATCTGAATACACCGGTCTGGACATGAGCACGATGCGTAATGGAGGACGTTGTAACCGCATTTCAGCGTGAAGTAGCGCATAATAACAAAACGCATGCAGGCGATGGTAGCATTGTCTGTCTTCCCCATCGATGGCAAAAATAAAAATAAAATAAAAACTTTACGAGCCTTACAGTAGTCGCATATGATGTGTAAAATCTGACATAGAAGAAACCTAACATGAAATTGTTGATACACCGGTATTGTATGTCTACCCCTTATTATTCCCGTTTTCCTACGGGGTCGAGGATGAGATGCGATGGAAATATTTGTGGCGGATGGTTTTTACGGCCGGATGCCCTTCCTGATGCCAACCTCACGAGAGGAATTCATGAGAGATGAAATGAATGATGGTGAATGAAACTTGGTAAGGATATGGAAGGAAACGGCCGTGGCCTGTCAGAAGTTACCATCCCAGCATTTGCCTGGAGTTGAAAATGGGAAACCACGGAAAACCATTTCAAGGATGGCAAATTGTTGACACACCGGTATTTTATAATATTTTTGGCACAAATATTAATCTATTGTAAAAGGGAGTGTTTTACAGATATTGTAGTTTATAATACAGAACTCATTTTATTAGAGGTTTTGTAGCTTCCACCGGTACTAGCTTAAATAAAGAATACGATATGGATCAACTAGATTAATATACGCGACACCGCTCATAACCTTAAATTCCCTATAAATAGGCCAACTTGCGAGCAAATGCAATGTGCACAGCAGTAGATCATGAAAGGCTTGCCCAGTTCCCGGACCTCTTGATTCACAGACCAACACGCAATTTCATATGGATTCTGTTAAAATGAGACGCATTGATATGATAAATATCTTTTAAAACGATAATCTGGTAGCAAAAACATCTAACCGTCCGGGATTCGAACCCGAGATCCCTAGATTCACAGTCAAAGACGCTCACGAGAATATTAAGCACAAGATGGTGACTTATTTTCACGTACCAATAGTACTGCATCACGGCATTAAGTTTCATTTATATTTTGCTTGTTTCGATAATGATCCTGCGTGAAATTGAGTTTAAAATGCCTTATGAATAGGCCCTCTTGTGAGTAAAGAGAATGTATTCAGCAATAGTTCATGAAGGCTTGCTCAATTCTCGTATAAACACAACGATTATATTATATTGATGACTGCATTACCGTTATGTGGGTTAATATTTGAATAGCCATTGTGCAGAAACATAATACCGGCAATGCCGACTACTTACAATGTTTGATATTAAAGCATTTTATCATTTAAATACTGATACGAAGACTTAGAACATGTGCCATGTGCTTTGTTTCAATTACTTGACACCAGAGTTCGCATGAGCGTTTACCGTCAGAATCAAATTGTTCAGCAATGCGATCTAGCTGGCATGCGTCTTACACACTTCGGCTGGATCGTCCGATCCACTTCCGTCCCATTTTTCAAAATCACTCCCTCAAATATCCAGCAACCGAGTGGAAAGATGTTACACATCAAAAAGTAGTTCCGTGAAGATCTAAATAGCCAATTTTCATATATCCCACTGGTCGTTTCCATTAAAGTTTTCCTGCCTATTAGAAGGGCTTTCCCTGTAATATACTTAACAGCTTCTGGTTCTCGATCTAAGTCTCCACCAACACCATTACAGTGAGAAGCCATGTGCTATAATATATAGGTTTTAAAATCAGTGGTTAACCCTCCTCCTGCGGGGTGGCATCATTCTATAACGAACCAAGGGAAGTAATTTTTACGAAAAGTAAGCAACAGAATTCAGTGCCATTCGATAATGATTGTTGCCATAGCCCACCACACGAATCATCGCTTACAATCGCCTGAATAAGATACGAAAAATAAAACAAGTAGTTCCGTAAAGAACTAAATGGTATATTTTCATATATCCTACTTATGTGAATAGCCTCTATCAACATACAAAATTTCAGTTTCATTGCTGTTACAGATTCGTAGATATTGATAACCGTCTAAATACTTCGGATAGCCACCATGTTGAATTTTATTATATGACGGCCATTGAGTTATGTACTATTAAGGTAGATGAAGATTATTGCGTAGGTTTAGAATTCAAACTTCAATCGCATGATTAGGAGACAAGAAATAATAAAAACGAGATTTTAAACATTCGCACAGCCGCCATCTTAAATAAATAAGATATCAGTGGATTAAAATTTGTATATGCATTTACCGTACCAAGTTGTCACTGCGCTCTAATGGTTAAGTCGCGAGGAACGTCCATTTAAACGATTAAATTTCGCGTCCCCGCCATGTTTGATTTCAGTTCAACAGTTCAAGGTACCATAGGTGAACTAACTAATAGCCTTTATCAACATACAAAATTTCAGTTTGATTGCTGTCATAGATTAAAAGATATTGAGAACCGTCTAAATATTTTGGATGGTCGCCATGTTGGATTTTTATATATCTAGGCCATCGGGCTATGTACTGATAGATGACGATTATTGCGTAGGTTCATTATTCAAACGTTGACTTCGATCGCATGATTTGGACACAAGAAATAAAAAATTAATTTTAAAATTTCGCACAGCTGCCATCTTGAGGTAATGTAAACAATGTCAGTGCATTACAATGTGTACCAAACACTTGCTCTACCAAGCTTCACTGCGCTCGGATGGTTAAATCGCGAGATAATTCTATATAAATATTTCAAATTTGCTTGGCCGCCATGTTCGTTTTGTACTTAACAGGTTTCTGAAAATTACATAGGTGAACTTTTAGTACAAACCGTACAAACTTTCAGGGTGATAGCAGTAGTAGGTTCGGAGATATGAATGCTGGTATAATATTTCGCACAGCCGCCATGTTGGATTGGGAAGACGTATTAAAATTTGAAGGACACAGTCAGGGTCGAACGAAATAGTACTATAACCTTACCGAGTTCCATTGAAATCACTCCATCCGTTTAGTGTGTGCACACAAGCACACACACACACACACACACATGGACAAAATATGATCTCATAATCCTATTTTCTTCATACATGAAAATAGGCTAAAAATAAGGTTTTAAGATTACGAGCTGATGCTTCTTGAATGTTTGAAAACAAATGAACATCATTAGATGTCTCTACACTAATCTCTGAATTAAGACTCGCTCGGGGGAATAGCTCTTCAAAAAAATTAGTATAAATATTTTAAAATCACTTGGCCGCCATGATGTTTCTTTTAAGTTTCTCAGGATTTGAAAAGTCACATATTTGTCCTTACTTAACAGTCCTCTAACACCATTCAAAAGCTTAGTTTGATTGCCCAAATAATCTCAGAGATATTGAGAACCCATGAAATGCATCGTTTGGTCGCCATGTTGGATTGTTTCATATACAGTATATGCTATAGGATAATATGCCAGCAATGAATATTATAATCACATTTCATTATACTAACCTGCATTTGTATGGCTTGTTTAGGACATAAGAAATATAAACGTGACTTTAAAAATTTAGCACAGCCACCAATTTTAAGTTCTCATAGACATTGAATTTAATTATACCCCAATATATTAAGCTTTGTATATAACTTATATTTACTGCGCTAAGTTTCACTGCGCTCGGCTAATTAAATTATGATAAAAAGCCATATACAGTAAATATATGGTGGGTTAGCCGTGGTCGTTACGGCTTGGCTGCAGGCAGTTGCTCACATCCGGGAGGCGAGGAGGTTCGAATCCCACCGCCGGAAACCTTGAAGATGGTCTTCTGTGGTTTCCCATCTTCCTTCCAGGAAAATGCTGGGGTTGGTTCCTCGCTATAGGCCACAGCCGCTACCTTCCTACTCCTAGTCCGTACATTCACACTTTCCTCCCCAGACAACACTTCACACGCGGCGGTACATGTAGCTCACCACATGGGTGTCCACGTAGAAGTAGCTACAAAATCTGGCGAGCCGAACATGTCCTCGGACACTCCTGGCACTGAAAGCCATACGCTAGAAAGAAAAAATAAATAAATATATAATTGTCGAGTCGCTGCCATGTTGGATTTGTGTTCATCAGGTTATTGAAAATCCCACTGGTGAACATATGTCAATAGCCTATATCAATATGCAAAATTTCAGTTTGATTCATTTAATAGATTCGCAGATATGGAGAACCGTCTAAATATTTCAGGTGATTGCCATGTTGGATTATTCTATAGGCCTATGTAGGCCGTAGAGTTATGTACCATTAGATGAAGATTATTGCGTAGGTTCATAATTCAAACGTTCACACGGAACGTCTGATTAGGACACAAAAAATAATACTTATTTTTAAAATGTCGCAAAATCATCTTGCTTTCATGAAAACAATTGGTTTAAATTAGATGCCGGTAGATTAAATCTTATATAGACATTTAAGGTGTTTGGTTTCACTGCGCTCGGTTCAAAAAATCTCGAGAAAATGCCATTTGAATATATTAAATTCGTTTGGCCGCCATGTTGGTTTTGAACTTAGCATGTTTTCAAGCTTCACATAAATTAACTGACCATAGTATTCTCTATCCCTAAGCAAAATTTCAGGGTGATATCAGTAACAGTTTTGGAGATATAGCATATCGAGGAAATATTTTCCACGGTCGCTATGTTGGTTTGGTGAAGCGTACTTGAATTTGAAGAGCTCAGTCGCATTTGGACAAAATATTACTATGCCCTTACCAAGTTTCATTGAAATCGCTCTAGCCATTTCAATTTTAGTAGGGGGGACACACATGCAAACACGGACAAAAGGTGACCTCATAAGCTCATTTCTTCATATGATAGGCTAAAAATGTGGACAACGTAGGCTACTACAGGGCGCCAGGGAATGTTCTCCGCAGTCCTTACAAGCTGCTGCGAGAGATTACGTCACCAGTTACGTTGGCAGCACGGCTGCCGCTTGTATCATAACAAACAAACCGTAAACTTTATACTCACCACAGCCATTCATTACATACTGTTGCACACTTTCAATAATCTAACTATACGCACTGACAATTTCGACAGCCCACACACGCTATCAAGGACACTGTGCTGCCAACTAAATTGATGACGCAACCTCTCGCAGCTGCACGTACCCACTTTGGAGAACATTTCCTGGAGCCCTGTACTATGAAGGTTGTTAATCATCGACATGCATCAGCCCTCATCAAGGGGTGACGTGCCGAAAAATGCTTTTTTAAAAGGTCACACAAGAATGAAATAGTGATTTCAAAAGGTTATAGGGCTATTGGGTGTTCAACAGATTGTATCAGAATAGAACAATGACTTACAAATGTTATATTGATGATGTTAAACAGATCGTACCAGAATAGAACAATGACTTAAAAATGTTAAATTGATGATGTTAAATAGATTGTACCAGAATAAAACAATGACTTACGAATTTTATATTGGTGATGTTAAACAGGATGTATGATGATGATGATAATGATTTCAAGTTGTTCTATTAACCTATTCCACAGATTCACACCCCATTAGGTGGTAACATTATGACAGTCATATAACATACTTTCGAATGTACAGTATTATCCTGTGTTGGCACATTGGCGGAAAATTGAAATTAGTTCCTATGACATACAAGTCGCCCTTCGTATATTTTAAAAGGACTGTTGCTAATTAATACATGGGAAATCAATAAACAGCATATTTCCAATGAAACATAATGCATAAAACGTCACTAATCTCTGCCTCCCACATTTACTGTAGTCACCAAATGTCCTCTAAATTTGTCTAAATTCAGAGCATTACACACTGTCCTCGGTATTACTTTGTTATCGAGAGATTAGAGTTATCTCCCCTCTAACAGCACCTGCTTATCACAGGGAGTTAGGTCAATATAGATTTAAGACATCTACTCCATGATGATCGTGACAAATCACATTCCTCGTTGAGTTGTGCGTAGCTGAACGCCCAGGAATCCAAGGTTCAAATTGAGTCAATGGGAGTGGCAATGCTTTTACCCACATTCGCTCCCGACTAATACAGACGAATTTCCAGATGATACATCACCTCGTTTCCCGCTGTGCTTTTTCCAATAGTAGATCCAAACAATCACAGCTGCACACGCAACTACAGCCATCAAAATAAAACAGATTATCAGAAGAACTCCACATATCGCCAAGTACTCAGGACTGATGACCAAACATATCCCTGGCAGTCGTATACATTTTCCCTTAAATGGATGTCACTGCGAAGGTCCGGGCCGTCATGTTGAAATATTATTTATGAGTTTGTACACACTGATAGAGTAACACTGTCCGTTCATGGCTTGGTCGTTAGTAACAGTGCTACCTTTGTAATAATGTACACATTTACTGTATACATTTAAAAATATCAAATGAACTATAACCATGCAGGACACCTTATTTGTGTTACCCACGTATGCATATTTACATAACTACTCAGGACACCCCAGTTCCCAAACAAATTTACAGGGAACGGGAGGTACAGAACGAACACCTGCATATCATTGGTTCATAACCCACTTATGAAGAAGATAGAACTTTATTCTGTTAGCGGTCGTGGAGGCCAAACGTATTCTTATAATCGGCTCAAAATATAAAGTAAAGCGTGCACCAGTAATACATAATTTATGCAGAATTAAATACTGTGAAGTTCAGTAATTGATAAACAGAATTATTTCACCAGTTTATTAAACAGTGAAACGAGATTGATCAGATGCTTTACAAACTTGTTTTCAACATTGAAAACGTGTCCAGTAGCGTAACCACCGGCATGATGAATTTGTAGCCACGTGCGGGAATTTTTTTTGATAAAACGAACAGTTAATGTAAAATAAAATATTCTAGTCATTGCGTGCTGGTTGCATTGATAACATTCGTATTACAAAATATTGTACACGTGCGGGAAACGTACAATTTTGTGACTATGAAAATCTTGAATTGTGTGGAGACCATGAAGAGTACATCAGGATGATTATTAACCCAACTTCAATGGATTGCTTGATCCAATTTGGTGGGGAGTTGGACACTCTATCACCAGGCTAACACCATGCAGGGAAAGAGTAGACCAACTGAAGATCTAGGATGATGGCAGCGCAATTTGATGGAGGGTAGAGCTGAAATCCACTCTATATTAACATCACTTTAATGCATTGATAATTTTTGATTTAAAGTAACGGGAAATTGTATAGTAAAATCGTAATAGTTTCAATTATTATTATTATTATTTACATTTATGAATTGAGCTCAGGTTAGAAGAAGGTTTAGTTAGCATTTGATATTCTTACGTGTGGTGTTATAGTGAACTAGATTTTGAGTAGAAAGTGTTAAATAATTGTGGTGATGTATTATGAAGTATTAGACGAACGAATGCAATTGAGATCATCGTATTGTGAGGAATTGAGATGATGAATGCAGAATTAATTAAATGAGTGTTATAAATGTATACAAAATTTCTTAAGTGCTAGTTAACATTTATAAAGATGTTATTTTTAGTTCACAATAATTATAATTTAGAAGATGAAGGTATGCCATATGAGCAGGCGAACAGCTAATCTGTAGAGAGTGAAAGTGAATTATGTCTTACGGTGTTGAGATATAGAGGTATTGGAAATACTTGTGTATTGTAACGTCATGATGAGTGAACACCGTGGCATATAAGATGAATTAGATGATGATTATTATTCTAAATGAGGCTTCGTTGAAAATGTTGTATACAGTTGAAATATGAATGTAGGCTATAGATGATGTGCATGGTGAACACATCAGCCTTGTGATATGATGGTATAGGGTGTCTACAAAGTAAGAGCCTACAATCGCGAGCATAGGAATAAACCAGACATAATACGAGAATTAATAATAAATTGATGATGAAATATTAGAATTTGCCAACATTAAATTATACATAAATAAGACCCATTATCTGAACATTGAAAATCAATGACCATAAATTAATCTAACTAGAACTAACACAATATGACTAAAATAACCTGTCACTTATATTGCATTGAATTTTAATTAATAATTAATAATTAATAATTTGATTATGAGCATTTTATATTCAATTTTCTTGGAAGAGCCTGATGATTTCAAACAGGAGTGATCTCAAAAGTTAACACTACGAGACAATATGACACGAGGTATAATTTCTAGTGGAATGACTTGTGTGGTGTATAGTGTATATTTGTGCTGTTGTAGCGTAGGGCTTAGTTGTTGGGAGTTAGTTAGATTTAACTGTGAATGTTGGTTGTGATGGACATCATAATTCAGTTAGGGATATTTTTATATTTATTATTATATTTATTGGGTCTCATCATTCTTAAGAGGTCACCTTATGGACCAGGCTTTCGATCGACGTCACTATCGCATATCATGTTATTGTTGTATTTTAGATAGGGTTTTATTTCTTTTCTTTCGCCACTAACCTAGTGTTGCTATCCTTTTGCTTGATAGAACTTCTCTGAGGGACTTTCAAGTAGGAAGTTTTCTTTTTCACGAGGGTCGTTCAGCTAGGCAATTCTTCATAATTTAGCTTCGCATCCCAGAGCCCAAGTGTGAGTAGGAAAGGTAACACTTTGATAGAATTAGGATATAAATTCTTGGATTTTCTGGCAAGAATAATTACCTTCATTTTTTATTTTCTTGATGTTCCACATATTCGCAGGTAAAATAAATCCTGAAGGAATTTTTCTGTTTTACCTTAAACAGGAGTTTCTTGTGTTGATGGTAGAATGCTTTCTGATCTAGGGCTTTTCCCACTTTCCAAACCCATACCCAATACTCCCTGATACAGGAATTTCGCCCCTTAGGCCCAGTTCAGATGCATGAGGGGGTGATTTGAACGGTTGTTCCGGGACTTTGGCGCATATGGCACCGGACAACCACTCCGCTATCCTGGGCAAACAGACCCAATATATGGGCCTACACCTTTGGACAATCATTGGTTGCTGACAATCACTTGATTTGCGTGGTCAGAACAGTTTGACATAATATTAAAAGTGTGAAGCCAACAAGTCAGTGTAGTGTATTAGATCAAAATTATATGTCGTCTATATTTTCATCAGAACACTATGTCTTATTTTCACTACATACAATACGTGTAGATATGGTATAGTGTTAAGGAATTCTACTGTCCAAAATGTCTGATGCAGCATTCTTCAGGAAACAGTTATTTGTCTCAACGTGTTTATTTTTCAACTTATTCGCTTTTTCCCTGTTACCTGAGAAATAGTACCCTGCGTTGGTATTCACTGAGCTGCCTTCAGAGATTATGAATGTACCAGTGAACTAGTACCTACCGAACGTCATATTTCGAAATAAAACTAATCCAACTGTCTCTAATGAAGTAGTTCCGTGAAAACAAGGTAGTATTTTCCATTAAAACACCCCTGCCTATTAATAGGATTTTACATATGATATAGACTACTAAATTGCTTTTGGTTCACAACCTATGTCTTCACCAACACCATTACAATGAGAAGTAATGTGTTAGAATGTATAGCTTTGAATATGGTGATTAAGACTCCTCCCGCGAGATGGCATCTTAGTGTAATGAAACATGGGATTTAATTTTTAGAAAAGTCAAATGAACGGCTTCTATGATTCACGAAAAGTAAGCTAACGAATTTAGTGCCATTAGATGTTGATTGTTATCATAGCCCATCATACGAATATTCTCTTAAATCGGTTGGATATGCTTCGAGAAATAAAATAAAAAATCTATCTTATGCCATCTTGAATTTTTGAAAATATTTCAACATCATCTGATGTCTCTACACTAAGCTCAGAATAAAGATTAGCTGTACCAAGTTTCATTGCACTCGGGTCATTAGGTAACCAGGAAATTTACTGTAAATATTTGAAATTCACTTGGCCGCAATTATATTTTTGTGTTTTTCAGGTTTTGTCAAGTCACGTATGTGTCCTTACTTAACAGTCCTTTACAAAATTTCATTTTGATTGCTAAAATATTGCATATATCGTATGGACGCCATGTTGGATTGTTTTATATATATGCTATGGAATTATTATAAGCCAGCAGATGAATATTATAATCGTGGCTCATTATACCAACCTACATTCCTATCGCTTGTTTAGGACACGAGAAATATAAATGTGATTTTAAAACGTTCATCCGCCATGTTGCGTAGTGGCTAGAACTCTTGGCTGCCCTCATGGAGGCCTGCGTTCGATTCCAATCTCTGCCAAGAAATTTAATTCTGGTTTGAGGGCAGTAACGGAGTGCACTCAGCCTCGTGAGGAAAAATTGAGAAGAGGTGGGTTCGATTCTCATCTCAGCCATCCTGGAAATTGTTTTTCGTACATTCCCCACTTCTACTCCAGGTGAATGCTGGGAGGGTTCGTAATTTAAGGCCACTGCTGCCTCCTTTCCAATCCATATCTGAATTACAAATATACACACTAATACAGCCATCACTATAAAACAGGATATCGGACAAATTATCACACACACTCAAGTACATGGGGCTATATGGCCACGATTGTCGCAAAAAAACTAAATGAATCAACAACAACTGCTTACAATGTTACACGGCTGTCTTGGGCTAACTAGCAACCCGCAGCATGGCCGTGCGTGTTAAATCGCTCAGCACGATAGCGATGGGGAGCTGCAACATGTCTGGAGATCAAAGGTTCGAATCCCAGCGTTGACAGCCGCTGGAACCTATCCTATGTGTATCTTTTTCCCTGTTTTTTCCACACTCCCTCCAGAAAAATGCCGGTATAGTACTTTATTTCAACCCCAGGACCTTTTCCTATTTTCGTAATTTATAATTACAGTTACACACCGCGCTACAGTCCCCACAGAAACACATGTTATCAGGTAAATTTAACACACACCTAAGTACACGAGACTGATGACCAAGTTGTCCTAAATACCTAAAATGAGTTAAGAAGAACAAGAGGAAAAAAAGCTAGCAAGCACAGGGAGAGTCGCTCGCTTACCAGCTCTGAGATGAAGCAGGAGCAAAGAGCTTGGGAGAGCCACTGCCTAGCCAGTTAAATACCTAAGATGTGGCTTTCCTAGGATGAATATAAAGATAGTGGCCTCCTTCCCAATCTTAGTCTCAATGCTATGTACACATACTAACACAGGTGAGTAAGCCTGAATAGAAGCGAGCTCTCATCCTCACGTGAGGCTAACCATGATAAAAAGCACTCGGTCACAATGCCCACGGTTACGGGATCGAGTCCTGTTGCTATCGCTTACTATTTGATGATGTGTAAATACGTCAAAACTCCTATCAGTAGGTCTACTGGCTCGCTTGAGAAATCCTCCATGAACATATTCTGGCATAGTGGCGCATTTAAGACCGACTGTGGCAGCTACGAGCGATAAGCTGCAAGATAATGTGGCCCAGGCTGCTCCTGACTTGGTAGACAAATGGGTTCAAACCCCACCGTCCGCCATCTTTGAAATGGTTCGCGATTGTCAACACCAGATAAATGTTGGGACGGTAGGCTACCTTACAACAGGCCACGGGGCTTCTTTCCAAATAAATGTGTATATGTCGTAGTCAGATAGTGAAATCCGTCATTTCATGAAGATCCTAGGCACTTCATGAAAAGCCGGCATATGATGTAAAAAGAGATAGTTACACCATCTGACGCGTTTCTTCATGAAGTGACGGACCGATTTAGGCAGATGGTGTAAGAAATGATTTTACATTATCAGCCGAGGCACTTCATGAAGATCCGGTGTTTGTTGATTCGGCACTTCATGAAATGACTGACACAATGAAGCCGTACATTAATTCATTTAATTGTTCTATTCCAAGATATAAATTAATGCTTGTTTATTATGGTTTTCGAAATTAATTTTCACATAAAAACCTAAATCTAATCGTGAAATACCGGATACTCTTTACTCTCTATCTCTTTTTTTTTTCTTGAAGTTTGTATTTTTATTTTTATATATTTTATTTGTACAGAATTTTTTTCTAATCTGCAATGCTTACTTTCATAATTTCATTTGTAGTTTTTCTTTTTGTTCTTCATTTGTGTATCTTTTTTCTCTCTTTCCTTCACTGATGCAATTTGTATTTTTAGCCTATTTTCATTTATGAAAAAAATAGGCTTATGAGGTCACCTTTTGTCCGTGTGTCTGTCTGTGTGTGCGTGTGTGTGAGTGTGTGTGTCCCCTAATAACTTCTAAACGGCTGGAGCGATTTCAATGAAACTCGGTAAGTTCATAGCACTATTTCGGGTGACCCCGACCGTGCCCTTCAAATTTTGTTACGTCTCACCAATCCAACATGGCGGCTGTGCGAAATATTTCACCAGCATTCAATATCTCCGAAACTACTACCGATATCACCTTGGAATTTTGTACGGTGATAATGGGAACTACTAGAAGTTTACCGATGTGACGTTTTTGAAAACCTGGTAACTAAAAAACCAACATGGCGCCCAAGCGAAGTTGTGACGTTTAAATAGACGTTTCTCGCGATTTAACCAACCAAACGCAATGAAACTTGGCACAGTATAAGTTTATACACATTGTATTGCACAGACATCTAACTTCGTTCAATTGTCCGCCCACCCCTACAGTCATCATATAAATATAATTTCAATTCACACCCAATCACACGGGACTGATGATTGAGGTGACCCAAGACCTCCAAATGAATTAACAACAAAACTGGAACGATAACTTACAGGTAAGATACACACAATGAAGAAAAATGCAGAATCATTCTTTCAAATATTTCTGTCTATAATAAATAGGCTGAAATTCGAGATTTTCTCGAAGGTGAACCCTCCACTAAATCAACCAAATGTAAAGCTTTTGTGTATTCAGCCCTGTGTGCTTGGGAGTGTGTAGAATCTGTCTGATAATCAGTATTATAATGGTATTTGTAGAATTGTGTGTATTTGTAGTTCAGGTTAAGATTGAGAAGGAGGCGGCCGTGGTTAAGTTAGGAACCAACCCGGCATTTGCCTAGAGGAGAAGGGGGAAACCAAGGGAAACCAATTCCAGGATGGCTAAGGTAGGAATGGAACTCTTCTCAGTTTTTCCTCCCGAGGTCGACCATAATTATGTTCCTATCCGTGGTAACCATAGTTGATTTCATAAGTCTATTTAACGAGTAGGCCAATATGCTGGTTCGAATCCCGTCGCTGACTGTGGCGTTTTCCCCCAGGTCTTTTCACACACCCTCTCAGCAAATGCCGGGATGGTACTTCATTTCAAGTCTCGAGACACCTTCCCAAATTCTTTACCCACACACTACTTCTATCATCACGCAAACACAGGTTATCAGAAAACAACCACCCAAATACACTGGGCTGATGATCAAGATGTCCCTAGCCCTTAAAAAAAATATACAAGAAAACAACTAGAAAACAAGGCAACAACTGAACTAGATTAAAATGTTAGTTGGCAAAAAAATGTCCTTCAGTGGGGTTTGTACTCACCACGTAGTGATCCGGAAGCCAACACCATACCCCGAGACCACAAGTTCACTAATATTGTTGGCTGCTAAGAGCTGTACAAGACCTGTGTATTACGCGCCCGTAACTGAGTTTGTTCTTGTTGTTTTAAAGGGTGGAACAGCGAAATAAAGTCATATTATACTATCGGTTATCTATCTCTCATGTTTTAAAAACAAAATGGATCTGAACGACGTTCTTCTTCCGTTCACAGTACGGCAGAATAATATTCCTTCTAGGCGCAAGGCCAAGCAAGATGCTGGGGAGGGAATTAGGGGATAAATGAAGTCCAGACCATTAGACATTTGTACCATATGTCACAGTGTTCACTTTCTGAGGAGATAACAGCCCTTTAGTGTCCGCATTTTTATCTGATTTATTCTTGGAAGTCTCACTTCCCTCACACGTGATCACCGCTGCCGCTACGGTACTTCATGAAGTGACGAGCTGGATTTCCCGTCAGATGATGTACAAAATGAATTACACTATGTGACGGCGATATTTAGTCATTTCATGAAACCACGCGTCAGATAGTGCAACTGTACCTTTTTACATCATATGCCGGCTCTTCATGAAGTGCCTAGGATTTTCATGAAATGACGGATTTCACTATCTGACTACGACATATATATATCATTACCTCCTCTTATGAATTTGGCATCAGGAAGGGCATCCGGCTTGAAATTCACCGCATGCCATCTCCAATCCCGAAGGAACGGAAATAATACATCCTGGTGTTTTAAGACCATGTTAAATAGGTATCATATTTCATCATGACGCGCGCGTAATCTGACTAGGCTACTTGCACTTCAATTAGCATTTAAATTCTTTGATGACACTTTATAATGAACTTGCACTGTGTTTAGCTTTCGTGAAGAGTAACAGTTGCGTCAAGAACGACATGACTTCCGCAGAGTAATTGGTGTCCGTGTCCCAGCATTGTCTGGCTGTTAGCTTCCCACACACGGTCCGAACGTCACTTAAAAAACACATGTACGATGGAATAAAATTCCGCATTTTTTTCTCTACGTTTCCTTTGTAATTTGCCGTTGAGGTCCATCCCCCAAGAGCTCTAATGGTGCTGGTGTACGGTACCGCAAGGTCTCGGCCACTGACCCCGTCCAGATGCACGTCCTCACATTCTTTAGTGGAGATTAGTTTGTTGTCACTTCATTTACTGGTGTCCCTCATGTCTAAGATTCGATTTCCGTCTATGCTCAGAAATTTAGTGGTTTCCCTCATGTCTAAGAATCGATTTCCGTCTATGCTAAGAAATTTAGTGGTATCCCTCATGTCTAAGATTCGATTTCCGTCTATGCTCAGAAATTTAGTGGTTTCCCTCATGTCTAAGAATCGATTTCCGTCTATGCTAAGAAATTTAGTGGTATCTCTCATGTCTAAGATTCGATTTCCGTCTATGCTCAGAAATTTAGTGGTTTCCCTCATGTCTAAGAATCGATTTCCGTCTATGCTAAGAAATTTAGTAGTATCCCTCATGTCTAAGAATCGATTTCCGTCTATGCTAAGAAATTTAGTGGTACCGGTATCCCTCATGTCTAAGATTCGATTTCCGTCTATGATAAGCAATTTAGTGGTATCCCTCATGTCTAAGATTCGATTTCCGTCTATGCTAAGAAATTTAGTGGTATCCCTCATGTCTAAGATTCTATTTCCGACTATACTATGAAATTTAGTGGTATCCCTCATTCTAAGATTCGATTTACGTCCATGCTAAGAAATTTAGTGGTATCCCTCATGTCTAAGATTCGATTTCCGTCTATGCTAAGAAATTTAGTGGTATCCCTCATGTCTAAGATTCTATTTCCGACTATACTATGAAATTTAGTGGTATCCCTCATTCTAAGATTCGATTTACGTCCATGCTAAGAAATTTAGTGGTATACCTCATGTCTAAGATTCGATTTCCGTCCATGCTAAGAAATTTAGTGGTATCCCTCATGTCTAAGATTCGATTTCCGTCTATGCTAAGAAATTTAGTGTTATCCCTCGTGTCTAAGATTCAATTTCCGTCTATGCTAAGAAATTTAGTGGTATCCCTCATGTCTAAGATTCGATTTCAGTTTCTGCTAAGAAATTTAATTCGAGTCAGAGAGCTGGAACAAAGACCAACCATCCTTATGTGGACTTACGAGGGAACGGTACGAAGTCGGACGGTGAATTTTGGTTTTATTTTTACATAGTCGTGAAGGTCTTTTTACGCTGAAAATGGTAGTGGAGGTCTAATTTTTTGTAAGTCCTTTCTAAGGGGGCATTTGGGAGCTCAAAGTTGGTGGTGCGTGCTCCAAATTGTACAGTACATGCCAGCACACGTCAGCGCGCACAGCCAGCGGCTGTCTTGCCACGCCTACCCTCTCCACTCGTTCGGTGCTCCACTATCCCCCACTACATACTGCTACCTAATTGTGTTTATGGGACGGCGAATCCTATTCTATACGGTCAAGTTATCCACGACTGATGGCTATTCCACATACAGGCGATCGCATTGGAGTCTTTGTGTTGTAATGACTGCTTGCAACATTATTGCAGCTCTTATTAGTTCCTACGGTGTTAATATTCAGGAAGCCACAGAGCTATCTGATAAAGAGCAAATAATGTACATACATATAAAGACAACGTTTTTGATGCAATTTTGGAGGACAAATGCGAACTTATTCAGAAGCTTTCTTCGTTGATTCAGAAGATGACGATGGCGTTGAGGATGGGACACAACCACCGAAAAATCGTAAACATGGAGATGAGTTTAACGAAGAGAACATGTCGTGTGATGGCCGAGGAAGACCCTGTAAGTACGTGGAAGATTATGATTCCGAGTTATTGTTGGACATTTATGAAACAATGAAGGATCAAGGACACATGTACGCTGTACGGAAGTATAAGAAGACTCGGTGACAAATTTACGGAATCGTCAACCACGTTGAACACAATGGAGAAATTAGGAAATGTGCAATGGTTCGAACTTGTGTGAAGGAGGAGTTCACCAAGACAAGGATGCGTTATTTATATGTCGCAAAATCCGACATTGAGCGTTGGATTGGTGAGGTTAGAGAGTTGTTTTGCCCCAAACACTCTCTCCAGAGCGACTCCTACTTGACAAACCTTAAAAGGCGTTTGAAAATTCGGTTCCGAAAAGTGACCAAACTCGTCAGTAAAACTTTTAAAACAGACGAAGAAGTACGGCATGAAGAGGCTAAAAAGTTTGTAAAATTCATTAATGAATTGCAAGAAGAGAACGAGATCCCGGATGCCAATATCTGGAATTCGGACCAGTCCCGTGTACGAAATGGCAACACAGAGAAGTTATGATTTTCGTGGTGTGAAAGACGTTCTTGCTACGCTTGTTTGCCGAAATAGTTTTACACACTCCCACACAGTGCAATATCACATTTCTAAAGCCGGAGAAATGGGTCATTTGTTCTTGATCGTATTCCAAGAAATTAATGGAAAGTTTGGACCTCGGGCACAAGAAAGTATCAACGCCTACATGGATGTCTTTAAGTATGTCGTCATTGATTGTTCATCTTCCGGGAAAAGGGGGAAAGGGCATGTACGTGCCTGGTTCCAAAACGTTTTCCATCCGCAATTACAAGACGACGCACGAAATATTCTTCTCCTAGATTCATTCAGTGGCCAGGGCAAAAATGCACGACTTGAATCTCTGACGGACAAACATGTACAAATTGAATACATAGCGAAAGGAACTACGTATCTTTGCCAGCCGTGTGATCTTGGACCCTTCCGACAACTAAAATGTTTAGTCCGTCGAATGGGAAACATTTGCCGAGTAAGGAATTTACACGGCCAGTCAAAATTAAAACCCAAGAACAGACTTTTCATTATAACTAGTCAAATGCTAGCGCATAACCAATTACAAGCTGATTGTTTTGTACCAATGCTAAAATATGCTTGGAAAGGGGGTGGTTATCCCATTACTGACAATACACCGGAATTTCATACTGTCTCGCAAACTAATTTTCATAATTTGTTTGATAAAAAGTGTGCTGGCAATGATTGTACCAATTTTTCGTTTTTAAGGTGTGCGCATTGTTTTCTTGTGTTCAGTTATTCACATTTTGTGTTAGATTTTCACTATCATGCCATAAACAATGCACCCATGCCAGACTGTGTTAGAATAAAGGCATTTCTTGAACAGTTTGAACGGCATGATGATGATGATATGTGATTATGTTTGTAAACCATTGTTATTGTTCTATACTCCACAATGAATTCATCTTTGTAAATAAAATATCCCAACTAACGTCAGTGGAGAACCGAACGAGTAGAGAGGGTAGGCGTGGCAAGACAGCCGCTGGCTGTGCGCGCTGACGTGTGCTGGCATGTACTGTACAATTTAGAGCACGCACCACCAACTTTGAGCTCCCAATTGCCCCCCTTAAAAAGGATTTGCGAAAAATTAGACCTCCACTACCATTTTCAGCGTAAAAAGACCTTCACGACTATGTAAAAATGAAACCAAAATTCGCCGTCCGACTTCGTACCGTTCCCTCGTTAGTAGGGTGTGTGTTTAATTCCCAGCAACTTATATGTGGATTTCCACTTCTAATGCTGTTCCAAACATTAGGCCACGGTCACCTCCTTCCCAAGCCTAGCTTCAATAACAAGCACACCCACTATTACAAATATCTCAATAGCACAGGTAGACAAGTACATGGGGCTAGTAACCATAATGTCCAAACTCCTAAATGAAACATCAACAAACAACAAGCATTTATTAGCTTTGGATGGTACATCGGCTCAGTTTGCTTCTGTGTATGCTAAATGTGTGTGATTCCTGTACTTCTCTGGTGTCTGTAAAAGTGTGTTTTGGTCGAGGATTGGGGTAAGAAGGTGCCCAGGGACATTGAATAAGATAGGCCTATTATCCACAATGTGCCTGACGGGTGTGTAATAAGCTGCATTTCTCTGGTGACTATAAAAGCGTGCTTCAAGGTTTTCACCACGCTCTATTGAACAGCGTTTGTTAGAACGTTGTTTCATTATGAAAAATGAACAAAAATACTTCTAAAACTAGTCTCTCATACGTAGGCTGCATTGTGTTGGTTCCAGGAAAGGTATTATTATTATTATTATTAGTTAAAACCCTGGGGTTGGAGGCCTTGTAGGAGCCAGAGGAATTGGCCTCAGCAGATTTCAATCCCTAAGGTCTGGTCGAGCCAAAGCCTAGCAGTAGAAGATTCAAACAACAAACAAGAAACAGTTCTTGCAATGTTTGTTATAAAAGGTTCGCGAGCACCCACAACCATTTGGCTGAATATTTCAAAGCTAACAGCGTCGATGCCCAGAGTACCATCAGAGAATAACAGTTGTGTGAATTCCAAGGTGTTCTCCTTCAGTTTCAAGGCATTGATCTTGCCTCACGCTGTAGTATATCTGAGTTGAGCAATTCCCGAAGACAAGCCATTGTAGAAATTGCCTCAACACCATGATATTTCTTAAGTATCTAGAGCATCATTATATTATCGGAGATGCACATACAGCAATGCATGCAGCTGGTGTAGCTACGGCCAGACTATAAGGCTTCAAAGTAAGGAGGCCAGGAAGAGCCATGTTCAGCAACAAGGACTCACCAAGCGACTGGAGGTTAAAGAGCAAAGTTAAACAGCTGAGAAAAGAAATAGGTTGATTATAACATTATAAGAATGGCAAAAGACACCGCAAGTTGCTGAATAAGGATAACATAATATTTATAAAAACAAGACACATGCAAACCACAACCCAGAAAAAACATAAATTGCGTAAGTCCTTGATACGTGAATTAAAAAATGGCAGGCAGCAGCACAATGCTTGCAAAATTATCGAGAAACAATGCTGAGGTTGAATCAGAACCATTCATGCATTTATTCATTCATCCATTCATTCATTCACGATGAAAAGCAGTTCTGAAGGAAGCTGAGGCAAAACGGTAAAACAGCAGCTAATGTTCCACCAACCTCAAAAGAGATCACAGATTTCTGGACACCTGAACACAGTGATATAGCCCCGTGAACAACAACGGAGGAGATCAGCCAAAGAGCGGCACTACCGATGGATAGAATAGAAAACCAACCTGATGATATTAGTTTGCACAACGAATTATACAATGTTTGTTATAAAAGGTTCGCGAGCACCCATAACCATTTGGCTGAATATTTTAAGGAATCACCTACTTACCACCAAATGACGAAAACGCGCAGGATCACTCTAAGTATGGGCCAATAACTTATCTCGCATCTGTTTACAAAATCTTCACCTTATGTATCAAAAATTCAATATACCCTCACTGCAGCTCCGAGAATATCCTGCCTAAAGAACAGAAAACAGCTGACGACAGTCTTATGAAAACAAATGTGCGGTAGAAATTCTATCAAACTCTCAATAGCAGGGCTATCACGACGCTGACATACACGTTTGGTCTAATTAGGTGGCCAAACACAGAGCTGTAAGACATTTAAAGAAATACTAGAACATTATTGACTAAACACAGAGTATGTCATCCTAAATCTGCCGTTTGGCGAGTGATTGTACTTCGATCCCAAGGAGGTAGAGGACTAATCAACATCACATATCAGCACAACAATCAGGCTCACAAACTGGGGAAGTACTTTGTAGAAAGACAAGTCAACTCAACCCTACACCGTGCTACTGAATCCGCAGATTATAAATAGCCTACACACCGAGCACAATGTACCTCACATCACACACATGATTCCTGACCCTAACCAAACGGAGCAATGGAAACAAACGCACCTTCAAAACAGATACCCTGATGATCTCAGTAAGGGATATGTAGACAGCAAAGCGTCGAACCTTTGACTGACTGTCGAGAATTTGTTTCCAGAAACTAAAGGAGCGTTGGTGATGGTTGTATTGAAGGGCGAAATATATAGGTCATCTGACCCTAATATTGTGAATGATAGTGAAAATGAGAACGACTAATAAAACGAACTACTGATTTACAACTAATTTATATACTCGAAGAAATAGAAGATAATAAAATGAATGTGGGAAATTAAATACTGGGAAATGAAATGCCCTCAGCCCTCGAAGAGCGAGGACTGATGGACTTGGAAAAAAGCAGAGCTATGAAAGGCAGATAGGGAAGGAAACGTCTGTGGATAAATGGGGGAAAACGAATGCAGCTCAGGAATCCTACGGGGTTGTGAACTCTCGATCTCACCAGTCCTATGCCCTTGAGGGTGCAATGCTATTTAAGTGGACCATGAGTGGTGGAGCTACACACATCCTGCCTCCTATAGGTTATGTATAACAGTAGGCAGGAGATACCACTAAGAGGAAAAGAATTGGTATGGTCCTTCGAAATAATAACTTACATGTAGACTTAAAAATTAGTCGCAAGGTTGGGGACAAACAGCCGGGTATTGATTATCCTTTAAGATGAACGTTAAATGCTCTCTTCACAAATTCAAATGATTTGTTGTTAATTCATTTTAGGGTGTTGGAACATCTTTGTCATCAGCCCCGTGTGCTTAGGTGTGTGTTATATATGTCTGATAACTCTAGTAGATTGTGTAGATGCATCAGACTCAAGGATGGGGTACTATACCAGTATTTTTCCGGCGGGAGAATGGAAAAACCAACGGATAAGGCACTCTCAAAAAATCGCCACTGACAGGGCAGGGATTCGAACTTCCTTGCTTGCTGCAGCTCCCCTATTGCGATCGTTGTGACAATTCAAAAGTGGACACCCTTTATCTCAAGGCACTGGCACATTTTCTACATTGTTCGGAATGAGGCGTTACCAGAATATAGAAAGAAAATTGCATTAAAATCGAAATGGCAATTTATAAAAGCAACATGTCACCCTTCGACTAAAACAAAAATAAGAAACCTCGTGCTTTGCGAGGGAGTCAATATCCAGGTTGTTGGGCATAGGGAAGTTCCATTAACAAATGATAGAGTGATTTCGTTTCTAAAAATGGCCCAAATAATGATTTTCTTTATGCCATCCCCAAATTACTGTTAAATGACACGTTTCTTTGTCAGGCTTAAAGGGTGCACGTCAGTATCGACCATTTTCGGATGGTTGTAGTAACTATCAGATGCTCACTTAGTTGGCCCAACATGCACCTGCGTAGTGCGCGATGGCGTTGGGTGGAGCCATGATTCATTGTGAAATGCACAAGAAAACTCATGGTTTAAAGATGATCTTGATGATGATGGTGGTGGCTATTGCACTTAATGGTATTCCTTCTAATTACAAACAAACAATGTGCATGTTTAGGATTGCTGTAATCCTCGACCATGACCATAGTGACATTTAGGATTGCTGTACTCCTCGACCATGAACATAGTGACCTTTAGGATTGCTGTACTCCTCGACCATGACCATAGAGACTTTTGGATTGCTGTACTCCTCAACCATGAACATAGTGACCTTTAGGATTACTGTAATCCTCGACCCCGAGCATAGTGACATTTAGGATTGCTGTACTCCTCGACCATGAACATAGTGACCTTTAGGATTGCTGTACTCCTCGACCATGACCATAGAGACTTTTGGATTGCTGTACTCCTCAACCATGACCATAGTGACCTTTAGGATTACTGTGATCCTCGACCCCGAGCATAGTGACATTTAGGATTGCTGTACTCCTCGACCATGACCATAGAGATTTTGGATTGCTGTAATCCTCAACCATGACCATAGTGACCTTTAGGATTACTGTACTGCTCGACCCCGAGCAGAGTGAAATTTAGGATTGCTGTACTCCTCGACCATGACCATAGTGACTTTTGGATTGCTGTACTCCTCGACCATGACCATAGTGACCATTAGGATTGCTGTACTCCTCGACCATGACCATAGTGACATTTAGGATTTCTGTATTCCTCGGCCATGACCATAGTGACCTTTAGGATTACTGTACTCATCGACCATGACCATACTGGCCTTTAGGATTACTGTATTCCTCGACCATGACCATAGTGAACTTTAGGATTGCTGTAATCCTCAAACATGACCATAGTGAACTTAAGGATTACTGTACTACTCGACCATAACCATAGTGACATTTAGGATTGCTGTACTACTCGACCATGACCATAGTGACTTTTAGGATTGCTGTACTCCTCGACCATGACCATAGTGACATTTAGGATTACTGTACACCTCGATCATGACCATAGTGATATTTAGGATTGCTGTACTCCTCGACCATGACCATACTGACTTTTAGGATTGCTGTACTCCTCAACCATGACCATAGTGACCTTTAGGATTGCTGTACTCCTCAACCATGACCATAGTGACATTTAGGATTACTGTAATCCTCAACCACGAGCATAGTGACCTTTAGGATTACTGTAATCCTCGACCATGACCATAGTGACCTTTAGGATTGCTGTACTCCTCAACCATGACCATAGTTAACTTTAGGATTACTGTAATCCTCGACCCCGAGCATAGTGACCTTTAGGATTGCTTTACTCCCCAACCATGACCATAGTGACCTTTAGGATTACTGTACTCCTCGACCATGACCATAGTGACATTTAGGATTGCTGTTCTCCTCGACCCCGACCATAGTGACCTTTAGGATTACTGTAATCCTCGACCATGACCATAGTGACTTTTAGGATTACTGTACACCTCGACGATGACCATAGTGACATTTAGGATTGCTGTACTCCTCGACCATGACCATACTGACATTTAGGATTGCTGTACTCCTCAACCATGACCATAGTGACCTTTAGGATTGCTGTACTCCTCAACCATGACCATAGTGACATTTAGGATTACTGTAATCCTCAACCCCGAGCATAGTGACCTTTAGGATTACTGTAATCCTCGACCATGACCATAGTGACCTTTAGGACTGCTGTACTCCTCAACCATGACCATAGTTACCTTTAGGATTACTGTAATCCTCGACCCCGAGCATAGTGACCTTTAGGATTGCTTTACTCCCCGACCATGACCATAGTGACCTCTAGGATTACTGTACTCCTCGACCATGACCATAGTGACATTTAGGATTGCTGTTCTCCTCGACCCCGACCATAGTGACCTTTAGGATTACTATAATCCTCGACCATGACCATAGTGACTTTTAGGATTACTGTACTCCTCGACCATGACCATAGTGACCTTTAGGATGAATGTACTCCTCGACCATGACCATAGTGACTTTTAGGATTACTGTACTCCTCGACCATGACCATAGTGACTTTTAGGATTACTGTACTCCTCGACCATGACCGTGGTGACCTTTAGGATTACTGTACGCCTCGACCATGACCATAGTGACTGTTAGGATTACTGTACTCCTCGACCTTGACCATAGTGACCTTTAGGATTACTGTACTCGTCGACCATGACCATAGTGACTTTAAGGATTACTGTACTCCTCGATCATGACCATAGTGACCTTTAGGATTAATGTACTCGTCGACCATGACCATAGTGACTTTTAGGATTACTGTACTCCTCGACCATGACCATAGTGACTTTTAGGATTACTGTACTTCTCGACCATGACCATAGTGACTTTTAGGATTACTGTACTCCTCGACCATGACCATAGTAACTTTTAGGATTACTGTACTCCTCGACCATGACCATAGTGACTTTTAGGATTACTGTAATCCTCGACCATGACCGTGTGACCTTTAGGAGTACTGCACTACTCGACCATGACCAGAGTGACATTTAGGATTACTGTACTCCTCTACCATGACCATAGTGACCTTTAGGATTACTGTACTCCTCGACCATGACCATAGTGACCTTTAGGATTGCTGTACTCCTCGACCACGACCGTGGTGACCTTTAGGATTACTGTACTCCTAGACCATGACCATAGTGACCTTTAGGATTGCCGTACTCTTCGACCATGACCATAGTGACCTTTAGGATTGCTGTACTCCTCGACCATGACCGTGGTGACCTTTAGGATTACTGTACTCCTCGACCATGACCGTGGTGACTTTTGGATTGCTGTACTCCTCGACCCCGAGCATAGTGACCTTTAGGATTACTGTACTCCTCCACCATGACCATAGTGACCTTTAGGATTGCTGTACTCCTCGACCACGACCGTGGTGACCTTTAGGATTACTGTACTCCTTGACCATGACCATAGTGACTTTTAGGATTGCTCTACTACTCGACCATGACCATACCGACCTTAAGGATTGCTTTACTCCTCGACCACGACCATAGTGACCTTTAGGATTGCTGTACTACTCGACCACGACCGTGGTGACCTTTAGGATTCCTGTACTCCTCGACCATGACCATAGTGACTTATAGGATTGCTGTACTCCTCGACCACGACCGTGGTGACCTTTAGGATTGTTGTACTCCTCGACTACGACCATAGTGACCTTTAGGATTGCTGTACTCCTCGACCATGACCGTGGTGACCATAAGGATTGCTGTACTCCTCGACCACGATCGTGGTGGCCTTTAGGATTGCTGTACTACTCGACCATGACCATAGTGACCTTTAGGATTGCTGTACTCCTCGACCACGACCGTGGTGACCTTTAGGATTACTGTACTCCTCGACCACGACCATAGTAACCTTTAGTATTGCTGTACTCCTCGACCACGACCATAGTAACCTTTAGTATTGCTGTACTCCTCGACCATGACCATAGTAACCTTTAGTATTGCTGTACTCCTAGACCATGACCATAGTAACCTTTAGTATTGCTGTACTCCTCGACCATGACCATAGTAACCTTTAGTATTGCTGTACTCCTCGACCATGACCATAGTGACCTTCAGGATTGCTGTACTCCTCGACCACGACCATAGTGACCTTTAGGATTGCTGTACGCCTCGACCACGACCGTGGTGATCTTTAGGATTGCTGTACGCCTCTACCACGACCATAGTGACCTTTAGGATTGCTGTACTCCTCGACCACGACCATAGTGACCTTTAGGATTACTGTACTCCTGCACCACGATCGTGGTGAACGTTAGGATTGCTCTACGCCTTGACCATGGCCCTTGGCGACCATGAGGATCGATGTAGCCTCGGTCTCAAACCGTGGTGACCTTGAGGATTGCTGTACTACTCGACCAAGACCGTGGTGAACTTAAGGACCTTTAGCCTCGGTTTCGATCCTTGATGATCTTTAGGATAGATGTACGCATCAACCATGACCTGTGGCGACCTTGAGATTGATGACGTTCGTCTCGGCCATGATCCGTGGCAATTTTCAGTATTGGTGTAGTCTTGGTCTCAACTCGTGGTAACATTAAAGATTGCTCTACGCCATAACCACGACCCGTTGCCTCCTTGAGGTTTGATGTAGCTTCGGCCACAATCCATGGTGACCTTGAAGATTGTCACATGCCTTCACCACGATGCTTGCGATTACGATGACTGCTGTACGCCTCAGCCTCGGCTTGATGTGACTATCATATTGCCTTGCGCTTCGGTCATGACCGTGGCCGACGAAAGAGACAGGCCACAGCGCGGATCTGTGACGTCAGAGGAGTGGTGTCGCTCGCTCGCCGCAATGATAGCACCGAGGTATTCTCATCTATACAAGCCTACCAATAGCCGAGTAATTTGTTAGTTTGAATTTAAGGATACCGGTACTCAAAAATAAAGTTAAATGCTGTGGAAGAAATACACCTCTATCACTAGCTCAAAACTTTCGAGCAGTAGAATATTAGACAGTGTTATAAAAACATTGAATGGATGTTCCAGTTTATGCAGATATACAAAACTGTACATATTATCCTCTTATCTTTGTTCATCAATAAGTTGTTTCCATATATACCAGTTTACATGTAAGTTTAACTTTAAAAGCAGCTGGATTTTTTTTTAAAGAAGAAGAATCAACCAAGCATTGAATTAGGAGAAAGTAGCCAGTGCTTCATTTATTGCAAGGGAAGGGTCATTCATGCCCCAAAATAATAAAAACGAATATAAGAAATTTGAGCCTACACTCATGGTTTTAAAAATTTTGCTTTCTTGAGTAGGCCTACCATAAGACAATCTTTTTTCAATAACAAAAATTTAATGCATTCTTCAGTTACCGGTACATATATGAATTGCTGAGATAATACTTACCTCCTTTAGCAGAGAGCCTTTTATCTGACACCAATCAAACTTACCGAGCAACTTTTGTAGATTTGATGGATGAGGCAGATAAATATGACCACTCCGATGTAAATTTTTATATGCTGATGACGAGTGAACATATATGGAAGCTGCCAAGAGTAACGTGTCTCCACTGTACCTACGATTGTTTGCCGTAACATCTAAAAACTTAATTAGCTCTATTAAAAACTGTAATGGTGTACACTCATCACTCGAAAAACTTCTCTGTAGGATGTTAACAGCAGCATTCACTGCTGACACCTTTCTTCCATTTTCATCGCACACAGAATTTTCAACGAACTGAAGTAGTTCATCAAATGAATTTTTGTTCGTAATGCGAAGAAAGTTTTGTGGCACTTTATGTTTGGGAATCTGTAACCCATCGACAGCCAGCTCAATGCTGAGGTTATTTAAAATACACACAGAACCTGTAATTACGGGCACTGCATCACTCACATTCATCAAACACATCACCAACTTGCCTTCTGTCTTGACATATGTCCATTCCTGCTTAAATGTATTCCTGTTGGAGGAGAAGTGTTCAGATATATCTGATACACTGTGCACAGTTTTCTCTTCTTCGTAGTGTCTGAAGTCTTCCAGGCTCGCTTCTATGGCTTTATCCAGATTTTCTTTCTCTGCATCACACAGTCTTCTAGAAGAAGGCCCAGGAGTGGATAGATATCCTGGCAAATTCGGAAATATTGAAGGTACTGCATCAGGCTTCAACTTCGGATAACTCCTAGCAAATGTCTTTATTTCCCCATCAACTATAAATTGCTCTGTCCTGATAACAGAGCTATCAGGAAAATGTTTTATACAAACTATAGGCTTGCTCACTTGTGAGAAGTCAGTGGGAATTTTTCTAAGCCATATATTTCTTAATTTTTCGTCCTTTGGGAGAGAAAATGTAGAAACATTTTCATGCTGAGATCTGTAATTGCTCTTACAGCCAGCCACATTACAGCATCTCGGCATTTTGATTTCCTGTAAAGGGATACATTCATTAAATTTCTAACTTTAACTCAGGTAATTAACTTAGCATGCATTACAATATTCCTCAACATCCACAATATTAGGCTGACGTAAATTCGTACATAACCTACACCACACGTGCGTTTGATTAATCTGTAGCACTAATAAGAAATAAAGTATCGCAGGTGTTAACACTTACCCTGTAGGCTACTTGATTATTGCAGCTACATGATGCACCACAACACAAGTTGGATGCAAAGTTGGACGTTACACTTTATAAAACACTAACTATTCTCACACTGCTATTCACAAGAAATTCACAAGTCGACTCAACCAGGGTCACTACATCGCCTACGTCACAGACAAGATGGCTGTTCGCACTGGGGCCAGTATCTTTCGTCGGCCACGGGTCATGACCTATTGCGGCTCAGAGAATTGCTGTATAGCTCTGCCACTACCTGTAGCAACCAGGAGAAATGATATACGCCTCTATCAATATCTCTTGTAGACATGAGGAATGATGCACTCTCCAGCCAAGTATCTGAGCTGCGATGTTGGCTTTTGAAGGTTAGGACCTGACCATCGCTCTGCTTGGTTTGTTGGCCCCACACAAAGATTGGTCATGACAAGAACCCTGATGGCAGTTGAACCTTCATCAGTCAACAGCTGATATGTGTTCCTCGTATACTTGACAGCGACTACAGAATCATTTTCTAAGTATTAACGTCTCAGATGAAATTGGCTATATGCCAAGCCTGTGCGAGGCTGGTGCACATGGTAGACAGCAGACAAGTGGACGCGTGAGGAATGCATTTGGCAATGTCTTAACTGCACGGTTGCAGCTTCTGGATTATTCCGCGAATTCCATGCACTTGCTTGTTGCATTTTTTGAAGTTTTATTTCATACTCACTCGCAATCTTTCCAGTTCACTGGTTTCTTCGTGCATCGTAGCTTCTACAGCACATAAGAGAACAACGAAGCAGTCAAGGAAGTCGAGGAAGCACATGTATGCAGGAACGTTGTTGGAATACCAGAACCAGGAGTCCCTAATATTCCGGGATCCTTCCTGAAACTCTCATCAAGTGACTTCTATGCTGTGCCAATTAAAATAATACTACCCACATATTTCCTTTATTTCCCTATGTAACATCAGGCACCACAGAATATATGTTTACAAAGAGTGTAGACCGACTTATTTTATTTTCTCGTTTTCCTGCATTCTTACTTACATTTCTTTAATTATTGATCTTTCCTTATTTCTGTTTTATTATCCTCGTTTCTCGCGGCTGTTGATTCTTCCTTCATTCATTACTCCATTAATTTGTTCATTGATTGATTCATTCTTCCTTCTTTCCATTCTTTCTATGGCTTTCTCTAATCTTCATGCATTATTACTTTAACTTGTACTCCGTTCTTTCTTTCTTTCTTTCTTTCTTTCTTATGTGGGCGTGGTGGCGCAACAGTCAAGCTATTAGCCTCTCACCAAGGGGGACCGGTTTCGATTCCCAGTCAATGCATGTGATATTTTCGAAGTGGAATGACATGTCCTGTGGTTCGGATTCCACGTAAACAGGAGGTCCCATGGCTCATGATCGCACGATTAACGATCACGTAAATCTACAAGCTTCCTTCCGCTTTCTTTCTTTGTAACGTTCTATCCTTCCTTTCTTTTTTGCTACTTTCTTTCTTTCTTTCTTTCTTTGTTACTTTCTTTCTTTCTTTCTTTCTTTCTTTCTTTCCATCTTTCTTTATATCTTTCTTTCTTTTTTATAGGGTTTTCATTTATCGTCCTCCTTTCTGACATTCATTTCCTTCCATTCTTCTTATCTTCATTATTTCTTAGGTATATTATATTTCCTTCTTTATATTTACTTGTATTTCCTGATCCTTTCGCTCTCTCTCTACTTTTATTGATCTCTTCTATTTCAGTTATTCCATTTATTCTTTCTCCTTTATTCTCGATGTGTTGGTATATTGAAGAGGTGTCGGCAAGTTGAGTGCTGAGACAGCTGATCCCTGATTACAAGACTGCAAGAATGGCAACAAGCTTCGAGCACTTGTGGTGGTACGAGTGCGAGGACAATGACTTTCTCTTCAGGATCAATCGTGAAAATGGTGAGGGACGGAGATAGTCTCCTCAGGCGTATTTCATGAAAATATTGTATAAAGGGGTGGGGAGGCACCTATCCGTTTAGGCGCATATAACGTAAAACTGGGATGGGGTAAGGGTGATGAGCATTCTTCTCGGCCACAAATCCTGAAAAATACACAAATAAATTTATAACAACCGTAAAACTTTCCTTTATTTATGCTAACTAATATTTTACTGCTGACTTCGATTATTCCACTTTAAACATGTGTATGCATATTATTTCAGTAGCCTAATGCTAAACATCAAGCTTTACTGGGACCGCAGTATCCCTTTGCAACACCATGACTCAATAAATGTTGTTTCTTTTAGAGGCTTTGTGACATCCAGGGGCGGTCGCAGCCAGAACTTTTGGAGGGGGCCCTAAGCCCATAAGGAGGGGGGGGGGGGGAGGCATCCGTCCTATTTTTATATACAGTAGGCTATCTTTAATTTTTACTGGTAGCATGTCGCATAATATCATAAGGACTGAAATTCGTATAATAACCTATTAGTTTTATAAAAATCGAGGAGAGGGTCGAATAGACTCTAGAAAGAGAACACACGTAATACAATTTAAATCTGTTTATTGTAGGTATCTGATCAATGAACAAAATCCAATCGCCTTGTCTTCATTTTGGCAAACCGATTATTTACTTTCTCCACACTGACTTTCGTTGACTGATGGCAATGTAACAGAGCCTGTCCAGTTAGCCTTTCTTCCGGCATTCGGGACCGTAGCCAGTCCTTCAGCCGTCGCAATGTCGGGAGTGGCGTTACTCACAGGCAACGTCGCCAAAACCTGCAGGAGAGTGTTGACTGTAGGTGTCAAGCTTTGAGAAGCAGCTACCATTGACTCAATTGCAATTAATGGCAATTTCTTCCCTGCCGACTTCAATCTCAACCATCGCTGTCTCCATACAGCATACTCTCCCTGCAAGTGGCGCCCGTCGGAAATTAGCAAAGGCTGATACTTGATACGAAGAGCCTCCAAACATTGCACCACTGTTGGGTCTTCAGCCGGTTTGTCAACGCAGATTGCAGGCATCAAGTCGAATGCGGCCAAAGATTCATTTGGAAATTGTTCCTTGAGATCCTGCACCACATGCTCGATCAGCGGAATGAAGACAGTTCGGCGGAAGAACTCTTCGGGTGCGTCAATGTCAGCTGGAACGTTGGACCGCTTCCTCCTGCCTGCTCTTCGGGGCAACGCCACCTCAAACTCCAGTTCTTCCGCAAAATATTATCTCGAAGTACGGTTCAGCATTCTCACGTGCAGTCGAAAGCGCCTCGATGGTGTCCATGACACCCGTGGAAGCCATCACCAAGTCCAATGAGTCCTGACGAAGAAGGCTCAAAGGCCGGGTTTTAGCTAGAACGTCGCACAGACACAACATTGAAACCACAAATTGCGTATCACACAATGATTGAATGAGGGATTCAGCTGCACTCGATGTGTCGCTGTTCTCCCATTCTCCTATGATTTCTAAAGTTCGAATTATCTTAACTAAGAGTCTCTCGAACTGTAAATGGCCATCATGTTTTTCACTCCACCTCGTTTCACACAGTTTGCCAAAGTCTTCGCCCAAAACTGACAAAAAAAAGCTTTGTATCTTTTAGGAGATGATCTAGCAAAGTTAATTGCATTTTTCATCAATGCTGTATCATTACGAGTGGGCACTACTTTTGAAGTTTTCGCTAAGCTGCTGTTAAGGGTGTGATTGTAGCATGGACACCTAGAACCGCAAGGTGCCGCTATCAAAAGTTCCTGTACTGCACCTTTCGTTTCCAATGACATCACCGAACAGTTATCCGTGCCTACCCCAACACAAAGCTTAAGATCGAGTGAGAGCCTTGTAGTGAGATCTTGTACAACGTGACCAACAGCAAAGCCTGACAATTTTGGTTCCCCGCCTTGAATATCGTCCTCCCTAATAGACTCATAGGCGTCCGCAAATGTCAAAATATCTTCGTGCACCTTCTCTTCGTGGACGTAGCGAAGTGACAATGCAAGCTGTTCTATTAGCGAAATGTCTGTTGTCTCATCGAACATGACGGAAAACATGCTGCTACTTTCACCTTCCGAACAATGTCTTCTTGGATTTCCTGACGACAGCACTTAATCAGTTCATTTTGTGTTCTATTACTAATATACGTAGCCCGTGCTGATGCATTTTCAAGGTGGCTACGGAGAGTTTCGTCGCCGCTTTCGACTCGAAACTGAAGGAGTTCGCGGAAGTTTCCTTCATTTTCTAAGGAGTCTGGAGGGCTGGTCTCACTCTCACAGGCAGGTCCTGTGATGTCAAAATTGGAACTGTCAAGTCAAACCTTTGCTCTCTTCCCTCTCTCTCCTCTGCCTTTCTCTTTCTCATTTCTCTTTCTCATTTTCTTTTTTTTTTCTTTCTATTTTTGAAGACCGTTTGGGGGGGCCATGGCCCCCCTGCCCCCCCCCCTTGGGACCGCCCCTGGTGACATCGTGGTCATGTATCCCCGGGTGTATTTAGAATTGGTCTGATAACCTGTGTCACTCTGATGTCTGTACTAGTGTGTTTTGTATTTGTAATTGAGGTAGGATTTGGGTAGGAAGTGGCCGTGGCCTTATGTTAGGCACCATCCAAGCATTTACCTGGAGTAGAAGTGGGAAACCAAGGAAACCCACTTCTAGGATGTCTGAGGTAGGAATCGAACACTCCTCTCCTCAGTTCTGTTTCACGAGTCTGAGTGTAGGTTACTCCGTTCCATCCCTCAGACCAGAATTAAAATATCTTGGCAGAGCCGGGAATCGAACCCGGGCCTCCATGTTGACAGCCAAGAGTGCTCGCCACTGCGCAACGAGGCAGACTGAATAAATGTATGTATGACAACTTAAATTTCAAGAATAGCTTAAAAGATTATGATCCCGGTACTCTTTATTATAATAATAATATGTTACGGGGAGTCCACTGTCCTTGGGGTAAATCTGAGACTTGTTCTCATACAAAACGGTCGCTTACAGTGACATCGGACAAGAGTGTAATCTCTCAAAGATTAATCGCTACTTAAGTGGAAAAACCAGCGCATAAATGCGGTTCTCATCAGAAGGAAAATATTATGTTACCAAGGGTCTGGCATGTGCGTTACGTTTCCATAAATGTTATAATTTCTGTTCATTCTGAATGACGTATAACTGGATATTGGACCCAATTTACCTGCCCTGCTGACTCACACATGGCTTCTATAATGAGTCACATTTATGAATGACTAGCGGACCCGTGCGAGAAATCTCTAACCTAACCCCGTGGCACTACAGCCCTTGAAGGGCCTAGGCCTACCAAGCGACCGCTGCCCAGCCATTTGGCCTGCAGATTTTGGGGTGACGCGTGGTCAGCGCGTCGGCTCCCCTCGGCCGTTAATCTTGGTTTTCGTGACCGGGGCACTGTCTCACTGTCAGACAGCTACTCAATTGTCCTCACGAGGCTGAGTGCACCCCGTTCCAACCCTCACGTCAGTTTTAAAATCCCTGACGGAGCCGGGGATCGAACCCGGGGCCTCTGGGCGAGAGGCAGGCGCGCTACCCCTACACCACGGGGCCGGCTGTGCGAGAAATCTCGCATGTTCATAAACCACACTTTCCCCAATAGATTTATAATGAAATTATACGGTTTGAGTACTCATTCCTTTGATTTTCTGTTTCTGAAATCCGTGCAAAATAATATAGGAAATACCTCAGAATGTTAAAATGACATGAAACAGGCGTCACAGCGGCCAAAATGTGAAGTGGACAGCAATTATGGAGCGTATTTTCCTACAGCAACAGTATCTGCAAATCGCACACTTTGTACATTTTATTAAAAGTCATTTTTTAAAGAAATTATAGATATTTATGAAATTAGAGTGCAATTCGTCACTGCTAATGTCTTTTCTCTTTCATTTGAATGCTCATTCGTCACGATCGGTCACTTATGAGTGCCGCAGGAGGTATCTATACTACTGAAATAATATATACTAGCGGACCCGTGTGAGACATCTCGCATGTTCATAAACCACACTTTCCCCAATAGGTTTATAATGGAGACTTAGGAGAAAGGTTATGTTTTTATTTCAACCAAATTAATATAGAACACTATTTACATTTCAGTTAGAATTCCAAGTTCTACGTTCCCTAACTTAAGAAGGCAATCACTGAAAATTGGATCATCATAACACTCACCGGTTATTCAATATTTATGAAATTATACGATTTGATTTACTGTTTCTGAACTCCATGCAAAATGATTAAGGAAAGACTTCAGCATGTTAAAATGACATGAATCAGGTGTCACAGCGGCCAAAATATGAAGTGGACAGCAATTATGGAGTGTATTTTCCTACAGCAACAGTATCTGCAAATCGCAAACTTCGTACATTTTTTAAAAGTCATTTTTAAAGAAATTATAGTTATTTATGAAATTAGTCCAATTCGTCACTGCTAATGTCTATTCTCTTTCATTTGAATGCTCATTTGTCACGATCAGTCGCTTCTGAGCGCCGCAGGAGGGATCTATAATACCGAAATAATATATATGATCATCACATCTCTTAATGTATCTCACTACTATTTTATTGCGTTATTTGAAAATCAACAACCAAGAAGTGCCGTATACAAATGACGGAAGTATGCTTTCCTTCGCTTGGTCATCCTAAAATTACTCAGTTGCTTGGTCTATGGCTAGCGTAAAAATGTTTTCCTCCATTATATCCCTTATTCATGTTTATATTATTGCCAGAGAAGAGAATAAGATGAGGGATAATTAGAATCACCTTGGGAACGGACCGTTGATCACGGAATATTTCATAACTACCTTCAATCGCAACACAGTACGCTAATTAAGGGTAATTTTAGAATAAATATCCTGTTTGTAATCCCAACGATAAATAAATAAATTAAGAATTGTTTCTATCATTAATGCAGATAAATTATTGAATATTACTTCCGGGAAGAAGACACTGGTCATTTTTCACGAAGTGGCGTAATTCTGAAGTCTTCATACTCGTCCTGTCCACTGATTGAAGTAACTTACGTTCAATCACATTGTCTACAGCCGGATGTAACTCAGGATGACCACTAACTGCTGTAATGGCTAGTATTCTCGACTGTCACCCTTAAAACCCGAGTTCGATTCCTGGCTCTCAAAAAAAAAAAAAAACAATTTTGCTATGAGAGCTGGAATGGGGGTACACTAAGCCTCCTGAGACAGGACTGAAAAGAGATGGGTTCCATTTCCATCTCAGCCAACCTAGAAGTGGTTTTTCGTGGTTTCCCACTTCTACTCTTGGCGAATACCGAGATGGTTCGCAACTTAAGGCCAATCTACGTCCCAATTACAAATGTACACACTACTACAGACTCAATAATAACATAGGTTAAGAGACAAATCCTACACACACCCAAGTATACGGGTTTAAATGACAATGATGTCGCAAGCACCCACATGAATTAACTACAAGAACAACTGAGGAATGATGCCCTAACTGACGATGTTTAATTTGTGCGATCAATTTTGAGTGTGTTTATATAATCACAGGATACACAGCTACATTGCGCAATTTCTAACGAACTTTCTGTTTTTAACTTCACGTGTAATGCGTCCTCCTGTTAACATATTAACAGCTGATTCTCTCATTCTGTGTATCCGCGGTACTTTGTCCGATGCTGTTCTACACAGTGTTCTGCCGTCCTTCAACCTACTGCCAACCGCGTTTATCCTTAATTTATTGTTTCGTGGATATAATATTTTCAATATAAATTATTCTTAGCCGCACCATGAACCTGATTACTATTTCCTTCCTTTCATTTCTGACGATAGCATTATAAAGAACTTCATTTCTTCATTTCATTTTGCTATATATTTTCAGTCAGTCAAGATGCCAATGTGCCCAGATAAATTGGGTGGAGAATGACACGTATTCTTGGCCGTCACCCTTGAGTTGCGAGTACAATATTAATAGTAATAATAATAACAAGAATAACTAACTGCCTTGCTTAGGTCTTCGTTTATTTAGAATTGCACACACTTCCCAATTAATATCAATGGTTACCTTATCGTGTACATAGCCTCACTTTCATCACTAAGTCTTTTCCTGCGTGTTAGAGGAAATATTTTTGCATGACTTGTTGACTTGAAGCAAAAGTCACAGAAAAATTATTCACCGAACAAGCGGTATCTCATATAATAAGTAGCAGTATTTGGCACATTGGTAAACCATACAATATGGACACTAAGAATTGGCTATCAATTTTGCTATATATTTTCAGTCAGTCAAGACGCCAATGTGCCCAGATAAATTGGGTGGAGAATGACACGTATCTATTCATCTGTTGTTGCTCCGTGGAAACTGAATAACTACTATACCAAACGTCAGGTCAAGTCCTGAGGAAAATATCCCTCCACGCATCTCCTCTCTCTGTGGCCCATCTTGAGTTTCCGGCATGGAAACTCTAGATTGTCATCCCTCAACCTACTATATACATCTAAAATCATTTGTTTGCACCTTTTACACAACCTCTCTCCACTTTTATCACATGTGAAGTAGTTTATAGGTAATTCAAGCATAATAGCTGCCGTTTGAACACGTCGTCTCATCGAGGAAACCATGTTGTGCATTGTGCGACCGTACATGGAGGAAAGAATAAGAGGAGATGCCCTGAGCTCGTTTGAGTGAAGCCAAGCGCTGCAACCAAAGTGGGCGTAACCTTAACTCGTATTCGGTGGTCTGTGACTTGCATGGGACATTGTTTTGGCCCTGGTTTTTATCGCGCCCCGGTTATGCAACTTTGGAAACGTAATAACAGTAGTGATAAGTTATTTAAAAAAATCTTCAATTCTAACCTCAGCATGTGTTGGCCTACCCTATATATCAAAAAAATAAAAATCATTCCTCTGCTGTCGGTCAATAATTACGGTAGGCCTACGTAATTAATCAATTCGAGGCTACCGGTAATCGTCAAGATTCTACCCCCCACAAAGAAAATAGCGTACGGTACCGAAACGTATAGGCTATACCGTATTTTTGTGCAAATATGCGTCCTTTTTTAATTCTTCTGTTTATTAATGTTGACGTTCGTATTCTTGAATATCAAAATGTGTACGACCAATGAGTGAAAGTGGTTGTGCTCGAAATTAGGCCTAAAAACTGGTGAATGCCTCAACACCAATAAGAACATAAAACTCAATTTGGTGTAAATACCGTAATTAGTTCGGCATCATTAATTCCCAAGATGTTCCTTCTTTGGTATAACTCGCATCTTCAGACACCTGTATTCAATTTAATCAGTGTTTCAGCGTATTATTACGTTTTGCTGCGTCTTTCTTACAAAACTAGCCTCGCAAAGGTGCTCTAATATTTATATTTAAATTGGCTTTTAAAACGATAACGCAGCTTAATTGTGCCAAGTACCGTGAAGTACAGTGTGCATTCTGCCTATCCAAGAAAAAATCTTGACTTGTCATTGAAGTTTCATGTCACTAAAATACATTACTAGTTGGAGTGGTTTACGGCTTTAAGCATAGGGACAGCCATTTTCTTGCAACCAAAGTGGGCGAGCCGTTTGGCTTCAACAGCTTGCGCTAGGCAGCGCAGCGAAGACATCTCCCTCCTTTCTTTCCTCCATGGACAGTAACGGTGTTGCCAAACTTTGAGCCTGATTCGCCATAAAATCTAATTACTCGGGCGCTCTTTTGCCACTCAAACAAAGTTTATACACAACAAAATGTAATATAATATAAAATTCATACTGAATTACTCTGGCTATCGTATTCACACCCACTAATTCATCACATGAAAAGCAAAGTTGGTAAAGCTCCCAATTAACGAGAAAATGAAAAATCTATTCATTGATTTTTCCAAAGGGAATTCTGAAAAAGCAATCTAGTGAGCTTATGGAAACAGCAGCATGCGCTGGAAAATATTGAACGCCAAAAGCAAGCAGAAAAGGTGGGAACTATTTCCTGGTGCGTTAGACTCTTCATAGATCAGAACATCAAAGGTACCGCTTAGGTCTTGAGGTGACTAGAGGTATTGAGACCGTCAAGGTCGAGTCAACAACCACGATGACTTTCCTAACGTCCCATAAATAGAATAAAATTACCGTGAGGATCAGGTGACCTTCCATAAAGGCTAAAGCGGCACGAGAGTCCGTAGTCCACAGGGATCGTGGTACATGGTGACGATGGTCATAGACCGCCTAAGGAAAGGTTCACCTTAAAACTAGACTGAGAAAATAAACATCCAGACTTATGTAAAACACCGTGAAAATTTATTTAAAATTCACAAGCCCCTAGCCTAGTTCGGAGGGTTATAATCGGCTAGTCCGCAAGCTAATAAATAAACAAAAATAAAGAGCAGGTCCCTACCTGAGAAGACACGGAAAACCCTCGCGAAAGATCTAACTCACAATAATAAAGCAACAACAGTAACGCTAGGAATATGGTACAACGCAAGTCCCTAGTTCAAGTTACATGATTAAGCTAATATCTGAATTTACATTTAACAGGGTGGCAACACAAATCTAAGTTAGGATGGTACCATTTCGACATTTACATTTAACGTTAATTCATCTAGCTAAGTCCTATCAATTAACAAAATTTACGGCGATGACGTCCGTAAAAGAAAACAATTACATCCAAAAGCTAAGTGTACAGCCATGAAAAACAAACAATTTAATTATGCTTAATAACTATGTGCTAACAGCACACAATAAGGTAACATGTAGGATTTATACACTTGACATCATAAATAAATAATGAAATAAACACAGTAGTTTTATTTAAAAATTCCTGCCTGCACCTTGGTTTACTCTTTGTAAACCATAGTCATCTAATGTGTATAATTACGGTGACGAATGCGTAGTTGAGACCACGTCTGACATCGCATGGCCTGAGCTCCACAAGCTACGAACTCTGGGTTCGCGCATGCTTCAGGTCGCTACAAAAATGTCAACTGTCCTAGTCATTTCCTCACAAGGAAATTATCTTCAACTGCACGGCTATGTCAACAGTTCCAGAATGCAAAGAACAAAGTTAGATAGAAAGAATCGTTAGTTAGGCTTGTTTTACAACAATTATGCGTCTTATTATTAAGATGTCGGTTTATAGGTTTATCGTAGGTTTATGGCGAATAACATTGACAATAGCCTGGGCACGGAGTGTCTCCATTGAGATCATTCTCCACCAAAAAGCCTCGACTCAACAGTCGGAATATAATCAACGAGTACAACAACTCGGACACACAATAACACGGGTTACCAGCAGCGCTAAGCTCGCGTTCAATAACTCTGGGATAGGCCTGTACACAACAGTTACCTTCCAATAACATCTGGTCCACGGGAACAGTCCCGGACAAGGCATACTCAAAATACCTTCATACAATAACATCCTGCTATAACAGGGTAGCCTTCACCATACTATAGAAAACCTTACATAACTGTATCTGTCAGACGACAGTACACGCAACAGAGCGTTTAACTAACAAAAAACGATCCATAAAACATGTGATCAAATACAAGAGTGGAAACTAATTTCCATAAGCAAAATAGCAATGAAAGGAAGAGCGAATACAAATCGTACTCTGTCCTTGTCAATAGTAGTTTTGTCTCACAATGAAGCAGGCGTGCTTTCAGGTCACTGGGTTACATAACCAGTTTATTCAAGGCCGGCGATTTAATCAATACAAAACTGCACCTGGCCAGTTCATAAAAAACTTTACCATAGGTTACGGACCTCTAAAGAGTCCGTATATAAAACACACGCTATAAGTCTGAGTATAATAATACAATTCCGTCTTTCTACCAAAGACGTCTAAATGGAAGTAATCTTACAATAACTGGAGCTCTTTGCTTTAAAAATACAATTCAGTAGTTGATAGTATATCAAATAAAAACGTGTCTTACATTACACAAGCAAAAATGATAATTGTGGCGCAGATTCACACACTAGATCTGCTTAATGATACGTTCGGAACTGAGTTCGATACTAGGCAACGAAACATTCCTTCTAGTTGTTAGGTTCAAACTTGACCAAGAATAGCTTCTGAGCTTATTCAAAATGAAATATAATGCATTTACAAAACTGGTAGTTACAGTCGACTACCTAAATGATACGACCGTTCTAACGACAGTCAGGGGTATAACAAAGGATGGCTGCAAAGGATGCAGTTAATTAATAACCATGGCATCTGATTGCCATAACTAAAGTCAGCAAAGACTTGAAAATTACCCCAAGTAGGGTTGAACAAAATAGCCTCAAAATGACTACAGTCAGGTTCAGCAAAAGGTAGGCATTGACGTTCTACGACGTTCATCAGGCTGCACCAGGGCTGACCAAAATGTCTGACCCCAAGGGTGTCTCACTCTAAACTGAAATAAATGACATCTAACTAATCTAGTTACATCCCTACCAAGAAAAATGGCTGACACTGAGTGTGGTTGGTTCACAAACTACATTAAATCTACTATACCACCAGAAACTAGAACAAAGAAGGGGTGTGACAAAAACTCACGAAATGGAGGAGCTCTCACTCAGCCCTCTATTCCACAACAAGGGTTGTACAAAATCCTCTCTGGCTCTCTGGATTGGTATCCTCCTCATCATGATTCCCATCTGGACTCCTCCAAAGACCAGGGTTCGATTTGTCCCTGTCGACATCTTCGTGGATATGCCTGGAAATGGCATTTTTGGCTCCTTCCTTCTCGTTCATCGTCCTGGAAGTTCCACCATCATGCTAGTTCCCGTAGAAACGTCACCCTCATACCGGGATGGTATTAGCCCATGGTGACTGCTTCAACCATGGTGAAGGAAAGTCCAATCACGTGGGTAGTGAAATAAGTTGCGTAACAATTCATCCTCTCACTTTCAAAATTATAATGTTTGTCGTGAATGTTATAGGCTTCAATTATAAAATACGACACAGCCTTAATCTTGCAGATGTGGATTAGCATGTGAGCTAACACTGTTTTATAATTCTGCACGTGCTAGTGACGCTACTTTTGTATCACGCAGCATCCGTGAATTATACGTCATTTTTAAAATGAAATTTCCACTTTGGCAATTTAAATATCTCATACAATTATAACCACACTTATTCAGGATAATTGTAACACTATTACCTGTATATTTCCACTAGGCATCTGCCCTCCACATACGCGTGGGTAAAATGTGGTGTTACAGCAATGTTGTGCAATACACTATACTTGCCAATAATTATTTCCCAAGCTTCTTCTTTAGTTCACTGGGCTTCAACAACAGTGAATAATAGTATTAGCGGACTCGATGGCACCTTATAATCACTTTTAACGCTAAACAGCGGATATTCTTCTACGTCTCGTAGGACAAATGTAATTCCACGCCTACACAAGGCGGATTCTCAAGACGCAGTGCCAGGTACTGGGTGTCTCTAGAAAGTAGGTCGTCAAAACGAAGTCGTTGAGCGACTACTTACGTTCCTTTTGCGTATCTGCAAGGGTATTACCTTACCTAAAGTAAAAATAAACATTCTCCAAAATGTTTTAATAATGCAGCATGACGAAATGGAATATTCTGAGTCTTGTGGAAAGATAAAATTAATTAATAAGACCTCAGATAAATAATTAGCAGTTTTCACCAAAGTCAAAAGTGCGATTCACCGCTACTTCAAAAAGTATCGCGTGATCTCTCAGCTTCACGTGGCTTCCTGGGTGTGTTCAAAAGTACAACATCCCATCATAAATGCTCTGTCATAAAAAAAAACACATGAACCATAGCTCAGCGGGTTCATCTGCCTCTCCGTCGTTTCAAATAAAATGTTGGGATAACATTTTTATTTGCTTTGAAATTCATTCAAGAGTGATATTTTTTTAGATTGGCTGCATTAAATGTTCCAATGCGCTCTCCTGTCCTAATGTCTTCTATTACTTAACTTCCATTGTTCAAAGGCTGTCCGATACGACTAGGGCCATAATACAAGGACAGAAATTTTCCATATATGCGGTCTATAGGACTAGAAATTCCAGGTCTCCTTATAAGGATAAGGTCTCCTTCTACTAGTGGTTCTCTAAATCTCTGGCGTCTAGTTCTTCTAAAGCGCTTGGCAGCTTGTCTGTCCATAGTCTCTCTCGCAGCTAAAAGTCTGCTGGCATGTGATGGTTGTAAACAAGGTGGATTTACAATCACACGATCCCATATTCTCAGCGGCATCTGGTTCAAATGCAAGACCATAGGTATTTGACCAGTGCTCTCATGTACTGTTGAATTAATACATTTTGCCATTACAACAAGGACTTCAGTCCATCGCCAGTGTTCTTCTTGACAATATAATCGACAGAATTTTGCGATAATAGACATCACGCATTCTGCTGGGTTGCTCTCTGGATGTCGAATAGATGATAAAACATGACCTATTTCAAGCTCATTCATGGCATTGGCAAATTCTGCTGAGGTGTACTGTGATCCGTGATCAGTCAACAGGAATTGTGGCTTTCCTGCCTCCGGTATCACTTGACGTCTAATCCTCTGAATAATCTGATGTGCAGTAGCTTTTTGAATCGGATGAAGCATCGTATATTTCGTGAACACATCAATAGTTACAACGATGTATCGATTCCCACGACGAGCCTTAGGTATTGGGCCATACAGGTCCTGTGCATATAACTCTCTAGGTTGAGTTGGGAGTATTGGTCTAGGTTGAACCTTCAGCAAGTGTGACGTGTACTTGTTCCGCTGGCATGCGTCGCAAGCACGTAAACACTGTCTAACGGTGGCTCCTAACCCTTTCCATGTGAAAGACTCCTTGATGGTTGCAATGGTTTTGTCTGTTCCACCATGTCCAATGGATAAATGTACCATAAGAATAACAGATTCTTGGTATCTCCTAGGAATAACTGCACGCAGTTGAGTATGGTCCTCGTCTACAAACTTGTATAAGACACGATGATAAATCAAATAATCATCTGCAACAGCAGCAATTCTTGCATAATGATCATCCTGTGGATCCATTCTTCATTCTAGGAAACGGATAATATGTCTGAGTTCCTCCTCACGTCGCTGTCCTTCAGGTAGATGACGAAGTCGGCGAAGGTGTTCCTCGCATTCTCCCTCGATGTATATGGCATTAACAGTAGCTTCAGGATTCCGGCTGAGGATGTCGGCCAACACATTCTCTCTGCCTGGTCGATAAACTATTTCCAAATCGAACTGTTGGAGAAACAGCGTCCAACGTGTGATCCTGTCGCTTGCCAGTCTTGTTCTTAAGATGAAGGTTAACGCATGATGATCGGTTCTCACAATAATCCTCTGGCCTAACAGAAGTTTCTGCCAGTATTCAAGTGCGTAGACAATTGCAAGTGCTTCTATCTCGGTCGTGAAGTAGTGAGATTCATGTGCTCTTAAACGTCGGCTTAAGAAAGCGATGTAATGACGTTTCTTCTCATCATCCTCCTGCAGTAAAATGGCTCCTATACCAATGGCAGATGCATCAGTTTCTAGAATAAAGTTCCGAGAATAATCTGGATATTCTAACTGAATTGAGTCCACAAGCATCTGTTTAGCTCTCCTGAAAGCTATCTCGCATTCATAATTCCAGTTCCACCTGCAGTTCTTTTTCAATAATCCTTGCAGTGGTGCAACAGTCTCGGAATACTTCTCACAATGAGCAGCAAAGAATTGGAGAATTCCTAAGAATTGTCTCACGTGTTTCAAACGGGTTGGCGTTGGAAATGCAGCAACAGTTCTAATCTTTGCCGGATTCGGTCTATATCCTTCTCCGTTGATTATGTGTCCTACGAATTTCACTTCTTTCTGAAAGAATCGACAGTTGTCAAATTTGACCTTAAAATTCGCCTGTCGAAGATTCTCAAAAACAAGGCGCAATGTCTTTAAATGCTCTTCTTCTGTTTCTGAAGCTATGATTATGTCATCCACATAACATATTACTCTCTGCTTCACTTCAGGAGTCAGCTTGGCATCAAGTGCTCTGATTAATGCGGCTCCGGCATTTTTCAATCCAAATGGTAGTTTTCGGAAGACATAAGTAGTCTGATCAAACAAGAATCCAGTATATTTCTGAGTATGCTCAGATAATCTGATATGGTAATAAGACTGAACCAAGTCCAATGATGAAATAGTACATTATGCAACGAGCCTATAATGGCTATAATTAAGACACGAGTATTTTTTATAAAACGAGCGTATGCGAGTTTTATAATTTTCATACGAGTGTCTTAATTACCATTATAGGCGAGTTGCATACGACTGTTTATGTTCGACGATAATTATAACTTTATTATATGTTTTAACATAAATATTCATAAATATCTGTTGAGAGTCAGCTACTGGAATTTTGTGATCGCAGAGCGAGCGTTGGGTGTTATATCTTTGTCTTTTAAGAGCTTTGAACGACCGACGCATGCGCTCTGTGGGCTTGCAATGCCATATGCAGCCATATGTTTACATCATCCGTCCCTCAGTAATATTGTCACCGCAGCCATTTGAAGACAATGCGCTGTGTAGAAATTAGTGTTGGTGATTTTAAGGTACAGTGCTATTTCTTGTCTCATATTCGCCAGTTTATTTACGCGAACATATGGACGGTGGGTATTCCATGTCGGTAATTTATTATAGTTCGATGTTGTGTTTATGTCCGACATGTTGGATTTTGAGCGCATGCGCGAAGTTATCGTTACCTAATTGGTCAAAGAACGAGCTCTGATTGGCTGGAGAAACTGTATCATAATGGAAAACAGTGTTATAATGGCCATCATTATGATACAGTTATCTGACACATAATAGTGAGGGTCGAACATAAATATCCTTTTTCCTTTGAACTTCCTGAGAATGTCCCTAATCTTGGGCGGTCTGTCATGCTCAGGAGCTAGGCGTTCATTCAAGGCTCTGGCATCAAGACAAAGTCTCAAGCTTCCATCTACCTTAACCACAGGCGTTATGGGATTCAAGAAAGGAGTCGGTGATTTCTTGATTGTGCCTGCTGCTTCCATCTCATGGATCTTCTTAGCAGCTTCTTCGAGATGTTTCTCGGCAATCGGATAGATCTTTTTCTGGAATGGGGAATCATCCAGTAACACAAGATCATACTCGTAGTCTAATATCTCACCAGGTGTGGTGTCGAATATATCCCTGTATTCGTTCAATATTGCCTCAAGATCCTCACGTATGGGTGCTGATAACGATTCTGCCTCTTCGTCGGCATCTAGTGTCTCCTCAATTTCCTTGCCATTTAATTCTTCGACTACGTCGACTTCGGATAGGAATTCCGGTTCTTCTTCAATTAGGCTCATCTGAATGGGTTCGTCCGGCTTGAACTCTACCGTATTGCGTCCCATGTCAATGATTCCATCATATTTTCTAATGATGTCTGCGCCTAAAATGGCATCATGATGCAGGCCCTTCATAACAAGAAATTCGTGCAAGTACACGTGGCTCGAAATCTTCAGAGTACACAGAATCTGGATTTTGCACGTTACAACGCGGTCAGGTATGACACCTCTGACTCTTACAGCTGAAATAGGCAGCTCTGTCACCTCAGAGTTTGCTTTCAGTCTGGCATGGCAATCGGCGGAAATTACACTAACCATCGCCCCAGTATCGATGAGTATGACTACACTGACTTCATTCAAGGTGGCTACGATCTTGGGTAGACGTGTTACTTCATAATTGTGGTTCGTCGTTCGTCCAACAAGTCTTCTTGGATTGGCTCCCAGAGTAATATAGTGGCAGTTACGCGGTGCTCAACCGAACAAGAATCTATTGATTTTTCGGCGTTTTTTTTCTGTCCTGGCGAGAAGTACTGGGCTGGTTCTGCTCCGTCTCCTGCGCCGAATTTCTATTTTCCCTCGAAGTAGGGTTCCGTTCTCCCTCTTCTTGGATCTGCAATTCTCTCAGTTGTTGGAGGTACTCACGGCTCTCCCGTGCTTTTCCTTTCCAATCCCTGTCTGGCTGGTATCTAGGGTCTCGATTTCTGTCGTATCCCCTACTATATCGATAGTCTCTACGGATACTTCCGTGTTGTTGATTTCTTCCTTCATTCCCTCGGCGGTTGTTTTCATGACGTCGGTTGTCGTCCGTCCTTCGGTCGAATCGCCGGTTCCAATGACTTCGCCGGTCATCTTGTTGATTTCGAGTATAAGGAGTGTTGTTCCATTCTCTCCTGTTATAACTGTAGTTGTTATCACGTCGCCCAGAGTCCTCTGTGATTTGCGTTTGTTGTGGCGTCTGGCTCACTTTATCAACAGTCGTCAGATTCAGATGTCTATCCTCGCGCCTATCAGCCTTCTGCTGACGGTGTGTAGGAAACTGTTCTGTGTTAGCATCCAACCTTCGCAGTATCTGGTCACACTGCTGGAAAGTGGATGCCCCTGCAGCGATCAACACACGTTGTACATCCGCAGGGCACTGCCAAACAATTGTGTTCACCAAATCTTGTTCGGACAACGGAGGCTGAAGACAACGAAGCTTCGCGAGCTGTATTGCGAAGTAATTCGCATAACGAGTAGGTGTATTGGAACTGTACCTTCGAGTGTACATCTCAGCTCGGATGCTCTGCTGGATGTCGCTCGACCAATATGTTCTTAATAATGCTTCCTTAAAGTCCTGGTAGCCTGTAAATGAGTATCTGAATGCTCTGAACCAGATACCGGCTTGTCCCTCTAGCAGTCGCTCTATAACTCGTAGTTCCCCCTCTGGAGTTACCATAGTATAACGTAAGTAGCTTTCGACATTGGCTAGGAATTCCACTGGAGTAACACCACTTCCAGTTCCTGAGAAGCGAGCTGGTTGCTCCTCTCTTGAACGAATTATGGTGACATTTCCCTGCGTATGCGCGGGTCTGAACGTATTTAGCATGTAACTCTGCGTAGGAGTGTTAGTCTCATGACTAATTCGATTAGATGCTGGTTGAAACGGATGAGCGTCAAAGTTCGAGGTCTGACCTTGCGCTGAATTAGTAAATTGTGACGGTTGCGATTCCATAGGCGCGCTGGGTTGGAAATGGGTAGGCATCATTCCTTCTGATTGAGATATAGGCGTTTCCTGAGATTCTCCCATCTGTGGGTGTACGTGTCTCTCTCTAGGAATCGTCTCGAGTCTGTCCAGACGTCTTTCTATTACTTCAAGTCCTGGGATGGTTCTGGCTGCGACTTTATTGCCTAAGTCGTTCAATTGCAGCTCGATCCTGTCGACCTTTCCCTTGAGGTTTGTGTCTACCTCGCGTATGGCCGTCCTAAGGTTATAACTGAGGTCTAACCTCTCGGTCACCGCGACTTCCTCAAATCTTTTTTGTAAGGAATCGATCTCTCCTTCAACTCTGGACATATTTTCTTGGATTTTACCCACATCGTCTCTAACCTCGGCTACCTTAGCCTCGACTCTGGTCTCGTGTTCGTTGAGGTCACCTCTCAATAACATGAGGTCAATTTTGTGTTCCTCATGATGAACATCAACTGTCTCACGTAGACTAGCTACGGTTTCCGTCAATTCAGAAATGTTTCTCCTGTTGGTGTTGAGTTCATCTTTAACCTCCATCATGCCATCAACGATAGTCTTCACGTTGTTATTAACGGCATTGGCAGCTCCCCTCATCAAGATTAAACCAATGTTCATGGTTGCCATGTCCTTCTTCACATTTCCGATAAATCCCTCGACGTGATCTAGTCGAGTCCCGAATTCTTCCCTAGTATGTTCCAGATCTGCTCTCATGTCTATCTGGATTTTATTCAAGGTTGTCTGAATTTGAGCTGTGTGCTCCTCCAATCGGTTTTGCACATCCTCCCTAGCTCTATTCATCTGGTAGGTTAAGCAATCTACTCGCTGATTAGCCTCCTGATGGTGTCGTATGACATCAACCCTAACAGCTGCTAAACCTGCCGTCAGATCATTTCTCGCTTCGACCCTATATGTGTCCATGTCTGCCCTGACTTGAGTTAAATCAGTCCTAACATTGTTAACTTCTAGCCTTACTTGATCTACATGACCACTAACATTGTTTACTTCCTGTCTTACATTGTTTATAGACTGAGTGTTAATCTCTAAGTCCTGTCTTACATTGTTTATAGACTGAGTGTTGACTTCTAGGTCCTGTCTTACATTGTTGACTTCCTGTCTAACCTGGTCCACATGACCACTTACAGTATTTACAGCCTGAGTATTCTGACCTAAGTCAGCAGTAATCTGTTGAAGATTGGCATTCACACCTGCCAACATCCCTCCAAACACACGACGAATAGTTTCCTCATCCATAGATAAGAAATATATGAGAAAGTGGGGGATCAATTTCTACTGGAACTTACAGCTATGATTAGTTACTTGGTGGTATAAAGCTTGCTTCATTTATATAAATATCACGAGTACAGTTGGAGTATGCAAACTAAGTGCTTCTACATTTACAAAGACAACGGTGAGCAATGCAAAGTATTACATTTACTTAGGATGAGGCATCATCAAAGAAAATCCTATCCTTCATTTATCTAACACTAAAACCTCACCCCATGGACTTCTATCAAACATGAATGGCATGCGGTCAATTGATCTGCAGTACGACTTTCTAAGTTCGTCCCAGTCCTGTCAATTTACCATTAATCAACATTAAGATCCTCAAAAATAACAAGGTACTGAGGGTCACCACGTTAACGTCGTCACATGAGTTGGGCGCCATTTTATGAGCCCGTCAAGGTCGAGTCAACAACCACGATGACTTTCCTAACGTCCCATAAATCGAATAAAATTACCGTGAGGATCAGGTGACCTTCCATAAAGGCTAAAGCGGCACGAGAGTCCGTAGTCCACAGGGATCGTGGTACATGGTGACGATGGTCATAGACCGCCTAAGGAAAGGTTCACCTTAAAACTAGACTGAGAAAATAAACATCCAGACTTATGTAAAACACCGTGAAAATTTATTTAAAATTCACAAGCCCCTAGCCTAGTTCGGAGGGTTATAATCGGCTAGTCGGCAAGCTAATAAATAAACAAAAATAAAGAGCAGGTCCCTACCTGAGAAGACACGGAAAACCCTCGCGAAAGATCTAACTCACAATAATAAAGCAACAACAGCAACGCTAGGAATATGGTACAACGCAAGTCCCTAGTTCAAGTTACATGATTAAGCTAATATCTGAATTTACATTTAACAGGGTGGCAACACAAATCTAAGTTAGGATGGTACCATTTCGACATTTACATTTAACGTTAATTCATCTAGCTAAGTCCTATCAATTAACAAAATTTACGGCAATGACGTCCGTAAAAGAAAACAATTACATCCAAAAGCTAAGTGTACAGCCATGAAAAACAAACAATTTAATTATGCTTAATAACTATGTGCTAACAGCACACAATAAGGTAACATGTAGGATTTATACACTTGACTTCATAAATAAATAATGAAATAGACGCAGTAGTTTTATTTAAAAATTCCTGCCTGCACCTTGGTTTACTCTTTGTAAACCATAGTCATCTAATGTGTATAATTACGGTGACGAATGCGTAGTTGAGACCATGTCTGACATCGCATGGCCTGAGCTCCACAAGCTACGAACTCTGGGTTCGCGCATGCTTCAGGTCGCTACAAGAATGTCAACTGTCCTAGTCATTTCCTCACAAGGAAATTATCTTCAACTACACGGCTATGTCAACAGTTCCAGTATGCAAAGAACAAAGTTAGATAGAAAGAATCGTTAGTTAGGCTTGTTTTACAACAATTATGCGTCTTATTATTAAGATGTCGGTTTATAGGTTTATCGTTGGTTTATTGCGAATAACATTGACAATAGCCTGGGCACGGAGTGTCTCCATTGAGATCATTCTCCACCAAAAAGCCTCGACTCAACAGTCGGAATATAATCAACGAGTACAACAACTCGGACACACAATAACACGGGTTACCAGCAGCGCTAAGCTCGCGTTCAATAACTCTGGGATAGGCCTGTACACAACAGTTACCTTCCAATAACATCTGGTCCACGGGAACAGTCCCGGACAAGGCATACTCAAAATACCTTCATACAATAACATCCTGCTATAACAGGGTAGCCTTCACCATACTATAGAAAACCTTACATAACTGTACCTGTCAGACGACAGTACACGCAACAGAGCGTTTAACTAACAAAAAACGATCCATAAAACATGTGATCAAATACAAGAGTGGAAACTAATTTCCATAAGCAAAATAGCAATGAAAGGAAGAGCGAATACAAATCGTACTCTGTCCTTGTCAATAGTAGTTTTGTCTCACAATGAAGCAGGCGTGCTTTCAGGTCACTGGGTTACATAACCAGTTTATTCAAGGCCGGCGATTTAATCAATACAAAACTGCACCTGGCCAGTGCATAAAAAACTTTACCATAGGTTACGGACCTCTAAAGAGTCCGTATATAAAACACACGCTATAAATCTGAGTATAATAATACAATTCCGTCTTTCTACCAAAGACGTCTAAATGAAAGTAATCTTACAATAACTGGAGCTCTTTGCTTTAAAAATACAATTCAGTAGTTGATAGTACATCAAATAAAAACGTGTCTTACATGACACAAGCAAAAATGATAATTGTGGCGCAGATTCACACACTAGATCTGCTTAATGATACGTTCGGAACTGAGTTCGATGCTAGGCAACGAAACATTCCTTCTAGTTGTTAGGTTCCAACTTGACCAAGAATAGCTTCTGAGCTTATTCAAAATGAAATATAACGCATTTACAAAACTGGTAGTTACAGTCGACTACCTAAATGATACGACCGTTCTAACGACAGTCAGGGGTATAACAAAGGATGGCTGCAAAGGATGCAGTTAATTAATAACCATGGCATCTGATTGCCATAACTAAAGTCAGCAAAGACTTGAAAATTACCCCAAGTAGGGTTGAACAAAATAGCCTCAAAAGACTACAGTCAGGTTCAGCAAAAGGTAGGCATTGACGTTCTACGACGTTCATCAGGCTGCACCAGGGCTGACCAAAATGTCTGACCCCAAGGGTGTCTCACTCTAAACTGAAATAAATGACATCTAACTAATCTAGTTACATCCCTACCTAGAAAAATGGCTGACACTGAGTGTGGTTGGTTCACAAACTACATTAAATCTACTATACCACCAGAAACTAGAACAAAGAAGGGGTGTGACAAAAACTCACGAAATGGAGGAGCTCTCACTCAGCCCTCTATTCCACAACAAGGGTTGTACAAAATCCTCTCTGGCTCTCTGGATTGGTATCCTCCTCATCAGGATTCCCATCTGGACTTCTCCAAAGACCAGGGTTCGATTTGTCCCTGTCGACATCTTCGTGGATATGCCTGGAAATGGCATTTTTGGCTCCTTCCTTCTCGTTCATCGTCCTGGAAGTTCCACCATCATGCTAGTTCCCGTAGAAACGTCACCCTCATACCGGGATGGTATTAGCCCATGGTGACTGCTTCAACCATGGTGAAGAAAAGTCCAATCACGTGGGTAGTGAAATAAGTTGCGTAACAATTCATCCTCTCACTTTCAAAATTATAATGTTTGTCGTGAATGTTATAGGCTTCAATTATAAAATACGACACAGCCTTAATCTTGCAGATGTGGATTAGCATGTGAGCTAACACTGTTTTATAATTCTGCACGTGCTAGTGACGCTACTTTTGTATCACGCAGCATCCGTGAATTATACGTCGTTTTTAAAATGAAATTTCCACTTTGGCAATTTAAATATCTCATACAATTATAATCACACTTATTCAGGATAATTGTAACACTATTACCTGTATATTTCCACTAGGCATCTGCCCTCCACATACGCGTGGGTAAAATGTGGTGTTACAGCAATGTTGTGCAATACACTATACTTGCCAATAATTATTTCCCAAGCTTCTTCTTTAGTTCACTGGGCTTCAACAACAGTGAATAATACACACATCAAAAAAAGTTTTGCATCACCTCGGTTCCAAGAGTTCCGGAACCTTTAAATACAAAGGGAATAGAGATCAACACAAACAACATTTCAGCTCATTTTATTGCTCATGAGACCCACACATTGCATGTTGTACCATCATACAGCTAGACTTTCAGCATTTGTGGTCCAGATTGCAGTACACACCGCTACCTCTAATACCCAGTAGCACGTCCTCTTGCATTGATGCATGCCTGTATTCGTCGTGGCATACTATCCACAAGTTCATCAAGACACTGTTGGTCCAAATTGTCCCACTCCTCAACGACAATTCGGCGTAAATCTCTCAGAGTGGTTGGTGGGTCAAGACGTCCATAAACAGCCCTTTTCAACATATCCCAGGCATGTTCGATAGGGTTCATGTCTGGCGAACATGCTGGCCACTGTAGTCGAGCGATGTCGTTATCTTGAAGGAACGCATTCACAAGATGTGCACGATGAGGTCGAGAATTGTCGTCCATGAAGACAAATGCCTCTCCAATATTCTGCCGATATGGGTGCACTATGGGTCGGAGGATGTCATTCAGGTATCGTAAAGCCGTTTCGGAGCCTTCCATGACCACCAGTGGCGTACGTCGGCCCCACATAATGCCACCCCAAAACATCAGGGAACCACCACCTTGCTGCACTCGCTGGACAGTGTGTCTAAGACGTTCAGCCTGACCAGGGTGCCTCCAAACACGTCTCCGACGATTGTCTGGTTGAAGGCATATGCGACACTCATCGGTGAAGAGAACGTGATGCCAATTCTGTGGGGTCCATTCAGCATGTTGTTGGGCCCATCTGTACCGCGCTGCATGGTGTCGGGGTTGCAAAGCTGGACCTCGCCATGGACGTCGGGAGTGAAGTTGCGCATCATGCAGCCTATTGCGCACAGTTTGAGTTGAAACACGACGTCCTGTGGCTGAACGAAACGCATTATTCAACATGGTGGCATTGCTGTCAGGGTTCCTCCGAGCGGCAATCCGTAAGTAGCGGTCATCCACTACAGTAGTAGCCCTTGGGCGGCCTGAGCGAGGCCTGTCATCGACAGTTCCTGTATCTCTGTACCTCCTCCATGTCCGAACAACATCGCTTTGGTTCACTCTGAGACGCCTGGAAACTTCCCTTGTTGAGAGCCCTTCTTGACACAAAGTAACAATGCGGACGCGATCGAACTGCGGTATTGACCTTCTAGGCATGGTAGAACTACAGACAACATGAGCAGCGTACCTTCGTCCTGGTGGAATGACTGGAACTGATCGGCTGTCGTACCCCCTCCGTCTAATAGGCCCTGCTCATGCATGGTTGTTTACATCTTTGAGCAGTTTTAGTGACATCTATGAACAGTCAAAGGGACTGTATCTTTGATACAATATACACAGTCGACGTCTATATGCCAGAGATCTGGGAACCGAGGTGATGCAAAACTTTTTTTGATGTGTGTAGTATTAGCGGGCTCGATGGCACCTTATAATCACTTTTAACGCTAAACAGCGGATATTCTTCTACGTCTCGTAGGACAAATGTAATTCCACGCCTACACAAGGCGGATTCTCAAGACGCAGTGCCAGGTACTGGGTGTCTCTAGAAAGTAGGTCGTCAAAACGAAGTCGTTGAGCGACTACTTACGTTCCTTTTGCGTATCTGCAAGAGTATTACCTTACCTAAAGTAAAAATAAACATTCTCCAAAATGTTTTAATAATGCAGCATGACGAAATGGAATATTCTGAGTCTTGTGGAAAGATAAAATTAATTAATAAGACCTCAGATAAATAATTAGCAGTTTTCACCAAAGTCAAAAGTGCGATTCACCGCTACTTCAAAAAGTATCGCGTGATCTCTCAGCTTCACGTGGCTTCCTGGGTGTGTTCAAAAGTACAACATCCCATCATAAATGCTCTGTCATAAAAAAAAATATCACATGAACCATAGCTCAGCGTGTTCAGTATATGCATGTCTAGTGTGACTGTTAATTGCCTAACAGTATATGAGTGCATAATAATGGTTCTTAAACATTCTCAACTACTATAGACCAATCTCTATCGTTCGCCACGGTTTCAGTAACCACTCGCAGCCTATAGGCTGCACTCAGCTTATGAACTGCCTTATTAGGCCATCTTTTATTAAGAATGTTACACTCTTCCCAATTAACATCATTGGTTACCTCATCGTATGCATAGCCTCATGTTCATCCCTACCGTAAGTCTCTTCTGGCGTGTTACAGGAAATATGTATGCATTTCTTGTTGCCTAAAATCGTGGATAGGGCTGAGCTCTCCAAAAATATGTGTTCACTAGCGGTCCCGTGCGAGAAATCTCGCATGTTCATAAGCCACACTTTCCCCAATAGGTTTATAATAAGAGACTTAAGGAGAAAGGTTGTTATGTTTAAAGTTTCAGGCGTCCCTACGGTCAAAATGCGAACTGAACAGCAATGATGTTGCGTACTTTCCTACAGAAACAGTATTTACAAATCATACACTTCTTACAAAAATTGGTATTTATGAAATTAGAATGCAATTCGTCACTGCTAATGTCATTTGTATGGTGAGTCCTTTGATTGACAGTGTAGCCGTAACGCTCACCGGTTATTCGATATTGATGAAATTATACGATTTGAGTACGGTACTCATTCCTTTAAATTACTGTTTCTGAAATCGATGCAAAATGATCAAGGAAATACCTCAGAATGTTAAAATGACATGAATCAGGCGTCACAGCGGCCAAAATGTGAAGCGAACAGCAATTATGGAGCGTATCTTCCTGCAGCAACAGTATCTGCAAATCGCACTCTTCGTACAGTTTTTTAAAAGTATTTTTTAAAGAAATAATAGATATTTATGAAATTAGAGTGCAATGCGTCACTGGTAATGTATATTCTCTTTCATTTGAATGCTCCTTTTTCACCATCGGTCAATTGTGAGCGCCGCAGGAGGGATGCATACTACTGAAATAATATATATATGATGATTTAAGTTGGATGGGTAGACTAATTTTTCTTAGTTAATTATACCTCCATGGCTTCTTTTACGGCACTATCTACAAGAATTGTGCCAAATAATCTTCTTATTTTTGAGAGGTTTATTGATGATGATGATGATCGTGTGGCCTCCGGAGAGGCCGAGTGCAGGTCTTTCTAGTTGACGCCCGTGGGTGACCTGCGCGTCGTAATGAGGATGAAGTGATGATGAAGACGGCACATACACCCAGTCCCCGAGCCATGGGAATTATCCCAAGGGGATTAAAATCCCTGATGGCTCGGCCGGGAATCGAACCCGGGGCACTTTGAGCCAAAGCCTAGCGCGCTAACCATTTAGCCACAGAGCCGGACAGAATTTTATTAAAAGATATAATTAATCCACATACTTTAATTTTTCAAGTTAGTAGGTGTAGATAAGGAAAAGTGAAAGTAAAGTAATTTAGTGAAAAGTAATGTAAAACAAACTTAAGTAAAGTGTTGTTGCTGATTCATTTAGTTGCTGTGTGACGTCGTGATCATGTAGCCTCAAGATCTTGAGTGTGTGTGTGGAATTTGTCTGATGGCCTGTGTTATTGTGATGGCGATATTAGTGTGTGTATTTATAACTGAGACTAGGGTTGGGAAACAAGGCATCCGTGGCCTGAATTTAGGTACCATTGCGGTAATTTCTTAGAATAAAAGTGGGGAAATCACGGGAAACAACAGCAAGGATGGCTGAGGGGGGAATCGAACCCATCTCTTCTCAGTTCTCACTCTCGAGGTTGATGTAGCCCGATCCAGCACTTAGATCAGAATTAAATTTTATGTCAGAGCCAGGAATCGAATTCAGAACTCATGGGTGACAGCCAGAAAAGCTAGCCACCGCATTACGAGATAGTGTGAGGTAAATTAGATCACAGTAAAATAAAGCAGTGCCATGCAATGTAGTGTAACATAAAGTTAAGTAATGCAGTGTAGGCTACAAAGCGTATAATGCTGAAAATATATTAGAAGGAAGTTTGTAGCTTGACGTAAGTGATAATCTCGCGATCATGTGTCACGGGACCTCTGTTTTACGTGGAATCCGAACCACAGGACATGGAATTTCAGTTAGAGAATCTCACATGCAGTGACCGGGAGTAGAGCCTAGTCCGCCGGGGTGAGAGACCAACAGTTTGACCTCTGCGCCACCACGCCCCCAATATCTTACAAGAAAGGATACAGCTAGTTGGTGATTGGTCACATCCATGTACAGCGTGTTCCGATTCAACACGGAACTGTAAAATGGGTTGCCTACCCACCCGCAATCGGCTTGAAATCTGCTCGCAGTGCGCTAGCGACGGGGCTGAGTTCTATTTCACTGATTGCTGCCTTCTTATGCAGCATTGCAAAGTATTTTGCTGTTTCAAAATATATTTACACAGGCTTCACTATAAGTTGGAACGATTTTTGTTTCAGAACTTGTTATTTTACGCTTCTGTTAATGGCTTTTGCAGAGCATTTCTATGAAATAAAATTTTATTTTACAACATAGCTTATTACAACACAATGTATTTTTGTGTTGTATTTTATTTACAACACAATTTATTGCTTTTTAACCCAATAACACGAAACGAGATACAATTTGGAAATGATTTGTTACAAAATTGTACTGTAATCAGTCTTCGAAGCGTCTAAACAAGTTAATTTATCACAGACGTTACATCTACTGCAAATTGACATTTACATAAGGTGTTCGAAGTGGCGTCCATCATTTTCCAAGCACAGGGCCACTCGTCGTATGAAGTTATCTCTTGCGTTCGACAACATCTGAGGAGTTATTTCCGCAAAGGCTTCGGTAATGACGAGCTCCATTTCTTCGGGTGTTTGTGGTGATCTTAAAAATACTCTCGACCTGACTCGACTCAGCCCCAACGCTAGCGCGCTGCGAGCAGATTTCAAGCCGATTGCGGGTGGGTAGGCAACCCATTTTACAGTTACGTGTTGAATCGGAACACGCTGTACGAGAATCATGCACAACGGCTGAGTGGCCCAGCAAGTGGTTTTGACAGTCGGGCGTTACAGTGGGCGTCTGGGGTATATTGTGAGTAGTAGTCATTTACGCACTCACGGGTTATGACTACCGACTTACCAGTTAGACAGCTATGCCCCGACCCGAGGATCTTGTGAGAGTGGCCCAGGAACATGCTTTGTAGGTATGATCTTCAAGCCACTAATAACAATGAATGTAGCATGCAAGAGTGTAGGACACGGAGTGAAACTGGTATTCCATGGGGAACCATTAATATAGGGGAGGATATGGAAAATAGAATTAGCCGAGTTACTTTCAACCTACTTTCATTTCAGTATACTATATATTAGGAATTGTTGAGTACTGGGGAGAGTTTTCAATCACATAGGCCCTTAAACGTATCTCCAATAAATTCAATAACGTTAACATGAGTGCAAAAAGTTCAGTCTGTCTGCAGACAAATTCCGATTAAAAATCGTCTAAACGAGGAAATTAGTCATAATATTTTTTTTTCTTTTTCGAGTTTACCCTCCAGGGTGGTGGCTTCCACGGTCTCAGCGAGGGAACTCACCCCTACCACCTTTTCAGGCAGTGTCCTAGAGCTGGGAACATCTGGTCGGAGTGAATACAACTGGTGAGGTATGATCAGCACCTCGCCCAGGTGGCCTCAACTGCAAAGCGAACAGGGGCCTCATAAGGGTAGGTAAGAAAGAGGGAAGGAGGCGGCCGTGGCCTTACAGTAGGCACCATCCCGGCATTTGCCCGAAGACGAAGTGGGAAACCACGGAAAACCACTTCGAGGATGGCTGGGGTGGGAATCGAACCCCCTCTACTCATTTGGACCACCCGAGGCTGAGTAGACCACGTTCCAGTCCTCATACCACTTTTCAAATTTCGTGGCAGAGCCAGCAATCGAACCGAGGACCTCCAGGGCAGCAGCCAACCACGCTATGGAGGAGACCTAGTCATAATAATAATAATAATAATAATGATAATACCGTATTGGCCCGAAAATAAGCCGCACGTTTTATCAAAATTATTTGGGTAAAAACTCGGGATGCGGCTCATATTCGCTACCTAAACTTTTATATGTCATGTACTGTTTAAAAAGGAATGCTCATTAGCAAGAGCACAGCAACAAAGCAACAATACAGTCTGTAAGAGAAACTAGCAGCATTAAATAACAACAATGCAAACTTTTGTTTTGGCGATGACATTGTTATTCGGTAACACGATAATGTTTCGTAAGCTTGAATAATCTACAGTAGCTCAGTCCAGTGATGCCAACCCGTGGGATTTGTCCCAAATTGTGGGACATTTAGACAAATATTTTTAGGAAAGGGAAAACGGGATTTCTTTTGCAAAATGTGAGGTGAATTTGGGATATTTGGCCGTTGGCATACCTCACCAGCTGAGCAACTATTAATACAGTAGCCTACATTAAAGATACGTTTCCACAGCAAACGTGCACAATAGCTACGATTCATACTGTACATGCCGATAGAATAAAAATAAATCCTTTACGGAACTATAATACGGTATTACATTACAATCGCCGTTAGCCGTGGTCGTTACGGCATGACTGCTGGCAGTCGCTCACATCCGGGAGGCGAGGAGGTTCGAATCCCCCTGCCGGCAACCTTGAAGATGGTCTTCTGTGGTTTCCCGTCTTCGTTCCAGGCAAATGCCGGGCTTGGTCCCTAACTATAGGCCACAGCCGCTACCTTCCAACTCCTCGCCCTTACACCCTAAACTTTCCTCCCCAGACAACACTCCACACGCGACGGTACTTGTAGCTCACCCATTGGGTGTCCGCCTCGAAGCAGCTACAAAACTGGTGAGCGAACATGTCCTCGGACACTCCCTGCTCTAAAAGCCATACGCAAAAAAAATTACAATCGCCAACTGCCGCTTGTGCGATAACAGACAGTTTTGGATATTAAAACTTATGTTTTGTGTTTTTGTGAAATCTTCATTTTTTTTATTCAAAGACTTATACAGGGAAAGATAAACATCTCAATATTTAAATTAATTTCTTTTCTTTTGCGTGGCCTCTTGAGAGGCCGAGTGCAGGTCTTTCTAGTCGACGCCTGTGGGCGACCTGCGCGTCGGGATGAGAGATGGAATGGATGAAGACGAATGAAATTGGCCAATGATGTGGAAGGAAGCGGCCGTTGCCTGTCAGAAGGTACCGTCCCAGCATTTGCCTGGTGTTGAAAATGGGAAACCACGGAAAACCATTTCAAGGACGGCCGACGGGGGTCTCGAACCCACGCGTCTACCGAGTCAGCAGAGAGCTTGGCCCCATGACCGAACGCTGCGCTTTAGCCAGCGTAGCCACTGCTGTCGGTATTTAAATGAATAAAAACGTGTATTAAGTCAATGTTTAAATGTATCATAAAGATAGTTTACAATACAGTTTTGTGTTTCGTTAAAATCAAGTTTAGCGCATATGGTACTGCAATTAGAAACACATTATTGAGACTCGAGAGCACGTTTCTTATTCATTATACATTTGATTTGAAGAAAATAAATTTTTGCGTGGGATATTTTCTAGTGAACACGGACATTCTGAGTGGGATGTTGCGATTTTCAGGTTTGAGAGGTTAGCAACTCTGGCTCAGTCTCAGTAAGATCTGTAAGAAAGTCAGTTGAACGAAAAAATGAGCGATCATTTACCGGTGGAGCGAAAAGCTTCATCAAGCAAAGGAATTCGGCGTGCTTATGATGTAGCCTTCAAACTTGCAGTTGTGCTTTATGCCAAAAGCTCAACCAACAGAGAGGCTGGAAGAAAATACGGATGTCAGAAAAAAGTGTTTACATGTTGGTAAGTACAAGAAAATAAATGTGTCTTCCCTTAATCTGGATGCGGCTTATTTTCGGGCTAATAGGGTAATGTTTTTCGTCCCTCTTACATACCGAGGGGCATGGTGGTGCAGCGGTCAAGCTGTATGCCTCTCGCCAAGGCGGACCAGGTTCGATTCCCGGTCACTGCATGTGAGATTTTCGAAGTGAAATGCCATGTCCTGTGGTTCGGATTCCACGTAAAAAAGAGGTCCCGTGGCTCATGATCGCGAGATTAACGGTCACATTAAACTACAAGCTTCCTTCCTTTTTCTTACATACCGTAGCTATTAAAACGCCGGGTTGCCGGAATTTTAACCCAAAGGTGATTTTTAACGTGCCAGTATACTACTGACACGGCTCCCTCTCATTTAAGCACCCTTAAATGCCAACAGACTGTGCCAGGATTCGGTCCGGCAACCTTGGGAGCAGCAGGCGAGAACGTTACCCCTGTGGCTACTGAGCACGTCCCAGAAGAATAAAGATGTATTCAGTGAAAACTTCCATGTAATACGTTGGCTCTCCTCTTGCGCGTTCATCGATAGTTCATCAGGATTATAAGAAAAGATCACTTATCCTAAACCTACTGGGGTTTGTCCAATATTGTTACTGTTTAAGTTTTCAGTCTTTTTATATGTTTGATGCAAAGCTCCATGTTTCCCTGCCCTGGGCTAATTCTTTATTTCCACATCCTACATCCAAGGCAATTTGTTTTAACATATCCTAACTTTGGCCTATCCCGGTAGTTCTTGTCCTTGACCCTTCCTTCCATAACTGTTTGCTATTCCTGGTGCCCTACCAACCTAGACTAGCTCTTCTCTTCAACAGCACTCTCCAGAAACTTCTCCCCACACCACCCGCCTTAATTCCTCTTGCTAATCAACCCAACTAAACCTTATCATTCTCCTGTAACACCACATTACCGACAGTAGTGGCTACGCGGGCTAAAGCTCCGCGTTAGGTCAAGGGACCAAGCTCTCTGCTGACTCGGTAGACGCGTGGGTTCGAGCCCCACCGTCGGCTGTCCTTGAAATGGTTTTCCGTGGTTTCCCATTTTCAACACCAGGCAAATGCTGGGACAGTACCTTCTGACAGGCCACGGCCGCTTCCTTCCACATCCTTGCCCAGTTTCATTCATCTTCATCCTTTCCATCTCTCATCCCGACGCGCAGGTCGCCCACGGGCGTCGACTAGAAAGACCTGCACTCAGCCTCTCAGGAGGCTACACGAAAAAAAAAACACATTTCAAATGTGCCTACTCCCCTCTTTTGTATTGCAGGAATAGGCCATGTTTCACTTCCACAGAGCGCCATTGCCCAGATAATACCTTTCAAATATGACTAATTAATACCTAAATCTATATTTGATGTCAACCTGTGCAAACCCTTGCTTTTTCCATCACTGCTTATTTTGATTCCCAAGTAGCAGAAATCTCCTACTTCCTTTTATCTATTGCCCTGCCAACTCGATGTCAATAGAGGTTTGTGATTTCCACCGGCTATATTCCATATTTTGTGTTTTGTTTTACATATTATATTGATTTTCACCATGAATTGTTTCCTCAAGACTGATCCATAAATTTTAGAAGCTCATTCTAATCCTCTGGTTAATCGGCCGTGATGACAATATCATCAGAAAATCTCCGAGTTGAAATAAATTAACCTTGATCTTACCTGGCGTGGAAGTGGAAAACCACTGATAACCACTGGTTGATGCACTCATTCCCCAGGACCGCCGAGTGACAGTGAATGCCATAGGGAAGATGGGAATCGAACCTACCTCAACCCAGGTTTGCCTCACGAGGCAGAATGAAGCCAATATCATTCGATTGGAATCACTATTTCTTTTTGTATTTGTTAACAACGCAGTTGCTAACATAAAGCATGTCCAAATAATTGTCTGGCTTGAGCGATTTCCCATTATTCTCCTGTTTTTATTTTAGTAAGATTTAATGAACATATTTTACATGAGTTTACCGTATTAAAACTACTCACAGTAAAAGAAACAAAGAATTAATTTCACTGTTTCTCTTGTTATTTATTTACATTGCAGTAGAAACTACATACAAGAAAAGGTTGCCTTACATTAGGGTAAATTATTTATCATCTCAAAATTGAAGACAACGATTTCGGACTTTTTAAGTCTCAACTCGTCATTTGGTTAATTTTAGGTCTTGTACAGATCATATATTCACCCCAGGAAGTGTGAAACGTAGCCTATGTATATCCTGAAATTGGTTCATTAACAATTTTATTAATGCAGCCATTTGCCATTTTTTTTTTTTTCAGGCTGTATTATTAATGTTAGGGGGTCTATTGGTTTTACGTCCCTTTTAACTACTCTGGAGTTTATAGACGCCGGGGTCCCGGAATTTTGCACCAAAGGGGTTCTTTAACGTGCCAGTAAATCTACTGACACGGGTCCCTCGCATCTGTGCACCCTCAAATGCCAGCTGACTGCGCCAGGATTCGTTCCTGCAACCTTGGGAACAGCAAGCGGGAACTTTACCGCTGAGCCACGCAGCCAGCCTTATTTCAGGATCGCTCAGGGACGGGACTTAGAAAGGAACCTATTGAAGAGAACAGTCCCAGCATTTGCCTGGTGGTGGAAATGGGAAACCACGAAAAGCATTATCAGGACGGCCGAGGTGGTATTCGAACCCACACTCTCCCGATGCCAGCGAGGCATGAGGTAGCACGTTAACGCTCTCGGCCACCGCGGCCGGTAAATTAGCTCATTAAGTGGCAAGGTTAAATGGGTTAAAACCTAAGAATCCGGGACTTAGTTATTACAAAAGACAAACCTTTGGCTATTTTGCTCCCAGTTGCCACCGACATTTATTAGTCGTACCGTGAAATCAATTTCAAGAAACCCTCCTGGTAATATTCGGTGCCCCGCCCACGTTGATTTTTTTTTCTGGACGGGTGAGCTGGAATGTTTCCATTTCATTGAGGTGATCTTGGTCTCGGGGTAAAATTGTGCACTGATGTCTCATCCCACTGTGATGATCCTGAACAGGAAGTCTTTGCCTTCGTGCTCGCACCGCCACAAGTGTTCGAGTCTTCTTGTGAGTCTTCTGTCATTCTTGCAGTCTTGTGGTCAGGGGTCACCTTCTTGCCGACACCTTCTGATATCCTAACACTTCGTGAATCATGTGGCAGGCTTGAACACGTCCAACACCTAATTGGATGCAACATCAGGCACAGTTACCCACCTGTCTGCTAGCACCATATCCTGTACTCTGTCCACTTTTGTGTCAGTCGTGGGACGTGGAGGGGCCCGAAGAATTTCCACACTCTGCCTTCCATTACTAAACATTTAACACCAGCGCGCAACATTTTTACGAGACATGATGACCTCTCCATAGATGCTCTGTAGGCGGTGATGAATATCTGAGGCACTAGTCTCAAGCACCCATTTACAGTATAGCGCACGACAGCACGCACTTCTATTCGTGATTACGTTTCAGCCACACGACTTTCTGCCATAGTGGTTTGCACTCGAATTAACTCGTACACGCCTATCTGCTGCTTCTTCTTCTCTCTCTCTCTCTCTCTCTCTCTGCTTTGGTGCTCAGCGCATGCGCCGGTTCTCCTCTGTTCTCCCTCTATCTGTTGGTAATATTCAGGAAAGTTTGTTCTATATTTTGGCGATGTGTTCCCTGACTTTGTAACCCAGCTTCGCAGTGAAATATTATATTCGGAACATCCCTAGTAACAAAGCCATTAATCGCTCTTTCATCCGAGAAACACATAGAATAAGTCTGGTGATCGTCGCGCAGCAGTGATGGAAAAGTAAGAATTAAGTGTGCTGCCTGGGCGGCACGTACTAATGTATACAAATCAAGCCATGTTGAACTACGGATCACATGATATACGACGGTGAACGCTCGGTAACTGCATGTATATGTAAATTGAAGGCAATTGATTAACTGTAAAAATATGACAATGAGAAGGTAAATCATTCCTAATGTGCATGTTGAATAATATCCTCCAGAGGTGACACACGTCATGGCACAACAGTACACAAAACTAGAAACATGCGGGAATACTAGCTTCATTACTCATGCTTCGTTGCTCATGAAAAATGGCTAAACCTTAGTTTTGTAATTTGGATCGGCAACTGAACTTCGCCCTACATCACATGTCCACACAACATTTCATGTGTCTGTCACATGTAATCAAACCGTGTAACCCGTAGTTGTGTTTGACAATAATGTTCTCCTAAAATGAAATATTTAATTAATTTATCATCTCTGAAGACAGTGTTGATTAATATTTGCAGAAACACTGTTCAGTAATTATTTTGATAGCATTTATTAATCGATATAATTTATTTTGTCAGTTTATGTACCTCAGAATTATTACAATGTATGTCAAAGCCAATGGTTGTATTTATTTACTACGTTGCCTCTCCTAGGCAGTAATTGCTGATGTTAAATATTTACTCCTGCATGAATCCAGTTTCAGTGAACCAAGTTATTGCTTAGGAAGGCATTCCATTAATAACATTTATTTAATTCGCCTCATTGTTCAGCATTGAGATTAGCTTGTTCCACCCTCCCCTGGAGGTAAGAAGAACTTCCTGCAACACCAGGAGTTGTTTGCCTAAAAGAGGAACGTATTTTTAAATTATGAGTGCATTTCTTCCAGTTCTAAATATTCATTATGTTAATTCGCCTTATTCAGCAATCGTTTCCACGAATTCACATAACTCATCACCAAAGTGGACGATAATATTCTGGTTCCTGCAACCTCAGACACTCTACAGCCGGGTTCGATGTCCTTGCGAGGAATCCAGTCCCCTTCTACTGTGTTGTGTCTGACTGTCAGTATGTATCTATTACCAGCACCTCCAAGACATTACAATTGCTTATTGCTGCGCAGTCGGGCATGTGAGCTAAAAATAAGAAGTCAGGTGAAATGCTCGTAAATTAGTTGAACGAGGTGCGGTTACGATGTCAACTCACTGTCTATTGGGCAGGACTTCAGATTGAAGCCGTGTTTCTGGTTTTAGAAGTTCATTCTCACATTCCCGCCCTGACAGTGTCTGTAATACTAAGTATAGTATACAAAAAGTTGCAGTGGAAACAGATTAAGAATTGATGTTCAAACCAACATTTTAGGAATCAAGTTTAATTTACGATTTAAGGGATTTCATTAGAACAAATGCACACTCTATAGCACAGATCATTAATTAAAAGCCTGACAAAATTGATTGGTTTCTTTTGCGTTGCTGTGGATATCGACAATACCAGAATGTGCTATGTGATTGGCAACTGTTAACTTAGCGCCTGAATGCTGCCAGTGTCCTTATAGATCAACTGACATCATAGTGCTGGATAAAACACGTTTTGCATGTCTTCCCAATTTTAAAACCTCGAAACATCGAAGCATTATTTGAACAGCATTGAACAATATTTGCGCTCTGTGAGCTGGCTCACGAAACACGAGAGGGCTCACCCACTATGAGGAACTGAAAACAGATATGACGCACTTTCTTATTAATATACAGGGTCTTTCATATAAAATAAGAGCGCCAAGCGGCGGCTTTGTTAACCCCAACTGCGGTCACCTTGGCCGAGCTTGTTTCCCGCCAAGGCCTCCTGCTTTAAGCGTGTGTACAATCCTATATGATGCAGCGGCCTTGCTAGCGTGTGTACAATGCTCAAATCTTACTTTAGTTTGTTAGTTAGTTATTGTTGATGAAACCGAAACGCCTACTTGTGCTAATTTTGTGAGTGATTTATTCGGAGACCGTTCAAGATTCTCGCCAATGTCATCTAGCTCACCCTCTGTTAAAACTGTTCGTGTGCGGGCATGTTTTTTATTGAACACCGAGCCAGTAGTGTCAAACTTATTTGCAATTACGTGAATCTGTGCTCGTGAAGGTGGCACTTCATCAGGAAATTGCTGAACAAATGCATCACGTACCCGCCGAGCCGACTCGTACTTAAAATAAGTTTTACATAAAAAATACGATGTTGCAACGATAACTGTCTCACCATGTTAGCACTTGAGGTTTAGACTGGCGAATGAGCACCTGCACGCTTATTGCAAGGTCAAGTTTGGTAATGTCAATCTGTTATTTTTATACAGTCCATCGGAACTTAAAAAAAAACAGCCCTCGTATGTACTATGCGCACGCTTTCAATACTACAGCAGGGGGCCGTGGCGCGCCACAAGCCTGGCCAAGGTGACCGCTGCTGCTGTTAACAAAGCCGCCGCTTGGCGCTCTTATTTTATATGAAAGACCCTGTACTCGTATTTTAAAACATCTGCGAAACACTCTCCAGAGATTCACAGCTAGTGAGACGTAGGTTCGCTAAGGACGGCACTTACTTAGGCTCAGCTCTAGGGAGAGAAGCCTGAACTATGAAACAAACATGGCGCGTATGTTACTGTCGTCAACTTGAGAAGAGTAGCGAAGTGTAGTTCAATATTTTTGGGCCAAAGGGCATAAACCAGCTCTTTCCTAGCAGAATGACTCACTTAGATTTTTGTTCGTACTGGGGAACCAGCATGTTTCCACTCCATAGAGGCAGTTGTTACCAACCGCCCGAAGCGTGGCGAATCACTAAGTTTCACACGGCCCTCTTAGAAGAATGCACACCACCTGGAGTCATTGCTACGGCCCATACAGTCGTCCCCAAGTACGCCACGCATGCCCCTGTGAATTTCACTCGGTTTTCCAAAACCCTTTGGCCCACACCGAACTACACTTCGCTGCTCTTCACACGTTGACGACAGTAACACGCGCGCCATGTTTGTTTCGTAGTGCAGGCCTCCCTCGCATGAGCTGCACATGAAAACAAAATACCCTCTGTAGTGCAAACTTCAAACTATATCGTCATGAAATTTCAACATTCCAGCTGCAATACCAGCGGAGAAAACATTGATTGTACGTTGCTTTTTGATCTACCCTCGTACAAAAGAGCAGTTGACGTTACCTAATAAGTGTGTACTACCTAAACAGGGTGAATAGGACTCAATGCTCCGGGAAGATCAGCGACCTCAGCCAAGTCCTTTTACCAGTCAACACAGCCAGCAGACAGGGAATGTGTAAGAATAACCTTGCTTCAAGGTTTTGTCTTACATGTACTTTACAGCAACTGTTGAAAATATCCACCAGTCATATCCAAGCACAATTTGCAGTGGCATAGAAAGTTTTGGAAAACTCAGCAATTTATCTTGTATAACTGCTTCTGGCTCCCAGCATTTACGGTTGTGTTAGGTTGTATTGCAGGGTGCGTGATTGGAGAATAATGGTCCGTTATTCATTCCAGGAACAAGCCGAGATGGTTTTCGTGTCCGTGTATCCTGTGACGCTATTCGTGTACAGGCTGGATGGAATATTCGTAAAAGTGAGGCAATCCATGATGCGACGTGTGGAGGCTTGCAATGCACCCCATGGCATCCAGTTTGAACATCTTTTGTAATATTGTTATTGGTTTTACGTCCCTTTTAACTACTGTGGCTTTTAGAGGCGCCGGGGTGCCGGAATATTCTCCCGAAGGGAATCTTTAATGTACCAGTAAATGTACTGGCACGGCTCCCTCGCATTTGCGCACCCTCAAATGCCAGCTGACTGTGCCAGGATACGAACCTGCAACATTGGGCCGAACATCTTTTGTAACACTCCGAGTGTTGTTATGCTAAAATGATGTGCTTCGTCATTGCCTTCTACTTTGGATAGTATGCATTTCCGGACATATGTTCATATGCAACTATTTGTCCCTTTTCCTTCTAGAAATCACCTTCAAAATTTGAACAAAAAGTTTTCGATCACCCTGTACAAACATATTTCTATCCTAAGATCCTGTACGAATTTTGTTTGATAATGTATAAAGATTTTGTTGATTCTGTTAGGGGGGTTGTGACACCATGGTCATGCAGCACCGTGTACTTGGGTGTGTGAATAATTTGTCTGATAACCTGTGTCACTCTGATGCCTGTACTAGTGTGTGTATTTGTAATTGAGGTAGGATTTGGGTAGGAAGTGGTCGTGGGGTTAAGGTAGGTACCATCCCGGCATTTGCATGGAGTAGAAGTGAGAAACCACAGAAAACCCCTTCCAGTATGGCTAAGGTAGGAATTGAACTCACCTCCTCTCAGTTTTGACTCACGAGACTTATGCATAATGAAGAGCTTTCTAGAGTAGATATGTTTATGTAGAGAAGCATGAACGCAATTTATTTAAAAGAGAGAATTTTAATAGATAGGGCCTGAACCCTGGTACCTTGAAAGTTGTAGGCTACGTGTAAGAACGAAAAGGTTTGTGCGAATACCGTACATGTGACAATCGACTGCATTCTATTTCAGTAATACTGTTGAAATATTTGTTCCAGTTTTGTGTGAGTTCAGCAGTCACCCACTAATATTAATAAATGTAGGAATTCGGATTGATTTAATTTCTTCCACATAGTTGCAGGCGGAGTATGGGGTTTTAGCTCTCGCAATAGATGCGAAACTCGTCACGTCTAGTACCTGCTTGTTCATTAACCCCTACGAGTAGATTTTAGAGGTATTTAATTTGTGATAAAACGCGAAATTGACTCAAATGCGAAATTATTGGTTTTCTATGAAATATTCTTACTAAAACAAATCTTATAATTTAGCTTTGGGATTCTTAGGTCGAGTTGAAATTTTAAATAACCGACGTGTTTCAGGACAACAGCATGTCCGTTTTTTTTTTTCAATGTTGTCAACAGCTTGTCCCTCTGTCAAGGTAGTCAAGAGCTTGTCCCTTTGTCGAGGTTGTCAAGAGCTTGTCCCTATGTCGAGGTAGTCAAGAGCTTGTCCCTTTGTCAAGGTAGTCAACAGCTTGTCCCTTTGTCAAGGTAGTCAACAGCTTGTCCCTCTGTCAAGGTAGTCAAGAGCTTGTCCCTTTGTCGAGGTTGTCAACAGCTTGTCCCTTTGTCAAGGTAGTCAAGAGCTTGTCCCTTTGTCGAGGTTGTCAACAGCTTGTCCCTCTGTCAAGGTAGTCAAGAGCTTGTCCCTTTGTCGAGGTTGTCAAGAGCTTGTCCCTATGTCGAGGTAGTCAAGAGCTTGTCCCTTTGTCAAGGTAGTCAACAGCTTGTCCCTTTGTCAAGGTAGTCAACAGCTTGTCCCTCTGTCAAGGTAGTCAAGAGCTTGTCCCTTTGTCGAGGTTGTCAACAGCTTGTCCCTTTGTCAAGGTAGTCAACAGCTTGTCCCTTTGTCAAGGTAGTCAACAGCTTGTCCCTATGTCAAGGTAGTCAAGAGCTTGTCCCTTTGTCGAGGTTGTCAACAGCTTGTCCCTTTGTCAAGATAGTCAACAGCTTGTCCCTTTGTCAAGGTAGTCAACAGCTTGTCCCTATGTCAAGGTAGTCAAGAGCTTGTCCCTTTGTCAAGGTTGTCAACAGCTTGTCCCTTTGTCAAGGTAGTCAACAGCTTGTCCCTATGTCAAGGTAGTCAAGAGCTTGTCCCTTTGTCGAGGTTGTCAACAGCTTGTCCCTTTGTCAAGTTAGTCAACAGCTTGTCCCTTTGTCAAGGTAGTCAACAGCTTGTCCCTTTGTCGAGGTTGTCAACAGCTTGTCCCTTTGTCAAGGTTGTCAACAGCTTGTCCCACTGTCAAGGTTGTCAAGAGCTTGTCCCTTTGTCAAGGTTGTCAAGAGCTTGTCCCTCTGTCAAGGTTGTCAACAGCTTGTCCCTTTGTCAAGGTTGTCAAGAGCTTGTCCCACTGTCAATGTTTTCAACAGCTTGTCCCTCTGTCAATGTTTTCAACAGCTTGTCCCTCTGTCAAGGTTGTCAACAGCTTGTCCCTCTGTCGAGGTTGTCAACAGCTTGTCCCTTTGTCGAGGTTGTCAACAGCTTGTCCCTCTGTCAATGTTTTCAAGAGCTTGTCCCTCTGTCAATGTTTTCAACAGCTTGTCCCTCTGTCAATGTTTTCAACAGCTTGTCCCTCTGTCAAGGTAGTCAACAGCTTGTCCCTCTGCCAAGGTTGTCAACAACTTGTCCCTTTGTCAAGGTTGTCAACAGCTTGTCCCCCTGTCAAGGTAGTCAACAGCTTGTCCCTTTGTCAAGGTTGGCAACAGCTTGTCCCTATGTCAAGGTTGTCAAGAGCTTGTCCCTCTGTCAAGGTAGTCAACAGCTTGTCCCTTTGTCAAGGTTGTCAACAGCTTGTCCCTATGTCAAGGTTGTCAACAGCTTGTCCCTCTGTCAAGGTTGTCAACAGCTTGTCCCTCTGTCAAGGTTGTCAACAGCTTGTCCCTCTGTCAAGGTTGTCAACAGCTTGTCCCAATGTCAAGGTTGTCAAGAGCTTGTCCCTATGTCAAGGTAGTCAAGAGCTTGTCCCTATGTCAAGGTAGTCAAGAGCTTGTCCCTCTGTCAAGGTTGTCAACAGCTTGTCCCACTGTCAAGGTTGTCAACAGCTTGTCCCACTGTCAAGGTTGTCAACAGCTTGTCCCACTGGCAAGGTTGTCAAGAGCTTGTCCCTATGTCAAGGTAGTCAAGAGCTTGTCCCTCTGTCAAGGTTGTCAACAGCTTGTCCCACTGTCAAGGTTGTCAACAGCTTGTCCCACTGTCAAGGTTGTCAACAGCTTGTCCCACTGGCAAGGTTGTCAACAGCTTGTCCCTCTGTAAAAGGTAGTCAACAGCTTGTCCCTCTGCCAAGGTTGTCAACAACTTGTCCCTTTGTCAAGGTTGTCAACAGCTTGTCCCCCTGTCAAGGTAGTCAACAGCTTGTCCCTTTGTCAAGGTTGTCAACAGCTTGTCCCTATGTCAAGGTTGTCAAGAGCTTGTCCCTCTGTCAAGGTAGTCAACAGCTTGTCCCTTTGTCAAGGTTGTCAACAGCTTGTCCCTATGTCAAGGTAGTCAAGAGCTTGTCCCTATGTCAAGGTTGTCAAGAGCTTGTCCCTCTGCCAAGGTTGTCAGCAGCTTGTCCCACTGTCAAAGTAGTCGAGAGCTTGTCCCTCTGTCAAGGTTGTCATGAGCTTGTCCCTCTGTGAAGGTTGTCCAGTGCTTGTCTCTCTGTCAAGGTAGTCAAATGCTTGTCCCATTGTCAGGGTTTTCAAGATCTTGTCCCTCTGTCACGGTTGTCAAGAGCTTGTCTCTCTTTCAAGGTAGTCAAGAGCTTGTCCCACTGTCAAGGTTGTCAAGAGCTTGTCCCTCTGCCAAGGTTGTCAGCAGCTTGTCCCACTGTCAAAGTAGTCAAGAGCTTGTCCCTCTGTCAAGGTAGTCAAGAGCTTGTCTCTCTTTCAAGGTAGTCAACAGCTTGTCCCACTGTCAAGGTTGTCAAGAGCTTGTCCCTCTGCCAAGGTTGTCAGCAGCTTGTCCCACTGTCAAAGTAGTCAAGAGCTTGTTCCTCTGTCAAGGTAGTCAAGAGCTTGTCCATCTGTCACGGTTTTCAGGAGGTTGTTTCATTGTCAAGGTTGACAACAGATTGTCCCTTTGCTAGGTTGTCAAGAGCTTGTCCCATTGTGAAGGTTGTCAAAAGCTTGTCCCATTGTGAAGGTTGTCAAGAGCTTGTCCCTTTGCAAGGTTGTCAAGAGCTTGTCCCATTGTCAAGGTTGACAACAGATTGTCCCTTTGCAAGGTTGTCAACAGATTGTCCCTTTGCCAAGGTTGACAACAGCCTATTTATTTATGGATTTAATTGTCGGTTAAGTTAACGTAACAGCCAAACAAATTTTAAATAAAATAGTTGTACACCTTCGTAAAAATAGCACAAATTCTTGAAATAGATATTCGTTAGCTAAAATTCGTCCTATTTTGAGTGGATAACCAAAATGCTCATTGTTTACTGGGCTCAATTTGCTATGTACGATTACGGTATAAATCTGAATACTGGGTCTTCTGTCCCAGTTGTCTACTACATATTGTAATTAACACGGCGAGCAATGTTATCTTATATATTAAAAATATTTATGAAACCTTAAGCCAGTCCGTCCGGCCTTTCTATCCGGTCGATTTCCTTCATTCTTTTTTTAAAATGGAAGGTATTCATGCACAGATTTGTTATCAAGTATTGCAAATCACTTAAATTCCGCCTTTCTCCAATTATTTGATTTTTTCTACTTTTTCCAACTTTGTTTCTCATTGAAGCAATCATATCTTTGGTTCTAATTGAGATACGCAGGTCGTTTTAGTCTAAGAACACTCGGTGGATTATGCTCTTTCATGAGAGCTCTTAACTATTCAAATCGGGTGATTCTGAAGAAAGTTATGAGTGGACATTCAATATTACTTCTCATTTTTCATATTCTTGCACCGAAAAATGAACATTGCCATGAAATTATAGGGTACATTCAGATCTACTTCAGGAACTTCTAGATTTTACACGATTGTGAATACATTGGTAACTGAAGAAGAAAGTGAAGTTTTGCATTTTCCCACTGAATTTTTGAACAGGCTTGAGATGAGTGGCCTACCTCCCCAGGTGCTGACTTTGTAAGAAAGTGCTATTGTAATGCTCCTTAGGGATTTCAATGCAACTAAGGGATTACTGAACGGGACGAGGCTAATAGTTAGAAAAATGTACGACAATATAATAGATTTATAAGTTCTAACTGGTGTGAATATTGGGGAACGAATACTGCTACCTCGCGTAGAATTGTCACCATCTGACACTTTTAAAAGACGGCAATTTCCTATTACACTAGCGTTATGTATTACGATCACCAAAGCTCAGGATCAAACGCTTCATTGAGTTGGAATCTACTTGCCTGATCCTGTTTTAGCCATGGACAGTTGTATGTTGCCTTATCTCGAGGAAAAACATTTAATGATGTAAAAGTAGAAATTAAACATAAGGGTCGACGCACAGCGAACATTGTCTGGAAGGAAGTATTGCGAAATAAATGTTATAAACCATTACATAATGACGTAATTTTTTATTCCAATACTTAAAAAATATTGCTGCGGAGCAGCAGCACGGGCATCCTAGTATTATTGAACTATATTAGTCCTAAATGCTACATCCAGTAAAATATAACACAAAATCCTCTTTGCAACAAATGTGATACAACACGCTAAATCTGATGAAAATACATGCTACAGAACACTAAATTTGGAATTTTAAATGCGAAATCTTCGATTTTAATATCACAAAGTTTAGTTATTGGTCTTGTTAACTAACAGAGCAGTTTATGATGTGCAATCGAAAAAAAACATATTTTGCTGCTGACTTTAGTTCAATAAAGCGTCAAGGTAGGCCTATGTGCAGGAAACTCTCATAATTTTCTTGGAAGGCTCATACAAGTCCCGCATTGTTCGAGTAATCAATTCTAAGTTTCTCCTCTCACTCGAAACACCCTCCCATACTATTTCCGTTTAATTTCCGACAGCTCGACTCATACGACCCACCCGCTGTTTATTCAATAACATTTGCATCAAAGCGGAAATTGAGAAGATGGTTGTGTAAGAAGTCAGAACACCAGCTTCCACATTAACAATTGGGGACAGCAATTCCAAGCCTGCGAAATACGTACTCTAATAGGTACTGATAAAATAATATGTTTAGAAGTGTAGATGAGTTTCATAACTTCAACTTTCTACTTTCTTTGTTGTTGATTTTGTTGATTCTTTAGGGACTTTGCAACATAGTGGTAATGTAGCCACGTGTACTTACCTGTGTCACTCTGATGCCTATAGTAGTGTGTGTACTTGTATTTAAGATAGGCCGCCATGGCCTTCAGTTAGGTACCATCTCTGCATTTGTCTGGAGTAGAAGGGGAAACCACTGAGGTAGGAATCAAACACGCCTCTTCTCAATTGTTCATCACGAGCCTGAGTGCACCCCGTTCCAGCCCTCACGACAGTTTCTAAAATCCTTGACTGTGCAGGGGATCGAACCTGGGGCCTCCTGGGGTAATGCAGGCACGCTACCCCAACACCACACCACCATAACTATTGTGCATGTCAATCATTCGTCCTCTAAGCACATACATTACGTGATATCACTATGTTATTAAAACGAATATTTATTAAAATTCCATTATTTTTTAATATAAATACATAGACCTGTTTATTTCTACAATGGTTTACATCATTTTACAGCTTGAACATTCAGCTATTTTTCTACATCACAATTTCGGTCGATGCATTTTTGTCGACGTTGTGACAGTTTTTGTATGCCCATGTCATACCGCTCGCCGCCATGCCGTTCAGGAAGTTTGAACCTCATCTTTCACCTCGTCGTCGGTGCTGAATCGCTTTCCGGCCAAATGTTTTTTCAATTTAGGGAACAAGTGAATGGGCGCCAAGTCGGGACTATAGGGTGGATGTGTGATTATGCTCCACTGAAACTGTTGCAGAAGAGCAACGGTTCGCCGGGCGACGTGTGGACGAGCGTTGTCGTGGAGAATGTTTAAACCTTTTCCGTTAACATTCTGTGAGTGCTTCGGGAAACCTCCGGAACCAAAGTGCAGAGACCATCCGGGGTGATCCGCCGATCTTCACGCATGATTTTCTCAACCTTCACGACTGTCTCGTCAGAAATTGACGGTCTCCCGCTCTTTTGTCCGTCGTGAATTTTAGTCCGACCAGCTGCAAACTCTCTACACCACTTACGAACATTTTTGATATCCATGCACGACTCACCAAACTTTTCCGTCAATTGGCGATGGATTTCAATCTGTTCAGTACCCTTTGCGTTCAAAAACCGAATAAGTGCGCGCACTTTGCACTTGGCGGTAACATTCAATGGCAGCTCCATTCTCAACGGCTGCCAAGCCAAGACTGAGTGCCTCAGCGCGGCGCGGCGTACGCATGTTTAAATGCGAGCGCGGGAAACACTCTTCACAATATTGTGACCAACAGCCAAATGAACAGAGTTCTGTATTTATATATATAAAAAAAAAGAGACCTTCTTTTAGGGATTACCCTCATATTATTGATGTTGCAGTTCCAATTACCAAGAATGTGGTCGGTGAACCTGCAGTGTCTAAGACTGCTCTTTATTTTCCTAACGATTGGCCATGCCTCCCATATAGTCCTTTATAGGTTAGTGGTCTACATATTAACCACCTACTACTGTATATGGACAATTTATAAGGGACATTCAAATGAAACCCAGTCAGTGCGTCTAAAGTTGCATTATTCGTACGGTCACGCCACGTAACTGCGTGTATGGTGGCATCATCTATTGATAGAGCGACTGCAGCGTGCGCAACGTTTGACGCTGCATAGCGACAGTGTGGTTTTGCGCCAAAAGAGAAGGTGGTCACTCAAGTTACCGTCCACTACCGAGCATGAAGGCGAGTAGGCAGGAACAACGAGGAGTGATTCGATTTTTAGAGGTGAAGGCTGTGTACGGTGGTACAGTCTATGTCGTTCAAGTGTTATGGATTGGCGCAACAGATTCCTTGAGGGGCGCGAGTTACTGGAAGACGATGCATGTTGTCCAATAGCGTTCATCTCCTGCATGATAATGCCCGGCCACACACTGCCAATGCGGTGAAGACGACATTGCAGCAGTTTCGATGGGAAATGCTGGAACATCCACCGTACAGTCCAGACCTTTCACCGTGTGACTTCCATGTTTATAGACCTCTCAAACAAGCTATTCGCGGACAACGAATCACAACGGACGCCGAAGTGTGTGAATGGGTCCAGGCCTGGATCCGACAGCAGCCTACTAGCTTCTTCAAAGATGGAATCGACTGGCTAGTGTCGCAATGGGATAAATGTGCCAACAGTGTTAGCGACTATTTTGGAGTTAATAACATCGTTACCGGATAGTGTCGCAACGGTTATGGCGACTATTTATATTCATTTTTGAGTTAATAAAATAGTCACCATTACTTTACACAAGTGACCGGGTTTCATTTGAATGCCCCTCATATATTGTCAATGATGCCGATGGTTGAATCTTTCAGCCATATACCAACAAATATTATTTTGGAAGTGTTAATATTACTGGAAACCAAATATCATCTCTTTGTCTTTTTGACCTAAAGCACATGAAACAATTCTTTCAATAAAAAGAATTAAAATAAAAATCGTTTTAAAAATGGTAAGCCTAATAAAATTATAATTCAAAATAAATTAGCTCATAAAATTTAAAATTATAAGACTTTTATATCCTTAATTTTTAGAACATTAAAATGTTAAAGGAAATAAAAATAAAAATTAATAATTAATATTAGGGTGAAACCATTAAAATTAAAAAGTTACAAAAATGATAATAAAATTAGAATTAAAGATAAATAAGCTTATAAAAATTAAAATTCTATTATTTTGTAATCTTCATTTTAAGAACATTAAAATGTTAGAGAAAACAAAAATTAAAAATAATAATAATTAATATTAGGGTACAACAGAAGCCTCCGTGGCTTAGGCGGCAGCACGCCGGCCTCTCACCACTGGGCCCGTGGTTCAAATCCCGGTCACTCCATGTGAGATCTGTGCTGGACAAAACGGAGGCAGACAGGTTTTTCTCCGGGTACTCCGGTTTTCCCTGTCAAAATTTCATTCCAGCAACACTCTCCACTACCATTTCATTTCATCTGTCATTCATTTAATCATTGCCCCAGAGGAGTGCGTCAGGCCTCGGCAGCCGGCACAGTTCATATCCTCGCCGCTAGATGGGGGCTTCATTCATTCCATTCCTGACCCGGTCGAAGACTGGAAGCAGGCTGTGGATTTTCATTTTCATTAGGGTACAACAATTAAAATAAAATTAAAATAAATATAAATAAAAGATCTTCAATAATATTCGGGTCTATAAAAGGATAGAGCAGAGCACAACAGAATAATGCTCGTCTTGTTGTGTAGGAACGCGTAACTAAATGCAAACAATACTTACCTAGTACCTAAGGACAGATAACCTCGATATTCTATCCCTTAAAATATTAAATACCACCACTGACAGGCATAAGGGCCTTGGACGTCTTTAATCATCAAGTAAGCTTTGCACTAATATAACTCTGGACGCTACGTTTGCTTCATTTTTTTTTTCTTTTCCGAAAACTTGTTTTCGTCTTTTAAGAAATGAACAATTTCACAGAGGACATTCTTATTGAATTGTTGTTGTTGTTGGTGGTGGTGGTGGTGGTGGTGGTGGTGGTGGAGGTGGTGGTGGTTTGGAATTTCAAACAGAAGCTGTAGATCTGTACCTCATGAATTGACCCCTAAACATGCTCAACGTAGAGTGTGTACCTGTCGTCACCTTATCGGTAACCACATGGATGGTAGATCTATCAGGAGAATATTGTCACATGTGATGAAGAATGGTTCTAATACCGCAACGCTGACGGCTCGAAACAGTGGCTCAGTCTCCGTCAACCTGCCAGAGTCATCGTTACAAAGGATCGGTTCGACCCCAAAGTGATGTTGTGTGCCTGGTGGAATTTTGAAGGAGTGATTCACTGGGAATTTGTTCCAAATGGGCGTTCAGTCAATGCGGTTCTTTATTCTCAACACCTGGAACGAGTTCACGAAAGTGTGAGAGGGAGATAACCAGCATTAGGTAACCGGAATAGAGTTTCCTTGCAGCAGGGCAATGCGAGACTTCATACTGCACGAACAACAACGGAAAAATTTCAGGAATTGGGAGGAGTTGAACTGCTACCACATCCAGCATACAGCCCTGATCTTGCACCTTCAGATTACCACCTTTTTCGATCCATGACCCATTTCTTGCATGGAAGAAATTTCTAAAACATTGAAGCTATGGAAGTGGGTCTCACTGAATTCTTTCTTCAAAATCCAGACACTGGTACCATCGCGGGATTTCAAACCTCACTGAAGGATGTCTCAAGACTATAGAATCTGATGGTCACTACTTTGAAGAATAGGTAAATTTATGGTCAGAAAAATTTCCAAATAAGTTAAAATTTTCTTTAAAAATTACATTTATTATGAAACATCCCCTATATTTGTATATAAATGTAAACATCAACACACTACGGGAAAATCTGCATTATCCAGAACAGTGTGGTGGTCTGAGACTGTTTGTACTTGAACTGAAATGCTCTCACTCTTCTTGAAACAAATTTTAAGACGAGACAGTCCAGTGGTTATCCGTTCGTTAGTGCTATTATAAAAGTACTTGAAGCAACACCTTTACGGCAGACCCGTCCGTTTCAAACTTTGTTCGATAAAGCCCTGGCCCTCTTGCTAAAACCTCCGACAGCCCAAATAACATATGGTTCATTTAATGAAGCTAAAGTCACACATGATTTTCTATTACACCTCCGCGATTTCACACCCCTGGTGCAATTAAAATACCCATACAAGGCCTGAACGCATATATGGGACAATGTGCGCAACAAATGGCTTCTCTTAGAATGGCGATTGTTTGTGTATGTCTGGATCAATTAAGTCATCCCCACTGGTGGCAAAATGAAGCGGCACGAACAAGTAGCTGATGACACCTGTCCTGTGTGCAACATGACTGACACCCTCATCCACCGCATCACTACATTTGGAGTGCGATCATAGTATGGCGATGGACGATGAATGCTATTAACAGCGTAACCGGACGCAACAGGGAGGCCGCGATCTTGAAATTTGAAATAAGGGATGTACTCGGTGAGGCGAAAAAAATGCCATCTCATGGCTAGCAGCTGGAGCCATCCACTATAAACTTAATGGCTATCAAACACCCCTGGTGACCACCCTGCCTGGTTTCTTAGATCACCTACGGAAAGAACGCTAAAAGCTCGTACAGCGGAAGTTTCTCAACAGTGCTTTTGGAACCGGTTTGTATGAAAATGAAAATCCACAGCCTGCTTCCAGTCGACCGACCGGGTCAAGGAACGGAATGAATGAAGCCCCATCTAGTGGCGAGGATATGAACTGTGCCGGCTGCCGGAGCCTGACGCACTCCACTGGGGCAATGAGCAAATGAATGACAGATGAAATGAAATGATAGGGGAGAGTGTTGCTGGAATGAAATTTGTGACAGGAAAAACCGGAGTACCCGGAGAAAAACCTGTCTGCTTCCACTTTGTCCAGCACAAATCTCACATGGAGTGACCTGGATTTGAACCACGGACCCAGCAGTGAGAGGCCGGCATGCTGCCGCCTAAGCGACGGAGGCTCTAACCGGTTTGTATAAATTATAAAGATAAGTGGTCACCATTCTGTTTATTATGATTCTTGTTTTTATCTGTATGAAATCGAAGTGGATTTTTGTTCTCAAAAACTGCAGTGAACATGAACATGAACTTTAAACATTACATTAGGGAGGAAAATGTGTATTAAATGATAAGGGTGTTTGTATCTGTTTTTGTAAATAAATGTGCTGAAGAAAAACACAGTGATCAAGATCTTATGATGACCGCTTGAAGGTCAAAACGCGAAATCCTAAAAATTGCTCCAATATAATAGTGATCATAAACTAATACATGTAATTTTTCCAGGAATGTCATTTTCATATTGGCATAGACTATATACAGTACATTGTACACCGCCCAATCATTTGACAAATTCGTGTTGATCGACTGAAGAGTTACAAGTGAGAGAAGAATGATACCAAACAAAGTATAAATGACTCTTATAGACCAATAGTTGTCAATACATTATAACTGTTTGTGTGCTTGTCTTGTGCCATGCAATCACTGGAATTTCTTCTCGCCACATTCGTCGTGCCGTAGTGACTAACAGCCTTGGCTTTCACCGCAAAGACCCGGGTTTGATTCCTGGCTTTCCGAGATATTTAATTCTGATCTTAAGGCTGAAACGGGGTTCAATAAGACTCGTGAGTCAGAACTGTGAAGAGGTCGGTTTGATTCACACCTCATCCATCCTAAAATACCAGGAAGATGCTAGGATGGTACCTAAAATAAAGGCCACGGCCACCACCTACACTAGTCCTATCCTCCATTAAAAATACACGCACTCGTATAACCATCACCATGACACAAGTTAGCAGAGAGATCCCACACACCCAAAGTTCACGGGGCTACATAACCACGATGTCGCAAAGTCCCTGAAATGAATCATCAACAACAACACTTGCAACGCACTAGTGTGTGTGGTTAGAACCACGACAAGAGTGAAATGATTCATTATGCAATGTTGCGAAGTGAAGGTGGTTATTGCTTCATTTAGCGGTTCGGGATATCGTGGTCCTTAATGTACTTGGGTGTGTATCGAATATGTGTTATTTTGATGTCCGTACTTTTTCCTGTACTTGTAATTGTGCTAAAATGTGGTCAATATGTATTTACCTGGAGTAGAATTGGGAAAACATGATACCCACTTCTAGGATGGCTGAGTAAGAAATCTAACCCACCTCATCTCAGTTATTATCTATGCAAAATGCTCAGGTCAGTATTATGTTCCTTGAAAGAGCTGGGAACTACGCCAAGGACCTTTGGGACAGAAGTATCAGTGTGTTCCACTATTCCATGGAAGGTGACTGACTTGATCCGTGCATCAGTCAATGATAATTTCCTTTCAGCTATCGTATGACTTCGTTTGAGATTCCTCCCTTGCTTTTAAAACAACATCGAGTACGAATTTGTAACTGAAAACACTTAAACACTTTAAATATTTATATTCTACTTCTTTGTCTTCATTCACACCTTCCTTCTCTTGAGTATTTCGTTGTTCAGCCATCAATTTATCAGTTATTTCACCATGGCGTTACAATTGTGATATAAATCAAAAGCGGCCGCTTTTCAAGGGAAAGGAGAGTAATATAATTAGAACATACATCAGTATGTTGCAGGCCAAATGTAGCGCATATTAAACCACGCGGTCACTTTGACCCTGTGGTAACTAAATGAGTAGGCTAAAGCAATTTTGGAATTATTATTAACAATGGAGTTAAGCCACCTCATTTTGAAATACAGTATTTGTTTGAAGTAAAACCGTGTATAAAGGGATTCATTGGTTTAGCTGTTATAACTAGGGCTCGAATCTTTAGGTTAATACATATTTTTTAAATGTATATACATATTTTAAGCATTTTTCTATAAATACATAAATTCCTGCTTTTCACGTATTAGCACATAAAAAGACATAATGTTTACATTTTTTTTTTAAATCAGTATGCTAGATCATTCAGTTTATTGCATTTTTGCTCTGTGTTACTTCAACGGGGAAGAACCTGTGAGCTATCTAATCTTCATGCAGAGCGTATGTCAGCTTGCAACTGTGTTATTCTTATGTTGTCACCCCGTGCCACTCACTGTGGAAGCCGGGGATATCCTTGTCCATAGCCATATTGCTAGACCTCCCCCTTCCCCAGCTACCTGGAACCAGTGTCACTGACATGCAGTTCATTTTTGGCACTGTGAAGTGTAAGGGAGTTCTACGATGCCAAAAGTAAAAGCAACTACAAGTTATCGTCTGCAGCAGTATGTTGCAGAATTTAATGATAATTTTACTTCAGTTGGGGGCGTTCTGTTCTGCCAACCATGTAGGAAAGCAATCAAGGCTGAACAGCGATCTCAAGTTACACAACACCTCAAGGGCAAGAAACATATTGCCGCAGTTTCGCGACTTCAGAAGAACTGTTTCGCGAAGATATATCTCGCTGTGTGTTTTAATGCTTCAGCTGACAGTGAGACAAAGCATAAATTGCATACGGGAGTACTGCATATTGTTTATATTCACATTAATAATCAAAATTATAATTAAATATTTTTACTTTTTTGTCACATATTTCAGGTATTTTAATACATAAAAAATAGATATTTCCCGATTTCTAGCACCTAAAAATCCGAGCCCTAGTTATAAAAGTCAACTGGAAGTTTCATTTCCCAAAACGCACGAACGGCGAAATGTTGTATTTGATGATAATGTTTCATTTTGGAGCTTGGACATTGTGGTCATTGCAACCCCGTGTACTTGGGCGAGTGTACAATTTGTCTGATGACCTGTGTTGCTGTGGTATCTGTAATAGAAAGAGAAAATGTTGTAGAAAAACTTTTTTTTGTTAGTTTGTCATTTATGTAAATATTCTGGAATAATTTTGAGATTAATTGATGTTTCATTTTTTAAACCTATAAATATTCGTATTTTTCGTTTGTTTGACACAGTCAGTTTCATGGTCTGCCAAAATGTTCTTCATGCAATTGAAGGGTCATTCCAAGAACCAGACAAGTGCAAAAGTTGAATTGTTCAGAAAATACCAAAAAAAACAACCAATATAGCTTCATTTGTGCCGAATGAAATAAAATTGCTTTTACACCTACTATTGTCTCACAAACAGCTTTACATTGCACATAAAGGAAATATACAGTATATTTTATGAGGATAGTTGAGAAAACCTTAAAAGAACTCTGGACTAGTCTGGCTTTTGCCGAAATCTTATATGAATACAAAAATCCTCAAATACGATTATTTATTATGTAAATCCTAAGAAAGTACAAATCATTATTGAATGCCAAACATTCCAGGTAATTAATTATCTTGAATAAGCATTGGACGTATCTTATTTTTGTAGAATCCCCAATTTTTCACACCCATATATAACCCACCCTGTCTGCTTTTTGGAGACAGCAATAATATCTATACGTAGAACTTACCTTGAAGAGGAAGAAGATGTATTTATCTCAATAAGTCAATTTTGGAATTTGTCTGGTTTTATGATTGAGCCCTTCAATTATTCTATCTATGTTATAGACCTTAAAATCCACTTCAATGCACTGATTTAAGATACGAATATTATTTAGTTCAGTGAACGGAAGTATGACCTGCCTTCCTGTTCTAGCAATGTCTTTGACTGCGGTAAATGATGACGCTTACAGAGCGCCTGGCGCCGCACGCGATCTCCAGACCAAACTCCACTAGTCAGACAAAGAACTGATGCTCTGCAGCTTTTTATGACCTCCTTAACGGTATGTCGTATACTTATCGAGAGATTCTGACGAAATTCCACCCACAGAGGAAACCATCAGCTGTTCTGGAAAGGCTTTATCATGACAAGAAACCCGCATTTTTTGTAGAATGACGTAATTCACAAGCATTATTTGCTTCCTCCGTGAATCTTCATCATTTACGTACCTTGGTAGGGACGGTAATGCCGGCAAGGTTTGCAAACAATTTCCAAGTGATTCATGTTCCGCTTTTTGATAAGTGGATTTGTAAATATTAAGTCAAACTTACGTACGAGCATTCGACAACAAATTACAGTCTACTCTTTGGAATGTTGCTGTTTTACAGTCGAAAGACCTGTTCCAACGTCTTCCTCGCTACAGGTATTTCCAGGCAAGCGAGTATTATGTAGCTAGAGGCTACAAGAAAATATGTATTTCATATGGGAAATAGAAGTCTACAACACGACTGGGATTTCTTTTCTAAGCTACAGACAAACATATACTTCTGCAGGATAATTATAAACCACAATAATAATTATGATGTCAATAATAATAATGATACAAAAATGTATCTTCTTCTATCAACTATTTGGTATGCAGACTGTACCATCACAAGCTTGTGAATGCTTCATGATATCTGAGATAGGGTGGATGATCTACTATTTACTCAGAGTGCTCTAGCGTAATCGAGCAGTTTTCTATAATGCAATTAATTAAAATTCCTAACAGTGCTTTGAGTACAATAACTTCTAAGGCATGCACTAGGAGTCACATTGCTCCCAGTTACTGAGTGGAAATATTCATCTAGTTTTTCCTCACATAATTCATGATAATGTTGGGATACAAAGTTACAAGTTACCTCTCCAGCCCTTACCCTGTCCAAAATACCGTCTTCCCACTAACCTCCAACCAGACGTGGGCACACGTCTTTTCTGTATAGCCTCCACAGGCGAATGCAAGACAGGGAGCTGGAAAACTAACCAATATCCAACAGCTCAGGATAGTATTGCAGTATATATTGTTTATTATATGTCTAGATGCATAAGTAAAGGTGCTGATCAGTTCTAATGGTGACATGACTTGATCGCAGTAACTGCATCAGTTGCATAGTTGGGGTAATGCTTTATTGTTGTTGTTATTGTTGTTAATGAATCAGTTAGGGCTTTGTGACTTGGTTGTCATATAGCCTCGTATAGTTCGGTGTGTGTGGAATCTGTCTGACTCCTAGGTCATTGTGATAGTTGTAGTAGTGCGTGTATTTGTAAATGAGGGCAGGGTTTGGATGGGGACAGCCGTGGCCTTCAAAAATCCCCCGGTATTTGCCTGGAGTAGAAGTTGGAAGCAACAGAACAGATGATGTGGGAATGGAACCTATCCCCTCCCAGTCTTGCCTCACGAAGCTCAGTGTACCCCGATACAACCCTCAGACTTAAATTCAATTTCTTGGGAGTATCGGAAATCGAACCTACCCTGTACAGTCATGGAGAAAGATTTAACAAGCTAGGCTCTCTTTTGACACAGTTATGCAAACTGTACCAAAGAATGAAATCTTCTATCACACGCTTGCAAATGCTTGTTCCCATCTCTGAAGTATGTTTTACATTTGTCTCCGTTTTCCGGCAAACTAATCACCCAAGCACATTGTGTTAATATAGAGATAAATATATTGGGATCTATTGTTCATTCTATTCAAATATTCACGATGATGGCAGTGCAAAATTAAAGAAGACCAATTTTTATTTCTCGTGTTCTATTCAAGTGATCAAAGTGAAGCTGCCTGTAATGAACCACCATAAAATCTTTGCCTGCTGGCAATAAATTAGATTAGAATAGAATAGCCTACGCTGTGTTCCAAATCTCGGATAGCCAGAGATTGGGACGAGAGTATTACTGTATTTATTACAACCATCACCTGATACATGTGGTTATTAGTTACAGCGATTTCTTAATAGCCTAATACACAACCTACAAATAATTTACATGGTATTAAATGTTATATACAATTAGCAAAACACTAATAATGTCTATTAATTTTGTAACTTATTCTAATTGATACAGAGAGGCTATCCTAGACTTTAACTAAGTTTGTAGTTTAGGATACCATCTCCTGTACCCGTATACTTGTTTCACGTGAATCTTTGTTGTGTTTCTATATAGTTCTTGTTGTTTGGAGGGGCAGAACTAAAAGGTCATATGCTCCAGTTTTGTTTCTCATTTGTCGCTTTCCTATCCCACATTCCCCTGATAATATTAAAAGGTTTCGCTGATTTGCCTGGCTTCCTCCATTCCCTATGTAGTAATTTTTATTAAAATGTGATCTTCATTTTCACTTTCTTTTATGTTTAAATCTGACTTTTCTACAAACTTTGCTCATCATTTTGGACTCATTATATTCCCTGACCAGGTGTGCTGCACCCATAACCTTCCCACAAAAGAGGCAAAGGTCCTCTTTTCCTACTTCTCTCAATACTTTGTTCTTATACACCCCCATTAATCACCAAATTATCCCTCTCATTTCTATTTTCGTTAGACCTTCAGGCTTTATACTCATAAATTTCCTTATTTCGCAGAACTCCGTTAAGGTTCTCCTGTTGGCACATTCTTCTCTGAGAACCTGCAACTGTATGTCATTTTCCCTTCTGCGCACGTTTTTACACAACCTACCCTCCTCCATTCGTAAGTCCCTGCCCCATCAATACCAGTCTTACCCCGTCCACCCAGTACCCTTTTATCATTCCAAATGATCCTGTCGTCTTCATCGTTATGCGTTACGGTTACGGCGTGTATGACGTCATCATGTTGTTCAGTGCATATGCACCGAGTCTGAGTTTACTCCTGGGGTCTGGCGTAATGCGATACGGAGACGGCGAGTGCGTGACGTCATGCAGCAGAGTGCACCTCCCGCTCTCCGTTCCCCGCGCGGGAAGCCTAAGTTAATGGGTAATGGAGTCTATTGAAAGAGTCCTGGGGCTTCGAGCGAAGCGAGAAGCCCTCCTGAGCCTTTCTAACATGTGTAGCATTTGTAGCATGCGTCATTTGAAATGATATAAAGTCTAGTCTCTCAGACTGACTGTATCTTTTTTGTTGATGTTTCATTTGGTGTAGGTAGGCTACCTTTAAAATTTCACCCCCTACACCTACCTTCAGACGTAACCAAGATTTTATGATTCTTTTTATATGCTTTCGAATATTTACATCCTCACACATTATTCTTCATCCGATATTTGCTGTGCAACTTGGTAGCCCCAAAATTATCTTAGCAAACTTACTTACAATAGTATCCAGAGTTGCAGTTCCTTCTTCTACACACAATGCTTCCACTCCATATAATACAATTTTGATACGACAAGTGCATTGAATATATTCTTGTGAACTTTGAAGTCAATATTTGGTAACTTACTTTCTAACATTTTAACATTCACTAATGCCGCTAGCCCTTTCGATTTTGCTCTTTTAATTTGCTCAGTCCATTTTCAATTACTCGTCAGTATCGTCCCTAAACACTCACATTTCTTCACAGTCTCTAATTTTGACATATACATGGACCTCATTTCATTATTGGTCAGTTTAATTCCCTTTATACACACCATAACTTTAGTCTTGCGCGGATTAATTTTTAAACACTGGCAATAAATTATCTACAGTAGCTTTCCTTCCATTAGTTACATAAGCCGTGCATAACTGTCACTGCACTTGGATGATTAAATCGCGAGTAAATTCCATTTACATGTTTCAACTTCGCTTGGCTGCCATGTTGGTACTGTGCTCACTAGGTTATTGAAAGTCCCATAGGTGCACGAATGTTAATAACCTTTATCAACATACTAAATTTCAGTTTGATTGCTGTAGTAGATAGGTAGATATTGAGAACCACCAAATATTTTCGGATGGTCGCCATGTTGGATTGTTAAATATATAGGCCATAGAGTTATGAACCATTAGATGAAGCTATTGCGTAGGTTCATTATTCAAACTTTCTTTTTGATCGCATGATTATGAAACAAGAAATAAAATCTTAATTTTGAAACGGGACGTAAAACCAATAACATTATTAATTAATTTTGAAATTGCGCACAACCGCCATCTTTCGGCTATGGAAATTAATGAACTAAATTAGATACCAGTGCATTGAAATGTGTAAAAACATTTACAGAACCAAGTGTCATTGTGTTCGGATGGTTAAATTGCGAGAAAAGTATGTTTAAACGTTTCAACTTCGTTTGGCCGCCATGTTCATTTTGTTCTTGACAGGTTTTTGAAAGTCACGTGGGTGAACTTCTAGTTTTACCCTTTATCACCGTACAAAAGTTCAGGGTGATATATATATTACTGTTGCGGAGATATGTAATGTCAGTGAAATATTTCACGTGGCCGCCATGTTGGGTTAGTGAAACGTATTAAAATTTGAAAAGCACGGTCGACGTTGGATAAGGTAATTGTAACTTATGTACTTCATTGAAATCGTTTCGGCCGTTTATATTTTATTAGGGACAGACGTACGCACACACACACATGGACAAAAGGTGATCCCGTAAGCCTATTTTTTCATAAATTAAAATAGGCTAAAATTAGCAAAATAGAAGGGTCATATAACTTGGTAAATAAAGTCTGGTGTACCAATGATATATTACGTGTCCCAGAGAGATTCTGATATTTGTCACGGAGACACGGCCAGGCTGAATATTACTTCACAATATGAACAGAACATGAGGATAAAATCACGAATTTCAGAGAAAGTGTTCCTTAGGGAACATCTTATTTTTAATGTTGAAAGTAGGCTTAAACTAGGGGCATGATAACTATTAAGTCAGATATGACCATTGGTCTCAGATTCTATAAGCCGCAGTAGTTGAACGGAACGCAAACCCAATACCATTATTATGATGATTATTATTATTATTAACTACTGTAATTGTGAACACTTCTGCTGGTATGTTAGATTCTGGCACACAAAATTAGTACTACTAATAATAATAAAGGTATTGGGTTTGCGTTCCTTATAATTGCTGCGGCTTTTAGAGACGCCGGAGTGCAGGAATTATGCCCCGAAGGGTATCTTGAACGTGCCAGTAAATCTACTGACATGGCTCCGTCGCATTTAAGCTCCCTCAAATGTCAACTGACTGCAACAGGATTCCATCTCGCAACCTTGGACACAGCAGGCGAGAACGTTCCCCTGCGGAACACAGCCAGTCAGACAAAATTGATATCTTCAAACCAATCCTTTCAACGACATCAATTTGGTTCTATGTTCACTGTCAGCCATAACAATGGTTGCCTTTTCATATGTTTCACATTGAAATTGCAGGAAAACTTCCTAGCAATTTCCAGCCCCAGCTAACTCCTCGATAAAACTGTTTATTTGACTTTCTGAACACGCAGAATGTGCATGGGTTGAAAACATTAATGCACCAAGCTGCTAAATGGAACAACAATAACAAAGAAATTAGGTAACTCCCGACAAGCATGACTTATTGAGATGGAACTAAATGACTCGACCTCAATCCACATTACTTTGCTTACATTTATTATCTATCTGTTGGGTAGTCAGCCTGGAGGCTGGTCGGACCCTCAACAAGTAGTTCCGTGAAGAACTTAATACCCTATTTTCATATATTCCACTGGTCTTTTCCGTTAAAATTCTCCTGCCTATTACAAGGAAATTCCGAGAAACGTCTACATTAATATTAAAATTTCGCATCGCCACCATGTTGGATTTGTGTTCATCGGGTTATTGAAATGCCCATAGGTGAACTTATGTTAATAACCTCTATCAACATTAAAAAAAAACAGTTAGATTGCTGTAATAGATAGAGTTATTGAGAACCGTCGAAATATTTCGAATGAACGCCATGTTGGAATGTTATTTATGTAGGCCATAGAGTTATGTACCATTAGATGAAGAATGTTACATACTGTAGGTTTATTATCCAATCGTTCACTTCAATCGCTCGAATAGGAGAGAAAATTTAAAAAGAATTTTGAATTTCGCACAGCCGCCATCTTGTTGTTATGTAAAACATTGAATTGAGTGAAATGCCAATATATTAAATCTTGTATAAACATTTATCCTACCTAGTTTCACTGCGCTCGGTTTATTGAATCTCGAGAAAATGCCATTGAAATATTTTGACTTCACTTGACAGCCAAGTTGGTTTTGAACTTACCATGTTTTTAAGCATCACATAGCTGAAATTAGGTGAGTATTTTCTATCACCGTGCAAACGTTCAAGGTGATATCAGTAATAGTTTCGGAGTTATAGAAAGACGGTTAAATATTTCGCACACCGCCATGTTGTATTGGTGAAACGAATTAAAATTTGAAGGGCACGGTCGGGGTCGGACAAAATAGTACTATGTCCTTACCGAGTTTATTTGAAATCGCTCCAGCAGTTTAGATTTTATTATGGGGACACGCACATACGCACACACACACATGGACAAAAGATGATCTCATAAGTCTATCTATTCATAAATGAAAATAGGCTGAAAAGTAAAAGTAAAAAGTGAAAAGTAAAATGTCTTGTGGGTAGAAACCTACGGAAGCACTACATTAAGGCGTACTAAGCAAGGTGAGGAGTGAGGTAGTTTAACATTCATTTCCTCACTGAGCCAGTACAGCAGACTGAGACATCGGAGAAAACTTGAAAAGTCACATTTTACTCTAGCCAATTCCAAAAACAAATGTACTTTCTTCATCAAGAGTTAAGACATTTTATGTTTGCAAATGTATTACAGTTACTGGATTTGGAATCTCACTCAATTGTTCCAAAAAATGTGAAATGGTATGGTACGTCCAGCATTGCTTGTTCGATCCCTCATTCGTCTCGTTCCGCAATTGCAAAGAATATTTCCCCACAACGTGGGCAATATGTACGAATATATTTATGGTCTACCATCGGGTATTATTTCTTAGGCAATAAACAATTGCAATTTGTTAGCATGACTTTCCCCTTTTATGCCCCAGCTCATTAGAGTTCTGGCTGACGCCAGGCAGGCCTCCACCTACTACATAGGCCACATAAAAGCAAATAAGGTGTTATATATTCATGTATACGTCAGTATAAATTGTTGCTAGTAAGTTTAATGAGTTAAGGAATAAATTGTTGTCTTCAGAGAGATAAAACTATGACTGCTTGATTATTTTGTTGTTTCTTTATTTTGAAGATCATGAAATGTTGCTCATCAACCTTACGTGTATTGATTTATGTTGATAACCAGTGTTATTATGATGACTGAAATACTGTGAAATTCTAATTTTTGAAGAATAGAAATGTGGTAGTTTCCCTGCGACTTGAAATACTGCAAGTTACCATCCAAGCAATTACCTGGAGTGAATGTGAAGAACCTAAGGGAAGAATGGATGCTGTCAGTGTTGGGATTCGAACCACAGATCTCCGAATACATTTCTACATTCAGAAAGATGAGGTTGTACCAACATTTTTATTTTGTTGTTACTTTATTTTGAGGCATTAGTGCTATTACAGTTCAAAATAAACAGAAGCAATTAAATGAGACATAAAGGTGCCTACCTCTCAAATAGATTTAATCAAAATTCATTAAATCGACGTTAAGTGTACATAGGAGCATCAAGTTTAAGATGTAGTCAGTTATGGAATATTGAACAATGCTAGTCTCCGAGTTTCACCAAGAAAGGAATGGTTGATTTGTGTACATTCCTTGTTATAGCCTATTCTTGGAATTCTAGATTCAGCTTGCGTCTGCGGGGCGGTGTTATGTAGAGTATCGCGGAGGAAGACGAGATAAACATTATCCTGGGTTTGCAATGGTAAACTCATTTCATGCTGACTGACGTGCCAGCGAGAGAGGTGACTGTTTTATATGATGTTATATGTCCCATAGACCATACGCCAATGCTGCAAATTATGTGGTAGGGCCTATATTTGCAACTTTGAAAGGACATACTTTGAAAAACTTTAATATTTATCCCAATAATAACTTAAATAATAACGTTAATAATTACTTTAATCCCCACAAGTAGCGGTTTCGGTGGCGTAGTTGGTAGCATGCTGAACTGCTATGCCCACGATCGCGGGTTCAAACCCAGCTGTCAGATTTTTAAGAGCGTTAAAATCTTTCAGTATGCCTTCCTTCGGAGGGGAAGTAACGCATCGTATAAAACAGTCACCTCAGCCAAACTATGGTTCGAGCGAAACTTGTAATACAAGGAATAATTCATTCCTCAGAGTGGATTGGTTGGGTCCTTGTAGGGTACATAAATAGTTTTGAAGATATTCGGAACATCATGTCATAGATTTATGGCATGTAAAAGAACCTACCACTACAATTGGTAGTGTGCAGCTAAATTTGTAGGTTGTTTGGTTAGAAACGCTCTATCAAGTTCCACCGTTTACCGCTAGGTGTCAATGGCAGTGGCTTCCCTCTAGTCTAGTCAAAGTTGGAACTAACTTACTTGAAATTGAACTTCACGGGAAGCCGACACGCGTTAAATTAAAAGTACTCCTCTATGGCAGAACAACTCAAAGCCGAAGAGAGGAAGATTCTGAGAAAGATCTTGGGCCCGGTCAAGGAACGAGGAGAGTATAGAAGACGACACAACGATGAACTTTATCTACATGTGGAGAAAATAACGGACACCATTAGCAAAAGAAGACTCTCCTTTTATGGCCATTTAACACGAATGAACTTCGGAAGATTGTCCAATCGAATCTGTGCCTACTTTGTGGGAAAGAAAACCAAAGGGATCTGGTTTACAGAGGTGGAAAAAGACCTATAAGAACTGGGGATATCACGTGAGGACATCTTGGAACGTGACACTTTGAAGAAGAAATTTGGGGAAATACAGAGTTTTCAGCCTAAACCTACATTGAAAACAGGCAAGAAGTGGACCGAACAACGAAAGGAAGCTCACCAAAGAAGAATGCGCGAATACTGGGCCGATGTGAAAGAACGAGGGAAAAAGCAGTTGAAATAACGTGGTCCATAGAAGATCGAAACGATTATTTAAAAAAATGGAAATTACAATCATTTCATTTAAATTAAAGTTCCAAAAACATAAATAGAACTGTTTCAAACTACGGTTCGAGTAAAACTTGTAAGACAAGGAATAATTGATACAATGGTTGGGTCCTTGCGGGGTACATACATGTTTTCGTAGATATTCGGAACAAACACAGCAAGAGTGGGCGGATGTCGAGGGTAGAAGTCTCAATTCTCTGTATCTGTGTTTACAAGTTCACCACAATCCATCGCAACTCCAATTCAAGAGCAACATCTTCTAATGTAAAAAAAAAAGTGTTTTTGGAACTTAAATTTTAAATAAATCATTGTAAGGGTATATTGTATTTTATTCGTATTAAACGCTATTAATTGGGACGCTAGTTAGGTAGTTAGTTATTGTTGTTTTAAGGGGCGAAACTACGAGATCATCTGCCCCTGAAGAAGATATCTTTGTACAGAAACATGTTTGTTTAAATATTAATAAACTACATACTTTAGTATTTACAAGCCGGATTAGATAACATAAATACTTAGCCAGTAAATCGCAATAAAACTCGTATCGCGTGCTATTAACAACGACCTTCTCACTGAGAGATATGGTGCTTAGAAGAAAGACACGAATCTTATCGTTTCAATAATGTCCTTGACATGAAATTTCAGTTCAAAAGAACAATATCAAGTTAAGGCGGTATACGAAACCTCCCAAAGAGGCTTGATTAGTCGTAAGCAACTGGGTGAGTTAGCCTTGGTCGTTACGGCGTGCTGCAGGCAGTCGCTCACATCCGGGAGGCGAGGAGGTTCGAATCCCCCCGCCGGCAACCTTGACGATGGTCTTCTGTGGTTTCCCATCTTCCTTCCAGGCAAATGCCGGGGTTGGTCCCTAACTATTGGCCACAGCCGCTACCTTCCAAATCCTCGTCCTTACAATCACACTTTCCTCCCCAGACAACACTCCACACGCGACGGTACTTGTAGCTCACCCCATGGGTGTCCGCATAGAAGCAGCTACAAACTCTGGCGAGCCGAACATGTCCTCGGACACTCCCGGCATAAAAGCCATACGCTAAAAAAAACGTAAGCACACACAACTCTATATGTACCATAATAAACAAGAGAATATTATTCGTAGTTCCAATAGCCAATGATGAAGAGCAAGCAAAAGATACTCGCCGTCTTGAAGAATGGGAATACGAATATGAATGGAATGGGTAAAGTCTACAAACCAGTTCCAGCTGCAAGTCCAGTCATAGGTGGGCAGGCGTGGGCTAAACGACAGAAAATATCCTTGCGTTTCCTCGTGTAGCCTATGGAGTGTTAAGATACAGTAGAAGGATGAGTTGATATCAATCACCTGTGACACACGATTCTAGTTAAGATACTGTTGGTATAAATTCCCCTTTCCACAGTTTCCGGGTGTCGTTCCAATATCACTAATATCTTGCTACATCGTAATAAAGTCGTTTCCTTCGAGAATATTTCGTGTTTCCTTGCGAATTTTGATTGTAGATATGTGTTCATTATTCCGCATGCAAGTTTATTACTCTTCCAATGTTCAGTTGACATTTCAAATTTAAATAGTCCTACTCATATTTCAACTTAGGAAGCGTCATGGCGCAGTGACTTAGCTGCTCGTCTTTCGCCCGGACGGCCGGGGTTTCAATCCCAGTGACAGTGGGGTGAAATTTTCACCTGAAAAATCACATCCTCGGCCCAAACAAAAATGGGCCTGGTTGGCTCCGGTGACCCTAATTAATTGGGAAAATCCGAAGAAAGGGCTCATACTTCAACTTGTGAGTTGACAAACCAGGTATATTTGGTGAATCCTTTTTTTGAATTTATACAAATATAAGAGAAGCCTCCGTGGCTTAGGCGGCAGCACGCCGGCCTCTCACCACTGGGTCCGTGGTTCTAATCCCGGTCACTCCATGTGAGATCTGTGCTGGACAAAACGGAGGCAGACAGGTTTTTCTCCGGGTACTCCGGTTTTCCCTGTCAATATTTCATTCCAGCAACACTCTCCACTATCATTTCATTTCATCTGTCATTCATTTAATCATTGCCCCAGAGGAGTGCGTCAGGTCTCGGCAGCCGGCACAGTTCATGTCCTCGCCGCTAGATGGGGGCTTCATTCATTCCATTCCTGACCCGGTCGGAGACTGGAAGCAGGCTGTGGATTTTCATTTACAAATATAAGAGATATGACCTAGGGGTAGGGGCGTATTTTCCGTGCAATGACATGCGCCACGATGGTCAAAGTACGACTTCACGTTGTATCAATTGACATTTTAATCATATAACCCCTCAGCAGCACAAACGATGAACACTACTAATCTACATAACTACTGTAGTTCCACCTCCTGCTTTGTCTTTTAACAACTTGTCGGAAGGTACTGTCGGAATAGGAACCTATTACAAGATCAGTGGCCAGTAGCTGAGGGAAAATAATTAATTGTGTGCGTAGTTTCTGTAATGTATGTTATATTATTCTCAGTTTGGTGCATTTGTTGTCTCCACGACGAGTGGGTGTGTTTTTTAATCGCTTATCCTCCCAGCTCGGCATCACACGAGGACTCTGCGAAGGATTATTCCTCTACCGTCGCAAAGACGGTGTCTAGGAGCTGAACACACATAGTAGCAGATACAACTGGGGATGGTGACAGGCGACCGCTACCTTGGGTCTAAGTAAGGAAGGGTCAGGGAAGGGATTTTGGAAGAAAGTCGGCCGTGGATCTGATGAAAGGAACCATCCCGGCATTTGCCTGGTGGTGAAAATTGGAAGCCACGAAAACCATTTCCAGGACCGCCGAGGTCGGATTTGAACCCACACTCTCCCGATGCCAGCGAGGCACTTTGATCGTACATACCTGGGTAGACTACAAGCCACACATATGCTAAACTAACAATAGCGTGGCGTAGCCGTGCACCATGACCGCGAGGGCAGTTGCAACTACAGAGGTGTGCAAATTATTAGAATCAAATGAAGAATTTAAACCAGTCACAATTTTTTATTCAAAATCATTCTATTTTCACCTGTATTTTCAAACATAGATTTTATAGCCTAAGTGTAATGGATCTGATGATGATCGCTTGACGATCGATACTGGACATCGTAGTGTATTTATTAATCTCATGTAATTTTTTCAGGATTAGGGTATAACCCAACTCTTTTGGGTACATTCGTGTTGTCCAACTGAAAAGCACCAAACTTTTGTTTTAGTTCCAGGAAAGCAAATGAGCAGACTAAACCCCTGATGTGTTGGCAACTTCTCTGCTTTAGGTGTGCAGCAACGGGCTACACTCTGCCTCGTGTGGAAAAACTGAGAAACGGTGGGTTCAATTCCCACCTGTTATCCTGGGAGTGGGTTTTCGTTGTTTCCCACGTCTTCTCCAGGCAAATGCCGGGATGATTCCTAACCTAAAGCCACGGCGCCCTCCTTCCCAATCTTCGCCTGATTACAAATACACTCACCACAATAATCAGAAAAAAATCCACAAAAAGACATGTACACGTGACTGAACGGCCACTATGTCCATGACCCTCAAATTAAACAACAACAACAACAAGTTAGTGTGTAACGATACGATATACTCCAAGCGAAAGCAGATGATTCATTCCGCTCGATCGTCCCGCTGCACTTCTAAAGCAGAGAAGTTGCTGACACATCAGGGGTATAGACTGGATTATCTGCTTTTCTGAAGTTCCTATTACTCATAAGTTGCTCGACAGCCTTCGTCGAGCGAGGTCGCGTCTGAATCACGTGCGGTACCGGTACTGTGCTTGGCTATTTCTGTGCGTATATCTGCTCTCGAACTACTGAATACCGTGTGCTGTGAGCGGTTCATATTCGCATAACTCTCGTCTTGTACTAGTAAACGACAATCACCATGGTTACAAAATTTGTGCGCAAGCTCACATTAAAATGTGTTTTTGAACGCGACAACAGGCCCAGTGCATGGGAGGTGCACAATTGGATCTCCACTTGTTTGAAAATCACTGCTGACCAGATCGAGATGATTCAACTCGACAATTTGGACAACGCCGTATATTTAAAGGTAATTTCCCAAGTACTGTTTGAGAGGTTGTTAAGTCTACATGCGGGCCAACAGAAAATTACTTTGTCAGATGGTCGAATAGGGACTGTGCAAATTACTGCTGCCGACAATGTCATCAAAACAGTTCGTATTCTCAATGTTCCCCCGGAGGTTCCCATCGGTTCAATAATAAGTGTTCTTAGCAAATATGGTAAAGTGAATGAGCATCGAAATGAAGAATGGTCTGCGCAATACCCATTTCGGGTGCAGAATGGCATACGCGCAGTGCGCATGGACTTGAAGGAAGCCATCCCCTCCTTCATTTTCATTGAAGGCTATCGTGCACAGATTGTTTATGATGGTCAAATGCGAACTTGCCTTGCATGTAATTCGACAAACCATTTACGACCTCAGTGTCCCCTGCGACGAGCACGCACTTTCGACCAGCGTACGGTAGGACCTGATACTATTGAACCAGAAAATACCGCCCTACCGGTTAGTGGCGACTCATCAATCTCGAGCCACCCAACCCCAGCATGGGCCACGGAACACGTTGTCTCGCCATCAGCTCCAGCACCAAAGCACGCTGTTGATCACTCGGACTTCCCTACACTTGATGAAAGCACACACAAACGTCGGAAACCGGACAGTGAAGGTACCGATTTAACAGTCCCACCATCACCAGGAACCCATGACGGGATTTCCGGCACGTACACAACAGCTGAGGTAATTGCGCCTACAAGCTCTGATCTGCTGCAGGATAACCCCTCACCACACGTTCCGGATCTGCCCCCGACGGCCCCACTGCCCAATCTAACTGATACTGCAAACAGCCTTGCCACAGATGACGATATGGAAATTGAGGTTGCTGGGAGTGGAACAGCTAGTACTGCTCACCCCCACGTGACAGCTCCGGACACTGGGAAGACTACGTTCTTACCCCCATCAGCTGCTACAACGCACAAGGAAATCCCTCATGTGAAACCAGCCACGCTTAGTCATCGAGACCCACGATTACCTCCGAGACTGAAGAGTACTGACAAATCCCTGGGCAATTCTAAACGTTGACCTACAATAATTGCTGCTGTTTCTTTGTTTTTCATCAATAACATCAGTTTTACAGGCCACTATCGCATATAGAACATGTATTTCTCTCCTTTGTTTCTACATTTCGTGCTCGTTTTCCAGAGCATGGCCAGTATTCTCACGACGTTTGCTACTCTCAATGTCAATGGCGTGAAGAATGTCACCACTCCGGCCCTGCTGTGTAGGTTCTTGAAAGAGTATGATATTGATATATTGTTTCTGCAGGAGGTCAATGAAAACAATTTTGGCTGCTTGTACAATTATGACCATGTTGTGAATGTGGGGGATAACGTCCGGGGCACCGCCATCGTGTATAGAAAGGGTTTCGAAATTACCGATGTCATCATGGACCCCTCAGGTAGAATTTTGTCAGCTTCTTATAATAACATCAGACTGATCAATGTATACGGCCAGTCCGGGACGAACTATAAGCATGATCGGAACGCGCTGTTCAACCATGACATCTTGACACATGTAGCGACGTCAGGTCCAGTGATATTAGCTGGTGATTTCAATTGCACACTGCATCCTCGTGATCAAACAGGCACATTCAACTTCTGTCCAGGGCTGCAGACACTTACCCATAGTATGCAGCTGGTGGATGCCTGGCAACGATTGCATGGTTCGTACGTGGAATTTACCTTCTGTCGTGGGGATTCCAGATCTAGAATAGATCGCGCTTATATCTCCCAGCCTCAAGTACATCTTCTTGATAGCCGTAAAGTCGTTCCCGTAGCCTGCAGTGACCACCACAGTGTCATATTTACTCTTAAAGCGCAACGGGCAGATAGATGCTTCATTGGTCGGGGTTCATGGAAAATGAACAAGAATGCTTTTCAAACCCACGACAATGACCGACGCTTTGCCACCATTTATCAACAATGTACTACAACAAAAGATCGATACCATAATATTCTAGACTGGTGGATAAAGAAGTTAAAACCTACCATTAGATCTACAGCCAAAACTTTCACCTATGAACGGTACCACGACCTAAACAGGAAACTAGACTTTTATACCACAGTCATGCATGACCTGCATCGGAAGGAACGGCTAGGAGAAAATGTTTCAACACACCTCAGTTCCATCAAGAAGACTATTATAGGGATTAAAGAGCAGAGTCTCCAGGACTTGCTCCCTCACATTAAAGGAACCTCCATCTTAGCAGATGAACGAATGTCGCTCTTTCATTTAGCCAAAATGCGCAGATCAGCAAACCGACAAGTTGTGCATGAATGGATTAATGAACAAGGTATGGTCATCAGAACTCACGAACACATACTCGCCGAAAGTGAGCGCTACTTTCGTGACATGTTGGGAGAAGACAGCGTTAGTGATTTGCAAGTAAATAACATCTTGCGATCTGTTGACAGACACCTCGAGGGCGATGACATCCATTTTCTTGAGACGTCTATCACCAAGGAAGAGGTGAAACATGCTCTAGACCAGACTGCAGCTAATAAGACACCCGGCGTTGATGGCATCCCGTACGAGTGGTACCGACACTTTTGGACCATGGTCGGAGATGACCTGACAAGTGTGCTTAATCACGCATTGACCGGCGACATTCCGAATACCTTCACAGACGGGGTTATTCTTCTGATTCCGAAACAATCGAAATGTGTCTATATCACTGACTACAGACCCATTACAATCTTAAATACCGATTATAAACTTCTGGCCAAGGTGTTAGCCAACAGAATCAGACGCATTCTTCCTGCTTTAATTGGCACTGGGCAAACTTGTACCATTCCAGGAAGAAATATCGTGCACAACCTTCTAGCCATTCGTGATATTATCATACACTACTCTGTCGCTGATAACCCCGCAGCTGCACTTGCAAGCATTGACCTTAATAAGGCCTTTGACAGAATAGCCCACAAGTATTTATGGAAGGTATTAGAACGCTTTCATTTTCCCAACACCATTATAGCAACATTCCAACGACTTTACCAAACGGCTTCTTCTCGTGTAATGGTCAACGGGTTTCTGTCAGCGAAAATTCCAGTCAAGAAGTCTGTCAGACAAGGATGCCCCCTATCAATGGCTCTATTCGTCTTGGCGTTGGAACCCATGGTCAGGATGATGAACAACGTACTCACTGGCCTCACGATCAACGGAGAGCGTTTCACACTGCGAGCCTATGCCGATGACGTCACGATACTACTCACAAATGAAGGCGACGCGATACTCGTCCAACAGACCCTTGAGTCATTTTGTCAGGCCAGTGGAGCACAAGTAAACTATAGAAAGTCATCCTTATTGCTCTTAGGCCCAGGTGACGATAAGCACTACTCCAATACTACCGGTATTCCTACTGTCACCGCATGCAAAATATTGGGTATAACTTTCAGTCGAGATATTGCGGAGACCATACAGACCAACTGGGCTGCCCGATTAAATGTTCTGAGGTTCCAACTGAAAGAGGAACTTTCAAGACGGCTCAATATTCTGCAAAAAACCTGGCACATTAATATGTTTGCTCTGTCGAAACTGTGGTATATGGCGCAAGTACTTCCCCCTCCACATATAATCAGCCAGCGCATTGAAATGGCGATTGGATTCTATCTTTGGAAAGGCTATCGCTATAGAATTCGACGGGAACAACTGCAGTTACCAGAACAGTGTGGTGGGCTGCGACTTTTTGCAGTTGAACTGAAATGCTCTTCACTCTTCTTGAAACATATTATCAAGGCGAGACAGTCTACAGGTGATCCGTTCGTTTGTGCTGCTCTGAAAGTCATTGAAACTATTCCTTTACGACAACCCCATCCGTTCCGGGCTTTGTTCAGGAAAGCCCTGGCCCTTTTGCTAAAACTTCCCACTGCCCACATCTCCGATGGTTCCTTTAATGAAGCTAAACACATTTATGCTTTTTTATTGCAACTCCGTAATTTCACACCCCTGGTGCATTTAAAATACCCCAACAAAGACTGGAAGCATATCTGGGACAATGTGCGCAACAAATGGCTTCCCTTAGAATGGCGACTGTCTGTATATGCTTGCATTAATGAAATCATCCCCACTGGTGAAAAAATGAAGCGGCACGAACAAGTAGCTGATGATGCCTGTCCTGTGTGCAACAGGACTGACACCCTCATCCACCGCATCACTACATGTGGGAGTGCGAACGGCGTGTGGCGATGGACGATGAATGCTATCCACAGCATAACCGGGCTAACACGCAACAGGGACGAGGAGATCTTGAACTTCGAATTACGGGATGTACTTGGGGAGCCGAAAAGGAATGCCATCTTATGGCTTGCATCTGCAGCAATCCACTACAACCTTACTGGTTACCGGACACCCCTGGTGATTACCCTGCCTGGTTTTCTGGATCACCTCCGGAAAGAACGATGGAAACTCGTACAGCGGAAGTGTCTCAACAGTGCTTTTGGAAACTTTTTATATAAATTCTAACAACATACGTGTGGTCATCATTGTGCTACAGTCTTATGATGCTTGGTGTTTTGTTGTTGTGTTTTGTGTGTTTTATATTTTGTTTTTTTCTCAAAGACTACTATGAACTTAGAACATTACCTTGAGGTGGGAATTGTATTTAGTGAACAGTGTTTGTAGCTGTTTTTTTTGTTAACACAAGAATGAATAAATCAATGTAAAAAAAAAAAAAAATACTCTAGGCAGCCCACTTAATCTTTTCAGTCAGTCAACACGATTGTACCCAAATGAGATGTGTTATTCCCTAATACTGAAAAATGACATGAGATTAATAAATTATCCGAGTGTATTAATTAATCTCATGTAATTCCTTTTTCAGAATATGGGAATAACCCATCTCATTTGAGTACAATGGTGTTAACTCACTGAAAAGCATTACACGTTTGTTTACTAAGGCAACACTGAAGAATGGCTTCAAACACCATAATTGTATCTATCTGTTGCACTCTGTACATATACTGCAAAAATGTATCGTGATATCTGAGCATTCATAGGAGATAAAATTTTCACGAATTCACCCATCCGAACACTGAATTTACCATTATCCTGCCCAGGGATAATTTCATGGAAAATACATAATAGGAGCCTTCTTAGGGATCGTTGTGCTCAGGAGGTTAGTACTAACCAACTCTGAACCGTCAGAGATTAAACACATGGGTTCCTGTGTAAATAAGGCTAGCAATCTGCTCTTTTATTCTGGAATCCTCCTAACAAATGGTTTGAATAAGCTTCGGACATATCAGAGTGGCGGAGTCCCACTCAGATAATGGACTCCTTGGAAACGAAGGGGCAATCAAACGGGCATTCTATGAAATTCTATTAATGTCGATGGGGGATATAGAAGCACAGATTAAGGGATAGAGAGAGGAGGTAGTAGGAGATTAGAGAGTTGGTTGATTAGTTCCTTAGTTTAGGGGCTGTGACAACGCGGTCATGTAGCCCCGTGTACTTTGGGTGTGTGTAAAATCTGTCTGATAACCGGTGTTAATAGTGATGACTGTATTAATGTGTGTTATCTGTTCTTAATCCAAGTAAGGACTGCAGACAATAATTTCAAGTAGTTCCTACTTTCGCTACCAAATGCTACCGTCCACGACACCTAGCTCTGAACTTCGCTACTACTAGATGCTATCACAACCAGCGTCCGATGACGAACGTTGAAACTTAAGAGCATAACCTACACATTTTGGCTTCACACAAGTGTAGTTAGTGGAAGGTTCATTTTCATGCCATAAATCTGCCTGCGTGCTGCAGGCAGTAGCTCACATCCGGGAGGTGAGAAGGTTCGAATACCCCCGCCGGCAACCTTGACGAAGGTCTTTTTTGGATTCCCATCTTACTTCCAGGCAAATGCTGGGATTGGTTCCTAACTATAGGCCAAAGCCGCTACCTTCCAATTCCTCGTCCTTACAATCACACTTTCCTCCCCAGACAACACTCCACACGTGACGGTACTTGTAGCTCACCCCATGGGTGTCCGTATAGAAGCAGCTACAAACTCCGGCGAGCCGAACATGTCCTCGGACACTCCCGGCACTAAAAGCCATACGCTAAAGAAAGTCGTAAGCACACACAACTCTACATCTACCATAATAAAAAAGAGAATATTATTCGTAGTTCCAATAGCCAATCTATGACATGGGACCGCCGGCGCCGTCTTTACTTCCCTTCTGAAGGAAGGCATACTGAGGGATTTTTAACGCTCTTAAAAAATCCGACGACTTCGTCCAGGTTTGAACCCGCGATCTTGGGTATAGAAGCTCAGCATGCTACCAACTACGCCACTGAAGCAGCTATAAAAGCAGGTTGGGCACTGTGGGAAGAAGGGCTGTATGTCACGAATACCGACGAATGTAACATAGTTTCTGTATCGCACGTAGATTAACGATTAATGTGACTAGATTTGGGAGTCACAGGAAATCGGGTCACGATTTGATGCTACTTGTGAAGGGTCGACGAAGGATGAAGACACAGATTTATGGATGCACTGAGTGATGCGGTTGTCAGTCTTAACAATAAAGATAATGAAATGGTGCTGGGGACTTTAAGTTCCAGGATAGGAAAATGGACTGGGGATTTTGACAGATTGACGACAGGGAAACGAATAACAACGGGAAATGTTTATTGTATTTCTGTGCTAGCATAGGATTTGCTGTTGAAAACTTATTCTCTAAGCGTAAGGAGATAAACAAATACACATGGGAGATTAAGAGGAACCAGGTCAAATAGACAATATCATCACTGACTTGGAAAGTGGGAAATGTACAAATAATTGCAGGATATTCATGGGATTATTGGATGAAACCGACCAATAAATGATCTGCTCTGAATTGTACATATTTAGGACTAAATGCAGAACGTGAGGTCTCTTTGCAGGCGAATTAGATTTGAATATATCCGAGATAAGCAAATTAAGCAGAAATACCTGGAAATGACAAGTGAAAAATTACAAAGAGTAGATGGTAAAGAATTGCAGGACATTGGAACTGAGTGGTTAGAATACAGGGATACAATGCTAGAAGTAGAAAATGCAAGTCTTGGGACAACAGTGTGTAAAGACAGGAATAAGCGCATACCGTGGTGGAATGACGTATTGAAGTCGCCTTGTAATAATACAAAGCAAGGCTTGCAAAAAGGCTCCAAACAGGGAATCCGGCAAACAGTAGTGGAAGGGAACAGAACCAGACAATAGTCGAGCCAAAATGAAATCATGGGAGTGTTTTAGAAATAAATTGTAAATGTTGAAGCATCATAGAAATGGAGGGAAGAGGGAAATTAGCAGTATTTTGCATAATTCTGGGAAACTCATTATAGATGCCAAGGAAGCAATGGGAAGATGGGAAGAATACTTCGAAAAGTTGCTATTAATAGAAGCATTTCTAGCATTGTGGTACATGTTGAAATTAAGTGTGGGTTTAGAATTACGCTTGAAGGAGTAGAGCGGATGAGAATACCACACAGCAGAAGGGGTGGATGGAATTCGACCAGAATTGTGAAGTGTAATGGGAATGCAGAAGTGAAAGGGTATCGTAGGATAATCGAATTGGCATGGGATTTTGGCATGGCACCCCTCCTACTCACAGAAAGGAGGTATTCCTATAATTATAGATCTATTTCTTTGATGAATGTTGGGTAGAAAGGATAGTTCAATCATTCCCCGAGAATAAGACGGATGAAAATCAGTTTGGTTTGAGACAACAAAGGGGAATACAGGATTAAGTTTTCAGTATGTGCCGAGTTATTTTGAAATGCTACGAGAGGAACAGGCAGATGTGTACGTGATTTGTAAGTTTAGAGAAGGTGTGGGATAGCGTACCTTGAGAAAAGATGCTGAGTATCCTGACGGATTGCTGTATCGAGCGAAGCCTGCTTACAAGCAATGAAAGGTATTTATGATTGTAATTAGACTGCACTGAGAGTTGATGGCAGGATTAGTTTCTGATTTAAAGTTAATACAGGAGTGAGGCTCCTTGACTGCTTATTTTATGTATGGATTATTTGCTGAAGGGCATAAACTTGCCGGGTGGGATTGGACTAGGTTGAAACCAGGTAATCGGTTTGAGTTATGCTGATGACCTGCTTGTAATGACATAAGTTACTCTGTCAAAAGCTTACAATCTAACATGTTCAAACATGAACAAAAATATAAATAATTCATGCTTTTGGGCTAATGCCGTGTGTATTTTTAATTTAAACCATACGTTTCGGAGAAACCTTGCCTCCTTTTTCAATGGAAATAAACAATGTGGCCAAAGAAAGTATATCAATGAGATTACAAAAAATATAGATAAATTCCTCTGTTCGTCACCAGAGAGCAGCTGCCAGAAATAACTGTATGGACCATGGTGGAACGGCGGACAGAGTAGTAAGTAACAAAAAGGTAAAGGGGGCGGTGTGAAAATATAGAAACTCCTCGAAGAATGAGGAGGGGGGGGGGGAGGTGGGAGGGTTAGATGGATATAAGGAAACATAGACAAAAGGGAATACTAGCTGAACGATACCTAACGTCATACAGTCAACGGCGAAAAACAGATGGAAACTCCTCCAGTGACGAACAAAGGAGATCAAATCCAGGCTCTGAGCCCTAGAGGGAAAATGTTCAATTTTAAATATGTGAAGAACAGAGAGACTGAGAGGAACTATCTCCCTAGATCCTTAATAATTGGTAGCCAAGTGTCACTTAGCTGATAACCAGTGTCTCTGTTAAAAAAATTTCATGGAACATTTTGAGGGGGAGGCTATATCTTCGGCGCCTTTCAAACCTGTGATTTGGTGGAGGTATGTGGATGATACGTTCGTGGTGTGGGAGGAGGGTTCTGAGAAACTGAACCACTTTCTGAACCACCTAAATCAGCTGCATCCTTCAATACACTTCACAATGGAGCTAGAGTCAGGTGGATGCTTACCTTTTTTGGATGTTCTTGTGAGGAGGAAAGCGGATGGATCCATGGGGCACAGCGTCTACCGTAAGCCAACTCACACTAACCGTTATTTACATGCGGACTCCCACCACCACCCAGCACAAAAACAAGGAATTATAACAACTCTAGCCAAAAGAGCGGAACGTATTTGTGAGGCATCAACTCTTCAGGAAGAGTTACATGCCTTACAAACCATGTTTAAGGGTAATGGCTATAATGAATCCACTATATATAGGTCCCTACATCCCAGAAGGAGGGATAGACAACCTTCTCAGAGCTCCGACGTGAGAGGAACTGCTTACCTCCCTTATATTCACAACACCACTGACCGCGTTGCTAAGATTCTCCGCAAGCACAAGATAAAAACAGTTTTCGGCACTATGACGAAAATTGGTCAACGTTAAGCATTAAACAAAGATAAATTGTCCCCAATACTATAACCTGGGGTGTATGAAGTCCCATGTACTTGCGTAAAAGTCTACATTGGACAAACAAAACGGTCCATTGCCACTCGCATCAAAGAGCATCAAAGGAACATCCGTCTAAACCAACCTGACAAATCAGCTATAGCTGAACATGCCCTGTCTTCAGGGCACGATGTATGTTTCAAGGATGCTCATGCGCTTGCCCTTGTTAAGCACAACTGGTCTAGAATTATAAGGGAGGCAGTTGAAATTCGTAAAAATCCCAATAATTTTAACAGAGACACTGGTTATCAGCTAAGTGACACTTGGCTACCAATTATTAAGGATCTAGGGAGATAGTTCCTCTCAGTCTCTCTGTTCTTCACATATTTAAAATTGAACATTTTCCCTCTAGGGCTCAGAGCCTGGATTTGATCTCCTTTGTTCGTCACTGGAGGAGTTTCCATCTGTTTTTCGCCGTTGACTGTATGACGTTAGGTATCGTTCAGCTAGTATTCCCTTTTGTCTATGTTTCCTTATATCCATCTAACCCTCCCACCTCCCCCCCCCCCCTCCTCATTCTTCGAGGAGTTTCTATATTTTCACACCGCCCCCTTTACCTTCTTGTTACTTACTACTCTGTCCGCCGTTCCACCATGGTCCATACAGTTATTTCTGGCAGCTGCTCTCTGGTGACTAACAGAGGAATTTATCTATATTTTTTGTAATCTCATTGATATACTTTCTTTGGCCACATTGTTTATTTCCATTGAAAAAGGAGGCAAGGTTTCTCCGAAACGTATGGTTTAAATTAAAAATACACACGGCATTAGCCCAAAAGCATGAATTATTTATATAATAATCCGGGCCGTGAAAGCCTTAATATGCAAATTATAAACCTCTATGGGGAGGAAGTTGTTCGACAATCATCTAAATTTAATAAGTTGAGGCGAAGAAGGAGCTCTCTCCTTTCATCGTTGTCCTTCTTTCTTAGATGCAGGGATCATAACATCATTCCCAACTGTGTAAAATTGAAGCAAACTATACACACTCATAAAGCTATGAGAATTTATCAGCGCGCTAGCAAGGCACTCGTTATCGAGAGGATCCAGAACTCTCGTACTGAATTGGACGCAGTTTCCCGTGAGTTATTACACTTACATCTGCTTCTTAGTAGCATTCTCTCAGAGGAATTGTGGCTGTTCTTTGAACTTATCTCCGCTATTCAGGCCGAGAATAATTTTTGTCGGGCTGTAGATAGACAAAGAGCTAAGTTCCTTCGATTGTCCTCGAGACAAACAGCTCCTCGTACGATTCTTGATACTAGTAAAGTTGTAGTCAATCTTTCTAATACCCCTTTAGATGACTATCAAACAACTTTACTAAGCAGAGGTCTCAACTTTGCTCTCGCACCCTCCAAAATTCCTACAGAGGAGTTGATCACATCCGTTGAGGCTGCCATCTACAATTTACCTCCAGATGAAGCTGAAGAAGTTAGACAAGAAAGTGTGAGGATATTAAGATCCTCTAAAGTACCCGCACCCAATTTAACTCGGGGTGAAAGAAAGGCATTGAAGGAACTAAGAAATAATGACACCATTTCTATTCTTCATGCTGACAAGGGAAATGCGACAGTGGTGATGGATACTGTTGAATATAAAAGTAAAATCTCGATTCTGTTATCTGATCCTGTCTACAGACTGTGCACTCGTGATCCAACCACTCGTGTATCCAATGCCACTGCTAAGCTTGTTAAACTGTCATCTATTCCAAAAGAAGAGGGAAGATGTCTTATTCCGAGAGATGCTGTTCCTCCGAGATTGTATGGTCTTCCAAAAATCCATAAGCAAGACGTCCCTCTTCGACCAATTGTTAGCACAATAGGTTCTCCAACTTATGCTCTTGCGCAATATCTCAGCAAGTTGCTTCAGCCGCACTTGGGGCGCACACAGTCCTACATTAGGGATTCAACCCATTTCGTCGAAAAATTGTCAACCATCGCCGTTCAACCAAATGCTATTTTGGTGAGTTTTGATGTAGAGTCCGTGTTTACCAGAGTGCCGGTGGACTCGGTCATGTCACTCATCAAGGATTTGTTTCCTGAGGACATTGCCCGATTATTCCACCACTGCTTGTGTTCCAGCTATTTCTTGTGGGATGGTAAATATTACGAGCAGACTGATGGTGTGGCCATGGGAAGTCCACTCTCGCCTGTCGTTGCAAATTTTTTCATGGAACATTTTGAGGGGGAGGCTATATCTTCGGCGTCTTTCAAACCAGTGATTTGGTGGAGGTATGTGGATGATACGATCGTGGTGTGGGAGGAGGGTTCTGAGAAACTGAACCACTTTCTGAACCACCTAAATCAGCTGCATCCTTCAATACACTTCACAATGGAGCTAGAGTCAGGTGGATGCTTACCTTTTTTGGATGTTCTTGTGAGGAGGAAAGCGGATGGATCCATGGGGCACAGCGTCTACCGTAAGACAACTCACACTAACCGTTATTTACATGCGGACTCCCACCACCACCCAGCACAAAAACAAGGAATTATAACAACTCTAGCCAAAAGAGCGGAACGTATTAGTGAGGCATCAACTCTTCAGGAAGAGTTACATGCCTTACAAACCATGTTTAAGGGTAATGGCTATAATGAATCCACTATATATAGGTCCCTACATCCCAGAAGGAGGGATAGACAACCTTCTCAGAGCTCCGACGTGAGAGGAACTGCTTACCTCCCTTATATTCACAACACCACTGACCGCGTTGCTAAGATTCTCCGCAAGCACAAGATAAAAACAGTTTTCGGCACTATGACGAAAATTGGTCAACGTTTAGCATTAAACAAAGATAAATTGTCCCCAATACTACAACCTGGGGTGTATGAAGTCCCATGTACTTGCGGAAAAGTCTACATTGGACAAACAAAACGGTCCATTGCCACTCGCATCAAAGAGCATCAAAGGAACATCCGTCTAAACCAACCTGACAAATCAGCTATAGCTGAACATGCCCTGTCTTCAGGGCACGATGTATGTTTCAAGGATGCTCATGCGCTTGCCCTTGTTAAGCACAACTGGTCTAGAATTATAAGGGAGGCAGTTGAAATTCGTAAAAATCCCAATAATTTTAACAGAGACACTGGTTATCAGCTAAGTGACACTTGGCTACCAATTATTAAGGATCTAGGGAGATAGTTCCTCTCAGTCTCTCTGTTCTTCACATATTTAAAATTGAACATTTTCCCTCTAGGGCTCAGAGCCTGGATTTGATCTCCTTTGTTCGTCACTGGAGGAGTTTCCATCTGTTTTTCGCCGTTGACTGTATGACGTTAGGTATCGTTCAGCTAGTATTCCCTTTTGTCTATGTTTCCTAATATCCATCTAACCCTCCCACCTCCCCCCCCCCCTCCTCATTATTCGAGGAGTTTCTATATTTTCACACCGCCCCCTTTACCTTCTTGTTACTTACTACTCTGTCCGCCGTTCCACCATGGTCCATACAGTTATTTCTGGCAGCTGCTCTCTGGTGACGAACAGAGGAATTTATCTATATTTTTTGTAATCTCATTGATATACTTTCTTTGGCCACATTGTTTATTTCCATTGAAAAAGGAGGCAAGGTTTCTCCAAAACGTATGGTTTAAATTAAAAATACACACGGCATTAGCCCAAAAGCATGAATTATTTATATAATAATCCGGGCCGTGAAAGCCTTAATATGCAAATTATAAACCTCTATGGGGAGGAAGTTGTTCGACAATCATCTAAATTTAGTAAGTTGAGGCGAAGAAGGAGCTCTCTCCTTTCATCGTTGTCCTTCTTTCTTAGATGCAGGGATCATAACATCATTCCCAACTGTGTAAAATTGAAGCAAACTATACACACTCATAAAGCTATGAGAATTTATCAGCGCGCTAGCAAGGCACTCGTTATCGAGAGGATCCAGAACTCTCGTACTGAATTGGACGCAGTTTCCCGTGAGTTATTACACTTACATCTGCTTCTTAGTAGCATTCTCTCAGAGGAATTGTGGCTGTTCTTTGAACGTATCTCCGCTATTCAGGCCGAGAATAATTTTTGTCGGGCTGTAGATAGACAAAGAGCTAAGTTCCTTCGATTGTCCTCGAGACAAACAGCTCCTCGTACGGTTCTTTATACTAGTAAAGTTGTAGTCAATCTTTCTAATACCCCTTTAGATGACTATCAAACAACTTTACTAAGCAGAGGTCTCAACTTTGCTCTCGCACCCTCCAAAATTCCTACAGAGGAGTTGATCACATCCGTTGAGGCTGCCATCTACAATTTACCTCCAGATGAAGCTGAAGAAGTTAGACAAGAAAGTGTGAGGATATTAAGATCCTCTAAAGTACCCGCACCCAATTTAACTCGGGGTGAAAGAAAGGCATTGAAGGAACTAAGAAATAATGACACCATTTCTATTCTTCATGCTGACAAGGGAAATGCGACAGTGGTGATGGATACTGTTGAATATAAAAGTAAAATCTCGATTCTATTATCTGATCCTGTCTACAGACTGTGCACTCGTGATCCAACCACTCGTGTATCCAATGCCACTGCTAAGCTTGTTAAACTGTCATCTATTCCAAAAGAAGAGGGAAGATGTCTTATTCCGAGAGATGCTGTTCCTCCGAGATTGTATGGTCTTCCAAAAATCCATAAGCAAGACGTCCCTCTTCGACCAATTGTTAGCACAATAGGTTCTCCAACTTATGCTCTTGCGCAATATCTCAGCAAGTTGCTTCAGCCGCACTTGGGGCGCACACAGTCCTACATTAGGGATTCAACCCATTTCGTCGAAAAATTGTCAACCATCGCCGTTCAACCAAATGCTATTTTGGTGAGTTTTGATGTAGAGTCCGTGTTTACCAGAGTGCCGGTGGACTCGGTCATGTCACTCATCAAGGATTTGTTTCCTGAGGACATTGCCCGATTATTCCACCACTGCTTGTGTTCCAGCTATTTCTTGTGGGATGGTAAATATTACGAGCAGACTGATGGTGTGGCCATGGGAAGTCCACACTCGCCTGTCGTTGCAAATTTTTTCATGGAACATTTTGAGGGGGAGGCTATATCTTCGGCGTCTTTCAAACCTGTGATTTGGTGGAGGTATGTGGATGATACGTTCGTGGTGTGGGAGGAGGGTTCTGAGAAACTGAACCACTTTCTGAACCACCTAAATCAGCTGCATCCTTCAATACACTTCACAATGGAGCTAGAGTCAGGTGGATGCTTACCTTTTTTGGATGTTCTTGTGAGGAGGAAAGCGGATGGATCCATGGGGCACAGCGTCTACCGTAAGACAACTCACACTAACCGTTATTTACATGCGGACTCCCACCACCACCCAGCACAAAAACAAGGAATTATAACAACTCTAGCCAAAAGAGCGGAACGTATTTGTGAGGCATCAACTCTTCAGGAAGAGTTACATGCCTTACAAACCATGTTTAAGGGTAATGGCTATAATGAATCCACTATATATAGGTCCCTACATCCCAGAAGGAGGGATAGACAACCTTCTCAGAGCTCCGACGTGAGAGGAACTGCTTACCTCCCTTATATTCACAACACCACTGACCGCGTTGCTAAGATTCTCCGCAAGCACAAGATAAAAACAGTTTTCGGCACTATGACGAAAATTGGTCAACGTTTAGCATTAAACAAAGATAAATTGTCCCCAATACTACAACCTGGGGTGTATGAAGTCCCATGTACTTGCGGAAAAGTCTACATTGGACAAACAAAACGGTCCATTGCCACTCGCATCAAAGAGCATCAAAGGAACATTCGTCTAAACCAACCTGACAAATCAGCTATAGCTGAACATGCCCTGTCTTCAGGGCACGATGTATGTTTCAAGGATGCTCATGCGCTTGCCCTTGTTAAGCACAACTGGTCTAGAATTATAAGGGAGGCAGTTGAAATTCGTAAAAATCCCAATAATTTTAACAGAGACACTGGTTATCAGCTAAGTGACACTTGGCTACCAATTATTAAGGATCTAGGGAGATAGTTCCTCTCAGTCTCTCTGTTCTTCACATATTTAAAATTGAACATTTTCCCTCTAGGGCTCAGAGCCTGGATTTGATCTCCTTTGTTCGTCACTGGAGGAGTTTCCATCTGTTTTTCGCCGTTGACTGTATGACGTTAGGTATCGTTCAGCTAGTATTCCCTTTTGTCTATGTTTCCTAATATCCATCTAACCCTCCCACCTCCCCCCCCTCCTCATTATTCGAGGAGTTTCTATATTTTCACACCGCCCCCTTTACCTTCTTGTTACTTACTACTCTGTCCGCCGTTCCACCATGGTCCATACAGTTATTTCTGGCAGCTGCTCTCTGGTGACGAACAGAGGAATTTATCTATATTTTTTGTAATCTCATTGATATACTTTCTTTGGCCACATTGTTTATTTCCATTGAAAAAGGAGGCAAGGTTTCTCCAAAACGTATGGTTTAAATTAAAAATACACACGGCATTAGCCCAAAAGCATGAATTATTTATATAATAATCCGGGCCGTGAAAGCCTTAATATGCAAATTATAAACCTCTATGGGGAGGAAGTTGTTCGACAATCATCTAAATTTAGTAAGTTGAGGCGAAGAAGGAGCTCTCTCCTTTCATCGTTGTCCTTCTTTCTTAGATGCAGGGATCATAACATCATTCCCAACTGTGTAAAATTGAAGCAAACTATACACACTCATAAAGCTATGAGAATTTATCAGCGCGCTAGCAAGGCACTCGTTATCGAGAGGATCCAGAACTCTCGTACTGAATTGGACGCAGTTTCCCGTGAGTTATTACACTTACATCTGCTTCTTAGTAGCATTCTCTCAGAGGAATTGTGGCTGTTCTTTGAACGTATCTCCGCTATTCAGGCCGAGAATAATTTTTGTCGGGCTGTAGATAGACAAAGAGCTAAGTTCCTTCGATTGTCCTCGAGACAAACAGCTCCTCGTACGATTCTTGATACTAGTAAAGTTGTAGTCAATCTTTCTAATACCCCTTTAGATGACTATCAAACAACTTTACTAAGCAGAGGTCTCAACTTTGCTCTCGCACCCTCCAAAATTCCTACAGAGGAGTTGATCACATCCGTTGAGGCTGCCATCTACAATTTACCTCCAGATGAAGCTGAAGAAGTTAGACAAGAAAGTGTGAGGATATTAAGATCCTCTAAAGTACCCGCACCCAATTTAACTCGGGGTGAAAGAAAGGCATTGAAGGAACTAAGAAATAATGACACCATTTCTATTCTTCATGCTGACAAGGGAAATGCGACAGTGGTGATGGATACTGTTGAATATAAAAGTAAAATCTCGATTCTGTTATCTGATCCTGTCTACAGACTGTGCACTCGTGATCCAACCACTCGTGTATCCAATGCCACAGCTAAGCTTGATAAACTGTCATCTATTCCAAAAGAAGAGGGAAGATGTCTTATTCCGAGAGATGCTGTTCCTCCGAGATTGTATGGTCTTCCAAAAATCCATAAGCAAGACGTCCCTCTTCGACCAATTGTTAGCACAATAGGTTCTCCAACTTATGCTCTTGCGCAATATCTCAGCAAGTTGCTTCAGCCGCACTTGGGGCGCACACAGTCCTACATTAGGGATTCTACCCATTTCGTCGAAAAATTGTCAACCATCGCCGTTCAACCAAATGCTATTTTGGTGAGTTTTGATGTAGAGTCCTTGTTTACCAGAGTGCCGGTGGACTCGGTCATGTCACTCATCAAGGATTTGTTTCCTGAGGACATTGCCCGATTATTCCACCACTGCTTGTGTTCCAGCTATTTCTTGTGGGATGGTAAATATTACGAGCAGACTGATGGTGTGGCCATGGGAAGTCCACTCTCGCCTGTCGTGGCAAATTTTTTCATGGAACATTTTGAGGGGGGGCTATATCTTCGGCGTCTTTCAAACCTGTGATTTGGTGGAGGTATGTGGATGATACGTTCGTGGTGTGGGAGGAGGGTTCTGAGAAACTGAACCACTTTCTGAACCACCTAAATCAGCTGCATCCTTCAATACACTTCACAATGGAGCTAGAGTCAGGTGGATGCTTACCTTTTTTGGATGTTCTTGTGAGGAGGAAAGCGGATGGATCCATGGGGCACAGCGTCTACCGTAAGCCAACTCACACTAACCGTTATTTACATGCGGACTCCCACCACCACCCAGCACAAAAACAAGGAATTATAACAACTCTAGCCAAAAGAGCGGAACGTATTTGTGAGGCATCAACTCTTCAGGAAGAGTTACATGCCTTACAAACCATGTTTAAGGGTAATGGCTATAATGAATCCACTATATATAGGTCCCTACATCCCAGAAGGAGGGATAGACAACCTTCTCAGAGCTCCGACGTGAGAGGAACTGCTTACCTCCCTTATATTCACAACACCACTGACCGCGTTGCTAAGATTCTCCGCAAGCACAAGATAAAAGCAGTTTTCGGCACTATGACGAAAATTGGTCAACGTTTAGCATTAAACAAAGATAAATTGTCCCCAATACTACAACCTGGGGTGTATGAAGTCCCATGTACTTGCGAAAAAGTCTACATTGGACAAACAAAACGGTCCATTGCCACTCGCATCAATGAGCATCAAAGGAACATCCGTCTAAACCAACCTGACAAATCAGCTATAGCTGAACATGCCCTGTCTTCAGGGCACGATGTATGTTTCAAGGATGCTCATGCGCTTGCCCTTGTTAAGCACAACTGGTCTAGAATTATAAGGGAGGCAGTTGAAATTCGTAAAAATCCCAATAATTTTAACAGAGACACTGGTTATCAGCTAAGTGACACTTGGCTACCAATTATTAAGGATCTAGGGAGATAGTTCCTCTCAGTCTCTCTGTTCTTCACATATTTAAAATTGAACATTTTCCCTCTAGGGCTCAGAGCCTGGATTTGATCTCCTTTGTTCGTCACTGGAGGAGTTTCCATCTGTTTTTCGCCGTTGACTGTATGACGTTAGGTATCGTTCAGCTAGTATTCCCTTTTGTCTATGTTTCCTTATATCCATCTAACCCTCCCACCTCCCCCCCCCCCCCTCCTCATTCTTCGAGGAGTTTCTATATTTTCACACCGCCCCCTTTACCTTCTTGTTACTTACTACTCTGTCCGCCGTTCCACCATGGTCCATACAGTTATTTCTGGCAGCTGCTCTCTGGTGACGAACAGAGGAATTTATCTATATTTTTTGTAATCTCATTGATATACTTTCTTTGGCCACATTGTTTATTTCCATTGAAAAAGGAGGCAAGGTTTCTCCGAAACGTATGGTTTAAATTAAAAATACACACGGCATTAGCCCAAAAGCATGAATTATTTATATAATAATCCGGGCCGTGAAAGCCTTAATATGCAAATTATAAACCTCTATGGGGAGGAAGTTGTTCGACAATCATCTAAATTTAGTAAGTTGAGGCGAAGAAGGAGCTCTCTCCTTTCATCGTTGTCCTTCTTTCTTAGATGCAGGGATCATAACATCATTCCCAACTGTGTAAAATTGAAGCAAACTATACACACTCATAAAGCTATGAGAATTTATCAGCGCGCTAGCAAGGCACTCGTTATCGAGAGGATCCAGAACTCTCGTACTGAATTGGACGCAGTTTCCCGTGAGTTATTACACTTACATCTGCTTCTTAGTAGCATTCTCTCAGAGGAATTGTGGCTGTTCTTTGAACGTATCTCCGCTATTCAGGCCGAGAATAATTTTTGTCGGGCTGTAGATAGACAAAGAGCTAAGTTCCTTCGATTGTCCTCGAGACAAACAGCTCCTCGTACGGTTCTTTATACTAGTAAAGTTGTAGTCAATCTTTCTAATACCCCTTTAGATGACTATCAAACAACTTTACTAAGCAGAGGTCTCAACTTTGCTCTCGCACCCTCCAAAATTCCTACAGAGGAGTTGATCACATCCGTTGAGGCTGCCATCTACAATTTACCTCCAGATGAAGCTGAAGAAGTTAGACAAGAAAGTGTGAGGATATTAAGATCCTCTAAAGTACCCGCACCCAATTTAACTCGGGGTGAAAGAAAGGCATTGAAGGAACTAAGAAATAATGACACCATTTCTATTCTTCATGCTGACAAGGGAAATGCGACAGTGGTGATGGATACTGTTGAATATAAAAGTAAAATCTCGATTCTATTATCTGATCCTGTCTACAGACTGTGCACTCGTGATCCAACCACTCGTGTATCCAATGCCACTGCTAAGCTTGTTAAACTGTCATCTATTCCAAAAGAAGAGGGAAGATGTCTTATTCCGAGAGATGCTGTTCCTCCGAGATTGTATGGTCTTCCAAAAATCCATAAGCAAGACGTCCCTCTTCGACCAATTGTTAGCACAATAGGTTCTCCAACTTATGCTCTTGCGCAATATCTCAGCAAGTTGCTTCAGCCGCACTTGGGGCGCACACAGTCCTACATTAGGGATTCAACCCATTTCGTCGAAAAATTGTCAACCATCGCCGTTCAACCAAATGCTATTTTGGTGAGTTTTGATGTAGAGTCCGTGTTTACCAGAGTGCCGGTGGACTCGGTCATGTCACTCATCAAGGATTTGTTTCCTGAGGACATTGCCCGATTATTCCACCACTGCTTGTGTTCCAGCTATTTCTTGTGGGATGGTAAATATTACGAGCAGACTGATGGTGTGGCCATGGGAAGTCCACACTCGCCTGTCGTTGCAAATTTTTTCATGGAACATTTTGAGGGGGAGGCTATATCTTCGGCGTCTTTCAAACCTGTGATTTGGTGGAGGTATGTGGATGATACGTTCGTGGTGTGGGAGGAGGGTTCTGAGAAACTGAACCACTTTCTGAACCACCTAAATCAGCTGCATCCTTCAATACACTTCACAATGGAGCTAGAGTCAGGTGGATGCTTACCTTTTTTGGATGTTCTTGTGAGGAGGAAAGCGGATGGATCCATGGGGCACAGCGTCTACCGTAAGACAACTCACACTAACCGTTATTTACATGCGGACTCCCACCACCACCCAGCACAAAAACAAGGAATTATAACAACTCTAGCCAAAAGAGCGGAACGTATTTGTGAGGCATCAACTCTTCAGGAAGAGTTACATGCCTTACAAACCATGTTTAAGGGTAATGGCTATAATGAATCCACTATATATAGGTCCCTACATCCCAGAAGGAGGGATAGACAACCTTCTCAGAGCTCCGACGTGAGAGGAACTGCTTACCTCCCTTATATTCACAACACCACTGACCGCGTTGCTAAGATTCTCCGCAAGCACAAGATAAAAACAGTTTTCGGCACTATGACGAAAATTGGTCAACGTTTAGCATTAAACAAAGATAAATTGTCCCCAATACTACAACCTGGGGTGTATGAAGTCCCATGTACTTGCGGAAAAGTCTACATTGGACAAACAAAACGGTCCATTGCCACTCGCATCAAAGAGCATCAAAGGAACATTCGTCTAAACCAACCTGACAAATCAGCTATAGCTGAACATGCCCTGTCTTCAGGGCACGATGTATGTTTCAAGGATGCTCATGCGCTTGCCCTTGTTAAGCACAACTGGTCTAGAATTATAAGGGAGGCAGTTGAAATTCGTAAAAATCCCAATAATTTTAACAGAGACACTGGTTATCAGCTAAGTGACACTTGGCTACCAATTATTAAGGATCTAGGGAGATAGTTCCTCTCAGTCTCTCTGTTCTTCACATATTTAAAATTGAACATTTTCCCTCTAGGGCTCAGAGCCTGGATTTGATCTCCTTTGTTCGTCACTGGAGGAGTTTCCATCTGTTTTTCGCCGTTGACTGTATGACGTTAGGTATCGTTCAGCTAGTATTCCCTTTTGTCTATGTTTCCTAATATCCATCTAACCCTCCCACCTCCCCCCCCTCCTCATTATTCGAGGAGTTTCTATATTTTCACACCGCCCCCTTTACCTTCTTGTTACTTACTACTCTGTCCGCCGTTCCACCATGGTCCATACAGTTATTTCTGGCAGCTGCTCTCTGGTGACGAACAGAGGAATTTATCTATATTTTTTGTAATCTCATTGATATACTTTCTTTGGCCACATTGTTTATTTCCATTGAAAAAGGAGGCAAGGTTTCTCCAAAACGTATGGTTTAAATTAAAAATACACACGGCATTAGCCCAAAAGCATGAATTATTTATATAATAATCCGGGCCGTGAAAGCCTTAATATGCAAATTATAAACCTCTATGGGGAGGAAGTTGTTCGACAATCATCTAAATTTAGTAAGTTGAGGCGAAGAAGGAGCTCTCTCCTTTCATCGTTGTCCTTCTTTCTTAGATGCAGGGATCATAACATCATTCCCAACTGTGTAAAATTGAAGCAAACTATACACACTCATAAAGCTATGAGAATTTATCAGCGCGCTAGCAAGGCACTCGTTATCGAGAGGATCCAGAACTCTCGTACTGAATTGGACGCAGTTTCCCGTGAGTTATTACACTTACATCTGCTTCTTAGTAGCATTCTCTCAGAGGAATTGTGGCTGTTCTTTGAACGTATCTCCGCTATTCAGGCCGAGAATAATTTTTGTCGGGCTGTAGATAGACAAAGAGCTAAGTTCCTTCGATTGTCCTCGAGACAAACAGCTCCTCGTACGATTCTTGATACTAGTAAAGTTGTAGTCAATCTTTCTAATACCCCTTTAGATGACTATCAAACAACTTTACTAAGCAGAGGTCTCAACTTTGCTCTCGCACCCTCCAAAATTCCTACAGAGGAGTTGATCACATCCGTTGAGGCTGCCATCTACAATTTACCTCCAGATGAAGCTGAAGAAGTTAGACAAGAAAGTGTGAGGATATTAAGATCCTCTAAAGTACCCGCACCCAATTTAACTCGGGGTGAAAGAAAGGCATTGAAGGAACTAAGAAATAATGACACCATTTCTATTCTTCATGCTGACAAGGGAAATGCGACAGTGGTGATGGATACTGTTGAATATAAAAGTAAAATCTCGATTCTGTTATCTGATCCTGTCTACAGACTGTGCACTCGTGATCCAACCACTCGTGTATCCAATGCCACAGCTAAGCTTGATAAACTGTCATCTATTCCAAAAGAAGAGGGAAGATGTCTTATTCCGAGAGATGCTGTTCCTCCGAGATTGTATGGTCTTCCAAAAATCCATAAGCAAGACGTCCCTCTTCGACCAATTGTTAGCACAATAGGTTCTCCAACTTATGCTCTTGCGCAATATCTCAGCAAGTTGCTTCAGCCGCACTTGGGGCGCACACAGTCCTACATTAGGGATTCTACCCATTTCGTCGAAAAATTGTCAACCATCGCCGTTCAACCAAATGCTATTTTGGTGAGTTTTGATGTAGAGTCCTTGTTTACCAGAGTGCCGGTGGACTCGGTCATGTCACTCATCAAGGATTTGTTTCCTGAGGACATTGCCCGATTATTCCACCACTGCTTGTGTTCCAGCTATTTCTTGTGGGATGGTAAATATTACGAGCAGACTGATGGTGTGGCCATGGGAAGTCCACTCTCGCCTGTCGTGGCAAATTTTTTCATGGAACATTTTGAGGGGGGGCTATATCTTCGGCGTCTTTCAAACCTGTGATTTGGTGGAGGTATGTGGATGATACGTTCGTGGTGTGGGAGGAGGGTTCTGAGAAACTGAACCACTTTCTGAACCACCTAAATCAGCTGCATCCTTCAATACACTTCACAATGGAGCTAGAGTCAGGTGGATGCTTACCTTTTTTGGATGTTCTTGTGAGGAGGAAAGCGGATGGATCCATGGGGCACAGCGTCTACCGTAAGCCAACTCACACTAACCGTTATTTACATGCGGACTCCCACCACCACCCAGCACAAAAACAAGGAATTATAACAACTCTAGCCAAAAGAGCGGAACGTATTTGTGAGGCATCAACTCTTCAGGAAGAGTTACATGCCTTACAAACCATGTTTAAGGGTAATGGCTATAATGAATCCACTATATATAGGTCCCTACATCCCAGAAGGAGGGATAGACAACCTTCTCAGAGCTCCGACGTGAGAGGAACTGCTTACCTCCCTTATATTCACAACACCACTGACCGCGTTGCTAAGATTCTCCGCAAGCACAAGATAAAAGCAGTTTTCGGCACTATGACGAAAATTGGTCAACGTTTAGCATTAAACAAAGATAAATTGTCCCCAATACTACAACCTGGGGTGTATGAAGTCCCATGTACTTGCGAAAAAGTCTACATTGGACAAACAAAACGGTCCATTGCCACTCGCATCAATGAGCATCAAAGGAACATCCGTCTAAACCAACCTGACAAATCAGCTATAGCTGAACATGCCCTGTCTTCAGGGCACGATGTATGTTTCAAGGATGCTCATGCGCTTGCCCTTGTTAAGCACAACTGGTCTAGAATTATAAGGGAGGCAGTTGAAATTCGTAAAAATCCCAATAATTTTAACAGAGACACTGGTTATCAGCTAAGTGACACTTGGCTACCAATTATTAAGGATCTAGGGAGATAGTTCCTCTCAGTCTCTCTGTTCTTCACATATTTAAAATTGAACATTTTCCCTCTAGGGCTCAGAGCCTGGATTTGATCTCCTTTGTTCGTCACTGGAGGAGTTTCCATCTGTTTTTCGCCGTTGACTGTATGACGTTAGGTATCGTTCAGCTAGTATTCCCTTTTGTCTATGTTTCCTTATATCCATCTAACCCTCCCACCTCCCCCCCCCCCTCCTCATTCTTCGAGGAGTTTCTATATTTTCACACCGCCCCCTTTACCTTCTTGTTACTTACTACTCTGTCCGCCGTTCCACCATGGTCCATACAGTTATTTCTGGCAGCTGCTCTCTGGTGACGAACAGAGGAATTTATCTATATTTTTTGTAATCTCATTGATATACTTTCTTTGGCCACATTGTTTATTTCCATTGAAAAAGGAGGCAAGGTTTCTCCGAAACGTATGGTTTAAATTAAAAATACACACGGCATTAGCCCAAAAGCATGAATTATTTATATAATAATCCGGGCCGTGAAAGCCTTAATATGCAAATTATGAACAAAAATGTTAGGAATATTGTATAAAATATCAGAATTTTAAAATGGAGGGGGATGTCGGGAGGGAAGAAACACCAGACAATAGAATGCCAGGTAGGAGGAACTAACCTGGAGCAAGTGGACCATTTCAAGTGATTTACGAGGCCTGTGTATTCTCTCCGGATGGTAGCAAAGTGTACGAGATGGAGTCAATGTGTGAAACATCAAGTACAGTGAATTCTCAGTTGCGATTACTGTCTGTATTCTGCAAGAAAAGGTTACTGTAGCTAAGAAACTCTCCCTGCATCCCTCAGTATTTAGGCCAAACTAATGGAAGCTGTATGGGATTGAGAGCCGGATATCTGATACATAAGCTGAAGGTAACTGTTGTTCATTAATTTAGGGGCTTTGGGACATCGTGGTCATGTAGCCCCGTGTACTTGTTTATGTGTGGAATTATGTCTGATAAACTGTTTAATTATGATGGTTGTATTGGTGTGTGTATTTGTAATTGGGAAGGAGGCGGCCGTGGCCTTACGTTAGGTACCATCTCGGTATTTGTTTGGAGTAGAAGTGGGAAATAACAGAAAAACACTTCCAATATGGATGAGATAGGAATCGAACACGCTTATTCTCAGTTTTGCCTCACGAGGCTGAGTGTACCCCGTCCAACCCTCACACAAGAATGAAAATTTATTTGCAGAATCGGTAATCGAACCCGGACCCCGGGGCACCAGCGAAGAATGCCAGCCGCTACACCACGAGGTGGTCTTGGAGGTACCTGATTTGGCGGTAGTGCAGATGATTGCTGGATCAAATAGATGAGAGAAATTGCAGGAAGGCACTCGTAATGAAGATATACATGAACAAGTTCGATTAAGCTGTGCATGTTCGCCAAATCAGATGGTGGGGTCATGTGATGGGAATGGGGTCAATATTTTACCTGGGAGGTCAATGAACTCGGCTATATAGGGTAGGAGATGAGGAGGTGGACCTTGGGGGCGATGGTCAGATTCAGTAAGCAAAAGTTTGGTGCTTTTCAGTCGGTCAACATGATTGTACCCAAATGAGATGGGTTATTCCCTAATCCTAAAAGATATTACATGAGATATTTTTTTCAGGATTAGGGAATAACCCATCTCATTTGGGTACAATCGTGTTGACCGACTGAAAAGCACCAAACTTTTGTTTACTAAGGCTACAAACACTATAATGTTAGATTCAGTGTTTAACGATTTCAAAGTGAGAAGTATAGAAAAAGAGGAGGCAACTGTCTAACTGCTAATAGGGGATCATGGATGCAACCTGTTCGAACGTAAATGAAAAAGTGAGTTAACGAATGAATGGATTATCATCATATATATTATTTGCGGCGCTCACAAGCGACCGATCGTGAAAATTGAGGATTCAAATGAAGAGAATGTACATTACCAGTGACGCATAATACTATAATTTCAGAAATATCTATAATTTCTTTAAAAAACTAATTTAAAAAAAACTGTACGAAGTGTGCGATTTGTGGATACAGTAGCTACAGGAAGATACGCTCCATAATTGCAGTCTACTTAACTTTTTGGCCGCTGTGACGCCTGTTTCATGTCATTTTAACATTCTGAGGTCTATCCTTTATCATTTTGCATGGATTTCAGGAACAGTAATTTAAATGAATGAGTACTCAACTCGTATAATTTCATAAATGTCGAATAACTGGTGAGTGTTACGGCTAAGCTGTCAATCAATGGACTCAGCACACAAATGACATTAGCAGTGATGAATTCCATTCTTATTTCATAAATATCAATTTTTGTAAGAATTTGCGATTTGAAAATACTGTTGCTGTAGGAAAATACGTGACATCATTGCTGTTCAGTTCGCATTTTGGCCGTAGGGACGCCTGAAACGTAAATAGTATTTTATAACCATTTGGTTCAAATAAAAACATAACAACCTTTCTCCTTAAGTCTCTCATTATAAACCTATTGGGGAAAGTGTGGTTTATGAACATGCGAGATTTCTCGCACGGGTCCGCTAGTCTAATTTAATTAATTAATATATAATTAATGGATAAAGGAATGAATGAATGACTAAATGAAATAACACTAGAACAGACACCGTCAGCTGTCTATTTGTTTGACAAAGCTAACGTTCAGGTCATCGACATATAATGGCTAATTAAGATAATTAACTCAGTTTCGATGAAAGTGTGACGTCAATCTTACACCTGGGGATATCGTGACCTCGCACGCGCAGAAGATGCTTGCGGAGTTACTCAACGGCTTATTCACGCTATGAGTGTTGCGGATTCACTTACAGCTATCTCTTTTATTTTGAATGTCATCCTGTGTAAGAATCTATTTTTGAAACGATTGGAGCGCAAAATGAAGACAATGCGGAATGTTAAGAAATGTTTCTGGTATTAGCAAAGGATCGTAGTGATTGATGGTCACGATCTAGGTTCTTAAGGTCAAGCCCAAGGCTGATGTTCTTACATGAAAACCCACCTCATGGTGCAGTGGCTAGCATTCTTGGCTGAGGTCCGGGTTTGATTCCTATCTCTGCCAATACATTTAATTCTGGTCTGAATGCTGGAACGGGATAAACTCAGCCTCCTGAGGCAGAACCGAGAAGAAGTCGGTTCAATTTCCACCTCAGCCATCCTGAAAGTGATGTTCCGATGTTTACCACTTCTACTCCAGGCAGATACGGTTGCCTCCTACCCAATCCTAACCTCAATTACAAATACAGACACTAGTAGAGTCATCACAATAACACAGGTTATGAGACATATTTTATTTATATATAAACAGACAATCCTACAGTGCGTCAGGGAATGTTCTCCGCAGTGCCAAGGCACTGCTACGTTAGGTGAGAGCCGGAGTTAAGTTGGCAGACCATTCGCTCACTCGCCGACAGCCAGGTACTAGCTTGTCTTCTCCATGGTCGACAGGATATCAGAACACACGTGTGAGCTGTGCTGTGCTGTGGAAAGCGTCAGTGTGCAATAAGGGAGCGTTTAGATTATTGGAATAGTGCAACAGGATACAGGCGGTAATGTTTACTACTGAAGAGAGAGCGCTTTTGGTGGAATACGTTTGTCGTGAAGGCGATTGGTTTACAGAAAATGTAAAACTAAAATTTCAGGCGCGGTTTCCTAATTCAAAGTGCCCAAACCGGGATACCGTTCGGGATTTGATAAGTAAATTTCGTGTGACCGGCTCAGTTCACGATGTACCAGGAACAGGCAGGCCTACGCTGTTAACAGACGAAAAACTTGTTGAAATTTCCAATATAATGCTACGAAGTCCAAGTAAATCAATACGCAAATTAGCTCAAGAAACAGGAATCTCTAAGTGGACTGTTTGTTGTTTGTTTTGTTTTGATACAAGCGGCGGCAGCCACGCTGTCAGCAGCAACCGTGCTGCCAACTTAACTCCTGCTCTCACCTAACGTAGCAGTGCCTAGACACTGCGGAGAACATTCCCTGACACCCTGTATATACCGGGTGAATCAGTTGCCCCTAGTAATATTGCATTATGCTGCCTCTTGGCAAGAAGGTCAATATTTCTCTGACTGCCTCCCGGCTGGGTTGCATAAAACAATATTATTAGGAGCAGCTGATTCGCCTGGTATACAGGCAGGGTGTTTCAGGAGGAATAGTAAATATTTTAGGAGGTGGTAGTATAGATGAATTGCAATACAAAAATCCATATAACATATGTCCCATTTGTATTGCGTACCGAAATACAGATGTTGGTATGTAACCAGAGCAGTTGTCGTTTCATGTGTTGGTACGCCGGTTACTATGGGCGTATTTAATGATTGTCAACAGTCGTGTGTTTTTGTTCACGTTGTGAAGTTGTGCTTTAGTTTCCATTGAATGTGTTCACCTGTCAGCGTGCTTTGTTGACCAAGTTGTCTGTACTGTAACGTTTAAACGTGCCGTACGTTTTTACACATACTGAGTATGCCGATATGGTATTTGGGCATGGGTTTTATAATGAAAACGCTAATGCTGCTTGTAGAGAATACGGAATACGATTTCCTAATCGCAGTCGACCAGATTCAAGAGTGTTTACAATACACTGCGTGACTCGGGTGAGTACCCAGCTGTCGATATGGTGATACAACATCTAAACCTAACATTCCCCGGGAGATGGATCGGGAGATATGGACACGTTTCTTTGCCACCAAGGTCCCTGGACCTTAACCCTTTGGATTTTTGCCTGTGGGGATGGTTGAAAGGCGAAGTCTACATGGAAAAGTTAACACAAGAGCCGAGTTGGTCGTTCGTATTTTGCATAGTGCAGTCCTCATCAAAGAACGCCAAGACGCCCTCCGAAGAGCTACACGGGGGTGTTATCAAGAGAAGTGCAAAATGCAATGAAATTGGTGGTGGAAATTTTGAAAATCAACTTTGAACGTCCTCATTTGCATTGGCTTTACATTAGTATGGAATAAATACTACCAGCTGTATCTCGGTACGCAATACAATTGGGACACATGTTATATGGATTGTTTGGTTGCAATTCATCTATACTACCACCTCCTAAAATATTTACTATTCCTCCTGAAACACTCTGTATAATATTAAACTCTTGATGTTGAAAGAGGACCTATGACACTTCTTAGATTTTTTTTATTTAGTCAATTTACCCTCTAGGTTGGTGGTTCCCATGGACTCAGCGAGGGAACTCACCACTACCGCCTCTATGGGCAGTGTCCTGGAGCCGGGAACATCTGGTCGGGATACAACTGGGGAGGTGTGATCAGCACTTCGCCCAGGCGGCCTCACCTGCAAAGCGAACAGGGGCCTCATGAGGGATGGGAAGGGATGGAAGATTGGGATGGATAGGCGAGGAAGAGGGAAGGAGGCGGCCGTGGCCTTACAGTAGGTACTGCCCCCGTAATTGAATTATATAGAGACCACGGTGGCTATATTGGAAATTATAAAGAAAGTTATGGCTGTCATAGTTATGACGTGGGTAGTCATGACGTAAGCACGGATGACGCAGACGTTATGCCAGCAGGCTACTTGAGCTGAGATTCCCAGTGACGTCAGCATTTATTCGAGAAAGATCCGAGATTTACGACGCAGTCGCAGGAAACGTGGAATTCTGCTGAGGAAGAAATTATGCTATTGGAGGGGAGGCTCAAACCAATGAACGATAGTCTGAAGGAAGACGGAGATTGCTGAAACTATGGTATTTTTCTTACTTTTTGGAATGCAGAATTGTGGAAATCCATTTGCAGTAGAGGCATTGATCTGGAATTTTGGTGAAATTTATTTTCAGTTTTTGAATTTTGAAAATCCGTCATGTATTGACGAAGTTGGAACTTCTAGCGATGACGCAGTAACACGCGATGGAAGGGATAGATACGCCCCTCATGAAGTTCATAAAAGGCCTTGCGCAGAAGAGAGGAGCCTCATTCTCTCAGATCATCAATCGTCTGATAGCTCAATCGTCAGATCTCAAATAGTCATTTCAGTGAAACGTCGAGTGAGATTAGTAGTGAAAGAGTCGTCTTTATAACGCGTGGTGAACCCACTGCATTAAAACGAGAGTCGAACATACAAGCAGTGCAGGTTTACTGTGAGTAAATCTAGGTGAAGTTGAAACGCACATTATAACGCTTCTACGAGATTAGCTGTGAACAGTTAGCGGTCGCCTATAAGCTAATTCTCTTGTGCATTGCTAAAGTAAGGAGTGTAGAAAAGTTGAACAATTTCGAGTAATTATTTTGGAAGATATTAGCAGTTTTAGACGACTGACAAAAGTGATTTTCTCGCTACATGAGAAGCACTTTGTATAGCCAGAATCTACGCTACGGCTGACACGGCTAGTGAAATAGGGAGACTTCAGACTGCTTTTGTGACACAACGCTACAGTATTATGGAGCAGTTTAATATGGCAGTTTGTTCTTCTATTACCATAACCGAAGAGAAGATGGAAGGCTAAAGGACTTTATGCAATTGGGACATATTTCAACGGAGTAAGATAGCAGCATGGAACTTCGCTAATTGCTATTCCATACAAGCGAACATGTGGTAAATAACCATCTACACCCATGTTTCGTGATTAAAGGCTGAATACTATCAAACAGCAATGGAAATGATTTCATACTTTCTGAATATGAATATTTCTTCGGAAATTTCTACAAAAACTTCATGGCGATTTTCAACTGGAACTTCAGGGATTTTTCAAGAGAGGTCAGGGTTGTCCCGACTCACAAAGAAGATTATTGCCGGAAGGATGTCGTTCGTCTTCGTGAAGCAGTTCGATTCTCCGATGGTGCTGTTTCTTGTTTCGAGGATGGAGCTCAGCTTTAACTTGGTGAAATGGATCCATCAACAGTCTTCTTTGGGGAATTTTCCTCTGGAACGTCAATCGGCAGATAAGGTAGTCGTGAACGTTTATTGTATTTGAGTTTCTTAGCAATATTTGAGCAACCATTTTCCCATATTTTTTGTCCTCATGTATTTTGCCCAATATTCTTGTTTGAGATTCCTATTCTCAGTACACCTTGTTGAGTTATGTTTTTTTTTCGACGTTTTATTAAGACATTGTTATGTCGTGGGCATAGTTAAATGATTTTGGATCAGTTGAGACTGATATTTAGATTTTTCAGTAATTTGCTTATTTTTTTTGTAGTCTCGATTTGACTGTAAGTTAATGAGTTTTATGGCAGATTTAAATTCAGACAGCGTGTCACTTTATTAAAGTAATTCTACCCCAGTTTAATTACTTTGACCAATTTTCTGTCATCATCAAGAAGGAAGAACATTTAAATGATTTTAGAGCGTTAAAATCCAGTACGTTGTCGACGATCTTGGAAATACTAGTCGTTATTTGAATTGATTGCAACACAGACATTTATCGTCAGTTATGAACGATCATTGCATCATAGACAATTTTGTGAAAGATGAACTTTAATTATGAATTATTGAATGCATTAAATTCGTGAACTTTTGTTAGGAATTTTTTCTCAATTAGAGATTTATATAATGATGTTTGCATTCCCCAGTCTAATTGGATTCTATTCGACTATTTTGCAGTTAGTCGCACTTTGTTTGATGATAGTATTTTTATACTAAAATTCTTTGAAGATGTTAATCTTAAATTTTTGATAGACCAGACAGGCGTATATAAGCGTATTCACTATTAAATTTGTTTGTGATTGGCAAATTTTTACTTCATTACGATTCATGAATGAAATCCACGAAGGTTAAATGACAACAGTTTTGAAACAATTAATGATTATAAGAATTTTTAAGTGGAACTATGAATGTATAATCGATAGTGCAGCGGACATGTTGAAAGTCGCTGATGTATAATGCCCTTAAATAAATGAAGGAGATTCCCACAGTAATTAATGATGATAAAGATTGTGTTAGTGGAGGTTTTTGTAAAGTCTGTGGAAGATTTTGATGCCGTATATTTTAATATATGATGAATTTTGGGCCTAATTTTTAATGCAGTTTTGTGCATTATTTTGTAAGCGAAGTATTTTCCGCTGGAGTATATTGTCATAGTTCGTTGAAAATTAATCAAGTGAATTTACTGTTATAATTAACAAGAGTTTTGAAAGAATTTGAGATAAGATTTTGAATGAAGATTACCGTCACAAATAATAATAATTATTACAACCTTTATTAAACCAGATTGTGACATTTACATGTATAACTAACCTTCATTGGTCGATTATATGGAAACGATTATGAAATTACCAACCGGATGAACATGTGGTTCAATGTATTTCTTAAATTAATAATTTAAATAATTTAAATGTTAATATTGTAAATAATAAATGTAAATATCTTTGACAATAATGTGGAACGAAAGTAATGTTAAAGGCGTGTTTAAAATTTTTGTAATTATCTTCGACAATATTATAAACAATTTCTAATTGTTATAAATAATTTATGTGATTTTGTTATAAACATTTAAGAGTGTGTTTTATACTCTAAACTATGCTTATTAAACATTGGGATGATAACTTAACAAGTTTAGGGATTGTCAGAATAATCCAGTGGTATGTGAGTTAAGCATTTGAAAGATTTGCGTCAATATATATGAGTTGTCTTGTAGACATTTAAAGCTTGGAGAAGGAGCTGAATTCTTACGCAGTGTGGCGTGACGAGTGAGCCCCATTTGACAGGCATGCGTCAGGTTGAAGAGTAGACCAGCCGGCTCGACATCTGGTTATCAGCGGGCGAGGTCGATACTCTGGCCTTGCGCCTATTAATACAAGTGTGATGTTTATTAAAAGAAACCAAATGCTCTATATATATATGTGTCGCATCCTGACTTCCTCATCCAATCCAAATGTGTTTTGAATGTTACGTTATTTTGAGCTCATGGGAGCTAACATATTGTTTGATAACTTTGCAAGTCCTTTAGGAGGACATAGTCAGATTGACATGGGCTACTGATAGCCACATTTATTTTGTTGAGTTTGTTAAAGTCATACCCTTTATTTGAAATAAAGCTTTTGTACAGTTCAAAGTTCTTGCCTTCGTTTTTGGTTCATTTTTAAATGTCATGGTCAAGATTATTGTGGGAGCATACTTTAGTGATCCTGTTGTCAACCCAATCCCCGAGATTATTTTTAAGAGGTAAGTAAAAGTAAGTATGAAACCCCGTCTATTTTGGTGTGTTCCACAATAATTTTCTTGGTAACTTCTGTGTTCAAACCTCGGTAGTATCTGTCAGTGCCATTTTCATTGATGTAGCTGAGCCGGTGCGATTGATTGTTGGCAATCCGATTGAGGGGGCGGATATCTGACAGCCTACTATCCGGGTAAACGGGGACAGTACCATCCCGGCATTTGCCCGAAGACGAAGTGGGAAACCACGGAAAACCACTTCGAGGATGGCTGAGGTGGGAATCGAACCCCCTCTTCTCATTTGGACCACCCGAGGCTGAGTAGACCCCGTTCCAGTCCTCATACCACTTTTCAAATTTCGTGGCAGAGCCGGGAATCGAACCCAGGACCTCCGGGGCGGCAGCTAACCATGCTGACCGCTACGCTACGGAGGCGACACTCTTAGATTTTACAGTAGAAAGAAAAGACAGTCTAGGTGATGGAACATGTCGAGCTCTGTTTTACGCTTCTGCCAGTGCATGACGCCTATACTAATGCACACTTCAGTACACAAAAATACAAAATTCAATTCATAGATTCTGAAGAAATGACAGATGTTAGTGTTGCAGACGTCCCTTTGATACATCAAACGAAGTGAATTTTGGAACTTTGAATGCCAACTTCCATATAAAACCCACAAATAATAATTACAAAATGTATTGTTATTGCTTGTGAAATATATAAATGCAATTGTCAGTATGAACACTGAACCAATACTTAATAGTAATATGAAAATTAAGTGCAATATCAATGCAAGAACCATTGAAACAGAGAAAGCAATAATTCCAATAACAGCAATTCAATGTAGGTCTAATGAAAAATTACAAAAAAACAACACTGATATTATGCAAAAAGAGTATACACTGAGATTTCACAAGCTCAGCACAGCCGTGGTGTGGACTGCAGAAATCTCATTTCAACACTAAACGGTGGCCCTACCTATCATCTGCAGTATCGCATCAAAAATTATCTTAATTAACCATTATATGTCGATGACCTGAGCGTTAGCTTTGTCAAACAAATAGACAGCTGACGGTGTCTGTTCTAGTGTTATTTCATTTGTTCATTCATTCATTCCTTCATCCATTAAATATTTATTAATTAAATAAATTAAATTAATCATTCATTCGTTAACTCACTTAATCATTTACGTTCGAACAGGTCGCATCCATGATCCCCTATTAGCAGTTAGACAGCGGCCTTCTCTTTTTCTATACTTCTCACTTTGAAATCGTTAAACACTGAATCTAAAATTATGGTGTCTGAAGCCTTAGTAAACATAAGTTTGATGCTTTTCACTCGATCAACACCATTGTACCCATTGTTCCCTAATCATGGAAAAAAATATCAACCTCATGTAATTTATTTCAGGATTAGGGAATAACCCATCTCATTTGGGTACAATCGTGTTGACCGACTGAAAAGCATCAAACTTTTGTTTACTGAATCTGACCATCGCCCCCAAGGTCCGCCTCCTCATCTCCTACCCTACATAGCCGAGTTCATTAACCTGCAGAAGTCCCCTTTTAACATCAAGCGATTCATATACACCCAAGTACATGGAGCTATATGATAACGATGTCGCGAAGCCCCTGAATGAATCATCAACAACAACAACATCATCTTACATAGTAATGTCCAAAACAGACGGCTACAATACTCTCAGAGCATTTCTGAACCTGCATTGGCATCATATTGTAATAATGTTTACGTAGGCTAGCCGTTTTTAGAATAACTTAAATTTCTAAATTTGTTTGACAATATCACTCATCAGTGTAGCCAAGTGCGTTAGGTCACGTTTCACAACTGTTTCAGAAAGAGGTTATCGCTAGGGAAGGAGTTGTAATTAACCTATACCAACAGTTATATAATTATTATTGCACGTGCGTTTACTATGGTGGTGAATTTTTAAAATTGGAACATTGCAATCAACTGTCCCAATTTTCTATTTTAAGCATCATAATTTAGACATAATACGCAGGTGCATTCGTGAAAACATTCGTATTTGAGGCAAGTTCTAGTGAACCGGTCTTTTAATAAAATGAACCTCTACCATGTAATAAATATTCTGGTGTATATTTCTTAGAGTTTTATTCATGTATTCTACTGTATATAGCGTCTCATCACGCGTCTTTGGACAAACGTTTTCCAATGCTGAAGGTGTATTGGTGTCTTATTTAGTTATTCATTCACGTTTTTATTCATTCTTTCAATTATTCATTCGTTCCTTCGTTCCTTTGTTTGTTCATTCGTTTACTTATTTATTTGTTCAATTGAATTGATAATTTGTTTATTTTTATTTATCTATCCATTTATTGATTGCCCTACTCATTTTTCATATTAATTTATTTAATCATTGATTATTTTTATTATTTATTTATTTATTTATTTATTTATTTATATGTTTGTTCGTGTGATTCTTTCTTTCTTTCTTTCTTTCTTTCTTTCTTTCTTTCTTTCCTTCTTGGCATTGTGAAGGCTACATGGCCTTCTCTTACACAGGACCATGATGTACGCAACACGTTTTTGCACTTGAAAATTAAATAGCTCACTTAACTCTAGAATTAATTTGGTAATACGTAATTAATTAGTTAACAATAATAATATGATTAATCTTTAGCAGGGATGAATGAATTAGTTGAAGGCGGGGCAAGAAATACTACCATAGTAAAACAATTTTGTTATGTTACAGTTATCATTTTATGCTAAATGTCTAAAAGTACTCCAATGAATATTGAGATATCAGTTTGAAATTGTTGCCTTATACTTTATCACAACGAAGGTCATGTACCAAATGGTGTTAAGGCCATCGCACGGAAGATCTATTTAATTGACGGAAGAAATAGAAATGACCTGTTCAATACATGAAAATAGGCTCTATTAATTCTTCATGAAACTGCTTGTCTCTATTTTCAGTTCTGCAAGAACATGGTAATTTAAAACTTTGCGTGCATCCTGCAAATAGGATGAGCCATTAGCTATCTGAGGCCCATGAATTGCAGATCCCTCGCACCATTAAAGACGCTGTCCCAAGATTATCACACGTATGCTAAATGTCCAAATATTGCTTTGGAAGAACGTTTCAAGTTTTACATAATACAGGACACAAGGCATGTAATAAGCTTTGTTGAAGACTGTAATCGGCAGTTGTTAAATGATTAATGACTCGTGAGTAAGGTGATAATTAGCTTCTCTATGCTTTTAATGAGAGCATTAACTGAAGGATAGTACGCGGCACCATGGATTGATTACAAGCCGCTGGTAACTATATGCAAAATACAGAATTCTCAGTGTGTAATAGATATAAACAAGTGTTTCTCTAACATTATCTTTAACACTTGTACCACTACAGTGGCGGTAGGAGCAGCATCAAGCCTTCAAACAATTCTTCTGAACTTCCTTCCTCTAATAAAGGGGTGAGCCAAACACGCAGTCTGTGGGCCACATGTGGCCTCCACAATTATAAAATACGTCCCCCTAAAGTCTTTTGTTAAATCAAATCCATAAAATATTTGAAATATGTAAAAGCCAAAAATATTTCATGTAAAATGAAAGTTTCTGGATAATTGTATCAGAAGGCTGATTTATTTATTTATTTATTTATTTATTTATTTATAAGCTGTGCCCGGCATGCGTTGCAATGCCAATCAAAGAAAGTGTTAACGTTGTAATTTTGTTGGTTGAAGTGCTTTTGGATACACAATATTTTTTCAATTTCAGTTAACTGCCTCTGAACTATTGTAAAATGGATTTACTAATTTATAAACATTCGTGGGAGCGTGCACAACTCACCAATGTTTCATCGTAATCGGATGAATGGCGTATGAACGCATACGGGATTTTGCTTAAATGATTCGTGCGCTGTCACTCATTTGTTGAATCTACTCGTGCGCTAGCAACTGTGAAATGGATTTACTAAGTCAGAAAACTTTACGTTAGTGTACACAACAACTCCAATGTTTCGTCGCAATCGATGAATCGTATATGAACGCATACGGGATTTTGTTGAAACGATTCGCGCTTCGTCACTCATTTGTTGCATCTACTCGTGCGCTATCTATTATAAAATGGATTTACTAAGACAGACACCTTTGCAGGAGTGTACACGACAACTCAACAAGGTTTCATCGCAATCGGATGAATGGTATATGAACGCATACGGGACTTTGTTGAAACGATTCGCGCGCCGTCACTCATTTGTTGTATCTCTTTGTGTGCTACCAACTGGAAATGGATTTACTAAGTCAGAAACCTTCATGGGAGTGTACTTAACTCACCAAAGTTTCATCGCAATCAGATGAATGGTATATGAACGCATATGGGACTTTGCTGAAACAATTCGTGCGCCGTCACTCATTTGTTGAATCTACTCGTGCGCTACCAACTGTAAAATGGATTTACTAAGTCGAAAACCTTCTCTGGAGTGTACACAATAACTCACCAATGTTTCATAGCAATCGGATGAATGTATATGAACACATACGGGATTTTGTTTAAACGATTCACGCACCGTCACTCATTTGTTGAATCTACTCGTGCTCTACATATTGTAAAATGGATTTACTACGCCATACACCTTCCCTGGAGAGTACACAACAACTCACCCATGTTTCATCGCTATGGGATGAATGGTATATGAACGCATACGGGACTTTTTTGAAACGATTCGCATGCCTTCGCTCATTTGTTGAATATATTCGTGCGCAACCTATTCTATAATGGATTTACTAAGCCAGAAACCTCTGTTGGAGTGTAAACAACAATTCACCAAAGGTTCATCGCAATCGGGTGAATGGTATATGAACGCATACGGACTTTTTTGAAACGATTCTCACGCCGTCGCTCATTTGTTGAATCTACTCGTGCGCTACCTATTGGAAAATGGATTTACTAAGTCAGAAACCTTCCCTGGAGAGTACACAACAACTCACCCAAGTGTCATCGCAATCGGATGAATGGTATATGGACGCATAGGAGACATACACACCTACATACATACATACAGACATACACACATACAAACTATCACGTAACATTCATTTTTATATAGAGAGATTTATGTAGTATGCTACGTAACCAGGTTGGACTTAGTAATGATGGTGTATAGGTTAGAGGCAGGGTGTATTTAGCTCAGCAGTGCTAAAAACGATGACCATCTCAGTTTATGCAGGTTTCAGCACGACGTTGTAAATACATTCTTGCTTGTTGTAGCATTAGAGTTTCAATAGTTTGTCAGGCCTCAGTGATCAATTGTCGAAGGTAGCCAGGATCTCCAGAGTCCTGTGTATTCAGTACCTGATTTAAGGGAGCCCACATAAAGAATTCAAGTGGTGTGATATTGGGTGAAATGGCAGGCTAGGAAACGAGTCCGCCCCTTCCTATCCATTTATTAGAATATGAAGCATGAAGATAGTTCCGAACGACTACTGGTCCGAGACATGGTGCACCGTCCTGTTGAAATCACATTCGTAATCGGTCACGCAGCAGCACGTTCTCCAGCCAATGTGGGAGTTCATTTTGTAGAAAATGAAGGTGGCATGCTCCCATCAGATGGCTGTCGGAGAAATATGGCCCGATTGGTTACTCGCTCAAGGTCCCACACCAGATACTCCCCACTGTCTTACCCGGTCTGGATTCTCCAACGATCCAATAGCGATCATTGTGCCGATTCACAGAGCCATTGTTGTGAAATCGTGATTTATCTGAAAACAGATCTCTTGAAAACAAAAGGCGGCAATATTGGTCACATTGCGTAATGCAATTGATAAACTATTACTCGAGCATCAACATCACATCCGTGGAGCTACTGGTGTGTAACTGAAGATGCTACGGGTGAAATCTATAATTAAGCAATTTTCCCATAACTACAGTCATACTCTGCTTATGGTGGTTTGTTTTCCAAGTGCCCATGTGCTGATATGAGAATTATTCTTGATAGCATACAAAACAGGTTCTTACAAGGGAAGTCTTCGCGCTACTCCACTCCGATCGGGATGAAACTCAGGAGACGAATAGCTGAGGAAATGTACCAAACAGGACAGGATACCGCATCGGCTCAAATTAATATTCAATACCATTTTTTATTGTATGAATCGTCCGCAAATCGGGCGCGCGCTAGTAAGAGCGTGGCGCAAGGAGCGAAGCAGACACCGTAAAGGTTTTGTTGACTACTACTGTCTGCTTTGTCATGTGAATGGGGCTCCAGAGAGAACGTGAGACACATCGGCTATTTAAGCAGAATGACAGGTAACTTTGAACATGCAGCTGACAATTTTTATACCCACCGTAATATTAACAATGTTTGATATATGTAAGGTCAAACTTTGTTAATATTACAGTGGGCTACAGACATAAGGAATTGTTACAGAAACCATGTCTGCCTGTGAGGACATAAAAAAACATCAACCCATGGAACGTTGTTCTGTGCCTGCACAATTGTTTTGCAGAGTGCGAAAAGACACCCACTACGGTTACAGCTGCAGAGGTGGATTTAGCCTGTGAATTGTACCGTAAGTAGGCTACATCCAAGAATACGTTTAGAACATGTACTTAATTGGTTATTAATTCGGTCCATGTTTTGGGGGCTAATTTGACGTCTTCGTTAAAGGTCTCATGGCAAACCGTATAGATGACCAAAGTTTTTCCGTTAAAACGGAAGATAGCTTGGTTATGCTTGACCCTGACAACGATGCAGAATACGACAGGGAGCACGATGAACCTGCGGGAGACAATAGCGATATAAGTGTGCAATATAAGAAAGCCGCTATTGATTTTGGGCGTAATCGAGGAGGTAAACAACGGAAGTTCCAAACTGTGCATCGCCGCTATAAGAAGTTGAAGTGTCGTAATGATCTTTACGTATGGGAGAAACATGTTGAGCGCGGAGGTACGAAAAAAGAAAAACTGAAATTAATTTTCGATGCAACCGCTAAACAGTTTCAATGCGCCAGAGAGGGAAGAAAGGTTGTTCATGACAGTGATATCCAGAAATGGGCTCTTGCGGCAGCACGGCGAGCAGATGATGAAACCTATCGCGCATCGAAAGTTTGTCTCTCCCATTTTAAAAGATCTTGCCGTATTGTGTCAAGAAAAGTGACGACATTCGTGTCACATAATTTTACAACAAATCATGCTGACCTACTTGCAAGTGCGACAACCTTTGTTGGAGATGATGCGGAAGCCATTGTAGCCTATAGTCCAATGTGTGTCTTTAATACAGACCAAAGTGCGTTCAACATGGAATTTCACTCTTGACGAACACTTCACAGCAAAGGTGACATGCGTATATTTGCTGAAGCACAACCCCTAAATTCGTTAACGCATAGTTACACCGTCCAACCAATAATCTCCGCGGATGGTCGTCTGCTTCCCATTCTACTTGTGGTATTACAGGAAAAGAACGGAGTCTTTGGACCAAGAGTTAAGGACACCTTGTTTACTGCACCTAATTTATATGTACTCGCTTCCAAGTCGGGTAAATTAACTCAACATTTATTTCATGAGTGGCTCCGAAATGTGTATTTTCCGTTAGACCCCGATTTTAGTGTACTGGTTTTAGATTCATGGACTGGACAAACAGAAGGTGCTATACTAGCAGCCAAACCGAATGACAAGGACATTGATGTCAAGATTGTACCAAAAGGAACCACAGGTATAATTCAACCCCTGGATGTATTTCGATTTCGGATATGGAAGAATTTCACTCGAACTTTCTACGATAGTGTGCTGTTACATGGTCTAGAGTTCAATATTCACCTACGTAACAACATCTTGAAAGTTCAGTCCTTTACACACAACCAATTGTCATCCCCCCGCTTTCAAAGCATGTGGACATATAGCTGGTTTAAGGCTGGCTTTGTAGATGAACGACCGTCCAACTTTCCGAACTCTGCTTTTTTTTTGTTTGTTTTAAAAGTCCTTCCCTGTACAAATACTGCCATACTCACGTGTGGCTGGTGTAAAACAAATCTATGTATTGACCACCTTGTTCATGACATTCATCTTTGTGATACGTACATTGATTGAAACAAACAAGACATGATAAACAAGTGATACTCGTTAATTGTGTAAAGTACTGTACTTATTATTAGGTATCGGTTGCATTTCATTTCTGTAATTGTATATAATAATACCTAGGTAATGCAAGCCTCCGTGGCTTAGGCGGCAGCACGCCGGCCTCTCACCGCTGGGTCCATGGTTCAAATCCCGGTCACTCCATGTGTGATCTGTGCTGGACAAAACGGAGGCAGACAGGTTTTTCTCCGGGTACTCCGGTTTTCCCTGTCAAAAATTTCATTCCAGCAACACTCTCCACTATCATTTCATTTCATCTGTCATTCATTTAATCATTGCCCCAGAGGAGTGCGTCAGGCCTCGGCAGTCGGCACAGTTCATATCCTCACCGCTAGATGGGGGCTTCATTCATTCCATTCCTGACCCGGTCGGAGACTGGAAGCAGGCTGTGGATTTTCATTTCAATGCCTAGGTAATATATCTCGGATAATGAACAAATTACGGCAGCAACACTGCTACTATGTCATCTATTGTGTTTATCATAGGTAACACGTCCTGCATATTATTTAAAAAAAAGTACATCCACATTGAAGGCCACGCGCTTGTATCATTCCGTCTCGCCTGGAAACAGCGAGTGTGTGCCAGACCTGTTACAGCCTCACTGGCTTACTGCTCACCATTCTCGGTTCGGCACGCGTATCATTGTCATAACTTTAACGTTATAAATATGACATAGCATATTAATTTAAGCCGATGCGGTTTCCCGTCCCGTGCTGTACATTTCCTCAGCTATTTGTCTCCTGAATTTCATCCCAATCGGAGTGTAGTAGCGCGAAGACTTCCCTTGTTAGTGTGGAACATCAGGAGATACAATTTCGAGTGTCTAAGTTCACTGCAGTCGTCGTTCAAGGTTTAGGAACGTATTGGTTGTCAGTAGTCTTCGGTTAAGGAACCACTCGTGATACAGGCATTCCAACTGTAATGCTCTCTGTCGTACTTCGACATATACTAGTAACATATCATCGTACTCTCTATGGTTTACATCGTAAGTGAGTGAATGAGTAAGTGCTTGATGTAGCGTGGTAAATGTTAACAAAAATGTGTCCCCGTTACAATGGGACACACTAAGCCGTTCAAAACATGGGAATGTTTGGATTCAAACCATTACACTACCAATATTCAGTCACCACAGGCGACCGAAAATTTACTGACTCAGCCGTGAATACAACATACATGGTGCTCACTAGAATTGAAGTACTCAACTATGGCTCTTCCACATCCGTGCAGTGGTGTACAGTGGTCATATTAACCTCTACCATCACAGATAACGTGACATAACCCATTATTAATTCAATCGTATTGTGGGACATTTGTTGTTTCAGAAAGCAATAAATCCCATGTTTGTACAATGGTCCTTAAGACTGGGCGGGAAATAGTGTATAGTATTTTTCCCTTTGCTAGTTGCATGGGTCAATTCACATTACTGACACACAGGCAGAATGCAGGACAATATCGTCCTTAAGGACAGATGTAATATTGGTTAGGTTTCATAAAACTAAATAACAATGAGAGTGGTGGACCAACCGGTAATATATTGTGCCCACGGATTGAGTTGAGACAGCACGCTGGATTGCGTAGAACCAACGAGGAGTTTGGTGTGAAGCTACAGCTAATTGGAGCATAAAACGTTCTGGAAACTTGCTTTATTTACCAAAACCAAGGAGGTAGTATAATGTGCACAAGCGGGAAAATAGGCCATATTTAATGAAGCTGTACGTGGAAGAATTATATTTCAATGTGGTATATTCTCCAAGTAGTCCAGTCATTTGGTGACGGAAAGAAGTCGATTCAGGAAAGAATTGCTGAAGAATTTTTCTCGACGGATCTTTTTCGGGTGCTGAATCTGAAAATCCAGTTATCGACTAGATTCGGATATGGCTTCGCCATAAAAAATGGCGAAAACCCATCAAATTTCGGAAGTTGTTTTAGTTTTTCGCTTATAACTCCAAACAGACGAATGGGGGAGCGTGATGGCGCAGTGGCTTAGCTTCTCGCCTTTCACCTGGACGGCCGGGGTTCGAATCCCGGTGACAGCGGGGTGGAATTTTCACCTGGAAAATCACGTGGCGTCAGGAAGGGCATCCGGTCTTAAATCCCCGGCCAAAACCAAAATGAGCCTGGTTGGCTCCGGCGACCCCAATTAATTGGGAAAAGCCGAAGAAAGTTTTCTTAACTCCAAACAGACGAATACTAGAGAAAAATCACTTCTTATCCAGAAGATAACTGATAAAATTTCCTATGCAATAAGACCTGAAACAGCTCACTTTTTTTCTTTCGTTTGGCCGCTAGAGCTCGCTAAGCATTGACCATAGTTTTCAGGTTATCCAAAATCTTCGCATTTCGGAATTTCAAAGCCTATGGTTGGTTGGTTCCTTAGTTTAGGGGCTGCGACAACGCGATGATGTAGCCCCGTGTACTTTGGGTGTGTGTAGAATCTGCCTGTTAGCCGGTGTTAATTGTGAGACTGTATTAGTGTGTGTTATCTGTTTTTAATTCAAGTAAGGACTGCAGACAGTAATTTCAAGTAGTTCCTAATTTTGCTACCAAATGCTACCGTCCACGACACCTAGCTTGCAGACTTGCTTACCAGATGGCATCGCAGTCAGCACCTGGCGGCGAACGTTGGAATAATTGAGCGTTATCAATTCTTACCTGCAAATTTAGCTTCACACAAGTGTAGTTAGTGGAAAGGTTCTTCTACATGCCATTCATATATGACATGGGACCGCTGGCTTTACTTCCTCTCCGAAGAAAGGCATACTGAGGAATTTTTAACGCTCTTAAAAATTTCGACGATTTCGACCGACTTCAAACCCGTGAACTTGGGCATAGAAGCTCATCATGCTACTAACTTCGCCACCGAAGCCGCCTTTCAAAGCCTGGTATACCCGACCAGACTAGTGAGCCCCCCCCCCCCCCCTAAACGGTCACTCCGGTTCTTTCTTTTTTATGGATAGAACGTAGGTCGTTCTTTTGTCAAGGACGTCATGTTGTCTCTCTCCTTCTACGCCTTTCTTTGTTTTAGGTCCCATTCCCAAACCCAAACAGTCACACATTGAGTTGCCTCCCAATTACCAAGAGAGTTGCTTCAAAAGTGTGTTATTTTTTCATACAACCTTAGGCAAACTAGTTCTGCAATCAATGGAAATCAGGTCGTCATCATTGTCGGAAGTGTACATCTGAGCGTTGCTGTAGTGGCCCTTACAGGCTTTCGCACATTTTAGAGTAGAACAACCCGGCTTTTTGCAGCCGCAGTTTCGTATGCAATCCTGTGTGCACTTGCAGGCAACAAGACGCAACAGCTTGTCCAGTGCACACGGTTGCACGGTTGTTTTCGGCATCAGTCTGTTGTTGGTCAAGTACCAACCCCAGAGCAAAGTTTTTTTTTTTTTTTTTGGTATTGCCAAGCAATGCCTGAACTTGGCGATATACCCTGTGACAGTGCTGGTGTGCAGCGGACTCTGTTGAAGGTAGCGTAGCAATATTGAACCTCGTCTTGAATGCGGACTTTATACCCGTATAATGCTTGTACCATTCAGCATTATGTGACTCTTCGGACCTTGTATCACCATAGAGAGCGACGAGGTACTGTTCTCCTGATTGTTCGATGGTCTCAGGATCGCAGACAGAGTCCTTGAAGGCCTTGAGAGTGGTTCCAAGAGAAGGGGCGTTAATGAGAGCCTTGACGAATTTACTTTTCCCCTTGTTATATAGCACAGATGTCGTGTCACAAACACTCATAACATGGAGAAACAGAATATGTGTGACAGCGCTGGGTGGGTGGTTTCACGTCGGTTGCAGATTATTTCTCCCAGGTTTCAGGAAATAGTCATTTGAGTATGTGGGGAGCCCAATCATGGTCACCAACAAGTCAACGTCATAGCCTGCAAGTACCCCCCACCCTGTCAAATTTAGACGAGATACTGTTGGCAGTAGTAACTATGAGATAGTCTGTATCTTCTGCCGTCTGCTCACACTTGATTTCCTTGTCAACTTGTTCAAACTTCTTCATCAACATCTCAATAAGCCGGGCCTTGTTCTTCAGAATTTGACAAGACATTTTCTTGAGATACTGTTATAGTCATGGTCTCATTGATGATATCTGTCGAAATTTTCTTGGTTTCTCTTCTCAAGCGCTACACATTTTTGGTGCTCTGTTTTGGATCAGGATACCCATCGAATACCACTGCAGTGGTTGATGACGAGTAATGGGCTTTTACATAATCCACACACCGAGAGCAAATTTCTCCAAAGGTTACATATTTCTGCCAAACCACGCGATGAAGCAAGAAGCCCCCATCGATAACAATGGCACACCCTTCCAGGAACTGTATTCCCTCGAGAGGTTTGAAGGATTTATACAACGGGGATTTGGTTCCTTTCCTCATGCCTCCCTCATCAAAGAGGGACATGGGATACAGTGTGAGCTTGAAGCATAGGAAATCTTTGAGTTCTTCGTCCGATTCTTTAACAACTGCCATTCTGTGGAAGATGACAACTGGTTGATCGTGCACTGTTCTTCATGGCTACAAGATCGCACTCTGTCATTACATTTAGAGGTTTTGTTCGCCATCTGCTTCATTCTTTCACTCCCTACTTCTCTTGCTAAGTGACAGTCGGTTTTGTCATCTTTCACAATCCCTGAACCGAGGGACACTAAATCAGAAGTTGCTGGGAAAGGAGGATGTTCTTCCAACTCCAACATGGTGTTCCTATCGGCTGCGTCCCGCACAACTCGAAATTCTCGACTGCCCACGTACTGTTCTGAGGTATTGACATTGACACCACAAAAGCTCTCCATCACCTCACACACGTGGCGCAGTGCAGGCATTGCCTGAGTCCATCTCGACAAATCTGTAGGACTGAAGCCTCTAAGCCGACTCAAGCCACCATCACTTTTTGATATATTTCATAAGGGCGCTTTTGATCGTCAAACCACTCCAGGTGCCACACTACACCTCATCTGTTCGACGAACAGTGAAGACTCCATCAGTGGTAAAAGCTTTATACTTTTCTGGCGTCACAATTTTATCGAGATCATACATGTCTTGGAGGTACAGATGACTGCTTTTAGCCTATAAAATGTCCACTGGCATGAAAGAAAGGAAGCATGTTGTAAATAGTTTGAAGATGAAGATTCAAATCTCCTAATCTCTCTGCCTCGATAAACCTTTTCATGAGGGTAACCATCTCAAATTATTGAACCCACAGTTATGCTGTGGACCCCTGCTGAGCCAGCTGTTGAAGTTTATGAGCAATTTGATCTGAGAATCCTCTTAGAATATCGTCTTCAGGTGCACAGAGAACAACAGTCATGTCACAACTAAACAACAGTTCCATTATTTTATTGTTTTCTTCAGGGCAATTTCCATTGATTGCAGAGCTATTTTGCCGAAGGTTGTATGAAATAATAACACAAATTTGAAACAACTCACTTGGTAATTGGAAGGCAACTAACTGTGTGACTGTTTGGGTTTGGAAATGAGGCCTAAAACAAAGGAAGGCGGAGAGGGAGAGAGAGGCAACATGCCGTCCTTGACAAAAGAAAGACCTGCGTTCTATCCATATAAAAGAAAGAACCGGAGTGACCTGTTTATGGGGGTGGGGGTCAGGGGTCTAAATGGCGGGACACACTAGCCTGGCGGGGTATACTAGGCTTTGAAAGTCTGAATACGAAGATTTTGGATAACCTGAAAATTATGGTCAATTGTTAGCGATCTTTAGTGGCCAAACGAAAAAGGCGAGCGAGCTGGTTATAGTCTTATTTCATAGGAGATTTTATCAGCTTTCCTTTTGATAATAAGTGATTTTTCTCTAAGATTCGTCGGTTTGGAGTTATAAGCGGAAAACTAAAACAACTTCCGAAATTTTATGGATTTTCGCCATTTTTATGGTGAAGCCATATTCGAATCTAGTCGATAACTGGATTTTCAGATTCAGCACGCGAGAAGACATATAGAACCGTCGAGAAAAATTCTTCAGCAAATTTTTCCTGTCCAAACTACCAAATGACTGGACTAAAGATATGAGAGATGTTGTCCCAAACTAACGACCATCCATCTGACGTAATAGGTAGTGACTTAGGCGGATGGGTATAAAAACATCAGCCCAGGCAACGAGAGATAGCTAGTAGCTTGTTACTTTTGAACTTCTATTGTGGTTATGCTGGGAAATTATCCCTTATAACAGTTCACAAGTGGAAGATCCAGTGTCAACACGGAAAGGTACTACGAAATATACTGTATAGCAAGATAGCATTAGTGGAAGGCATTGATAGCACTGGACTTATATATGGTCCGCATTTCTACACAGGTTGAATAACCATACAGTGCAGTGTTATGAACATGAAAGCGTGGAGGTATTTGCCTTATGTGAAAGGGTGACTTTATAATAGCGCCTGTGAAGCGGTGCACAGTTGAAAACTAGTTGAACGCACAGTCACGTACAGTAGTCAGCTTAAAGGAGTGAGTGACATAACAGCTGTGAGCTGGACAGTTCGAGTACGGAAGTGTGCGTCTTTTGGGCCTGTATTTGTATGGATTGAAGTTACGGGCACGCTAGCTTTAGTGGATTAAACTATGTAACTGATCAGTGCATTTCAAGTGCCATTTAAAGGGCAGACAAGGTGTCTTGAGCCGTGCATTGAAACTAAAATATTATTACGTGTAGTGACTACATTTATCACAATGAAGTGTGCGGAACATTGTGATCATCGAAATTGTGAGTGTGTTATGATCATGACTGTTGATATGGTAACCATTTTGAGGAACATGGTTAACCACAGTAAATAGACGGGATAGGTAATAAATGGTGCAGAAGAACAGAAGACTAGAAGAGTCAAGGAATCCAGCGTCATACCAGGCGAATGCTTATATGGGGCCTTCAACATCACCAGCTCCAGGTGAATGCTGTGATGTGCATGCATCACACAGCCGTTCGTGTGGTATGCCGAGGTTCAGGTCAAAGGTCCAATCCTTATGCTTTTTTATTTTTTTATTTTTTTTAGCGTATGGCTTTTATTGCCGGGAGTGTCCGAGGACATGTTCGGCTCGCCAGTTTTGTAGCTGCTTCGAGTAGGACACCCAATGGGTGAGCTACAAGTACCGTTGGGGAGGGAAGGAGGGAAGTTGGAATGTAAGGACGAGGAGTTGGAAGGTAGCGGCTGTGGCCTATAGTTAGGGACCAATCCCGGCATTTGCCTGGAAGGAAGATGGGAAACCACAGAAGACCATCTTCAAGGTTGCCGGCGGGGGGATTCGAACCTCCTCGCCTCCCGGATGTGAGCAACTGCCATCAGTCATGCCGTAACCACCACGGCTAACTCACCCGGTATCCTTATGCTATAATGGTAGCTTAAAGCAGCAAATGAGCCAACTTCTCGACAACATAGAACATGGAGGTGTCGACGGAAGAGAGCTACTCTAACTTCATCAAGGTGAAACATCCAAGCCAGTTTGTCATCTTCGAGTAATGCATATTTAACAAGTAGTTCTATGAAGAGCTATATAGCCTATTTTCATATATCCTACTTATGTTAATTGCCTATATCAACATACAAAATGTCAGTTTGATTGCTGCAATACATTCGTACATATTGAGAACCGTCTAAATATTTCGGATGGTCGCCATGTTGGATTCTTATATATGTACTGTAGGTCTTAGAGTTATGTACTTTTACATGAAGATAATTGTGTAGGTGTAGTACCGCATTCAAACTTCAATCGCATGATTAGGACAAAACATTATGGGGTTTGAAGCCATTTTCAGTGTTGCCTTAGTAAACAAAAGTTTGGTGCTTTACAGTCGGTCAACACCAATGTGTTGACCGACTGCAAAGCACCAAACTTTTGATTAGGACACAAGAAATGAAAATCAGATTTTAAAATTTCACTCAGCTGCCATCTTGTGGTTATGAAAACAATTGAAATAAGTTAGATGTCAGTGCATTAAAATTTGTATAAGCATTTGCGCATTTGCGCTCGGATGGTAAAATCGCGAAAAACGTCCATTTAAATATTTATATTTCGCGTCACCGCCACGTTTGATTTGTGCTCGCCAGGTTATTGAAAGTCCCATAGGTGAACTTATGTTCATAGCCTCTGTCAACATACAATATTTCAGTATGATTGCTATCAGAGAATAATAGATATTGAGAAGCGTCTAAATATTTCGGTTGGTCGCTATGTTGGATTTTTATATATGTAGGCCATAGAGTTATGTACTATTAGATGACGATTTTTGCGTAGGTTCATTATTCAAACGTTCACTTCGATCCCATGATTAATACACAAGAAATTAAAACTTAATTTTAAAATTGCACAAAGCCGTCTTCTTGAGGTTATGTGAACAATTGAACTAAAATAGATGCCAATGCATTACAATGAATATAAACATTTTCTGTACCATATTTCACTGCGCTCAGATGGTTGAATCGCGAGAAAGGTCTATTCACTTGGCTGCCATGTTCGTTTTGAATTTTACAGCTTTTTGGAAGTCTCATAGCTAAACTTCTAGTAGTACCCTTTATCACCGTACAAAATTTCAGGGTGACTTGAGTAATAGTTTCGTAGATATGAATGCCGCTGAAATATTTCGCACAGCCGCCATCTTGAGGTTATGTAAACAATTGAACTAATTTAGATGCCAGTGCATTACAATGTGTATAAACATTTGCTGTAAAAAGTTTCATTGCGTTTGGATGCTTAAATCGCGAGAAAAGTCTATTTAAAATTTTCTACTTCGTTTGGCCGCCAAATTCGTTTTGTAGTTAACAGGTTTTTGGAAGTCACATAGGTGAAATTGTAGTAGTGTATTTTATCTCCGTATAAAATTTCAGGGTGATATCAGTAATAGTTTCGGAGATATAGAATGCCGGTGAAATATTTCGCACAGCCGCCATGTTGAATTGGTGAGATGTAATAAAATTTTAAGGGCACGGTCGTGGTCGGCCAAAATAGTACTATGACCTTACTGAGTTTCATTAAAATCGCTCCAGCCGTTTAGAAGTTATTAGGGGGACACACACTCATACGCACACACATACATGCACACATACACACACACGGACAAAAGGTGATCTCATAAGCCTTTTTTTTTTTCATAAAATTAAAATTGGCTAAAAATAGTATTCGTAGCTGTGATAATAGTACCAACAGACATAGCGCATCTGTAAATTATGGTGTTCGGGTATTTTGGATACAACTTTAAATATTCTTACGTGAGGATAAGAAAATCTTTATTTCTTCAAACTCTGAATTTCTACATTACCTTCGTGAGATTTTTATACTACATTCAATTAGTTATTCGACGTGACAGCGTGGTTGTTTCTTCATTGATTTTAGGATGGAGATAATGATCTATGATTATCAGGTTATTGAGAGTAGAATGACACCAACCGTTAGGACCGAAAACAAATAATGATATAGAAATAAATTGGTTCGGATCTTTTCGTCACGCATCTAAGCTCTTAATGGGCTCACCAATTGTGTAGTGTAGAGGTTTATATAATTTATAATCCAAAAATAGTCCTTATAATTGATGGGCAATTTGTAGATGATGTTGTGTTAATATTGGAGAGAATTGTAGATTATTAATAATATTGAAGTGCATAAATCGAAGACATTCATATTGCTTGGTAAGAACTATGTAAAAGGAAGGAAGCTTATAGTTTAACGTGACCGTTAATCTAGAGATCATGAGCCACGGGACCTCCTTTTTTACGTGGAATCCGAACCACAGGACATGGCATTTCACTTCGAAAATGTTATAGGAAATTGAGAATAATTTATTGCAGCGTATGTTAAATAGGGGGCCGATAGCCTAGATGTTAGGCCCCTTAAAACAACAATTATCATCATCATAAATAGGGGTTTTTGTGCCGGAGTTGAGTTTGCATGCCTGAGGCATGGCTCAAGTAACGTTTGAGAGTAATGAACTTATTGTGCCATTGGAGCTAATGTTTATTGTTCTGCTAGGTGAACTATATAATAATTTATGGGTTAGACGATAGAATGAGATCATCCCAAGGTATATTTTAAATGTAAAGCATCAGGGGAATACAAATTCCACAGTGTAACCAGAAATAATAATGTGAAATGTTCAAGTAAAATTCTGGAAATCATTCGAGTATGTACGAAAAATAGTCACAGGAAGTAGATGTTTGTGAAACCATCTTGGTAAAATTGTATTTGGTTGAATTTTTCAAAGATGCTACATGAAGCAGGGCCACAATCAGGTGAGTCTAGTTGAACGTAAAGTTGATACGCTATAGGATAATAAAAATTTATGCTTGAGAATTACGTTATCCAGCCTACCTTCAATTTGATAGGAATCTTACTAATGCACTGTGACTGAAAGTATTTTTTTTTTTAGCGTATGGCTTTTAGTGCCGGGAGTGTCCGAGGACATGTTCGGCTCGCCAGTTTTGTAGCTGCTTCGAGACGGACACCCAATGGGTGAGCTACAAGTACCGTTGGGGAGGGAAGGAGGGGAGTTGGAATGTAAGGACGAGGAGTTGGAAGGTAGCGGCTGTGGCCTATAGTTAGGGACCTGGAAGGAAGATGGGAAACCACAGAAGACCATCTTCAAGGTTGCCGGCGGGGGGATTCGAACCTCCTCGCCTCCCGGATGTGAGCGACTGCCATCAGTCATGCCGTAACCACCACGGCTAACTCACCCGGTACTGAAAGTAATGGAACTTTGATATAGATTTGGAATATGATAAGTGATAATCAGTGGACAGTTAAGGAATATAAATAGTGCAATTGAATGATTCAGATATTTGATTACGAAACATGGTTGTTAACAAATGATTACACATGTTTCTGCACGTGGATTACATGTTTGAGTAGGACATTCCCAGGGGAATAGAGGGTGTTTTGTTTCAACAACTCTGAAGAACTAGGTAGGAGTGTCATTATGTTTCTTCTTCTTCTTCTACCTTATCCGATACGGACGTTGGCTACCACCATGGCTAACACCTTCTTATCCTGTGCAATCCTGAAGAGTTCCGTGGAAGACAGCCCAAACCACGTTTTTAAATTATCCATCCAAGTTATTCGTCTCCTTCCTGGTCCACGCCGTCCTTCAATTTTACCCTGAAGTATAACTTGGAGCAGACGGTATTTTGGATTCCTCATCATGTGTCCCAAGTATTCCAATTTCCTCTTCTTAATTGTGTTTAACAGCTCAGGTTGGCTGCTCACACGCTGAAGAACCTCGGCATTACTCACATGTTCTGTCCACGAAATTTTAAGATCCGCCGGTATATCCACATTTCAAAAGCTCGAATCTTCTTTTCTGTAGCTACGGACAAGGTCCAAGCTTCAACACCATAAAGAAGGGTGGAGACAACATAACACTTCACAATTCTTTTCTTAAGCGTCATACTGAGATCTCGACAGCATAGTAGTTGTTTCATTGTCATAAAGATGGATCTAGCCTTCTCTATACGGCATCTTATTTCAACCGAAGGATCCCAATTCTCATTAATATTCTGTCCTAAATAAACCAAACTCTTGACTCGCTCAATCTGATGTCCATCGACTAAAAGGACTTGTGACAATGCTGGTTTTCGCGATATTATCATATATTTTGTTTTCTTAATGTTGAGGACAAGGCCATATTGTTTACTCTTTTGATACACCATAGTAACAATCTCTTTAAGTCCTTCGAAACTATTTGCAATCAATACAGTATCATCTGCGTACCGTATATTATTAATATAATTACCATTGACCTTAATACCTTGTTGAATGCCATCAAGTGCCTCGGAGAAAATCTGTTCTGCATAGATATTATAAAGAAGTGGTGAAAGAATGCATCCTTGTCTCACACCACGCATTATTTCCACTGATCTCGATATATGTCCATCAATTCTGATACTAGCCTTTTGACCCCAGTATAAATTAATGATGATCCGAATGTCTTTCTCATCTATTCCTGAGTTCTTGAGTGCATTATACAACTTATCATGCTGACAACGGTCAAAGGCTTTTGCATAGTCCAGAAAACATGCATATACATCCTGATTCACCTCACGGCATCTCTGGAAAAGAACTTGAAGCGCAAATAATGCCTCACGAGTTCCTAGACCGTTGCGGAACCCAAACTGCGTGTCACTGATATTCATCTCGCATTTCCTGTATATGCGATTATGGATAACTTTGAGAAATATCTTGAGCACATGACTCATAAGACTGATTGTCCTGAAGTCACTACATGACTTAGCCATCGGTTTCTTCGGAAGAGCAATAAATGTAGACAAGAGCCAGTCTTCTGGTAATATGCCCGTGTCGTATATCTTGTTATATAAATTAGTGAGCGTCACAATGCTATCATCATCCAAGATCTTCAATAATTCCACTGGAATGTCATCTTGACCAGGAGCCTTACCATTTTTCGCTATCCTAATCGCATATTTCACTTCATCCATGGTGATCATGGGTCCAACAACTGAAGGAATTTCGGGTCGGGAAGGACGATGATCATCATTAAAAAGCTCTTGTATATATTTCTCCCAAACCTGTAATTTTTCTTCAACTTCAAATACCGTGTTACCTTGACTATCAACCAAGTTGACTGTGTTTCTTTTCCTGTGTCTACCTGAAACTTCTTTGATTTTCTTATGGACCTGGAAAGTATCATATTTACTATTAAGGTCTTCAATTTCTTTGCACCTATCTGACATCCAAACTTCCTTGGCTTGTCTGATCTTATTCTTTATCAATCTATGAATAAACCAATATTCTTCATTATCTCTTCCTTTGACTTCTCTACGTTTATCCATTAGATTCAATATTTCGTCCGTCATCCATGCCTTCCTTTTTTATGTTGTCTCTTGTTCTTAAGAAAATGATCTCCAACCCTCTTCAATGAGGTTTTAAAAGTGTCCCAAAGTTCCAAGGGCTGCATGTCATTTGAATTTAACGTCTTAAGATCAGTGGCAAGAGCAGCAGCCACCTGTGACCTTGTATTTATTTCCCGAAGGGCATCAGTATCATATTTATTTTGTGTTGTTTTTATCGGAATCTTGTTAAGCCGGACACAAATTTTGCTAATGAGAGGATTGTGGTCAGAAGGAACATCTGCTCCTGGATAGGTTTTTGCAAAAATCACGCTGTTTCTAAATCTGTTTTTAATTAGAATGAAATCAATTTGATTTCTTATTATGTTGTCTGGACTATCAGCAGGTGCTTTCCACGTATAAAGTCTCCTGGCAGGAAGCTTAAACCAAGTATTAGCAATGACAAAGTTCTCCTCTCTACAAAACTGCACTAAACGATCCCCTCTGTTGTTTCTTTGTCCGAGACCCCACTGGCCCACAATGTGTTCTTCAGGACCTTTCCCAACCTTTGCATTAAAATCTCCCATAACTAGGGTTACATCATGTTCTTTGGTGTCTTTGAGGACGGTCTGAATTTGGGCATAGAATTCCTCAACATCTTCATCGCTTTTGTCACTAGTAGGGGCATACACTTGAATGAGATTAATGTGGAAAGGTTTACCACGTAACTTTAACATCATTATTCTACTGGAGAATGGTATACAACTGATAACAGCAGACTGCAAACTTTTGTCCACTATAAAACCCACTCCATGCAAATGCCTGGCATCATTATTACCACTGTAGTATATCATGCAATCCTCCACATTACAATCTCCTGTCCCCGGCCATCTCATCTCACTTATACCCATTATGGACACATTCATCCTCTTCATCTCATGAATTGTATTGTGAATCTTTCCTGCTTCAAACATACTCCGTACATTCCACGTTCCTATCTTCAGGGCTGACCGGGAGATTCTTCGCACCCTCTGACCACTTAAGGTCTGCCCGGGACTAAGGGCCAATGTAATTGGGTTTTCAGCCATGAAGATTATCCTGGGGAAAAATAATTGAGGTGGTTTCCCGTTGCCTTCCTCAATGCGCAGTAACCACATCACATTCCAACATCCAAGGATGCCATGATATGATGCAGCTGTTTGCTGATGCAAGGTCGACAGATCGATCTTGTATCAACAATAAAGATATAGCTGCTGCCACTATATCATGTCCTCAGTTGATCCGCGGGTGCAAGCACCACTCTCAACAAGAGCCCCTATCAGCCATTGGGACGCGCCGTGTCGGGGTTGAGGACTTCCCCGCCCAGATCCGTCTTCCACAGAGTACAGAAAAGCCCTTACTCAGTTCAGAGCTCCTCCCCCATGGAAGCTGCACCTGCATGTTTAGCTTTTCAAAATTATAAATAAGTGTGTTTTTTATATAATTTTGCTGATGTGTTGTGCTTATTTCTCTGTTCCTATTCCCGTATGAAACTCGAGAGCAGTCATAAGCCATTTTTATCCAGTTCGCTCTGAGTGTTTTAGTCTCGTGCTTACTGTTCTCTAGGTCACCTTATATGTGACCGTGGGCATACGGGCACAATATTTTTTCACTCATTCATTCATTTTCATTTATTTTCAATTCGGGGAGTTTCCCCCGGTGGCAAATTGGGTAAACATAACAAATAAACAATTATGCATAACAATTAAAATTAAGCATTTACATAAAGTGCCACACTTTTGTTAAACACACCTATATGTAAGGGGAAAGTCTCTAAGGCAGATTGAGAGTTCCAGTTAACAATGACACGGTTACCAAAGAATATTTACCATATTCTTTTACGCTGTGGTCGGCCCTTAACTTTGAAAGAATGATCACCCCTACTCATGTAAGTGGGCTTTCACATACGTTTTACTAAGCTCACCCCATGCTGGTTAATTTGTGTACATGTAGTAGCCTAATAGCGCTGAGTCTGGATTTCACCCTCCCAAGTATCAAGAGATTCCCATCCAAATTTCTTTAACATACGGTTCACACCGCTCTTGGGATTAAAGTGTCAAAGCACAAATCTAGCGGCCTTTCACTGTACCATTCCTAACTCATTGATAAGCCCTACTTGAGATGGGTATCAAACCGCCGGGGCGTATTCCAGAATAGATCTTACAAGTGACACATATCCTAATTATTTAGCAGTGGTATTATTACTTCCTTTTAATACCCTCATTACAAAGTGCATAAATTTGTAAGATTTAGAAACTACACATCCCACATAACTACTCCATTCCAATTCAAGCCTTACTTGAACAAACAAATATTTACACGAATCTTCTCCTAGAAGTATTTCCGAGCCAATGTTATGTTGAAAATCTTGCCTTCGCACTATCACTGATTTTATAAGACTACATTTTCTTGTAGTAATTTTCATTTTATTTTCAATCGCCCACTTATAGAGCAGGTTCAGTTCGTCTCGTAGCACTGCGTTGTAGCACTGAGCCATGCATATTTTCGATATATATTACACAATCATCCGCAAATAATAGACAGTCACTGCGAATTCCAGTTGGTAAGTCATTTATAAACGCCGATTCCGCTGCCCTCAGGGATACCCGTCGCTACGGTAACTTCATCCGAGAATAGGCCTTCGACTTTCACTTTCTGGGAATGACCCACCAAAAAAACTTGAAACAATAAAATTACTCTTCTATCAATCTTCGTTGACGCTAATTTATGGAGTAGCATGGAATTGGAATGGGAAACCTTAGAACACCCGCGCTGTCACCAGATCTCAGTCCATGCAACTTTGTTCTTATCCCGAAGCTGAAGAAGCGTGGCGTGGAATGCAGTGGCCATCTTAACGGCTTGTTTGTGACAGAGGGTACACATTGATACAACAAAAACGGCTGAAGGTATCCTATTGAACATCGTCACCATCTTTGGCAACCATGTGCTAACGCCCTGAGGGAATATTTTAAAGGCACGCCTTTATTTATTTTGCACGTAATAATATCTTAAAACACTGTGTTCTACATGCGGATTATTTAACTGCCCTCATGCCAGTAGCTCTTGTAACCTGACTCCATTACATTTCAGCACTGAAACGCACACTGGCTTGACTTTAAAATACACATCGTGGATTTCCCAGCCTGTGACATTCCTGGACCTCATAAACCAGTTGTGATGACTTAAAAAATGACCCACGTAGCGATTACAATTTAGAAACTCGGCAAAATGATACCACTTTATGGGGGAATTACTCCGCTGAAGGCACAAGTGGAATGGTTTTATACATTCAAGATGGCAGCCATGTGTTCTATTTTATTACTGAAATCAATTAATTTGGATGAAATTGAGCAATTACCACAGAACGTGGTAATAGAAGTTGCTTGCAAGAGAGGCTCCAGTGTCACAAGTTACAACAATATCACACTGAGTACTTCATGATCATCGTCTTAAATACACAAAAGTAATATTAATATCGAGTACTCATTGTATAATAAACGTAGCGTCGAGACTTGACAAAAGGTATAGTACTGCGCAGGAGATTTGTTCTCTTACAGCAATGAGTGTAATGACTTCATGAACAAGAGATGGTGCTATCCATAATGTTAAAACTTTAAAAGTGTAACTGAGCAATTGCCACGAAAGAATACGTAAGAGGAGTCTTCTTGTTTCAGAGACTTGGAGAAGTCACAAGAATATTAAAAGGAACCACCATTTTGAATACATAAAGTATTATAACTGATAACTTACCAGTTGATTGAGTTGTGATTCCAAATATTTCATATATTATTATAATAACTATATTTGATATTAAAAATATGATAATAAGGGTGATTAATAGAAGAGAGGAAGCATTAGCTTGAACAAGGAAGTATTTCAAAGAAGCTTCAGTTAATATATTTTCTGTATTAGATATTAAAGTTGTAGAAATCGGTCGTGGGCCTATTGAAAGGAACCGTCCCGCCATTTGCCTGGTGGTGAAATTGGGAAACCACGAAAACTATTTTCAAGACGGCCGTGGTGGGATTCGAACCAACACTTTCCTGATGCCAGCGAAATAAGTGGTTCCTTTCTATAGCTCCATGGCCAATTTTTTAGTTTAAAGTTTTAACATTATGGATAGCGCCGTCTTCTGTTTATGAAGTCATTACACTCATGGGTTTAACAGAATAGATCTCCTGCGCAGTACTATCTTCTTTGCCAAGTCTTGACGATACGTTTATTTCCCTGGCATCGGGAGAGCGTGGGTTCGAATCCCACCTCGGCCGTCCTGAAAATGTTTTTTGTAGTTTCCCATTTTCACCACCAGGCAAGTACCGGGGCGGTTCCTTTCAATAGGTCCACGGCCAATTTCCTTCCAAAATCCCTTCCCTAACCCGTCCTGAAAAGGAAATACATGGCCATTGACTGCATTAATAAAATTTATAAACTTGAATAGACTAATCCTGCTCAAGATACAAGTTCATCAGCATACGTAAATTATAACGGGTTCGAGTACTAATGCATTTATGATTGGAGGTTCGACCCTCTGTCTGTCGAATGGCATTTATAGTGTTAATTACCCCCCACAAAGGCACTCGAGCAATCTGCTTCCTGTGCAAATTTCCAACACGTCTCCTCTAAAGCCTCAGCAGTTAAAAGGTATAATAAACCATAACAAAACATTTATATGAACCTTGCCTTATATAGACTACTCACAGAACTGGTCACCATAATTGCATAAATGCTAGATATGGTCAGGAGCAATAAATGTACCAAGAAATGTAAAGCAAACAGGCTATATTCTCCAGTAAATATCTTGTTCTTGATCAGCAGCCAGAAGGGCGTGTTGGCACAGTGCTCAATCTGCTTGCATCCGACTAAGGCGTATGGGCTACGATTCCCTGCTAATGCTTGTTATATTTTCGATGTAAAAAAGACACGTCCGGTAATTTGAATTCTTTGTAAAAAGGAGGTCTCGTGGTTCATTATCACAAGATTAACTGTCACGTGAAACTACGAGCTTCCTTTATCGGAAACTATTGTACAAATTGAGAAAATTTGCCGCATCCTCAAACGGGAATAATGCCAAGAGCCATCTTCTCATAGCTTGTCAGTAGGCTTTTAAACATTTTTAAATTTAACCAATCTGTATGCCCGTTTATCGCGGTCAATTGTAGTTTTAGTAAAAGATGAAGTGAACACGAGATTGTGCCATTCTCTCTAGACCAGGTTTCATAGGCATTCGAGTTTCGTACCGCCCACCAGTGTAGTCTAAGTGAAGTAGCATCCTACCTAAACGACCCAGATTTGATCCTGACTAAGTTATGTATCTTGGTATTAGAGTTGCAATGAGAAGAGTAGTTACCGTTCAGTCAAGTGCCAGTAGGCCTATGGTCCGACACATCACACTTACTTCAACCCGTTAGGAGCGTGGCGTATATCACAGTGGAGTGGCAGGAAACAGTGGGGCCCCAAAAAGTCAGTTAGGGAAAGAGTTTACGATCTCTCGTGTGAGCTAGTTCAGTAGCATCCGCACGAACATTACAACTGCAAAGCAAAGCAAGGCCTAGCCAACTCCATATGGGCCATGAGGCCCTAGGAGTAGTGGAAGGTAGAGGCTTACACTCTTCGTTACAACAGCACCAGATGAGATGGAGCCCGGCCATCTTTGCTCCCAAGAATTACCCTGTCACTCATTTCTGGTGTAGGCTGAGTGAACCCCAGGGCGATTTGCGTTTGTGAAAGTGGTAGTTTTGTTTCTAAAATCCACTATTCGGGTGGGTATCGAACCCACTTCCTTTCTGTTAAAAGCTCAGCGCCTCTACCGACTACGCTACGCAGACTCCACATTATAACTGACCTCTCCGAACGAGACTTTGAATCTCGTAGTGTAAGTAACTACCATTCTTGGCTATCATCGATTGCCTGCTTCGACAAGAGATTCAATTCTGGTCTGAGGGCTGGAAAGGGATTCACTTTGCCTCATGAGCCGTAACTGAGAATAGGTGGGTTCGATTCCTACCTCAGCCATCATACAAATAGGTTCCATACTTCCACACCAGGCGAATGCCAGTATGGTACCCAAATCCAGTCCTCAACTGCAAATACACACTCTAGTACATCCATGACAATACCACAGGTTTACGGACAGATTACATACACACCTAAGTACACGAGGCTACATGACCACGATGTCGCAAAATTCCTATATGAATTAACAACAGCAAGAAAACATTGAGTTCCATGACAATGTTGCACAGGGGGAGGGAACCGAAGAATAATATCATTTTCACCATTGACCGCAATCAAAATCACGCCGTAATCGTAGATTAGAAGAGAGCTTTGGCCAGCCAACACGAGCAGCATCTATGAGCTAACGATAAAGTGTTTTTAATTAGGAAGCTTGCCGTATTTCTGGTATTAAAGTCATCGGTATAAGTATTTTGGGTAGTTGGGGAGTTCACGAAAGTATACTTTTATACATAATAATTTGATTCTTAGGGTATCAATTCATTTATTGAGGAATCATTTGTATAGTCCACTTTAATAGGGGATGTGAATAAGATGATGCGTTATGTAATGGCAACTATTCCTTTTTCGCGATACACTGCTAACTTAGGCCTATATGGTTTCAAGTTTTATAGAATTTCGATGTTCCATGCTCCCCTACCTTGGAGCAAATGGTCTCGCCCTCTCTCCGTGCCGTGCACAGTTCTGATCTAGCGATCACGGAATACATTCGCGGTGTTTTCATATTAGTACCGGGGAAGCTAGATAAAAATTCAATGCGTCATAGAGTTTGCACAGCACGACAGTGCCATCGAGCACTGTAAAATGCGAGGGATGCGACTGCATTGCCTTACCGTACGGTAACAAGTAAGACGCAAAAGTGTATCAGACATACCTCGGAGTGTTCACCAACCAGTAAGTGCCGAAGATGTACAGTACAGATTGTGCTCGTGTTAGTGAAGCCAAATTGGAACGCAACGATTCGTGAGCAAGCCACGGATACAAGACTGGCATTTTCGACTGTTTCACATCCTGAAGGACCAAATAAAAATGCGGAAAATTGTTCCAAAATATGTTCCTCATTATTTAAAGTAAATGCAGAAACGGCTGCTCGTTTTCTCTTGCAGCGCTAGGAGTGCAAATAGCTTAGTATAGAAAATTCTCATGTTCAATTGTTTCCAAAATTCAAGGTGGCGTCAGTTTGAAATTTTTAAATTTTATTTTTTTTAATTTATCGCACCCTATTCCAGCGATTGAAGAGAAACCTTTTATGATGGGTTATTTCAGGGCTGGCATGCGAAATTAAATTCATGGCTGTGGGAACGAAAATAATTTAATTTCGCCGTAAGCGCGATATTCGGGAGCGAAATGATAATGATTGTCGGCGCGTAATTAAATCAAAGCGAAACTTAATTCGAAGCGAAATTAATTTCGTTCCAGACTTTTAATTTCGCTCCCGGCGCGAAATTAATTTAGTTCCAGACTTATAATTTCGCTCCCGGCGCGAAATTAATTTCGTTCCACACTTTTAATTTCGCTCCCGGCGCGAAATTAATTTCGTTCCACACTTTTAATTTCGCTCCAGGCGCGATATTAATTTCGTTCCAGACTTATAATTTCGTTCCCGGCGCGAAATTAATTTCGCTCCAGGCGCGATATTAATTTCGCTCCAGGCGCGATATTAATTTCGTTCCAGACTTATAATTTCGCTCCGGGCGCGAAATTTATTTAGTTCCAGACTTATAATTTCGCTCCCGGTGCGAAATAAAATTCGTTACAGACTTTTAATTTCGCTCCCTAGGCGAAATAAAATTCCCAAACGGCATTAAGTTTCGCTCTCCGACGTGTATTTAAAATGCATGAAACATTTAATTTCGTTGTTGAAATTAAAATACAGTATATTCGTTTCGAGAGTTAAATAATGTTCTGTACGATGTTCGAAGTGCTGACGTCTGTCTGTTAGGTAGTCAGCCCGAAGGCTGGTTGGATCCTCAAAAAGTACCGCCGGTATGTTATGTGGGTAGATACCCACAAAAACTCAAGGCAGCGCTATAGTGAGGCGTACTAGACAAGATGGGGGGGTGAGGTAGTTTGCCATTGCTTTCCTCACTGAGTCAGAACAGCAGTACTAACCCTATGAGTAGAACCCTTCACAGCATCCACAGGCACTGACTGCCCCGAATTTCATTACTTAGTACACCCATACCTCAGTAGCTTCCATTTAATCACAGCCATGTGAAAGACTGAGACATCGGTGAAAAGCCACATTTTACTCTAGCCCGTGCCAACAGTCAAATGCAAATGAGTCGTCAAGTTACAAAACTCGTTTAATCAACTTGTGAATAAGGATCATTTTCATGAGAAACATTTTGTGTTTGTTGTTTTCTACTTTTGGTTGGTGTTTTTGTGATTGCTTTGTGCTTTTGCTTTTGAATTTGACTTATTGCTTTTCTTTCTTGGTTTTGTGTTTGTGCTCTGCTTTTGCTTTTTTGAATTTTGCTTTATATTATTTGTTTTTTGTTTTCTGCTTTTGCTTTTGTTTTTGAATTTTGCTTTTTGCTTCGTCTTTTTTGTTTCGTGTTTGTTTTCTGCTTTTGCTTTTATGAATTTTGCTTTTTGCTTTATGTTTCTTGTTTTCTGATTTTTTTTTTGTTCTGCTTTTGCTTTCTGCTTCGTCTTTTTTGTTTTGGTTTTGTGTTTGTTTTCTGCTTTTGCTGTTTTCTGCTTTTGCTTTTTGGTTTGTGTTTCTTTTTTATTCTGCTTTTGCTTTTGTGTTTGAATTTAACATTTTACTTCGTGTTTTGTGTTTTTGGTTTTGCATTTGCTTTCTGGGAAATCAAAATAAAACAAAATCAACAAAACAAAATAAAAACAAAAACAAAATAAAACAAATAAAACAAGACAATTTAAAACAAAATAAAACGAAATAAAGTAAAACAAAAAATAAACAAAACAAAATGAAGCAAAATAAAATAAAACAAAATAAAATGAGGTAAAATAAATAAAATAATTAAATAAATAATTTTACAACATGATCCTTATTCACAAGGTGATTAAACGATTTTTGCAACTGGACGACTCAAATGTAGTGCACGGGGTCGTTGGGATGAGGGAGATGGCTACCTGGGAGGCTTGTCGTAGTATAGTATCTATGTGTGCAGTATATGCGTCGACCGTCGTCTGGTTATCCAGTGGGAGATGGTCCGCACGGAGGTGATTGTTGACGTAGGCGCGGTATTCCTGCCAGTTTGCTGTGCAGAAATTCTGGACCATCCTGGGAGGTGGTAGTGGGGGAAGAGGGAAGTTGAGTAAAACGGGGGCATGATCACCTCCTTTGAGTGGCAGGACAGACACGTCAAACAGATGGAGGAGGGAGTTATGAGCAATGACTGCGTCGGGGTGGTATTGGAGGAAGGACGGGTAGATTCTGGGAGATGGACGAGGGTGGCGTCGATGTGACGTAGGTAGATGTCTAGGCTATGAAGTTCTAGGGCCGAACGGGAATGAAGGTTGAGGTCGGCCATTAGAATTAAATGGGGGAAGTCTTCAGACACGTGGGTAATGCAGTCTTTGGGGATGGGGTGGTAGGGACGAATGTAGATGGTGGCTAGGTGTAGGACGCGGGAACAAATAAGGCTTTCGGGGAAGAAAAGAAACAGATTTCATTTCAGAAACAAAATGAAATGTTCCATGCATTTTAATTTCAGGCCGGAGGGGGGGGGGGGGAACTAAATGCCGGGAACGAAATTGATGGTCGTTAACAAATTTTATTTCGTGCCAGGAGCGAAATTAAAAGTCTGTAATGAATTTAATTTCTCGCCAGGAGCGAAATTAAAAGTCTGTAACGAATTTCATTTCGCACCGGGAGCTAAATTAAAAGTCCGTAATGAATTTAATTCCGCGTCAGGAGCGAAATTAAAAGTCTGTAACAAATTTCATTTAGCGCCGGGAGCTAAATTAAAAGTCCGTAATGAATTTAATTCCGTGCCAGGAGTGAAATTAAAAGTCTGTAACGAATTTCATTTCGCGCCGGGAGCTAAATTAAAAGTCCGTAATGAATATAATTTCGCGCCAGGAGCGAAATTAAAAGTCTGTAACAAATATCATTTCGCGCCGGGAGCTAAATTAAAAGTCCGTAATGAATATAATTTCGCGCCAGGAGCGAAATTAAAAGTCTGTAACAAATATCATTTCGCGCCTGGAGCGAAATGTTATTCCATTGAACAATTTCATTTCGCGACGCTAAATTAAATTGATAATGCATTTCGTTTCGCATGCCAGCCCTGGTTATTATAATAATCATTATCTAATGGAACTTTTACTTTTGGGGAAAAGAAGACTAAGTGCTGTAATATTAGGGTCACAAATGGAAAGCCTCTAACAGATAGGGAAGAAAAGGTTGAGAGATGGAAAGCTTACATAGAGTGCTTGTATAAGGGAAAGGAGATTGAGAATCATGTAATGGAAAGGGAGGAGGAAATTGATGAGGATGCAAAAGGAGATTTAATATTGAGATCAGAATTTGACAGAGCATTAGAGGACTTAGGCAGGAACAAAGCACCAGGCATAGATGATACCGATTGAGTTGCTACGCTGCATAGGAGATGAAGGTCTGATCAGGTTATTTCACTTGGTGTGTAGGATTTATGAGACAGGTGAGGTACCCCTTGATTTCAAGAAGAATGTTATCATCCCTATACCAAAGAAAGTGGGAGCTGACAGATGTGAAGATTACCGTACAATCAGTTTGATTACTCATGCTTCAAAGATCCTGTCTAGAATAATTTACAAGAGGATTGAAAGCCAGATAGAAACTGAGTTGGGTGAAGAGCAGTTTGGTTTCAGGAGAAATGTAGGAACAAGGGAAGCTGTACTAAGTCTTAGGCTGATTTTGGAAGGTAGAATAAGGAAAGATAAGAGAACGTTCATGGCATTTGTAGACTTAGAAAAGGCTTTTGATAACGTTGATTGGACTAAATTGTTTGACATTTTGAAATCTATTGGGATAAAGTACAGGGATAGGAGGGTGATATACAATCTATACAGAAACCAGACAGCAGTCATTCGAGCTGAAGGATATGAGAGAGAAGCTGGTATTATGAAAGGTGTAAGGCAAGGCTGCAACTTATCACCCATACTTTTCAATCTTTACATTGAACAAGCAATGAAGGAAATTGGAGAAACATTTAAAGTGGGAGTGAAGATTCAAGGAGAAATAATTTCAACTCTGAGATTTGCTGATGACATCGTCATCTTGGCCGACAAGCCTGAGGATTTGAATGAGTTTTTGAATGGTATGGATTCCGTCTTAGGGAAGGACTTCATGTTGAAAATTAATAAATGTAAAACAAAAATACTGGAATGCAGCCGAAATAAATCAGAAACCTCTATGGAGATCAAATTGGCAGGTGAAAAGCTGAAGGAAGTAGGAGACTTCTGTTACTTAGGAAGCAGAATAACCAGTGATGGACGAAGCAAAGAGGATATAAAAAGTAGGTTGGCTTAGGCAAGGAAAGCCTTTCTACAAAAAAGGAATCTGTTGACATCGAACATAGATTTAGGTATTAGGAAGTCATTTTTGAAAGCCTTTGTCTGGAGCGTGGCGCTCTATGGAAGTGAAACTTGGACTATTGGTGCAGCAGAAAAGAGGAGGATTGAGGCATTTGAAATGTGGTGTTACAGGAGAATGATGAAGATCAGATGGGTAGATAGGGTTACAAACGAAGAGGTATTAAGGCGAGTGGGAGAGGAGAGAAGTTTCTGGCGACTGCTAATGAAGAGAAGAGATAGGTTGGTAGGACACATACTAAGACACCCAGGAATAGCAAGCTTAGTTATGGAAGGAAGGGTCGAAGACAAGAACTGTAGGGGTAGACCAAGGTTAGAATATGTTAAACAGATTGCCTCGGATGTAGGGTGTGGTAGCTATGTAGAGATGAAACGATTAGCTCAGGACAGGGAGGCATGGAGAGCTGCATCAAACCAGTCAAAAGACTGAAGACTCAAACAACAACAATGGAACTAAATTCAGCAGTTTACTTTTCGTAAATCATAGCAGCCGTACAATTGACGTTTATTAGAACAATGTCTCGTGACTCATTACAGAAGGATGCCATCTCGCGGGAGGAGTTTTAATCACCGATTTTGAAAGTTATATATTCTAACACATAATTTTTCATTGTTATGGTGACGGTGAAGACATATTTTGTGTGCCAAGAACTACTGTATTTAGAATATCACAAGGAAAATCGTTTTAATTATTGGGAGTGTTTTTAATGGAGAATTCAACAAGGCTATATGAAAATAGGCTATTTATTTCCTCATGGAACTACTTGTATTTCTACAACTGTTTGCCTGTGTTATAACGACTTTGTTATATTATACTTGGTCACATTTGGAAGCCCAGCAATTGGGGACCAATAAATAAATATATCTATACTAATATAATAAAGCTGAAGAATTTGTTTGTGTCTTTAATCGCGCTAATTTCTGGAACTACCAGCCGGATTCGAAAAATTATTTTTGTACATGATAACCAGATACAAGAGGAATAGTTTTGGCTATGTAGCATTAGGCTACACCTCCCCTGCATTTAGGCCCTTTGGCACAAATCTACACTTTTTCACCGGTCTGAACCAAAATTTGTATACTTACCCCTTGGAACCCTGCGAGTACCACTGTCTACCTGTAATTTATGACAGACCAATCCATTCTCTGCATTTAAGCCCTTTGGCACAAATCTACACCTTTTAACCGATCTGAACCAAAATTTGTATACCTACCCTTTGGAACCCTGCCAGTAACATTGTTTACATGAAATTTCGGACAGACCTCTCCTTTCCCTGCATTTAGGCCCTTTGGCACAAATCTACACCGTTTCAACGATCTGAACCAAAATTTGTATACATACTCTATGGAACCCTACGAGTAACACTGTCTGCATGAAATTTCGGACAGACCACTCCATTCCCTGCATATAGGCCCTTTGGCATAAATCTGAACCAAATTTTACATACTTACCCTTTGGAACACGACAAGTAACACTGTCCACTTTAATTTTCGGACAGCCCACTCCATTCCCTGCATTTAAGCCCTTTATCACAAATCTACACCGTTTCTCTTATTTGCACCAAATTCTACATACACTTTGAAACCCTGCTGGTAACACTGTCCACTTGATATTTTGGACAACGTGCTCCATTCCGACATTTAGAATAACAGACAAACTGAACTTGAAAACCACGTATTAAGGCCCTAGAACCATTCATTTCCGTAGTAGTGTAACTGTAAGAGTATTTTAATAAGTCTATTGTTGACTGGCAAGTCGGGCTGCATCACGTCGCCCCTACCAGTGTTCTGGTGCAGAATTGCGAAAATAGTTAAATCTTGCGCAGCTTATAAATTGCAGTCACGGGGAGTAATTAGTGCCAAAAGATTTCCTAGGCCCCTTAAAACAGTTATCATCAGGAAAATATTATGCCTCTGTATAAGTGCAATGGTTTTGGTGCAGTACATTCAGGTTATCTGCTGCAATAAGCGTTAGTGCTTTCAAATTTACCTTCATTTATTCCGAACATTATCGTTGAGCGGTATGTGGTGATAAATTATACTATTGCTACTTCAGGAGCTTGGGACAGCCGAAGTTTTCCAAAGTGTTCTGATTTTTTTCCTACGGCGCTATGCGACAAAAGACTGTACTATTGGTCTCTACATTTCTAACAGCCAATGAGATATAGGCCCTAAGCAGTGTCTTTTATTTCACTTACTCCTGTTAAAATAATTTTTTTAATTCGTTTGTAAATTACATGTGTCTGTGCTGTAGTTAGTAAATAGCAGTTTCCCTATTTTTTATAATTATTATTATCATTACGGGAAAAAGACCTGAATGTTACGTCCATTATACTGTACTACTTATCACCCCCACTAGAACCACCACCACTACCACAAAAAGTTATATATTTTTTCTGTTAGTTTAAGTATCATGTGCCAGTTCTGCAGTAGTATTCATTATCATCCATAAAACAAATAAATCCACCGGGCGAAGCCGGGCACTACTGCTAGTAAATAAATAAAATCGTTCACCACAACTTGAAATCTGGAGATCAAAGGTTCATATCCGAACACTGAGAGGGGCCATCTTAAGTGGGGTTTTCCCCCGTGTTTTAGCACCACGCCCTCCAAGCCAATTCCTGGATGGTACCTTATTTGAGTAATTAATTAACTAATTAATTAATTAATTAGTTCAGGCTGCGGAAAATAAAGTTATGGTCATACGAGGAAGTCAAGTTTAAAAATTCGTGAGTAAGGGTCATTGATATCTGGCCGTTTCTTCACGCACGCACACACGCACGAACTCGCGTAGACTTGAAAATGCGTGAAATCCAAGGAAGGCTGCCACGGGTTATGATCACCATTCCTCAATTGTTCTCTCAGGCATGGTCTTTACGCCTTCAGTGATCGGCGACAGCGGAAGCTTAACAACAGTTATTTGCTCCGAACTCAACATCCACTTACCATGTGGTGATGAAAGGGAAGGAGAAAATCCCACCTCCAGCCGGAATAACTCATACAAAGCACCTACCGCTCCAAGCTAGACCGTAATATCAATAATGATAATAATAATAATTATAATAATAATAATAATAATTCAATTCTAATTCTATATTTATTATTATTATTGTTATTATTATTATTATTATTATTATTATTATTATTATTATTATTATTATTATTATTATTATTATTATTATTACCCTACGGCGCGGCGTGAAGTCATGCTCTGCGACTTGAAATCCTGAGACCGATAGTTCGTGCCTTGTAATCCCACAGAAAAAGAAAACAGGGAAAATTAGTGAAACCAGAGACTGGGGTAAGTTTCCCAAAACTGGAAATAAGTCACAGTCTTGGAATTTGCATGGAATTAGTGTGGAGAGACCAGGGAAAATATCACACTAAGGATGACCGCTATCAGTGATAGATCGATCCTTTTTCTTTTCCTTGATCTCCTAATAACAATAGCCTGCGAATTTCAACTTTGTGTTTGTTGCCCAAAGTAAATACGGTGATTTTATATCATATCGATGCTCTGAATCCAAATTTTGAAATGGTTTACTTTTGTTAGGTCTATTTATTTCTGATAAATCACTATAAATGTATTATACCCAATCACGTAAATGTCATCACAATCGTTTTCGTAATTTTAAATTCAAAAACAATGTTTAAAAAGCATTGCTTGCTGAAATTATATGTGTGGTTGTTCATACATGTGATTAGAGCATTTTTGCTTTGTTCTGTCTTGTTTACTTCACTACTGGAAGTAATAATTAGCATAATATATCACATACAAAAAATTCACCACTTGCTTCTTAGTTGAGAAATTCCTCCTGCTTTTCTTTCTTTATGTATTTCTTCAGGTATGTCACGCTTTATTGTTCAACAATAATCAGCAAGAATACTGATGCTCCAGTGTCCCTGGCACCCCATTTCGAACTCCTGCAGATTCTTGTGAAATCGTTGGCCTTGCTCTTCGCTCAAAAGTACAACATGTTTGGGGAAATAATCTACGTGAGGAAACAAGAAATGAATTTTGATACTCACAGAATGATATCCATTCTGTTCTCCTTTCATCCATAGTGTTTTAAATGCTGCGTCAGACATCAGTTTTCTAATATCAGGACCAGTAAATAAACCTTCTTTTAATTTTGCTTCAGATAGTAGCAGCAATTCCTCACATATATACTTGAAATAGTCTCCTTCCTTATTTAGAGTTTCATTGAGCCAAGCTTAATTCGGAGAGGTCGCAACACAACTTTAGAAGGGCTCCCAAGGCTTTGGTACACAACGTTATTAGAACCGACTTCAAAATGTTCTCGATGTGGCCAGTCTTTCATAGTCCAGTGATTAATTCGTACCCTGCTATCCCACATACAACGAAAGCAGGGAAATTAGGTAAAACTAGATTCTTGACCCAGCAGCATATTAAGAACTTTGAAATAGCCACAAACTTGCCAGTTGTGATCACCGTAGTTCAGTCGCAATAAGAGCAGTTGAAAATTTACGGACCATTGCATAGGCAACGGGCACTGAACCAAAAAACATTCCGTTATGATGGAGGACACCCATTAAACTTCGTTTCGAATCATCAATGAATAGTCTCCATTTACTTGAATTATAGTTTGGAAGTCCAAGTTTTAGCATAAGTTATTTCTCATCACTGCAATACACAAGTTGATCATCTTTGAAGAAGGTTTTAAAGCTATTTAGCGTTATCGGCAACAATAGAATGATGTTTCTGGGCACAGCAGAATTTTACCTGGAGTCTAGAACTTAGCAAATCAGCTAACTCTTTATCCCTCCAGAACACGCATAGAGTACTGTTACGCAAGAACACGCGTGTGGCGGAAAAGACCGCAATTTACTTTACGCAGTCCTATTATGGTAGCATTTATTTTAATGGTATTAATGTTCTTTGGTGTTGTTTTTTCATGGAATTAATGCACATAGCCCTTTATTTAACCCAAGTTCACATTTAAAATACCAATGTTACAAATGCTGCTTCTGCGTTTAAAATCATACAAATATTTTTAAACACTAAAAACTACAATAAACCTAAAAAGGTAAAATTATATAAAACTTAGAAATCTAAAAGTGGATATGCGCATTAAGCTGTATTCTGAGGAGGAAGAGGGGCACCTCAAGTCTGGCACAATCCTCGGTCCCAGCGCCTTCTTCACTATTAGCCGAAACTTCTGTGTCCGAGTCGTGGTCACTCTCTTCTGTGTCATTGAAATTTCCTCTTCTGAAGATGACAATTCAATTCCATATTCCTTTTCTTCGTGAAAAAGTCTCTTCGTGGCAGCACATTGCGCTCTCAATAAAAGTACATTCTGTCATATTTCCTTTTTAACACTATCAAGCAAGTCATTTATCCTTTTCACTTCTTCTGGATTCATTTCATAGCACTGCGATACGTAAATTGCAACGAGTCACTGAAAACTTATAAGCCTCCGTGGCTTAGGCGGCAGCACGCCGGCCTCTCACCGCTGGGTCCGTGGTTCAAATCCCGGTCACTCCATGTGAGATCTGTGCTGGACAAAACGGAGGCAGACGGGTTTTTCTCCGGGTACTCCGGTTTTCCCTGTCAAAATTTCATTCCAGCAACACTCTCCACTATCATTTCATTTCATCTGTCATTCATTTAATCATTGCCCCAGAGGAGTGCGTCAGGCCTCGGCAGCCGGCACAGTCCATATCCTCGCCGCTAGATGGGGGCTTCATTCATTCCATTCCTGACCCGGTCGGAGACTGGAAGCAGGCTGTGGATTTTCATTTTCACTGAAAACTTACCACACACACTGCTCAGTACGGTATAACACATCACTACACGCGCACGGTGGAAAGCACCGCATGATAACTCAACAGTCC